>CM030368.1:117917910-118630547 GCA_017893485.1 Hemerocallis citrina | reverse complement strand
TTAATAAAATACTTAATAACATGCATCTTATGCTTGATCTTGATTTGACATCACTCATTACATGCGTGATTATTGTACACCTTTGATATGATTGCCTGCTCTTTGCTATATTCTTTGACTTTGACCCTGTTCCTTTTCTTTATTATTCATGGTTTCCTTTATTCTTTGTTTTCTCTACTTGCTGGCCACGACTTACTCTAAGGGCACTCTTTTCTTTCTTTTTTGATCAAGTATTAACAAGTACCGAAGAAGCAATACCAGAAGAAATTGGTGAGCAACCTCTCTGAAGATTGGAGCTGGACCTTAGACTACTTAGCTATCTTTTCTTATTTGCTTATTGTATTTATTTTTATCATACTTTGTATTCTTGAGCTTTATGACCCGAAATTGTTTTATCCCAGATGTTGGATTATTATTTGGTGAATTTATTTCATGATTATCTTTGAATTTATTCATTGTTTATGTGATTATATTCTTTGCCTGTGTTGTTGTTTCTCTTGTATTGTTGAGTTAGACTGGTACAGCTTATGGATGATGTATAATCATTTGCTGAGCCTTCGTTATGTGCTCGTATTCCCGTATTTTGGGAAGCGGGGCGTGACATATTGATAATGAGATTATCAGTTTTATTGAAAGTTTTGGTATTGATGGTTGAGTTGTGAGTCTTTAGAGGTTGAGTGGGGCCCTAATTACTTGCGGTTAAGATTTTGGTTGTTGTTCAGTTGAGTTAAGCACAGTATGGTACACCAAACTCTAGGAGATTCGTAATCAACTAATTAACTTAAAAGGTAAGGACCGGCACTAGATGGTGATATGATGAAATGAGTGTAGTACCCAGTATTTTTAAATACTATTTTTGAGATTAGAAAATGAATTAAAATGATTTTTGGTGATTTAATAATGTTCATTTAGAAATTTATCTTTTTCACGTGCAAAACACGTGCGAATGTTTTTGTGAAAGCTTAAAGCCAAAAATTATTTTGGGAAAACTCATTAATTATTATTTGAGATTATTTGTGATTTTTCTAGATTTTTCTGATAATTATTGGACTTATTTGCAAATATTTCAAAAAGAAGGACATTTGTGCAAAATTACCAATGGGGTGAAAACTCCATATTTTCAGATTTTTAGGATGGATATAATGCCTATTCAGTTCAGGTATAACAAGTTTACCTTTTGTTTCAACATATTCGATTTATTTTACAAGTTTTGATAAAAGATGATCTTTTCGCAAAATTGCTATTTTAAAGGGTGAAAGTGCAAAACTATTTTTCTAGATTTTCCCTACAATGCCGGCTGATGCTAGATGGGATCTTTTTTATTTTTTGAACTGATTAAATTGTTTTTTACTAGTTTTCTAATAAAGGGATCTATTTATGTAAAGGTATATTGTAAAAGGAGTATTTCGCAAATGTTTTTCAAAAACCCTAGAAACTTAAATCCCAGACTATATAGGGTTTTGTGCAGCCGTCTTTTGCTATAAAACATAGGATATCTTATTTCTTATTATTTTGGAGTTTTAAGGAGAAGACTTTGGATTTCTTGCAAAGGAGGAGCTTTTCTTAATTTCTATTCTTCTTCGTTCGATCTTTTCAACAAGGTGAGTGACATGTTTTGTTTTATTTTGTTTTATTTATGTTGTATGTGAGTGATATAATTGTTTTGTTTACTCTTTGAATGTTGTATGTGGTGTTTCATCTCCTAGAAAGCATGCTAGGGTTAGGTTGTGAATATATATGTTGGATTGATGATGAAAAATTGAATTTCGTGAAACCCTAGTTATTTATGAGTAGAAATGTATGTGGGTAATTCGAGATTGATGAATGACCTATTAGTAATCATAGGTAGGCTTTTCCTTTTGGATTAATGTTGAATTGATTGAATATGGTAATGTTATAATTGATTATGTTTATGAGTTATAATGGTGATTTAGTTTGAGAAATTTGGAGAAAAGATTTATGAATCAAGAGATCATGTCTTGAGAATCAAAATTTGGAATCGGGCTGAGTTTGATGAAATATATCCAAATTGGGGATTTTGAGATTTTGGTGAAAGGTTTGTTGGAGTTTGGGTTTCTTAAATCCTAAAATTTAATTCTGAATATGTTTTATTTTAATTGATGGATTATGAAGTTCTTTGGTGCATAAATATGCACAATGTTTCTCATGAATACCTTATATTGTGAGTTTTGAAGGAAATTGAGTTTTTATGTGTTTTCGAGGAATTTGACTATATCTCGACTTATTTTGGTATTGATATGGTTTGGACCTGAATACGAAGCTATTTCAATGAATAATTGATTCTTAAGAAACTCTATTTTGATTATATGCACAATCCATGTTTTAATTGAAAGAAATCAACAAATCGCTATTTTTATAAATTTAAGTAGTTTTGATTTAGTTTTTATGGACTATATATCCTATAAGTTGTATTTGATCATATAAGAAATATGTTTTTGTAGAAATTGTTTTCATAAAGTAAAACTTCGTATCGGTTGAAATATGCACAACCAAAAAACTGCAGTCTGTAGGTCGACAGTTGACCGATGTAATTTTACAATCGACCGTCGTGACCTGGCTGCTGTGTTCTCTAGTTTTGTGAAAATTTCGTTCTGGACAGTCGACTGATGACTTTTACAGTCGAATGATATTACTTAGAATTATTTTAATTGAAGTTTTGGATTTATTGCTCTGGACAGTCGACCGATGACTTTTTATAGTCGACTTCTAATACTTAGAATTATTTTCTCAAAGTTATTGAATTTTTCTCTCTGGACAGTCGACCGACGCTTGTCTATAGTTGACTGATACTGATGTATCTTGATATGTTTGAATGTTCTTTTAGATGGTTTATTCTCTAAATGTTTTAATCTATAACTTACTACTCTATACCTTATCTTCTACTGAACATATGTTTTCAAGCTGTTTTAACTGAGCAATTTATGTTGGAAGATTGGTTTGAATGTTTAGGTGTGAGTCTCTAGAGGGTGTGTGTGACCCTAGTATACTGGCAGTTGAGATATTTGTGTTTTGGGCCTGTTGAGGCATTTTAGTTGATCAATTGTTGAGTTCAGTCCGGTGGGGTGCACCAACTCTACGAGATTCGTAAAGTAATTAAATAACCTAAATGATAAGGACAGACACTAGTGGTGATATGTTGAATGAGAACATGGGTTATGGACCTCAGTATGGCTCGCGGTGTCGGATAATCCCTGGAATTATCCAGGTGTGAGTGAAATAGTCTCCGGAATTACCTGTGGTGTGGGACTGATCTCCAGAATTATTGGGGTTGAGGTGATACTCATGTGGTATTTATGTGATGAGGTGTCATAGCTTGCGGTATGGGGTATTCTCAAAGATTCTCAAGTGCGAGTGAAATAGTCTTCGGAATTATCTGTGGATAGAGATTGACCTCCGGAATTATCGGAGCATGGGCTAATACTCACAGTGTATCTATATCTCGTAGTAATCATAGAAGTAGGATTAGTTGCATGGCGGGAGATTAAACCCTATAAAGCGGAGACGTTAAGGGCTTGCACCGGACCTATGTAGAGTGGGATGCATAGAATCTGACAAGTACGCATTAGAGAGTCAACATATATCATTGATGTTTTCGTGACTTGGTATTATGCATGTGTACTTGGTTTTCTACACTTGATACTTAGTCTAGCTTCACTTGATGTTTTCGTGTTTCGTGGTTATTCCCTAATTCACTTACTCTTATTTATTTCCTGTTGTTGATGAATCTATGCTCTATTTATATTGCTTGTTTTTACGTCACTCACACCGTTATGGCTGACTCCTTTAGTTTTGGGGGTTAGAGTTATCTCTAACCTCATATTTTATAGGTGATTACCTATAGCTTGGGATTTGGATGCTTGAGTTAAAGTGATGTAATGGATTGTGTGATTTTGTAAAAGAAAGTGTTGTAAAGAAAGAAAGTTGTAATTCAAGGTGTATTTATTCCATTGTGCTATGTAAATATTATTGTAATAAAATTTTGAGAAAATTTTTACTGGTACTTTGGGCTGTGCTTAATATTATATTTGAAGTTGATGCTGGAAATTGTGTCACGTATTTCTAAGATATCATATTGAAAATTCGGGGCGCTGCAATGAGAACATGGGTTATGGACCTCAGTATGGCCTGCGGTGTGAGTGAAATAGTCTCCGAAATTATCGGGGTCGGGGCGACACTCATGGGGTATTCGTATGATGAGACGCCATAGCTTGCAGTGTGGGGTATTTTCGAAAATTCCCAGGTGTGGGTGAAATAATCTCTGAAATTATTTGTGGATAGAGAATGACCTCCGAAATTATCAAGGCATGGGCTAATACTCACAGTTTATCTAGATCTCATAGTATTCGTCGTAGTAGGATTAGTTGCATAACAAGGAATTTAACCATATTAAGTGGAGAACGTTAAGGGCTTGCACCGAGAGTGGGATGCATAGAATCCGACAAGTATGCATTAGAGAGTCAGCATATAGCATTGGTGTTTTCTTGACTTGGTTTTATGCATGTTGTTTTCTGTTTTCCTACAAATGACACTTAGTCTAGTTTCACTTAATGTTTTCATGTTTTATTTATTGTTATTTTATATTCTTTTCATTACTACTATCAATACATTTTTTTTACGACTCTATCCTTATGTTTTATTTATGTTGCATATTCTTTTGATGTCACTCACACCGTTATGGCTAACCCCTGTAGTTTTGGGGGTTAGAGTTATCTCTAGCCTCATGTTTTACAGGTAGGTACCTATAGCATTGGGATTTGGATGCATGAGATAGAATGATGTTGTGGCTTGTGTAAATTGTAAAAGAATGAGTTGTCAAAAAGAAAGAATTTGTAATTCAAGGTGTTTGATTTTCTGTTGTGCTTTGTAAAGAATTAATGTAATAAAAGTTGGAAATTTTATCTATATTTTGGCTATGTTTACTATTACAATTGAGGTTGATGCTAGAAATTATGCCACATATTTCTGATATATTATATTGGAAATTCGGGGTGCTATATTACCGGACTTACCTTTTACAAATAATAACAACATAAAGTCCTACTGGCCAAAATTCCACAAAATCTCATTTGCCGGCATGCTAAGGTCTCATCCAACCTCTAGAGTCTCAAAATCAAAACTCCACTTGGTTTAATTATACAAATTGCTCTTCATTAATCACATCCTTTTAATTGACCAACATTGCCATGAGAACTCGTTTATATGTATGGAAGCACATTTCTATGAAAAATAGATTTTTTACAAAATCTGAAAATTATACAATCTTGTTACTCAAAACAGTGCACTCTAAAATCAATATTAAATTCTGAAAAAAATAACTTAAATACAGAATATATCAAGGAATCCACCATAAAAATCTGGGCTCTAATAAATTAGTTTAAAGGGTTTATATTCGATAAATTCTGAAACTATCTTTTATCCAAAAATCTAAAAGTTACATGACTTCGTTCCTCAAAACAGTACATTCTAAAATCAATATTAAATTCTAGAAAAATCAAATTAGATCCAGCACATAACGAGGAATTCACCATAAAAATCTAGAATCAAATAAATTGGTTTAAAGGGTTCATATTCAATAAATTTTGAAAACTAGACATTATTTTAAAAATCTAAAACTACGACAGTACAGTGATAGAAATTGCATATTCTATAATCTATGAGTCGGATTGAGGATCCGTTAGATGTTCTGGAAACTAGACACAGTGAGCTACAATTTCTATTTTATAAGTTTTAGGTAATAACATTAGTAACTAAGTAGAAATCTCGTTCCAAACTGAAACAGACATTAATCCAGACTAAACAATTTCTTTAAAATCTCATCCAAACTCGATCAAACCACTTATATATATTTATTTAAACCCATATTTAGATGTTTATACATGTATACTAGAGTCGCCCTAACATAGAATACAAGCCACACCCACAAACAACTCAAAATCATCTAAAAAATCCAACCTGAAACAAAATCAGCCGAATGAAACCATGGCTCGGCTGGACAGTAAGCTGGGGTTACTGTTCAACCCCACTGGGTCATAACAATAACCCTCGGTTACTATTCAACCCCCAAACCCAACCCTAGCACAAAATTTTAGTTTTTATTATTTTTTTATGTATATTTCTTGCCAAAAATACTTCTTACATACATAACAATACATAGAATCATACAACTTTACTTTAATATAGAACAATGAAAAATCTCATCTTTTAATCATCCAAAACATGTTTCTTGAATTATACACCATGATCTAACATCTACAGTCACATATATTCTCATTATATTTATTTCTTTAAGCAAAAATATTAATCTTTTATGCATAAGCCACTTCAAAATAAATTACTTTCAATCCATTCAACAATTATTCAAACCCTAATGTTTAGTTTCAATTTTTGATGATTAAAAACAACCAATAACATGGAAAGATCTCAACTTTATAATCAATCAAGAATGAACTCAAGAGCATGGAGCAAGTTCTAATTATTTCTACATATCTTTATTAACTACAATTACATCCATAGATCCCAAGTTAGATTGTTCATCCATCATCAACATTTAACATTCAAAATTAATAAAACATGATCATCTCTCACAAAACTGCATCTTTAGTTCATGTAAACATCAATAAGTTCATTCATCATGATAATATGAGTAAAACACATCAAAAGACTAGAAATATCACTCACCTCAAAGAAAATCAACTTGAAGACAAAAAATAGAAATAAAGAAAATTCTTCTCCTTGCAAAAGTCCAAGTGTAACACCCTAGAATTTAAAATAATGCTTTGAGATTAATAAATGAATTAAAGTGATTTTTGGTGATTTAATAAATATTTTTCTAAAATTTATCTTTTTACACGTGCAAAACACGTGCAAATATTTTCTTGGGAAGCTCAAAGTCAGAAAATATTTTGGGGAAACCTAATATTCATTAGTAGGTATTATTTATGAATTTTCTGAATTTTTTTATATTTATTTGGCATGTTCGCAAATATTACGAAAAGATGGGCTTTTGTGCAAAATTACTACTTGTGGTAAAAACTCCAGGTTTTCGAATTTCTGGGCTGAGCATGATGGACGGCCAACTCAGAGGTAAAAAGTTTAATTTTTGTTCTAATAGATTTGTAACCCCTGTTTTTCGTTTTATGTATTTTTAAATGTATTTTCATTTGGTGTATTTTTCTCTCCTTGTATCTCTCTTGTATTTTTTTTGAACCGTATATTGGAGTTTGTTTTCAATATATATTTATTTATTTCATTTAGAGCTCCTTGTGTTGATTTTTGTTCATCTTTTGTTTCTTTCTTTGTCTATTATTGCTTTTCTTTCTTTGCTTCTTGTCTTCTTTATCTTGTGCTCTTGAGTGCTTATGGTGGTATTGGTTACTCAACCTATTCCCAACCCTATTGTTTGATCCCTAATAGATTTACCAAAGCTAAATTAAACCCAATCCTATTTGAGATCATATTCAATCAATCCATATCAATACCCATTAAACCATCCTATTACTACTCCTAAAATACCCAATTACCCAATAACCCAACTCCTTAACCCTAATCTTATATATATAAACCCCTCACACAAACCCTTACCCTAACACATAAACCCTCTCCCTCTCTCTCTCTCTCTCTCTCCCTTGGCGGCTGCACACCCGAGACCCCAACCCAGCCGGCACCCCAAACCCGACCCCTCCACCTGGCTACACCTCCCTCCAGCTGCACCTTGGCCGAGCCCACCTCCGACCATACTCCCGATCTCCATCCCCCATCCGATCTCCATCCCCCTTGCCGATCAACACTCCCAAGTCTCAAGCTCTGCAAGTTCACATCTTTCTTGTTGTGGGTTTTCTCTTCTCTTGCTTTGAGAAGCGTGTCGTGTGTTCGTGCTATTGTTCGTGGGTTCGTTGCTCTTGGATTTGGATTCTCTTGTTCGTGGATTTTAATCGTTTCCGTTAGTCTTGGAGTCGTTTTATCTCTGATTTAAGACAAGTAACTTGTACTCCAATTCATTTGTTTGATACAAGTCAAAAATACCATCTATAGTGTAGTTGGGTTTAGAGACGACTCTTGTTTGTGTTATCTTTGATGGGTTTTGTCTCTATTGTGAAAACTTGATCATAGTTGCCTTACGACACAATCTTGACATGAATTGACTTAGGATTTACCTGTTCTTGATTTTGATCATGTATGTGAGACTTTTGTGAGAATTCATGTTTTGGTTGAGACCCATGTGAAATACTTGGTGTGGACATGCTAGATACCCTAATTTATGATGTTTAGATACTTGGTAGACACAATTTCATATTTGATTTTGTTCTGAACAAGTTTTGTATGATATATGTTGAGTTGTTAAAGGGAAAAATCTGTAGTTTGACGTTGATCTATTTTGTTTGCTGTTTTGGACTGCCTTGAAGTCAGTAACTTAATTTCGGTACAAAACATGAGTTTTAGAGAATTTTGTCTATTTTCCAACCCCTCTGACCTTGCTCGATTTCGTTTTCGTATAAGTGAGTTATGACTGTTTTACTACAGAGGTGTCGATCTTTTTCCAGATTTCGTTTTCGATGATTTTGATGACTAAATGATTTTAATACTGATGCTACATATATTATTTCAAACCAAAACTTTGGTCAGTGTTTCTTTATCTAGTTAGGGATTACCCAGAATTTTGGTGGATTTTATTGGTGAGTTTTATGCGCTGTTTCATGCCCGTTTATGAAAACTATACATGCTGTATTTTGGTTACTGTTCTGTAAAGAATTATGATTTCACCCAATTTCCTTTTACTGTATGAAAAATATCCGTGAAATATGAAAGTTATTTTATTTTATCTATTTTCACCTCCCATTGGAAGATTTGGATTTCGTTTCACGGCTTGCGAGATAATTCAGTTTTCATACAATAGTGTTGGGAACTCCAGATTTGCCAAACTATCGTTTCTTGATGTATTCTGATTTTGGTTGACTAAACTAAACTTACTGGAATATTATGAAACTTTATATTCTGATTCTAGACATATCGGGGAATACCTCAGATTTTTCTTGAATTTATTTGAGAGGTTTTGATGCATTTTTTCTGACTGAGAATTCGTTTTACTGATTTCTGACTGAACATATTTTCTGGATTCAAATCTGTTTTGAGTTATGATGTTGTGAATTACTATATGACTTGTTTATTTTTTCTAGATTTGTGTAGAATTCTATTTTCCAGATTCTTTGACGGATCCAGATTTGGATGTTTGTAGTAGCGGAAATCACTGTTTTAGTACAACACTGTCTTGCTGTCTTGAATTAGAAAACTAGTTGTTTTACCCTGTTATGTGTTATCTTGTACCTGTACTTGTTTATCTTGCACCCTGAACTTGATACGTGTTTATATCCTGTTATCCTTGCTTTGTTTTGCAATACATACATGCATGCCTGATTATAATAATAAATGACCAAGCCGGGGTTAAGGGAAAGATCTAGTAGTGGAAAATATAGAAACGTATACTTAGAAGATGACATGTGTCCTACCTGCCTGTTACGTGTTCATGACTACATGGTTCACGATCCTGTTACCTGTACCTGACTGCATGCTTCCCTATAGGAAGATGTACTCGGAAGATAACCACTGGGTTATGCCTGTTTCCTGTACCTGACTGTATACTTCCCTTAGGAAGATGTACTCGGAAGAGAACCACTAAGTTCTACCTGCTCCTGTTATACCTGTTTCCTGTACCTGAGTACACTGTCCTATGGACTCTACTACGAAATCTAAAGCGAAACTGTTTGTCGTAGCAACCATGTGTTATGTTTTTGGGGTGCATGAAGTGCTACCTAGATAGTAATATAACAAGACTTGACATGACATAATCTGATTACCTGTATACCTGTTACCTAATTATTCTATTACATGATTACCTGTTTACCTGTACTCCTGTTACCTGATACCTGATACCTGTTACATGTTTACCTGTTTATCTGTTTACTTGACACTTGATACATGTTACCTGTACCTGTTAGTATACCATGCTACTTGTTTCTATTTTCCTGATTCATGATTAGACATTATATTTCTGTTGACACTTATACCATGCTAGGCCTGTTACTTAGAATTTCCTATCCACTGTACTTGTATCCTACATTATAAGTGGCCCGTAACTTGCAATTGACGGGTACTTGTTTTCTTTTTCATTCTCCTGCAAATTTACTAATTGCAGATCAGGATGGTCGACTGCCAGATGGTATTGGCGAGATGATGTATTAGTACTGGATTTTCTTCTTTATTATTATTATTATTATTTGTTGCTTGAACTTGAATAAAATGTACTTGGAGACTTGGATAATTATTTTGTACTTGGACGATGTGACCCATGATATTTAACTTGTTCAGAATTTGACTATTTGAGATTATTGCATTTGGTTTCAAGTAATTTCTGTTGGTATCTTGTTTCAATTATGCATGTCTGGTTGTATTTGTTGCTTCCGACTCTGATTATTCCCGTGGTATGTTGTAAAGATTTCTGAACAACTAATGGATGATGAAAATCATTCGCTGAGCTTTTGTTACGTATCAGTATTCCGTATTCTTTTTGGGAAGCGGGGCGTGACAAGATTTGGTTTATTTTGCTAATTTATTAAAGAAGGGTTTTTTTTTTTTTGCAAAATTGCCACTGAGGCCAAAAATTACAAAATCGATTTTTCTGGTTTGATATAGATGTCGGCCAGATCTGGGGAGGATACTTTTGATTTTAATCTCAACTAAATTGTTTAATCTAGTTACCTAGTATAAAGGATCCACATATGTAAAGATATATTCTAAAGGAATATTTTGCAAAATCTTTTCAAAACCTTAATACATCAGATTCGGCTATTAAAAGGGCTACTATAGCCATTTCTTTTAATTATATTTTAATTATTGTTTTCTTGGAGTTTCGAAGCGAGGATCTTGGATTTTTGCGAAAGGAAAGGCTTTTTCTTATTCTTTACTATCTTCGTTGATTCTTCATTAAAGTGAATGATATGAATTTGATTTTTTGTTGTTCTATGCATGCTAAATATGATGATTTTTCGAGTAGAATGCATGTTAGATGATTGTGTGATGATATAATGAATAAATTGATGAATGAGTAATTAAAATAGAACTTTCATGAATAATATGCAATAGATGAATAAAATTACTATATTAATGACTTAAGAATGTTATGAACCTAGTAGGAATCATGGATATATCATGGATATGTTGTTTCTTTCAAATTCTTGCTGATTTGAATATATATAATGAGATTGTGTGATGTACGATGCATAAAGTTGAATAAAGAAGGGTTCTTTACTGAATTGAACATGTCTAGTCTGTTTAAGGGTTTTGACTTGACTAATACATGTTGTAGATGCTTATAAATTTTTTTGACCGATTAAAGGCAGGGTAAGTCTCCGCCTCACAAAAAGTATATTAATAATGAATAATTACAAGTCCATAGTACAAAACATGATCAAGATAGTTTGCCTACATTAGCCGAATCCTTGATCATCAAGAGTAGCAAAATTGTAATCAATGGCAATTGATATAACTAGTTGTATGAGTGGTTAACAAATTGTAAGAGAGTTTTGGGATCAAGATCAGGTCTTTGCATGTTGAAAGATGGATTTTTATTTTCGGGTCTGATGATGAACAGACCGAAAGTGGATTTTTGAGTCTTTATGAAGTTTTGGTTGAGTTTGGGTTTTCTATTGATACTGAGATTGAATTGAACATCATACTACTCATATACAATGAATTTTGATGAAGTTACTGAAACATATACACATATATACACATACATATATATATATATTTCTGATTTGAAGATTTTGATGAAAAATTGCTCTTTTGTGAATTTGTTGAGAGTTTGATTTGATTTATGAATCCAGTATGTTGGACAAGTTGTATTTGATCATCTCAGGGTTTTAATTTTACAAATTTATGCTTTTAAAGATTTAAAACTATGTATCTATTGAAAAGTGCACGAAATTTAAAGTGCTGCTTTTTTTTGGCATGACGGTCGACCGCCCAGTTTTACACTTGAAGTGTCGATCGACTGTCAATTGTTGGGTTCTAGATTTTTAGCATGTCAGTCGACCGCAATTTTTTGAACTAAGATGTCGACGATCGACAACTGCTGTGTTGATGGTTTTATTGAGTTTTGCTGTTGTTTTCTTGAACGATTATTTCTTCGGACTTATGGATTATTGATCTACTGTTTTAGATAAAGTTTTCGCTACAGATTACTGTATTTTACAGAGAGTTTTATTTTGATTAATAATAGAATTTAATTGGTATTTCTATGACTTTAGGAAGCAAAATATATATGGATTTCAAGATATTGACGTTTTGTGACTTTTCTATGATTTCAAATTGTGAAACATAGTTATTTGAGCGGATTAAACTTAGATTTTACTTCTGAAAGTTTGTGAGTATTTAGATAAATTTGGATTTTCTTGATTTAAGGAAGTTTTCTCAATATGAATGAATTGATAATGGAATTATGAGTTTTAATGAAAGATTTTGTGTTGATATTTGAGTTGTGAGTCTTTAGAGGTTGAGTGGGATTCCTGTAAACCGGCAAATGAGATTTTGTGGATTTTGGCCAGTTGGGGCCTTGGTGTTGTTTTAGTGGAATTAAGTCCGGCAGGGTACACCAACTCTAGAGAAGGAAAGTTGTGTTTTGGTTAATAATAATCAATTTAAGGACAGACACTAGTGGAGATGTGATAGAACTTGAGAAACGTAAGTATGAGCTCTGTTATTAGTCCAACGGATGTATTCCAGGACTGTGTGTTATTGTGTCCCTAGTATATTCGCGTGTCGAGGGTCGGTGGGCCTATTCACGGAATGTTTAGAGGACAGTTTGTATGTGTAACACCCCAAATTCCAAATAAGACCAAATTCGAAGTTCCACAGGATCTTTACACTTCTCTTCGTACAATTTTACAAGGAATTAAAAACTTTTGTTACATCAAAGTTATATTTACATTACATATTTACAGCGGAAGCAATTTACAATAAATTATATGAAAAGAAATTTACAACACTTGAATCACTCTTTAAGCAGCATGCATACTTTAGTCTTGCTAATCACTTTATCTTGCATAGAAACTGTGGGCACGTCAGTTCATTCAACTGATGCTAGGATATAATACATCAATTTTCTCTTACTTGGAAAGCACAAACTTGTCACAAACAGAACTACGGGGACTATCCTATTGATGTCGTGTTGTGCGGTGCACTTAGTCCTTAATGCAGTTATGTATGTTACATGACACTAATGCGTACTTGTTCATATTCTATGCATCCCATACTACATAGGTCTGAGGGCAAGCCCTTAATCGTTCTTCATCTTGCAGGGTTTGATTCCTTCGTCATGACTTAAACTACTATAGTAACTACGATAAGTATTCTAGATGTTCTATGAGTTACGAGCTCATGTCCAAACAGCTTGGAGAGGAATCCCACTCCATGACATGATGCGTCGTATAGAACCTATGGACAATTCAGCCTCTGTCATGGGACATGATACCACCCGTAGTCACCAAACACCCTACAAGCATCGCCTGCAGTACGGACTCCTGGAGATATATCCACATCATGACACGATGCATCGTGTAGACAGCCTGTGAATATTCTCACGTCGTAGCTCCGAGGCCCTCATACTCGTGTTTTTCTCTTACTTTCGTCACATCTCCACTATGTATCTAGTCCTTAGTTATTTGAATCATGAATAAAATCAATCCTCTAAAGTTAGCCGTTCCACTATACCGGTCTTAACCATTTATATAACATAACCCCAAATCTTGGTCTTTTCATTTCAAATCTCATTTCAACTATCTCTTTTCAATGCCGGTATGAGGCTTAGCTACGCTCTAGTTCTCAATTTCACTTCATAATCACAAATTCGAGTTTTCATACTCATAATGTCTTTTTCATAGTTCAACATGATTTCCATTTCTTTTCTATAAACCAATTTCTTACATAAAGTCAAATTTTAGTTTATAACTTTCTCATTCAAAAAAATAAGTCTCAATAATTCCATTTAATTCTCACACTATTGTTTCTTTTCTTTACTTGACTCATAATCACAATTGTATTTTCCATTTATCTTTTGAATGCATATATCACCCAAATTAATGAATAAAATCCATAAATAAACACACTTTAATTTTCTTCATACAAGATCCTATTTTATAATTTAATATAACTCCTCAGGGAATAAATCACTTTTTATACTTATGCAAATATCAATTTTATAGAGTTCCACTCAATTTTTACTTCTCAATCTCTTTAATTTAAGTCAAAATTGTGTGTAAATATTTTTCATGAAGTCCATATATTTTTATAATGATTAGAATATTTTTTCCGAATTTTTAAAAGTAAAAAAAATCAATTAAAACAATAAAATAGAAAAAAACTGTTTTAAATGCCGAACACGGGAGTCGAACCAACGACCCAAGGCCAGACCCACGCTATAGTGCAACGCACTGTGGCATCTGCGCTAACCAGAAAGGATAGAGCGCAACCACGTCAGAGGAGGGGATTTAAACCCATATGAATACTTCCCCTGTACTCGGATTTTCCAAAAAAATAAAACAAATGGCTAATACCCAGTTTCGAACCCGATACCCAAGACCAAACCCACGCTACAGTAAGCGCACCCGAACGCACCCATTAGCCAATGAGTCCAAGTGACTAACCTGATATGGGTTGGATTTTTAGGGATTTTGATTCAGGTTTCTGTTCACCTCAAATTTTTATAAAAACAACTAATTTCAAACTATTTTCTTCTCCAATTTCATCCTAAATTTCCAAAATATAATTTTTATGCATTTCTAATATATCAGTAAAATAAAACTTAATTTTTTACACTAAAAAGTACAATTTTCCTCTCTACATATATTTTTATCTACAATCTCGAAAATGCGCATATAAGTGTAGTTTCTTTATAACTTTGCATTCAAACTTTCCATAGCTTTTTTTATTATTTTTATTATCATTATCCAATCATTTCAGCAACAATTTTCCCCTTTTTCATACCATTAACAAGTGAATTAATATAAATCACATTTTACATGGTTATCATTTCAATTAACTAAACATACAATCATACTTTCTTAATTTAACACACAACAAGCATATAGATCATGGTAGCAGGGTAAGTTCTAAGATAATAATCACAGTTTGCATTAATTAACAATCTTCTAAATAATCATTTCTACCAATTGCAATTTGTCTCATTTCACTACACATGGCTAGATCAATTACAGTTTTCTTCTCAATTTTATCAATTACTCTCCTAGCATGATGTCTAATTAGAAGTTCGACAAAATCACCCACCTCTAATGGAGAGAAAAAACCAAACACAACTCCTAGGAGTCTTCTACAATGAATAGTGAAGCCTTCTCCTCCTAGATCGAGCCACCAAATTGGCTTCTCCTCCTATTATGCAAGCAACCCGAGCCTCACCCTTGCTCCTTGAAAAAGTCGGCCACTTCTAGGTAGAAGAATACACACGAGCACTCAATTTTTTTAAACTCACAAACTTCTCAATCTTTTGTCTCACTAAATTGCCTTCCTTTCTTTCTTTCTATTCTTTTCTTTTCAAAATTTTTTAAGTGTGAGAATGAAGAGTGCAGGGGGGGGGGGGGGGGGGGGTATTTATACAAATTTTGAGGGTCGGAGGGCTAGGATTAGTCCAAATGATTAGGGATCAAGGGTCAAGATGAACTAGGGAGTTGTAGAAACTACCCATGATGAAGCAACTAACTCTCCACCTCTCCCATCTCTCCCACTCTCCTATGCACATCCGGCCAAGGTCAAAAGTGCACATTGCACACTCTAGTGCATGCACATGCCATACTAGTGCCCCCCTTTTACAAGTGTGTTCATGTGAATCAATTAATTGTTCACTAAACTTATCTACACTACAAGTTAGATTAATAAAAGGAGAAATTTAGTTAAATGGGCTCACTAATGGGCCAATTAACCATGGGCTCTACTAATTAAATTAATTAATTAATTAGGATGGGATAAAAAGAGACAATTAGGCCTAGAATTTAATTAAGGTTTTAAAATAGTCTTTTTGGAAAATAAAGAGAACAATTACTTGTTCATGCTATAAGGAAATATTTTTTTCTAAAAGAAAATATACATATGAAATTATACGTGCAAAACACGTAAAATCACAAACTCTTCATAAATAGAAATTTAGGGTGTTACAATATGTTCGCGTGTCGAGAGTCGGCAGGCCTATTCATGGAATATACGGTGCATTCGTGCGTCGAGAGTCGGCAGACCTATTCACGGGATGCACTGTGTATCTGCACGTCGAGGGTGGGCAGGCCTATTCGTGGGGTACACGGCATGGAGGTGATTCTCCGGAGTTAGAGTTATGCTTACATGATGCTTACGCGTCGAGGTTTGTTAGGCCTATTCGCAAAGTATTCTAGATATTATTTCTATCACCGGAGTAGAATTAGTTGCATAATGATGGATTTAACCATGTAAAGTGGATAACGGTAATGGCTTGTACCAGACCAATGTAGTATGGAATGCATAGAAACTGACAAGTATGTATTAGAGAGTCGTCATACTGCATTTGTGTTTTCTTGGCTTGTATTATCCATGATGTTTTCTGATTTCCTAATTTCACTTGATGTTTTATGCTTTATTTATTGTTATTTCATTTTCCATATGTTACTACTGTGGGAATGTGTTGATTATGAATTTATTCTTTATGCTTCATTTAAATTGTGTTTTTTTATATCACTCACACCGTTATGGCTGATCCCGTAGTTTTGGGGGTTAGGGTTATCTCTAGCATCATATTTTACAGGGAGGTATCATTATCTTGGGATTAGATGCTTATGGTAAAATGATAATATGGCTTATGCAAATTGTAAAAGAAATGGGTTGTAAAAGAAAGAAAATGTAATTGAAGGTGTTAAATTTTCGCTGTGCTATATAAAGAATTGATGTAAAAAAAGTTGAAAAATTTTCTGTGTTTGCTATGTTTACTATTACATTAAGGTAGATGTTGTGAATTGTGCCACGTATTTCTGAATTTATTTATTGAAAATTCGGGGTGCTACACCAAGATCCAAGTTCTAAGCTGCAAGAAAATAATGATAAAGAGATGTTTTGAGTGCACAAAGGGATGGCCGGCTGCTGCCCTTATTATAGGCCGGGATTGACCTCCTAGAGTTCCACAAAAGTTTACAAAATTACTCCGCAAGAAGATTATTTATTTACATATATGGATCTCTTCCAATTATTAGTTAATAAAATAATTAAATCCCTTCACATCCCATATCTGGTCGGCCAACATGCAGCCCCAAATTTCAAAGAAAATTTGGAGTTTTTTACTCAAAGTGGCAATTTTGCACAAAAGTCCTTCATTTTTTAGTATTTGCAAATATATCATAAATTATTCGAAAAAACCCAGAAAACTTATAATTAATATCTAATAATAAATATTAGATTTTCCAAATAGATTTTATGAATTTTAAATTCTCCAAAAAGAATATTTTCAATAAAGTCCCCAACAATCTCAAAATTGCGTAATTATATATTTATTCAATTAAATCAATAAAAAATCAACCAAATATGGAAATAATCTAATTCCTTAGAGCCTTTTACTGAATAGCCGGCCCTAAATGCAACCAAACAATTTTTAAGTTAAATTTTCACCCATATACGACTTTTTACAAAAAGACCCCTTTCTTTCAAAAAATTATAAAAGTAGTTTTCTTTATTCAGAAAAAGCCCAAAAATTCAAATATACCCAATAAAATATAATAGGAGTTGTTAAACAACTCATAATTCTAAATCCACACTTCAAAAAAATGTGCACCTGTTTTGCACGTGTGAAAATATCAATTTTACGAAAATTCAAAATAATTAAATAATTTGATTTAAAATTATTTTTCAATTTAAAATATTGTATTAAAAATTACGGGACGTTACAGGATGGGAGGCAGATCTCCAATGTACATGTATATATCGGGGCTAGAGGGGCACTTGCGGGATGTTCGCACGACGAGAATTCTGTATAGTTTGACGGTAGACTCCGGAACTGGAATCCGTACTCGTGGAATGTCTAAAACTTGCTTTTCTTACCGAAGTAGAATTTTCATAATGAGGAGTTGAACCCTATATTGAGGAGTATGATAAGGGTTTGCTTGCCCTCAGACCTATGTAGTATGGGATGCATAGAATCCGAACAAATATGCATTAGTGTCATCGGAGTGTAAATCTCTGCATTAGGCATTAAGTTATATCACACTGACACGACTAGGATAGTCACTTTTTCTGTTTTCATTCAAGTTTGTTTTTGCTAAAGTTAAAGAATTGCTGTATTATAGCATTGCGTCAGTTGTATACAACTGACGTGCCCACAGTTTACTAGTTGCAAGGTTGGACTTGGCATGAGCTTGAATTCACTAGAATAAGTTGTTACGAGATTGAAGAATTTTTGTTATTGTAGATTGTATTGTATTCATTTAATTCTGTTGTGCTGTTGTAAATAAAAAGTTTTAAATTCCATGTAAATTTATCCGAATTTGAAGTAAAAGATCATGTTTTTGCTACGAATTACTTGTGTTTAGAATTCAGGGCGTTACACTATTAAGGTGCTGCATTGTATAATTAAAATGCCCTACGATTTATGTATAATGAAATGGAGACCAATTCAGAAGATAAGGAAGAATTTTGAAGATGAAGCTTTCAAAATTCCAAATTATTTATTGAGCAATGCTTCATTGCAAACAACTGAAGTCGTTGTTCAGAACAACGGCTTCGTTTATTTTGAACCTAAACCGAACAACGGCTTAGGTTATATTCGGAACAACGACTTAGGTTTATAACCTAAGCTGTTGTTTTGGAACGACTTAGATTTATATCCTAAGCCGTTGTTTCCAATGATGACTTAAGTGGGTTGTATACCCGTTTGCACGGGACCCATTTGCAATGGAGCATTGCTCTTATTTAATTTACCAAAGGCTAAACAAAGAAGGTAGGCAGCTCAAGTCCTAAAAATAATACTTCAACATTTGCCTTTTTATGAAGCTCAATAACAACAAATCTCTAATATTATAATGGGAGAAGGCCTTAGTGTCATTTGTCAATCTACTAACACGTGCATCAAACGTGCATAACTAATATGAATGAGGTCTCAAGTTCGAGTCCTCACTATGTCAGTTTTTTCACTTTAATTTTTTCTTATATTGAACATGCATCACATGTGTAAATTACTATCCATCTATCTATATATAATATAATATATTTACTTACTATTTATTGAAAAAGTTTGTCACAAATAAACAATTTAAAATAATTTTTTGTCACAAAAGAAACATCACTTTTGTCACCAAACAAATGAATACATGGCACGTGCAACTCCCAATCTATATTCAACGCGTTCATCGCACATACACATCAATGTTTTTCCTTCTTAATTTTTTAAAAATATATGCATCGCCCGTTCAACTCCATTTTTTATAATGACTTACGTGTATCGCACGTTTAACACCAGCTCTTTATCAAAACGTGCATCGCATTGAAAAATACTAGTCAAATAGTAGTGGCTATGATAAACCTAGTTTCCTATTTCTTTCCTTTTCTTTTGTTTTTCCCATTTTTACAAAGAAAATTCAATTTATCAAAAAAACAACAAAAAAAAAACAAGACAAAAAAAAAGACATTACAAGAAGTGAATCCAGAATTTGTCATCTAAAATAGGAATTTCCAATCGCTAATATCTAATAATAATAATAATATTATAATAATAATATCTAATATTATAATGTGAGAAGGCCTTAGTGTTATTTGTAAATCTACCAATGCGTGCATTGCACGTGCATAAATAATATGAAGGAGATCTCAGGTTCAAGTCCTCACTACGTCATATATTTTACTTCAATTTTTTTATAACATATTAAATGTGCATCACACATGTAAATTATTCTCTCTCTATCTATCCATCTATCTATCTCTAATATTATAATGAAAGAAGGCCTTAGTGTCAGTTGTAAATCTACCACCTTACGTGCATTGCACGTGCAACTCCAACTCTTCCACTATACACTTTATTTAAATCTACCAATCTTATGTGCATTACACGTATAACTCAAACTCTCCTATTATACTTTTTATATTACTTTAAAATATATATATATATATTTTAACACTTGTTATATTACATTACTTTAAAAACTATATATTGATTAAAACGTGCATCGCACGTGTTAAATACTAGTAATATTAGAGATAATAACTATTATAATGGAAGAGTTGGAGTTGTAAATCTACCTACTTACGTGCAACTCCAACTCTCCCATTATTGTCTTCACATTTACTTTTAAAAATATATAATCATATTTATTAAAACATGCATCGCACGTGTAAATCAGAGTTTTTACTTTAAATTTTTTTAAAAAAATTAATATGTGCATCGCACGTGTATATTACTAGTAATAATCTAATATTATAATGGGAGAAGACCTTAGTGTCATTTATCAATCTATCAACGCATGTGACACACACACATAACTAATATGAAGGAGGTTTCATGTTCGAGTCTTCACTATGTCAAAGTTTTTATTTTTTTATTTTTTATTTTAATAAAATTATTAAGACGTGCATTGTTCGTGCATAATTAATTGTTGTCGCTAAATTTGGCATGGGGGCAAACAGATAGTATTTGTGGATTCTTAGAAAAACTGAATAGCAAACCTGTATACCTGCTCCGTCAGAGTTTGACGCTGACTCCCGCCGTATACCTGCAAAAAGTGCGAGACACCGGGGTTGTTCCCGGCGACGCACCCTCCGACGCTCAAGTCAGTAATCAAGGAAGATTATGAAAGAGCGTGAAAACTGGAAAAAGATTGATTACCTCTCAATGGAGATGGATGGGGGGTATTTATAGGCGCCGGTGGGATCAGATTAGAAATGTAATCCCCCTGTGGTTAGATAAGGAATGTAATCCCTAATCCCCAGTGAAGGGATAGATATGAATCAGGGCCGTTGATTAGGATTTAATCAGAAACCCTAATTCTATCCCTTCTGGACCGGGTTTGCTGCAGGTTGAAACCCGCACCCAGTTGTGGTGGATCCGTTTGCGGGTAAGTGGGTCTTCGGGAAAGATAACCAGTACCCGCTTCAGACCCATTGGTAGGTAAAATTACTGTTTTACCCCTGAGCTTCAAGATTCGTGCCCAATTTGGATGGTTCCGATTTAACCCCATTTTTAGCCATATCACGAGTCCCCCACTCCTAAAGACTGAGTTTGATCAGCCTTTGAGGAGTAGTTTAGCTGTTTTAATGGCTAGTGGAGTTGTATCGGAGCCCAAATGGAGGGTTTGGAATCTCGAAGGGGGTAGCGAGGTGATTTTTTCAAGCGGTAAGCTGTTCTTAAGCTTCTCTGGATATTTGGTGGTTTCTATCTATTTTTTTCGGATTATTTACTTAATTTTGCGATGTGTTAACTAGTCATTCGGGGGTCTTAACAACACATTCTAGGTAATAATTGCTCGTTCAGGGGCTCAAAAACATTTCCCTGAATTTGTAATTATTTTCTAGAATTTTTAATTAATTTTCCTGAATTTTTAGTAATTTTTCGCAATTTTTAAGTAAATAAAACGATTTAAATAAATAAAAACTAATTTTTAATACCGATTTATGGCGTAGCGCAATCTGGGCCCTTGATCAGCGCTGAGCGCGATTTTCTGGGCGATCAGATGATCTGCGCTCCTCGGCAGATAGTTTCTTCGTATACGAGGGTCGGTTCCTCGTCCCTTCGGCTCGGCGGGTCGGCACATGGCTCGGAATCAGCCGAACTACGTGGCGTGATCCTGGGCGTCCATCTCAGCGCGTATCCCCAAAAAATGCTATCTTGTTGTTTAGTGAACGTGGCAAGATCTGAGCCGTCCATCATGACGAGCACATTTTTTGACAAGATCCAACGGCTGAGAAGGGTCGGCAGATCTTTTCTCGATATACGAGGGTCGGTTCCTCGTCCCCTCGGCTCGGCAGATCAGCACGTAGCTCGGAATCAGCCGAACCACGTGGCGTGATCCTGAGCGTCCATCTCAGCGCGAATCCCCAAAAAATGCTATCTTGTCATTTAGTGAACGTGGCCAGATCTGAGCCGTCCATCATGACGAGCGCGTTTTTTGACAAGATCCCACGGCTGAGGAGGATCGGCGGATTTTTTCTCCATATACGAGAGTCGGTTCCTCGTCCCCTCGGCTCGGCAGCTCGGTGCTGATGGCCGAGGCCTGGAGTTAGAAATTTTGAAGCGTCCTGGATTTGAAGCGTCGTCAGCCCGTTCTGTCCCTTCGGCTCGGCAGCTCGGCTGCTTAGCCAGGCTGTTCAGTAGCTCGGCTAGGCGAACTGGGGGCACGCAGCTCGGAAGGTACACGTGGTCAGATCTGGAGCGTCCATCGTTGCGTGAATCACGAGGGTTGTGTTCAGATCACGAGAAAACATTATTTTGTTGTTTTGTGAGTGTGGCTCAATCTGAACCGTCCATCGTGTCTTGTCACGAATTTTGGAGTGATCTGACGGTGATTCCGCCTCGGAAGATTTTTTCTCCATATATGAGGGTCGGTTCCTCGTCTCCTCGGCTCGGAAGCTCGGTGCCAATAGCCGAGGCATGGAGTTGGACGTTTTGAAGCGTCCTGGATTTGAAGCGTCATCAGCCCGTTCTCTCCCTTCGGCTCGGCAGCTCGGCTGCTTAGCCAGGCTGTTCAGTAGCTCGGCTAGGCGAACCGGGGGCACACAGCTCGGAAGGTACACGTGGTCAGATCTGGAGCATCCATCGTTGCGTGAATCACGAGGGTTGGGTTCAGATCACGAAAAAATGTTATTTTGTCGTTTTGTGAGCGTGGCACAATCTGAACCGTCCATCGTGTCTTGACACGAATTTTGGAGAGATCTGACGGTGATTCCACCTTGGAAATTTTTTCTCCATATATGAGGGTCGGTTCCTCGTCCCCTCGGCTCGGAAGCTCGGTGCCGATAGCCGAGGTATGGAGTTGGACGTTTTGAAGCATCCTGGATTTGAAGCGTCGTCGCTCTTCGGCTCGGTCGCTCGGCTGCTTAGCCAGGGTGTTCAGTAGCTCGGCCAGGCGAACCGGTGGTACGCAACTCGGAAGGTACACATGGTCAGATCTGGAGCGTCCATCATTGCGTGAATCACGAGGGTTGGGTTCAGATTATGAGAAAATGTTATTTTGTCGTTTTGTGAGCGTGGCGCAATCTGAACCGTCCATCGTGTCTTAACACGAATTTTGGAGAGATCTGACGGGGATTCTGCCTCGGAAGATTTTTTCTCCATATATGAGGGCTGGTTCCTCGTCCCCTCAGTTCGGAGGCTCGGTGCTGAAGCGGACTCAGTAACTCGGTCGCTTAACCAGACTGTTCGGTAGGTCGGCTAGGCGGACCGGTGGCCGAGTCGTGGATTTGAGCACTTTGTAGAGTCTTTGTTGTGAAACTGAAACGTCGCAACTCTCCACTTTGGCGCTTTGGCTTCTTAGTGGGCTTTTAAGTTCCCAAGGAGGCCCAAACGTCGCACTGGGGTTATAAGTTCTAACTCCCCCACCCCCAAGCTCATTTCTCACTTTTCACTCCAAGATTTCACTTTTACTCTCTGTGCTCTCTGCTAGCGGCAATTCTTGCTCCAAGGCAGTTACGTTAGCTGTCGTGTGGGCCAGGCAATTTCTGGCGAGCTTATTCCGACCATAAACGTCACTTCAAGGTCAGTCTTCTTGCCTTAGCTTTTTTCTAGAGATGTCAAGGGTGAACTTGGGGAGTGAGGCCTCGTCCTCGGGCGATAGTGGTGCCGAGGAGAGGAGGGAGATGGAGATCCTAAGGAAGGGGAAGCAAGTAGCCGAACCGTCTGGGGGCGAGGCAAAGAAGGAGAAGAAGAAGAGGAGGGTAGTGGCCCAATCTCCTGTGGTCGAGGTGATTGTGGAGAATCCGAGGCAAGCCCCTGAGACGGGCCGGTACCCTTGTGTACTGTCCGGACACGCTGGGGTTAGGCGGTACGAGGGCGACCTCTTGAAGAAGGCGGTCATCGGTCAGTCGTAAGTATACGAAGAGAACAACCCGGTTCTGACCACCGAGGCGGACGAAATTGGATCGGTGCTATCTGAGAGGGGCCTGCTATGGATCAGAAAAGGGTTCGCCATCCCTCCGGAGTACAAGTTAATTCTCCCCGGCCCGGGGATGCGAGCGAACTCCAACCTGTCGTCGTCGTCGGATATGTGCATGTTCGACTACGACTCTCTGAATGCCGGATTGCACTTTCCCCTGCACCCCTTCATTCGTCTGGTCCTCGGTTGGTATTGCCTTGCACCGACCCAATTCATGTCGAACACATGGCGTCATGTAAACGCCTTCCTGCTCCAGTGCCGCAATGCCGAGGTCGAGCCGGACCTGACGGTCTTCCGAAGCATGTATCGGATAAACCGGATGCACAAGACCGAGCATTGATACTACCTGGCACCGAGGAAGGGTGTTCGGATTATAGAAAACCCGGATTCGATCAAAGTCTGGAAGGAAAAGTTCTTCATATTGAGGGAGCCATCGATGCTACAAGTTTGCGAGGGCCGACCCAGAACTGACTGCGGCCGAGGAGGAAGTGGCGAGGAAGATCGTGGCCCTCCCGATGTTGAGTTGGAGGGAGATGACCGAGGAGGTGCTATAAGGGTCAGGCCTTAGTCCGATCGACCCGAGTACGCTCCTAACATCTCGCATTTTTTTTAAGTCTTTAGCTCATTTTACTGACTCTCAATTTGTTTGTTGTTTGGTACAGAAGCGCCGAAGATGGACTTTACAGCCATGATGAACGAGAGGGGTAAGGTGGCCGATGGAAGGAAGAGGAAGAGGCCGAGCATGAGCGCCTCGTCAGGTCGGCCTCTCAAAGTTGCTACGGCAGTCGTTCCACCTCCCCCCGTTGCCGAGGTCCCCTTGCCGACGGTGGCTGTCGTTGAAGAGCCCTCGGCTCCTGTTGCTTCTGCCCCAGTCGGTGGGGCCTTCGACGTCTCGGTGGCGTTGTCGCTTGAGGCTCCGCCGTTGACTGCTCAGGCTGAGGTGATCTTGACTGAGCAGCACAAGCAGCTGTTCGTTCCGAACTGGCGAGTCAAGAATCATGATGGATTCCTCGGAAACTCGCAGATGTCGATGCAGGTCGTCAAACACTTAGCGACTCCAAAAGATCGAGCCGCACTGAAGGCGGGGACGGTTGGCGACGACACCTATGAGGTTGCTCGGTCGCTCGTATCGATAAGTTTCTTTTGAGAATTTCTTTAAGTCTGTCATTCGGCCCTTGTGCTCACCATTGTTTTGTTTTGGCAGGCCACTTGTCACTTCAACCATCTCCTTGAAGCGTTCGCCGAACAGGAGAAGGAGTTGAAGGCTGCCAGTGATAAAGACAGGGTGGACAAGGTGAAGGCGGTTCGGCAGCTCGAGGTGGAGCAGAGGCGAGCCGAGGGCTTGGAGGTCCAGGTTGCCGATCTTGTGGCCGACCTGGAGCGAGTAAAGGGGCGGCTTACTGAGGAGGCTGCCAAAGCAGCCAAGGCTGCCGAGGAGCTGGCGGCGACAGCGAAGGCTCTGGCCGAGGTGAAGGCGGAGAAGGAGGCCTTGGCAACGAAGATCAAGGCCGAGGTCGAGGCCAAGGAGAAGAAGCACATGGCCTCGAACATGGAGAAGTCCTACCAGAGGGTGCTCGACCACGTTCAGGACCGCGTCCCCGGCTTCGAGCGGATCGGCTACAGGTTGTGGCCCAGATTCGCATCAGACGGCGAGGAGGAGGGAGGCAAGGCGGAGGAAGGTGACGAGGTAGAAGGCGATGACGACGAGGAGGTAGTCACTGATGTTTTAGTGACAGACTCCCAGGCCAGGGCAAGAAACAAGGGGTCGTCTGGCGAAGCGCCTGTGGTCGAACCGACGCCGCAGGTGGACCCCTGATCTTCTCGTCTTTTTGTAACTTTGCTTTCTTTTCAAAAGTGTAACGCCTTCTTGCGGACTGGCCACTGCTTTTTCTTTTATGAATGTAAATCTTTGTTTCAAATTTGGGCAAGTATTTGGGTCGGTCTATAGTTTCCTTGTCGTGACGTCCTTGTATTTCAGATCCTCGAACACGCCCCAAATACCGTAGCAGCTCGGCGTTGCGCCGAGCTGTTTAAGCAATCTCGCGAGGCTCGCCTCGTGGGTGAAATCGAGCTCACCAGGAGGTTGATGTTCAACGTGGAGAAGAAGAACAGCGAGCTTCTGGCCGAGGTGCACCATCTCCGGATAGTCGAGGAGGAGCTATCGGCGAAAGAGGCAGAGTTAGCCTCGGTGCTGGCCGAGCGAGATGAGCTCGAGAAGAAGGTCGAACAGCTGCAGAGGGTCACGGTCGACAAGAGCATTGAGGTGACCAACTTACGACGCATTATATCCGATAGCGCTGAGTGCCCCGGTTCGGCAGAACTCCCTCGATTTAAGATAATGGTTAAGGATGACACTCTGAAGGATAGGATAGTTGAGCTCGAGGAGGAGGTGGCTCGACTGAAGCCTCATCCTGTGAGGACTAATGTCCGCAGCACTTCCTGCACTAGCGAAGAGAGAGAACGGGGGATCACCTTCTACGAGCTAGCGACTCGTGGCCAAGTTATTGGTCGGACAGCAGCCGACGCACAAAGTGGAGTAGCTGTTAGCTCGAGTGGAGCCTCGATCGGAGCCACCATTAGGATTAGTGGCGAGGCGGTGTCGCAGTTCGTCGGCCTAGAGACAAGCTCGGAGATAAAAAGACGGAAACCCCGATTGTCTCTTAATCGAAACGTCCCTGTCCCGAGGAGGCACTGAACGAGTTGCGTCAAGCCTTTTACTTCTTGCATCGTCTCTGTTGTTGTAATAACATGCCTTGTAAATTTATTTAGTCGTTTTCCCGCTGTAACTGTCTGCCTTGTAAATTTACCAAGTGTTTTAATAAAATCGAAGTTGTTTTGTTCATCGTTGTGCCGTGGTCGCCTTATTCTTGATGCCGAACCATAAGGACCCATAGTTGTCTTTTTCGAAGGTTTTAGCCGCGGAACTTTAGTTTTTCGGCTCGAAGTATACCGAGGTGTGATAGCTCGGATTTCAGACGCGATCCACGTGGCTCAATCTAGACGGTCGATCATGATTGTGGAACACATCACGAGGTGGGAGGCACCAATTCTCAAAAAACACTATCTTGTCGTTTTGTGGAAACGTGGCACGATCTGATCCGTTCATCACATTCTAGCACGCATTTTGAGATGATCTAACGGCGAAATTGGTTTGGCAGAATTTTTCTTCATATACGAGGGTCGGTTCCTCGTCCGCTCGGCTCGGGGTATTAAGTGAGCGCAGTCGAGCCGAACGCTGGACTCCGAACTACCGCTAGAGTTGCCCGACAGTTGTGGGAGCAGTTCTGAATGGCGATCTGCTTCTAGCTCGCTTACGAGCGAGCTTGCGAAGAAGAGTCGAGCCAAGTGTTGGACTCCGAACCATCGGTAGAGTTGTTCAACGGTTGTGGGAGCAGTTCCGAACAGCGACCTATTTCTAGCTCGCTTACGAGCGAACTTGCGAAGTAGGGTCGAGCCGAGTGTTGGACTCCGAACCATCGGTAGAGTTGTTCAACGGTTGTGGGAGCAGTTCCGAATAGCGACCTACTCCTAGCTCGCTTACGAGCAAACTTGCGAAGTAGAATCGAGCTGAGTGTTGGACTCCGAACCATCGGTAGAGTTGTTCAATGGTTGTGGGAGCAGTTCCGAACGATGACCTACTTCTAGCTCGCTTACGAGCGAACTTGCGAAGTAGAATCGAGCCGAGTGTTGGACTTCGAACCATCGGTAGAGTTGTTCAACGGTTGTGGGAGCAGTTCCGAACGGCGACCTACTTCTAGCTCGCTTACGAGCGAACTTGCGCAGCAGGGTCGAGCCGAATGTTGGACTCCGAACCATCGGTAGAGTTGTTCAACGGTTGTGGGAGCAGTTCCGAACGGCGACCTACTCCTAGCTCGCTTACGAGCGAACTTGCGAAGTAGAATCGAGCCGAGTGTTGGACTCTGAACCATCGGTAGAGTTGTTCAACGGTTGTGGGAGCAGTTCCGAACGGCGACCTACTTCTAGCTCGCTTACGAGCGAACTTGCGAAGTAGAATCGAGCCGAGTGTTGGACTCCGAACCATCGGTAGAGTTGTTCAACGGTTGTGAGAGCAGTTCCGAACGGCGACCTACTCCTAGCTCGCTTATGAGCGAACTTGCGAGGTAGAATCGAGCCGAGTGTTGGACTCCGAACCATCGGTAGAGTTGTTCAACGGTTGTGGGAGTAGTTCCGAACAGTGACCTACTTCTAGCTCGCTTACGAGCGAACTTGCGAAGCAGGGTCGAGCCGAGTGTTGGACTCCGAACCATCGGTAGAGTTGTTCAACGGTTGTGGGAGCAGTTCTGAACGGCGACCTACTCCTAGCTCGCTTACAAGAGAACTTGCGAAGTAGAATCGAGCCGAGTGTTGGACTCCGAACCTTCGGTAGAGTTGATCAACGGTTGTGGGAGCAGTTCCGAACGGCAACCTACTTCTAGCTCGCTTACGAGCGAACTTGCGAAGTAGAATCGAGCCGAGTGTTGGACTCCGAACCATCGGTAGAGTTGTTCAACGGTTGTGGGAGCAGTTTCGAACGGCGACCTACTTCTAGCTAGCTTACGAGCAAACTTGCAAAGTAGAATCGAGCCGAGTGTTGGACTCCGAAACTATTGGTAGAGTGAAGAGTGAAGGCAGAGAGATGTAAGCTCTTTTTACAAGTAAAATATGAAAAAACTTTCTTTATTGATGACTAATGGCTGGCTGCTTCTAAAGTTGTGAGCCGTTATTACAAGAGAAAAATAAAAGAAAATCATTACAAGTAATAGTTGAGGAACGGTTCGACATCTCGAAATACTTAGAGAGGCGTTGGTGCTCTCTCTTGGTATTTTAAGAGATGGTCGGCATTCCAAGTCCTGGGGATCTCCCTGCCTTCGAGATCTTCTAGTCTGTATGTGCCGGGGCAGACTACTTTGACGATCTTGTAAGGTCCCTCCTAATTTGGGGCCAATTTGCTCTTCTGACCTGGAAATGAGATGGCCAACTTTCTGAGGACCAGGTCCCCTTCTTTGAGGTCCGCGGGGCGGACTCTCTTGTTGTATGCCAACTCGATCCTTCTTCGGTAGCTTTATTGACGAATGACATCTCTTTCTCGAATCTCATCTATCAGGTCTAGACTGGCTCGGAGCTCTCTGGCATTTTGCTCTTCTTTATAAGCTATTAGACGAGGAGAGGGTATTCCGACTTCTAGGGGGATGATAGCCTCGGACCCATAGGTGAGATTAAATGGGCTCTCTCCTGTGGTGGTCCGTTTTGTGGTGCGGTAGTTCCACAACACGTTGGGAAGCTGATCGACCCATAAGCCTTTGGAACACTTATCTAACCTCTTCTTAATGCCGGAGAGGATCTGTCGGTTAGTATTTTCGTCTTGGCCATTCGACTGGGAATGAGAAACGGAGGAGAATCGGTGTTGGATGGCAAGGTCTTCGCATAGAGCTCGGAAGGCAGCCCCGGTGAACTGTGTTCCGTTGTCTGTTATCAGGACCCTAGGAACGCCGAATCGGCAGATCATGCTCTTCCAAAAGAACTGAACAACCTTGTTCTCGGTGATCGTGGCCAAGGGCTCGTCCTCTATCCATTTCGAGAAGTAGTCGATCGCCACGACTAAGAATTTGAACTGTCCGGGAGCTGGTGGAAATGGCCCTAGTAAATCCATCCCCCACATTGCAATGGGGATCGGACTTGATAGGGAAGTGAGTGGAGCTTGTGGGAGGCATCGGATATCCGAGTACTTCTGACAGGAGCTGCATTGCCGAACGTACCGTTCGGCGTCTCGTAGGAGAGTGGGCCAGAAATATCCGTAGTTCAACACTTTGCGGGCTAAGGATCTGGATCCTGAATGTGCCCTGCCGATGCCCTCATGAAGCTCTTTTAGGGCATAGTCTGCTTGCTCGGGGGAGAGGCATCTCAGGTAAGGCCGGCCGTCTACCTATGTGAAGGAGCGTTTGTATAAGATACCTCCGATTAGTGTGTAACGCTCAGCTCGGGTTCTCACTCTTCGAGCTTCCTTGGGATCCTCGGGGAGGAGTCCATCTCTTAAGAATTCGACGAGGGGTTTCATCCAGTTGTCTTCGAGCAGGACAGGCAGCGACTCCATAGAGTCGGCAGTTTCGTCCTCTATACTCGGCTTCAGAAGGACCTCAATCAAGACGGTCTGCTCGAGACCTTGAAGGGAGGAAGAGGCTAGTTTGGAGAGGGCGTCGGCTTGAGAATTTTCTTCCCGGGGTATGCGTTGGATGAAGGCTTCTTCAAACAGTGCCATGAGGCTCCTGACCTTTGCTAAGTATTTAACCATCCTGTCATCGCGTGCTTCATACTCGCCGAGGACCTGATTCACGACTAGCTGAGAGTCGCTAAAAATTCGGAGGCGTTGCGCACCAGCATTTCGAGCCATTCCAAGGCTGGCTATGAGTGCCTCGTATTTTGCTTCGTTGTTAGAGGCCTTGAAGTTGATACGGAAGGAGTATTGGAGGATGAAATCATCTGGGCCTGCCAGAATGACCCCTGCCCCACTTCCCTCATTGCAGGAGGATCCGTCCACGTAAACCGACCAGACAGGTGGTCCCTTCGCTGTTTGGCCAGGACTCGGGGATGGTACTCTCAACTATGAATTCTGCTAAGGCCTGAGCCTTGATCGCGGTCCGAGGCTGATAAGTTATATCGTGCTGGCTCAGCTCGATAGACCACTTCATAAGGCGACCCGAGGTCTCTGGCTTGTGGAGGACCTGCTTCAGCGGTTGGTCGGTTAGAACAACTACCGAATGGGACTGAAAGTACGGGCGAAGTTTTCTCGCGGCCATCACCAGGGCGTAAGCCATCTTTTCTATTCTCGGATAGCGAAGCTCGGCATCCCAAAGTACCTTGCTCACGTAGTAAATGGGTTTTTGAGCCTGGTCTTCTTCCCTTACCAAAACTGCACTGAGGGTCTGCTCGGAGGCTGCCAGGTAGAGGTAGAGGGGTTCACCAGGAATTGGTTTGCTGAGGAGAGGGGGATTGACGAGGTAAGCCTTGAGCTGGTCGAAGGACTCCTGTTGCTGTTGTCCCCATTCAAAACCTTTAGCCCCTCTGAGGGCTTTGAAGAAGGGGAGGTATTTCTCCCCGAACTTCGAGAGAAAACGCCCTATGGCGGCCAAATGGCCTGTTAACCTCTGAACTTCCTTAACATTTTTAGGAGGGGCCATGTCTAATATGGCCTTGATTTTCTCAGGGTTTGCCTCAATTCCTCGTTGGCTAACCATGAAGCCGAGGAAATTTCCTGACGAGACACCGAACGCACACTTTTTCGGATTGAGTCTCATGTTGTGCTTTCTCAGAACATCAAACGCTTCTTGGAGGTCGGTCACATGATCGGCACCTCGGATGCTTTTTACAAGCATGTCGTCAACATACACCTCCATGTTTCGGCCGATTTGAGCTTGGAAAACCTTGTTGACGAGGCGTTGGTATGTGGCTCCTGCGTTCTTCAGACCGAAGGGCATAACCCTGTAGCAATAGAGGCCCTGATCGGTCACGAATGATGTCTTTGGGATATCCAGAGGGAACATCCAGATCTGGTTGTAGCCTGAGAAGGCGTCCATGAAGCTGAGGAGTTCATGTCCCGAGGTGGCATCAATCAAAGTGTCAATACTCGGAAGAGGGAAGGGATCTTTGGGGCAGGCCTTGTTGAGATCGGTAAAATCGATACAAATCCTCCAAGTCCCGTTCGACTTCTTCACCATTACTACATTCGACAACCACTTGGGGTAGTTTACCTCTTGTATGAACCGGGCCTTCAAGAGCTTGTCCACCTCCTCTTTTATAGCTAGCTGACGTTCGGGGGCGAACTTGCGCCTCTTCTGTTGAACCGGTTTGGACCCCGGAATAACGCTGAGGTGGTGGACCAAGAGCTCTTCGGAAATTCCGGGCATGTCTGCAACTGACCAAGCAAAGAGGTCTCGGTTCCTTCGGATGCACTGTACAATGTCCGAGCATAAGGCGGACGTGAGGGTCTTGCTAACAAAGAACTTGCGAGTTGGATCCTGCTCAGAGAAGAGCACTTTCTCCAATTCATCCACCGGCTTGGACGTCGGTCGGGCAGCATCTTGGGGGATTTCCAGAGTTTCTAAGGAGAGGACTGGTCCGAGGGTAGAGGTCATGTAGCACTTACGGGCCGTTTCCTGATTGCCCCTTACTTCCCCTACTCCGGTCCGGGTGGGGAATTTCATCTTAAGATGGTACGCCGAAGGAACGGCTTCTAGAGCTGCTAGGCCGGGTCGGCCTAGGATGACATTGTAAGCTGCAGGAACATCCACAACCATAAAATCCTATTGCCTCCGTTCGGGTAGTAGGAGTTTTGCCAGCGGTTACGTCGAGGGTAATCACCCCTTCAATAGTCACTGGCACTCCCGTAAACCCATGGAGTGTGTAGCCGGCGGGCTTGAGTCTGTCTCGGGAGAGCTTTAGGCCTTTAAAAGCGGCGAGGAAGAGGATGTTAACGGAGCTGCCGTTGTCCACTAGGATCCTCTCCACTTTGAAGTTTGTCATGTGGAGACTGATGACGAGCGCGTCACAATGAGGCGTTCGGACACCCTCGAGGTCTTCATTTGAGAATGTGACGGGCACTCCGAGGCCCTTAGGAGGAGGGTTGGCGCGAACCGAGTTGACTTCTCTTATAAATGCCTTTCGAGAGGAGTTTGAGGAGCCCCCCATTGGGCCCCCATGAATGAGGTGCAGGACACGCTCCTCTTCGAAGTCAGGCGTTTCATCGCGTTCCGGACGCTTATTAGCCCCCCGAGGCAGGGGAGGAAGTTCGGCTCGGTCCTTTCTTACGAACCTGGTCAGCTACCCCCTCTGGATGAGGGCTTCTATCTCATTCTTCAGGGCCCGACAATCATTGGTGTCGTGGCCGTGGTCCCGATGATAACGGCACCACTTCTCATTATCCCTTTTCTTGGTAGAGGTGTTCATCCTCGGAGTAGGAGGTATGATCCCTTCCTTCTCAACTTCCATCAGAATGGTAGAGACATTAGTGGTGAGGGGAGTAAACTTCTCGAATCTGGGGGGAGGTCGGCACTGACCGGCATTATCCTTCTAGAGCTTCTTGGCTCCTTCCTCTTCTGTTCCCTTTCTCTTAAACCCGGAGGATGACCCCTCCAGGTTGGGGTGGTGCTCAGCTTCTTCGGCCCGAATGTACTTTTCACTTCGGAGGAGGAGGTCAGAAAAGTTCTGTGGGGGCTTCTTGGCGAGGGAGGAGCGGAGGTTGGAATTGAGGACATTGGACTGAAATGCTACTGCAGCGACCGACTGGTCGAGGGATGCTATGGACCTGGCTTCAGCTGTGAACCTCTTCACATAGTCTCTCAACTTCTCACCCTTCTTCTGGTGGAGGTACAGTAGCGAGATGCTGGTCTTCTCAGTTCTACGGCTACTTACAAAATGGGTGACGAAGAGGGTCTCGAATTGCTCGAAGGAGAATATTGAGGATGGGGCGAGGCGAGAGTACCATTCTCGAGCCGGACCTTTGAGAGTTGCGGAGAAGGTTTTACAGAACAGAGCATCGGAAGCTTGATGAATGAGCATTAGGGTCTTGAAGCTCTCGATGTGATCGACGGGGTCAGTTTCCCCAGAGTAGGTCTCAAATTGGGGAGGCTTGAAGCCGATTGGTACAGGTGCATCCATTATGGTTCGGGAAAAAGGAGGTCTGCTAGGACGAAGGATCCTTCCTCTAAGTTCTTCTTCTCGATCTAACTGACCCAAGCGCCTCTCCATCTCATGGAGACGGCGGTACACAGCGTTGTCCCTTCGAGGTAATCAGCCGAGCCTCTAGACTCGTCTTCGTACGAGGGAGAGCGGGGGCTACGACGACGGTAGCTCCTGGAGCAGCGAGGACTTTGCACATGCCGGGAGTTGCTGGGAGCTGGAGGAGGAGATGGGGACCGTCGGCGAGGACTTCGGACCGGAGGAGGAGAGGGAATCTTGGGTGCATTGGTGTTAGGACGGAGATTGAGAGCTTGTAGGACGGTCGCTTGGAACTGCTGGAACTCGGCACGGGTGATGGGTGCCTCATCGTTCCTAGGCTGTTGCTGACCTGCGGGGGAGTGTGGCCTTCTTCTGTAATGCTCGGGGGACTCTCTCCGCCCCCTTCGGGTAGGGGACCTTCTGTATTCTCGGCGGTGAGGAGACCTTTCATCCGGACGGTGTTGGCGGGAGGTTCCCTCTCGGGCCCGCTTTTCATCCAGATGGTGGCAGAGGTCCTCATCCTTCTGCCGATTGAGGACGGTGTGGTGGTGATCGGAAGCTCGGGGATGGTGAGAGGCCATAGAGTCCGAAGAGGCGTTATGGATGGAGACGTGGTCCGGATGGAGAGGCTGTTTCTGCGGATTAGGACCCTTTGGAGGTTGTTGATTCTGCGGAGGAGGTAGGTCCTGTTGAAGAGGGTCCACAGCTTGAGGAGGGAGTTGCCCCTGCTGTTGAGTGGGCTGAGGGGGAACTTCCTGCTGCTGATCGGGATTGGGTCCTCGGTTGGACCCTCTGGATCTGACTTTCCTAGGAGGCATGGCTGGAGAGATCTGTCCAACGGGAAGAGGGGAGGTTGCTATTCGTTAGGTTCCCACAGACGGCGCCAATCTGTCGCCGCTAAATCTGGTGTGGGGGCAAACAGATAGTATTTGTGGATTCTTAGAAAAACTGAATAGCAAACCTGTTACCTGTTCCGCCGGAGTTTGACGCTGACTCCTGCCGTGCACCTGCAAAAAGTGCGAGACACCGGGATGGATCCCGGCGACGCACCCTCCGACGCTCTTGTCAGTAATCTGAATGATTAAGAAAGAGCTTTTTATTGGAAAAGTATTGATTACCTCTCAATGGAGATGGATGGGGGGTATTTATAGGCGCCGCTGGGATAAGATTAGGAATGTAACCCCCCTGTGGTTAGATAAGGAATGTAATCCCTAATCCCCAGTGAAGGGATAGATATGAATCAGGGCCGTTGATTAGGATTTAATCAGAAACCCTAATTCTATCCCTTCTGGACCGGGTTTGCTGCGGGTTGAAACCCGCACCCAGTTGTGGTGGATCCGTTTGCGGGTAAGTAGGTCTTCGGAGAAGATAACCAGTACCCGCTTCAGACCCTTTGGTAGGTAAAATTACCGTTTTACCCCTGAGCTTCAAGATTCGTGCCCAATTTGGACGGTTCCGATTTAACCCCATTTTTAGCCATATCAATAATATAAAAGAGACTTCAGGTTTGAGGCCACACTATGTCGAAACTTATACTTTAAAAAATATATATGTATTAAGATGTACATCGCACGTGTAAATTACTAGTAATAATCTTATAATAGGAGAAGGCTTTAGTGTCATTTGTCAATCTATCAACGCGTATAACGCACGTACATAACTAATATGAAAGAAGTTTCAGGTTCGAGTCATCACTACATCAGAGTTTATATTTTAAATTTTTTATTATTAAGACGTGCATTGTCCGTGCATAATATAAAAGATGTCTCAGGTTCGAGGCCAGACTACGTCAAAAATTTTACTTAAAAATATATATATATTTATTAAGACGTGCATTGCACGTGTTTATATATTAATTTTTTTTATTAAGACGTGCATTGTCCGTGCATAAATAATATAAAAGATGTCTCAGTTTCGAGGCTAGACTATATCAAAACTTTACTTTAAAAAATATATATTTATTAAGACGTGCATTGCACGTGTAAACTACTAGTATATATAACTAGTTTGTGGAGAATTTGTTGTAGTTTACAACTGATGGTTTGAATTTATAATTTTCCCGTAAACATTGAATTTTCTACATGTACTAGTTACGGAATCTGCTGTGTAGATTTTGATCGAATCAATGTCTAGTCTAACAATTATGCCAAATTGGTACGGCTAACAAGAAATTGATATTGATGGGAACACTGGACCGAGGGAAATATACCGTTCTCTACATCCAAACCTATGTTAGTCATTCTCTCAGCATCCAACTCTAGGTTAATCACTTCTCTAATTTTTTTCCCCAATACACTTTTGAGTACTCGCGTACTGACTTGAACATCGAAAAGTTCTTGCACACATAAGCAGTACACTCCCCTAACTCTATCCAAGTCAATGCTTGAAGAATCTTGCATCGCTTAACAATTTTCTAACAGCCCAACCTCGATATTACCTTCAACGATTATCTATGAATAGTTACTTTGGCGTCTCCTTTCAGAAGGAACAATTACTTATTTTCTTATATATGTTTTTGTATCTGTATGTTGGTATATATATAATACAAATACATGTACAATTTGGACTGTTGGTGGACATTAATATTTTTGCTGCTAATTACCCAAATTTGAAAAAAATACAGCTACCAAATGGGAGAAAATCCACTGTTCTCACATAAATAGCTATCAATGCTTCCTTCACCTATGCTCAGAGATGGGTCCTCCTCCTGGTTTTCCTCCAATTTGGTTAATGTGTTCAAAACTTCCTTGATCACATCCTTATCGCTCTTACGGTCCGAGTCTGGGTTCTTGATAGGCATCATGATTCTCTCCATTGTACCGGCTGGCGGACAGCCCACCATTGGAGGCCCCGACGTCGTGATTTGGAAGGCCGGATTGGAGAAGCAGGGCACTTGCTGTTCATACCCTTCAAAGTTCAATTGGCTCGGGCCACCAAAGTTGATGTAAGCCTGATGACTCTGATCCATTAATGGTGGAAGCGAAAGAGATGAAGAGCTTATAATGTCTTTGTAGCTACTAGAAGTAGTCTCCATGTACGGTTTGGGGGAGGAAGAAGAGTGCGCTCTATTCTTATGGAACACTCTGCATAACACCCAGTCTTCCTGTTTTTATTTTTATTTATTTATTTATTTTTTTCGTGCAGAAAAAAACAAGAACAAAAAGTTATACAAAAGATTAACCATCCATTAAGAGATTCAACACTAACAACAAAACTTTATCCTAAATCTTTCGAATCAGAGATGTTAAGTAAAAACTTAAAATCAGACAAATGTCAGGTCTTCTTAACTTCCAATCCATGGAAAACTTGCAATTATGTTGAAAATGCTAAGAAAAAGTCAAGCATACGAAATTGTACAGTTCAACCTTGTTATTTCGTACTTCTTTGGAGATCCAGTGCGACTTCGCTATCAATATATGTTGAATTTATTATTTCTAACCTAAGCCATGAGTTACACATGCTTCATTTACACTAATAAATGAAAATTTTAATCGATATGATCCTTGTCTTAGTCTAGTAACCTACCACCCTAGGTTGTTATCTACTTGCCTGCAACTTATAATTAACAATTTTAACCCAATTCTTTAAATAATTTTTTTTTAAAAATAGCCCAATTGTGAACAATGATGAAGAAACATAATCCACTGTTAAAAATTCAAACAAAATAAAGGACTCTGACTTGAGTATTAATCAAACCATTTAATCTTCAACCAAATCAAACCTAAGCAACTCAAAATATGATTAAAAAGTAACAATAAATTTGGAGATGATTACCTTAACGGAATTATTATTTGACTCATCCCCACTTGCTTCCAATCTGAATTCGTGCATGACCCAGTCAGTCTTTTTCCCTTTCGGGGCTCTGCCTTGGTAAAACACCAAAGTCTTCCTCATTCCCACGAGAACTCCTGTTCGAGTTACATACCGGTCCTTTCCAGTTGCCTTCCAGTATCCGGACAAGGTGGCCCGGTTTGTTCTCTGACCAGTTGCATACTTTCGGTCCTGAAGGCTGAAGAAGTACCACTCTTTGCCTGCAACACGTGCCGTCTCTGCACCAAAATATAAAAATTGAACTGTTAAGCCATGTTAGAGCGTAATGAGGCCAACGACAGGTAGAGTAGGCTTTAATATGAAATTGACACCAGAGCTTATGAGTATAAAAGCTTTTACGTTAAATTGGTAATTAGGCATATTGAAATATCAAAATATCTATCCTTGACAAGAACAATTTTCATGATAAGTATGTTGAAACTTTTTAACCAATTACTTATGGCAGAAAAAAAAAATGTACATATATGCGTTACACACATTTATATGCAAAAATTTCAAAGCATTTCAGAAGTGCATCATATTTCATATTGTTAATTTATCACAAGGAAATTTACCCTATTTCTAAAGTCCAAAAGATGAACACAATTATATCATTCAATAGATGGAGGAAAAGTTTTTTTTTTTTTTTGTTCTTTGAACATTTTGGTACTCATATACATTGTGGAGCTAGAAGTGGAAAAAGATACATATCTTACTTTAAGTAGTCTATAGGATTGGTTATGTCATCCTTTTCATTTTTCATGTCTTTTAACGTTTCACATGTTGAGGAGGTTTGTCAAAATAAAGGAAAAATGTGAATTCAAGTAATTATGTAATTTCTAGTTTTCTATACCTTTAGCTTGTTATAATTTCTAAAAATGGGAAAAAGGTTTATAGCTTTCCACTTTGTCCCTATGCTAGTTGGTTTTCCCAAAAGGCTTCGGATTACATATAAAGTTGGACAATGCATCCTGGATGGAATAAAGACACATGAAGAGATTGAGATAAGGACAAACCCTAGCAAAGAGAATATCGTTCTGTTATGGAGAGAGAAGAAAAGGCCAAAATCAAAGAAAGGGACTCGGACTTGTTCAGAATTATGTGCTACTAAAATTCCAAATAAATAATCAATGGAAAATAAATTTGAAAAAGGAAAAACTTAATTAAGGAATGGCAACCTTGTCAAAAGGTTTAAAATAAAAACCTAAATAAGTTTTGTACACGACAAGAAAAAGAGAAAAAGAACTCTAGAGAAGATACAACAATAACTAATTATTTTGAATGGGACAAGGAAGACAACAAATCTTTATCATCAAAGAGAAGTCATATAATTTGATAGACAAATTACGATTTCATCAAGCTGTCTTATTCGAAAAATGGAATACAAAAATTATCAAAGCAGGGGCGGATCCAGGATTGAAAAGTGAGGGGGGCTGGAAAAAAAAATAGCACAAGAGAATATGTAAAATATATATAAAGTTGTTATAGATACTAGAGAAATAAAGTTGTTATAGATACTAGATAGAATAAAGTTGAGCTTGGGCCCAAAAAAATAAATAGAAGGCTCAAATATATATGGAGTGTACTTTAAAATATATTTGTGGGCTTTAAAATATATTTGGAGGTGCTAAAGCATATATATATTTCACACTAATATACCCAAAAAAAAATTTACAAATAATTATCAAATATTGGGGGGGCTGTAGCATACCCCAGCCCCCCCTTGGATCCGCCGATAATCAAAGTGATTGTCATCATAATCTGATCGGGGAGCACAAGTGTCCATGAAAGAGAGAAAATTTTTTACGGCTAACTGTCAAGCCAACAACAATCCTCTCATATTAATTAAGAAATTTTGATGAAGAAGAGAGAGGCTTGTCATAATCTAAACTACAGAAAGTATCCAGCTGATGTGTACCTACCTTATTAATAAGTGAACTAATTGTCATTAAAAGGATATTGCATCAATTTATGATGCCTATAAGAAAAGAATGTGTAGAGAAAGATATATTTCAACAAATAAAGATGGACTGTCTTTATACATTTGTAGTAGAAAGATATTACCTATCAATTTTTAATACCATCAATATCAAATTATTTAGTAGATCATAGACTTGAAAACCAATTTATATTCAATGCAATAATGATTCAAAATTATTTCTAAATATAACTTTAAAAATAATACCCCAAAATATTCACAAGAACAAATATATTACCAACCATTTTCTTTAACACTACCATTCTCCACAGTATTAATTAATCAAAACAGGATATTAAGCTTCAGGAACCATAAATTCTAAATTCAACCATGAAGCTAATTGTAATGGTGGGTTGCGGGTATTATGAAAGGAATCTCAGAAAGCGCTAGCCATTGACTTAATTTTTAGTATATATGTGAACAAATATGAATACGAATTGAGGAGCTCTATAATAAGTAATAAAGAAATTGACAATTGCTCATAAAATCCAATTCCCGAATTAATAAAATTAGTCGCACCAATTAGGCTAGAATCACAATAATGAACAACAACTGATCATTTTTCTCCATTGAACTCTACTAAGAGAATTAAACTAGGATATCAATGCCAATAACCATAATAGTTTTTATTTCCCCATAATTTAAATGGATTAACAGTAATTTTGTTTTTTTTTTGTTTTTGTTTTTTTTTTGAAATACTAACAGTAATTTTGTTGGATTAAAGAAAATGTTAATAGCGTTAGTAAGCGGCAGATGTATAGATAATAAATTTTGAGTAAATTAAAATTCAACAGGTAAACCCCTAGCTCTACATTCAACTCTACTAAGAGAATTAAACTAAGATATTAATGCCAATAACAATAAAATAAATGGACAAACAGTAATTTTGATTAAGAAAAGAAAACGTTAGATATATAGATAATAAATGATGAGTAAATTGTAATGAAACTTACCAGGTAGATCCCATGGCTCGCACTTGTTGAGATCGATATCGATCATGGTAGAAGAACCGTATTTGTCCGCATAAATTTTCTTTGCTAGATAATCACATACCAGCTCTTCGTCTCTTGGGTGAAATCTGAACCCTGGAGGCAATCTCGATTCCATCATACTCAAGTAGCTGCTCATTGTTATTATACGATTAAGAGAGGAAGGTATGAGAGAGAGAGAGAGAGAGAGAGAGAGAGAGATGAGAAATGAGAACAAGATTAAGGGTGAAAGGTGTTGTTTAAACAAGAAAGCGTAAGTCAACTTCCAAAGGTGTGGAAGGGAAATTATAAAGAGGGGGAGAGAGAAGCGTATATCATGTTTCAATTACTTGTCAAAATTAGACTTGCTAATTAATGCAGCTGCCAGCGTGGCATGCTGACTTGGACATAACGCCAGCAGCCGCCAAGATGCTGCTATAAGGATTTTTTTATTTATTTAAGAAAATATGGAATATGGCTACCCTGTTTCATTAATAAGCAATTAACCAAATAAATCCAGCATACTGGGCCAAATTACAAACTACAAACAAAAAATAGAACATGAAGCGACATGACCAGTACATACATTTAGAGCCCACTCCAATAACTAATTGTAAGTACGTCAACTAAGCTTCGCGCACTGCCTCTCCGGCACGCGCACACCTACCTGAAGCGAATCACGCGGGATCTATGAGTTCGCCGCTCCCATCATTCTTCCCAACTCCCATAAACTCTCCAAATCGCTCTCACATTAGCCCAGTCAAAGTCGCAACCAAAAAGAGAGTCGTGAAAATGATACCTTCACATCTCTCACGCTTTTGCTCTCTCAAGCGATTTCTCACCAAACAAAATTCACTCACCCTAACCACGGGCACAGTCAAAGAAAGAGTCGTGAAGAGGATACATTCCCCTCTCTCACGTTTTTACTCTCTCAAGTGATTTCTCACAAACACTAATATACACCTGCATAGAGTAGTGAGAAGCAACATCTTCACTATCTCACTTTCTCACTCTCTCTCTCTCTCTCACGCAAAAAATCCGTAACAAATCACAACAAACTGAATGATCACATTCCCCTCTCGTCCCTGCGGACGGTGGACGTTGTAGATTTCAAGTTCACTGATGAGGGCGTAGTGGCAGTGCTTTCGCAGAGCCTGTGGTAGTTGGTTAAAAAAGGTCGAATTCAGGGTGTGACTTACACACTGACAACCAAAAATTTCTAACACCTCCAATCCTACATTACCACACAGCTCACCTTGTGGGGGGACCCCGTCTGCGGGCCCAAGCCCCACAACTGTGCTGCAACAAGTGGGCGCATCTCATGGGGGGACCCCTGTCTTCAGGCCCAAGTCCCACTACCGTGCTGCACATCAACAATCTCCCATCTCATCTCACAACTGCAAACACTAATCAACTCTTCCATCTCATCTCAAAACCCCAACACTCACCCCATCAAAACTCACCCAATCAAATCTCGAACCCTTGCGTTTGCTGCGGCGACCTTGGCCCCTCCATGGTCGCACGACCAAAGCTTGGAGGAGCACGCCGGAGTGAGGTGGGCGGGATCTGGAGGGCGTCGACTGAGCAGAGCGTCGACGGCTCGACAGGCTCGACGAGACGGCGGGATCTGTAGGGCGTCGACGGCTCGACGGGACGAAGTGGGATCTGGAGGGCGTCGACTGGGCGGAGCGTCGACGGCTCGACAGGCTCGACGGATGGTGGGATCTGGAGGGCGTCGACGGGATGAAGCGGCTTTGCTCGACAGGTGCATGCTGGCAGTTGCTCGACGAGAGTAGCGCCGCCTCTGTCGATCTTCGTCTTCGACATTACTGGAGGCAGCGACGGCAAGAGGGGAGTGGTGGACGATGGGGAGGGTCGACCGGGGAGGGGGTGGCGAAATCATAGCCGCCACCCCTTCCAAACTCAGATCCAGATCTAGGATTTTTTTTTTTGAAGTTTTTTGGAAGCTCTCTCTCTAGAACATCGAGAAAGAGAAACCCTAAATAAAAAAAGAGCAACAGCCAAATTACCCCCCCCCCCCCCCCCAAACGTTTGAACCGAGTACAAAATGCCCATACAATGTTTGAAAAAATACAATAAACTCATTCTTCCGTTAACTTAACCCTTTCCGTTAAGTTATAATTATTAAATTACTTTTTTTACCCTTACCCTTTCATATTCAATCTCTTCCTTCCCTTTCTTCATTCCTTTTTTCTTCCTTTATTTTGTATGGATTTTGTATTATACTTAATTTCGTGAATGGAATATAGATTTTGTAGATTTTGTAGTTTATATAGATTTTGTAGATTTAAACCTTACTATACAGATTTTGTAGTTTATATTTGATATTTAATATGTCGAAGAGAAACCATATCTTGTACAAACAATTGCACGTGAGATGAAACTAGTTAATTCCTATTAAGTAAATAAGTGACCGCAAAATCAGAAGAATAACTATCCAATACAGAAGTAAGAGAAAGCAAAAAGAAATAAGTATTATATCCATGAAAAAGTTTCCAGTGGTTTACATGTACATGCTAAGCAATTTCATGTCAGACAGAATCAAAAGACCAAGTTTTTCTTTTCTTTTTCTTTTCTTTTCTTTTTTTTTCTTCTGATCCTCAGTTGTTGCAAGAACAACTTCATCAGGAAAAGCAATGTAGGAAAATCCAACTCATCAGAAAATTCCATAAATAAGATTGCCAACGGGAACAGCTCAAAAAACGATTACCGATTTCCGGCCGTCTTGCTCTTTTCTGGAGCTTCAGTTCCATATGATACACAACTTCAAATTCAAGGTATATCGGCTAGTTTTTTGTATCTTCTCATGTTCTGTTCAAACTCAGAGGTTGGAAGAGCCACGGAGGCCTCTGTATTCTGCTCTCTCTTTCACTGCATTCATCTCCTCTCTCGGGTCTACTTCCCTTATCGAAAAGATCAGTGGTTTTGATTCACTTGTTGGTTCAGTATGATTCCAATGCTTCGCCTTCTTCTTGCGTGAGCTACACCCAATATCTAAACTCAGCTCAATATCACTTTCTTCATCAGGCCATTCGAGATCAAAGCCTCTGTGTTTTAGAGAAGACTCTTCAGAAACTGTACTATATTGATGTAGATAATTGTGCTCGGAGTTTAACTGAGGAGCAGTATGACTGGTCTCAGAGGTTGATCTAGCAGTTGCCACATCCTTGGATTTCAATTCAGCCGTTAGAATTTTCTAAACTTGATATAGTCGGTGGAGTTCACGGACCTGCAGTATTAACAAAATGAGTGTGTTCAGAATTTAATTGAAATAAATAGGTGACATACAAATAAAAACTAACAATTAAAGTGATGTTATTTGGCTGTTTTGAGTTTTTTTATTATGAAAGTCTATGTTAAAATCATTTTAAAAATACAACCTTAAATTTGAGTGCACCAATGTATTGTAGAACGGTAAGTTATTGATTCAGTTCATGATAAATTAATTCAAGTCCTATATAGTTTTAAGATACTAGTGATTCAAAAGTACATATCTTATATTTTATGAGCTATATATAATTAGAGCTAGTACCTAGTAAATAATATCCTGAATGTTAAGAGCCAACAGGATTTAGAGAGAAAAGAAGACAACATATTGTTCTTTCTGGGATCATCCCCTGCTTCAGACGAACACTCGTGAAGAAGTAAATCCCATAAAAAATGAATTATACTACCATTCGACTTGTGAAAGATGCTATCATTAAATAACGAGCTGAGAATGAAGATGGATTCAGAAGCACCTGCTCTTTGAAGATCGCTTCCTGCCTCATCATCGTATTGCGCACATATTCTCTGTTATTTTGTTCAAGTAATCTGTCCATTGCAACTAGAAGCTGGTCAAAACCACTTGAACTGACTTATTATTATGCTAACTTAGTTGATTTAGTTGGCTCATGAACTAAATACTTATTTTCATTGAAGTGAATAGTAACTCATGGAGCACGAAATTGAGTATTGTATAAAATCCATACAAAATCAAGGAAGAAAAAAGGAATGAAGAAAGGGAAGGAATAGGGTAAGGGTAAAAAAGTAATTTAATAATTATAACTTAACGGAAATGGTTAAGTTAACGGAAGAATGTGTTTATTGTATTTTTTCAAACGTTGTATGGTCATTTTGTACTCGGACCAAGGTTGAAGGATACTTTGGCTTTTGGCCTTAAAAAAAAATCGAAGAAGTCCCGAGTTGCTGCCAGAGGGAATTAAATTGTCAAATCTTAGCATATAACATAGAACAGCAAACATATCCATTAAGAGATGGAGAGATGTATCCATGTACAAAGTGGGCCCCAAAACCCGATCCCTCGGTTAAAGCATCACATATACCATGATATTCTCTGTATAAAGTATCAGATTCGAACTCAACCTGACTCGGCTGAGGCTTGGGAGACCGACATGTCATGCATAACATACCGTAATGGTTCAAAATGGAAAAAAACGTCCCCATGCCCACCTTGTTTCGGAACCCATTTTCTTTCATCCTACACACTTTAAAAGTTGTAGCAGACCCATATATTTTAACTACATGTAGTTTAGTATACCATGCAATCCGATATAAAGTAACTCCCCATCTAACACTATTAAGACCAAAAAGTAAAAACCACAAAGTTATCCCTCACAAGGGGGCGAAAAAAAATCATTAATTTGCATTAACTCAAATTTGTGATATATGGCAAAAAAGGAAAATATTAAATGAATGCGGACACCAAACATATATCCAGAATTTGAAAATTCAGATTAGGAGAAAGTTAAGTTTTAGAAACAGATGTATGAAAGTAATTTTCCCAAAATTAGTACGTAAATGTCAAAGGCTTATTAATCTCTACTATTTTAATGGGAGAGTTGGGGTTGTAAACAAACCAACCCTAATTTTGTAACTCAGCAAACCCGTGCAATATATGTGCAAACTACATCCACTAAACATCTCCGTGTCATGCACGTCAAAGCAAAATATACAAATTCATTTAATTTAATGACTAAACTTTTTTATAGACGTGCATTGCATGTGCATTATATTTGTAGTAACTCATATTTGTTATATACGGTAAATAGAGGGGGGGATAAATGAATTTGGACAACAAACATATATCCAGAATTAGAACATACAGGTAAAGAGAAACTTGGTTGAAAGAAACAGATGTGTGGAAGCAATTTTGCCAAAATAAATGGATAGCCATCATAACAAAATGCTGTTTCCTGTTTGGGCCGAGACGGCAACCACATAATCCTAAACAGTAGCAATCAAACAAAGCCACATTGTCTCTCATCATTCACAAAACCCGCATTGACCAAACTGACCCTCAAAACCGAGGACACAAGTGGAATATCTGGTTTAACTTCCAAGGGCAGTTTCGGAATATACAAAGAAAAAACAGAGTCTTCAGGTATAAGCTAGCTCTCCGACTCTAATTATCATAATACCGCCAGTTCCTTCCAAACCCTAAAGTAAACGTCCAGAATCCAATTAGGGCTTGGCTCTCTATCCATTCCATGACATCAACCTCAGTATGGGGAAGGAAGAAAGGCGGGGACAAGTTGCGGGGACAAGTTGCGGAGCCTACCTGCCCTCTTCTCCGTTCCATCCACGTGGTTTACACGTGACAGCCTACATCTATAGTCGTTTGATCACAATCGGAAGGACCGCTGGCACCAAGACAACCACGCAGCCAGCCACGCTCCAGCCGCAGCTACATGTCATTTGATGTTGATCCGATGAGTGGGGACCATGCACACGTCATAAGTTGGAAGAGTGGGGTCAAAATCAGAGCCTTTAGAGTCACCACCAAAGTTTCCTTATTTTGATAGCAATGTCCTTGTTATCTGCCCCATTAGGCCTCCGATGGGCAGAAGAAAATAAAATGATCTCAGTATGACCGCAGGCCAGCTGGCAAAAGAGAGTCCCGTACAAACCATCATCACATAACCAACGAAGAGGTCCATATGAATATGAGAGAGATTGCGTCGGTTTTTAGGCATCCGAAGAGCATCTGTAGTCGTTTGTCAAATATGCATAATGACGGAGCTGCAGTCTTTTGCCAAATATGCATATTTGGCTACAGTAGATTGTCAAAAATGAGAGAAGATTTGAGAAATATCCATATATGAGAGACAACACTTGATCCATATATGAGAGACGGCACTTCAAGTGCCGTCCCAACAAAAAAAATCTAATTTTTTTTTGTCGGACGACACTTCAAGTGCCGTCGTTCGAATTTTTTTTTTCAATTAAAAACAACCCAAAAATCCATGAAAACCCTTGGACGGCACTTCGAGTGCCGTCCCTTGCCCCCATTTTGTCGCGGCGTTCTCTGCAATTTTGTATTTGCTTTTGCAATTTCAAAAATATTTTTGTTTTTTTGTGTATTTTTTTTGTAAATTCTGAAATATTTTTGTAAATTTTTGTAATTTTTTCGTAATTTCTAAAATGTTTTTGTAGTTTTCTATATTTTTTTTGTAATTTTTTATTTGCACTTTGAGGACGAATTTTTTCCATCTATGTCGGACGGCACTTCGAGTGCCATCCCTCCCTTTCGCTTTAATTTTTTTTGTTTTTTATTCCTCCGACGGCACTTCGAGTGCCGTCGCTCCGATTAAATTTTTTTTTTAAATTTTTTTCGCTCCGACGGCACATGAAGTGCCGTCGCTTATTATTTTAATGCAAAAAGCTAAAAAATAGTTTTTGACGACTGCAGCAAAACTTCGATTGCTATTTCCATTTATCCATATATGCATATTTTCCCCTCAAACGACTACAGATGCTCTAAGGGTAACAGTGTTGATCTAAGTAGGAAAGCTTATACCATAGTGAAGAAAGACCCCGTAAAATGGTGATGCAATCAGCCAACGACAAACCAGTCTAGCAGTGATCATCGTTAGAGCCTTCTTCCACTATATGGAGTCGTGATTACATTTTTATGAACAACTGTCAACCTAACATGAAAATATCATGCAGTGTTTCAATATTTTGATCTTCTTGTGTTGGAAAATAATCTATGTGGGCTCACATATGTGACTAAATGTATAATTGTTATTCTAAAGTCTAACCCAAATTAAAGTGATCTAATCAAGATTAAGTAATGGGTTAAAAACATATAATTTAAAGTGTGATATAACACGTGTAGAGACCGTAAAGTAAATTTCTTATTTTGTGATGGACAAAATTGGAAATCAATAATTATCAATTAGGGTTATGATCCCTTATATATACGTATCTTCTTATTCCATCTGTCATCCCATCAACTGAAAAATAGAGAGACGGCCTCTCATAGAAGTGCGTATCATATAGGAAGATCCAAACCCTCTGCACAGTCTCCATCAATGGCTTCAGGTTAGTGCTTCCGCTTTTAATGTTCTTCTTCTTTTGATTAGCAAAGATCTATAGTTTCATGATTTAGAATTTTATATTAAAGCACTTTGCAACATGATTAAGATCTAGATTCCTAGAAACATGTTTTAGGTTGTTATTAATGTTTTATGCATGTTCTTAAGTGTATATAAAATTTCATCAATTGGTATCAGAGTCATCTTTGCTGAATTAATTGAAGAAATTTAAGGTTTCTTATTTAAAGAAATTTAGGGTTTCTTGTTTAAAGAAATTTAAGAAATTTAGGGTTTTCTTTTGATCTTCCTTTTATGGTATTTGTCTTCTAAGATTCAGATTCAATAATTAAATTAATTGAATTTTGATTTGTAAAGGCTAATTGATTTGTTAATCTTTTGGAGCTATTAAATTTTCATTGTTCTGTTGCATTTGTTCTGTTACATTTTCTGGATTGAATAGTGTATTAATCTATATGATGTACTTTGGTTGACTATATATTCAGATCCATGTTAAGATCGTATTCAGATTTAATTAAGAAAAAAAAATCAAAAACCGTAAGTACTGACTTATGGTTTTGAACTTTGATAACATTTTTTTTTTTTTTTAACAATACATAAAGATGTAATTATGCTTGGATGGGGCCCACGGGTAATGGTTTCAGAAATGAACCAGGGTTGTATGCTGTTTGGCAGCATGTGGGGCCCTCATGGGGGACCCACGGGAAGTGTTTTTTTTTTATTTATTTATAATAACTACCAGCACATCATTACCAGCACATGCAATAAATCCTCATGGAGGGATTGCTGCATGATGAAAAAAAAAATGATGCTGCATCTGTTGGCAACGTCAACATATTGCTGATGTGACATGGAGGACAGTGGACCCGCGGGTCTGCTGTTCTTTTTTTTTTGTTATATATTTATATTTTGGTTAGGATTTTGATGTTGTTCAATTATCTGTTATGGTTTTAATTAATTTGATATTATCAAATCAGTAGATAGATATGGTTCGGTTATGGTTTTGTTATCATTTTAAATAGATATTATCTTGACATTATCCATCTACAAATAAAGTAAAATTATAAAATTAAGAAAAAGATAAAATTTTGGGAAATAATTAAATTCAAATTATGGTTTTGGTTTTCTTAAGAATGTCTAATATTTTGAATAGATCAATTGAAACAAAATGTTGCCAAAGTGACATCTTTTGTGTAGATTAATTTATTTAAAATATCAAGATGATTGTGTGTTTGTAATTCATGCGTTTATTAACTGACCCAAAGGTAAGTTGATATTTGGCCGAATTTCATACATATCTGTGGTAATGAATATGTGACAATTATAAAGTATTACATGTGAACAATAAGTCAGTTCAAAGAATGACTTATTATTTGACATGATTTATTGTCAATATTTGATTGCTATAACAAGAGTACCGCTTACAGTTAATGTTACTTCCAAAGACTTGATATTAATGTTGTGCTTGGTATCTAGAGATGAGATTAACCTTTATTTGAATTTATTGTTTTATATGGATTCTCATGTGAGCTTATTTTGTTTATTTTTGTTCTATATTCAGCTAGTGTATCTTCTGCTGCCTCAATAACTGCTAACATCAATTCTATTTCCATGCTTAATGGGACAATATTCAAGGATTGGAAAGGGACCTTACTGATAACTCTTGGTTGTATGGAATTAGACCATGCATTAAGGGAAGAACAACCTCCACCTCTCACTGCGGAAAGCCCTCCTGATGATAAAAGGGTATTTGAGAGGTGGAATCGTTCAAATCGTATGAGTCTAATGATTATGAAATACAGCATTCCAGAAGCCTTTAGGGGCACAGAATCCGATGAGATTACTAATACCAAAGATTTCCTCGATCAAATTGAGAAACGTTTTGCTAAAAACGATAAGGTTGAAATGACTACACTTCTGACTTCTTTGATGTCTATGAAGTATAAGGGTCAAGGAAATGTAAGGGAGTACATTATGGAAATGTATCATGTTGTTTCAAGACTTAAGGCACTCAAGCTTGAATTTTGTAACCCCTGTTTTCCTAAAAATGTATTTTTGTCTATTTTCTGTATTTTAAAAATTTTCGCAAATTATTTTTTCGGTTTTCAAGTTCTTTTGTCAAAATGTATTTTTTTATCTTCCATAAAAATCTATTTTCGATAAATAATCTTATTTATAACTATTTCCTATGATTTTATGCAAATTTTATTTTTGTTATTATTACTTTGATTTTCATTATTAGTATTGTTACTATTACTACTATTATTATTACTACGTCTGAGTTCTTATTAAAAATTCATTTCTATTTGTTATATGTATTTGTACTATTTTAAATAAATTATATTTTTTAATGCAAATTGCATTTTTATTATGAACAATATTTTTATTGGTTAATTTATTTTTTTATTGGGTTTTATAAACCGTATTTTCCTTATTGGATTTTTATAAACCCTATAATTTTCTCTTATTGGATATCCACAACCCATTTTACTAAAACACATTTATAAATAAATCCTATCCTATACCATTTTTTCTATACCATCTGATTTACCCACTATCATTTAATCCCATTCATTACCTACTTTTAATCCTAATCAGATTACTTACTTACCTATTATATACCTTTTATACTTTCCTAATTCAAAACCTACCAAATCTTCATTACTTACTTTCCTAAGAGCATCCACAGTGGCTTTTTATAAATGGCAAATTGCTATTTTATAAGAAACGGATCGCTGCAATGGTTTTTCATTTTCTCATTTTATAGCAAATTTACTATACTGATTTCTCATATATGAGAAACGAAATACCAATTCTCAAATTATAAAGGACGGGATATCATACACCGTCGCTCCGATTTTAAGATTTTTTAATCGATTGAGACGGAAAAACATATACTGTCTATATATATATATATATATATATATATATTTTAAAAGGGTCAGACGGGGAAACATACCCCGTTCTTCCCTTTTATTTATTATTATTTTTTTTAAAATCTCCTCAGACGGGGAAACATCTCCCGTCCAGGAGATGTTATCCCGTCCAAGGATTTATTATTATTATTATTATTTTATTTTTTTGGGTTTTTTTGTTTTCCAAATTGCCCTTCAATCCATATTCTTTGAATATCAAAGGAGGGGGTAATCTGGTCTTTTAATATGTTACACGCAAATGAGAAAAATTTAACAAACCACCACTGCACGATCCTCCCCTATATGCTATTACTGTAGCTGTCATATAATAGAATATGAAAAATACCACTGTGGATGCTCTGATCCTATATATTTCCTTCCTACTACATCCAAACCGTGAGCACCAACCCATAGCACCCGGATTTCACATAGCATCCGACCCATTCTTTTACCTTTTTTCCAGTAGCCGCCTATACTTGTGCACCCTCCCATCCTTCTCCTAACCCTATTATTTATACCTATATCTATATATGCTCTTGTTATGTGTTCAACAGGAAGAGAAAGAAAAAAAAATAATATATATATATATATATATATCTATATATATATAAACTACTGCATATTCATTTTTTCCCAAACCCTTGCGCCGTGCTCCATCTCTCCCGTTTTCTCTCCATCCGTCGTCTCGCGCTTTCTTACTCTTGGGATTTTTCTTGCGCGTGCTCGAGTGCGCGTGTGGATCGTTCGTGAGTCCGTGGATTTTCGTCCGTGGGAATTGCTTCCACTTTTGATTTGCATCGTTCTTCATCTCCAAATTAAGGCAAGTAACTTGTACAAAAATTCAGTAGTTGGGTCTAGAGACAACCAAAATTTATTTATGTTTTTCTTGATGGGTTTTGTCTCCATTGTGATAAATTTGGGCATAGATGACTTATGACATGAAACTTGATAGGATGATAACCTAGGTTTTACCCAAACTTGATTTTGTTCGTGTATATGACTAATTGCATGCTATGTGTTTGATTGATTGTCCATATGAAAATAATAGGTTTGGACATGTTAGAATTCCTAAGACATGATGCTTATATGTTTGGTAGGTTGTATTTCAAGTTTGGTTATGTATCGAGCAATTATGTGAAAGTTATGATGCTTTTGTCTAGAGATGTGAAATCTGTATTTGCGGTTTATTTTGTGTTGTTTGCTGTTTTCACCCATGCTAAGGTCCGAAACTCAACTTGGAAATTAAAAGTGAATTGTAGATAATTGTGTCTATTTTCAAACCTCACTGGTTTTACCTGATTTGGAGTTCGTATGACTGAGATATGATAGTTTTGGTATATGTGTGTCGATAGTTTTCTGATTCTGTTCTGTATGGATTTTGTTAACAATTTATTTTCAAGAACTAGCTTATTCATAATATCTTAGTATAATATTTTGTTCAGTGTTTTCCCATGATGCTAGGGACTACCCAGATTTTTGGTGTATTTTAAAGATGAGTTTTATGTAGTGTTCCATGTTCTTTTCTAAATTCATCTTGTGCTGTAATATGCGTGCTGTTAAGTATTGAACCCAGTTTTCACCCTAATTCCTTATGTTTTATGAAAATTATTTGTGATATATGAAAGATAGAAAAATCTATCTATTTTCATTTCGTTTTGACGGAATTGAATTTCGATTTACTGGTTGCGAGATATCCTTATTTTCGTACAGCAGTGTTGAGAAATTTCAGATTCGTCAAATTGTGTTTTTGAGTTGCTTCTTATTTTGGATGACTTATCTATGCTTACTGAAATATTATGAAACTTGTTATTTTGAGTCTATACCTATAGGGGATTACCCCAGATTTTTTTCGTGGAATTATTTGGTGTATTTTAATGCTATTTTTATGTTTTTTAAGTCGTTCCCCTGTTTTCTAGCTGAACCTAAAATCTGTGTTCAATTCATTTTTGAGTTGAGATGTTGTGAACTAGTATATGACTTTATTATACTCGTTAGATGCGTGTGGATGTTTAGTTTCCAGATCATTCGACGGATCTTTATTTGCATGTCTGTAGCTTTTAGAATCACTGTTTTAGTACTGATTGGTCTTGCTGTCCTGATTATGAACCTAGACTATTTTGCTCGTATATGTGAACGTATATCATTCATGCATGCTGATTTATTAACCTGAACCTAAACCTAATCATACCATGTGTATTTGACACTATTTCACACACATTCATGTCCGTTGGATAACAATAATAAAAGTAATCAAGCCGGGGTTAATGGGACAGATCTAGTAGTGGATAATGCAGAAACATGTACTCGGAAGGAGACTTGTATTTCCTGTATGACATGTTACCGATCAAGTTTACCGATCAAGTTAAGTTACCGATCAAGTTTACCGATCAAGTTTACCGACCAAGTTCTGTGATTCTGTGAATACATGAGTATACTGCCCTGCATGGTCCCCTACGAAATCTAAAGCGAAACTGTTGTGTTGTAACAACCATGTGATAAAAGTTAGGGCGCATGAAGTGCTACCTAGATAGTAATCACACAATACTTGAACTTAATACTTGAACATGATACTTGAATAAGATACTTGCCATGAGACATGCTTGTCTGATACTTGACTACATGATACATGAGACTTGATTACCTGAGACTTGAATTACATGAAACATGATACCTGATACATGATTATACGATACTTGAAACTTGATGCATGTTTATAGGATACTTGTTTACTTAACACTTTTACCATGCTAGTTTGTCTAGGTTGACATCATATTTATACCATGTGCAAGTTAGTTTTCCAATTCAATGTGCTTGTATCCTACTCTATTTGTGATCCGCGACTTGCAATTGGTACTTGTATTTTCTCTTTTCCTCTTTCCTGTATTCGTTGTATTGCAGATTTTGGAGGACAGGTTCCAAACGGGATTGGTGACATGATGTACTAGATGCTGGAATTTTGCAATTATTATTCTTGTTGCTTATTTTGAACAATAATGTGTTCTTGTATTTGGATTTATTATTGTATTTAGGCAATGTGATCCAGAATATTTGTGAATTTCATATCATGACTATTTGAGATTAATATATTTTATTTCAAGTCTTCTTGTTGGTATTTGGTTCATATGTGTATGTGGTTGACTTTTCTGGCTTCCGACTCTGATATTATGTTGTGATATGTTGTAAAGATTCTTGAACAGCTTATGGATGATGAAAATCATTCGCTGGGCTTATGTCGCGTATCCGTATTCCGTATTCGTTTTCGGAAATGGGGCGTGACAAATTTTCTGAGGACTTGCTTGTGCTTATAGTTTTGGTATCACTTCCTGCACAGTTTAATCAATTCAAGATCAGTTACAACTGTCAAAAGAAAAAAATGGACTCTGAATGAGCTCATTTCTTACTGTGTGCAAGAGGAAGAAAGGTTGAAACAAGATAAGACTGAAAGTGCTCATTTGGCCAACGCCTCTAAGGATAAGGGCAAGAAGAGGAAATCTGAGGATGAAAAAGCTAAGGATCCAGCTCAAAAGAAACAACATAAGGATACAGAGAGTTGTTTCTTTTGTAACAAGCCTGGACATATGAAGAAGAAATGTACTAAATATCACGCATGGCGTGCAAAGAAATGTATGCTTCTTACTTTGGTTTGTTCTGAAGTTAATTTATCTTGAGTACCTAGAAACACTTGGTGGATAGATTCTGGTACAACTACTCACATAAGTGTTTCTATGCAGGGTTGTCTGAGCTGCCGGAAGTCAAATATTGGTGAAAGATACATCTTCGTGGGCGATGGAAAATCAGTAGAAGTAGAAGCAGTTGGGCATTTTAGGTTGTTATTAGGAACTGGTATTTTATTTGGATTTGAAAGACACTTTGTTATTCCGTCTTTTAGACGAAATTTAATTTATGTTTCTTCATTGAACAAATTTGGTTATTATTGTTCATTTGGAAACAATCAGTTTAGTTTTTCTTTAATTTCGAATGTTGTTGGAACTAGTTATTTGAATGCTTATGACAACCTTTATTTGTTTGAAACAATTGCATCCTATAATGAAACCTTGCATGTAGAGTTATGTGGTACTAAACATAAATTAAATAAAGAAAATTCGGCGTCATTATGGCATAAGTGCTTAGGTCATATCTCAAAAGGTAGAGTTGAGCGTCTTGTGGCTGATGACATTTTGGAATCCCAGGACTTCACAAGGCTTTGATGTCTGTGTAGACTGCATAAAAGAAAAACAGATCAAAACTAAGAGATTAGGTGCCAACATTTTTAATGTTAGGTGTTATGAACACATTTGTTATTTACTTCGAGAAAGCTCAGCCATGGTCTCCACAATCCAGAATATGTTCTTATAGTGTTGCATTCTCTGTTCTAAAGTTTAGTTCCGGTTTGCAGTTAAATATAGCATTCTGATCATATTTTTGACAATAAATCAAGGTATATACATATGTCTGCCTTTTATAGTTCCTCTCCTTTAATGTGTAAACATGAGAGAGCTATCTAGTGGATATAGAGGCAAATGATATTCTAATTTGATTACTAGTAGCGTATACGGTTACAGAAACAAATATCACTCAAGTATTGAATTCAATATCCATAAATTAATTTAAATCGGTTCGGGCTCGGATAAAAAAGGGGTAGTATTAATCAGATATTTATAAAATGACCAATGATTTTAATGAAGAAATAAGTATTCAAACCAGTTTATTATATCCTAGCTTAAGAATATGGTTTGCAAATTAACAAAAATCCATCTATGGACTCAAGCAAGCTCCTCGTCAATGGTACCACAAGTTTCATCAAGTAATTATCTCATTTGGTTTTGAGATGAATGTAGTTGATGATTGTGTGTATCACAAGTTCAGTGGGAGTAAGCATATATTCCTAGTTCTATATGTCGATGATATATTGCTTGTCACTAATGATATAGATTTATTACATGAAACTAAAAGGTTCTTGTCCAAGAATTTTGAGATAAAGGATCTTTGGGATGCCTCTTTTGTATTAGAAATTCAGATACACCGAGATCGTTCTCGAGGTACTCTTGGATTATCACAAAAGGGATACATCGATAAAGTACTCAAAAAGTTTGGCATGCAAGATTGTAGATCAGGAGATACCCCGAATGCTAAAGGAGACAAATTTAGTCTCAATCAGTGTCCTAAAAGTAACCTTGAAATTCAGGAAATGCAAAGATCCCCTATGCATCAGCTATTGGGAGTCTAATGTGTGCTCAAGTATGTATGCGTCTGGATATTGCGTACATTGTTGGGATGTTAGGCAGGTATTTAAGAAAACTTGGTATAGACCATTGGATAGCAGCCAAGAGGGTCATGAGGTATCTTCAGAGAACAAAAGACTACATACTCACATATAGAAAATCAGATCATTTGGAGGTCGTAAGGTATTCTAATTCTGATTTCGCTAGGGTGTCAAGATAGCAAAAAGTCTACATTAGGCTATATTTACTTGTTAGCTGGAGGAGCTATATCCTGGAAAAGTGTCAAACAGACACTTATAGCTTCTTCCACTATGCCAGCAGAGTATGTAGCATGCTATGAGGCATCAAATCATGGAATATGGCTGCAGAATTTTGTCACTGGGCTGCGCATTTTAGAGAATATAGAAAGACCACTCAAGTTATTTTGTGACAATAAGTCAGCAGTGATGTATTCGTACAACAACAGGAGTTCGACAGAGTCGAAACATATTGACTTAAAGTTTCTAGTTGTGAAAAAAGAGCACAAAGTTGACAGATGTCCATAGAGCACATTGGGACAAACTCCATGATAGCGGATCTGCTCACAAAGGGATTACCACCCAAGGTCTTTTATGAGCATACTGTTCATATGGGTATTGTATTATTTGAGGATATCATGATTTAGTGGGAGTTTGTATTTTATTTGCATTATGTTGTGTGAGACATTTATACATTTGGTTATTTTCTGATCAGAAATAAAGAATTCAGTTTTCTCACCCTTTTGTCCTATTTTGATTCTGACCTCACTTAAGTTTTAAAGAGGATCAATTGGAAACAGGCTGATCACATTGCATGAAATTTCCATGCTACACATTCACACTTGATCTATGTCGTTTGATTATGTTGATATATGTGACCATTGATGAATTTAGTTACGATAAATGTAACAAAAATTGCTTTGATCCTATATTTACATGATTAATGGACGAGATTGTTTGGCTATACTTTTGGTTATGATAGCAAAATTTTTTGAGCTCATAAAGTATGTACATTTATAAGGAGTAACATATGTAGCCCAAGTGGGAGATTGTTGGAAAATAATCTATGTGAGCTCACATATGTGACTAAATGTATAATTGCTATTCTAAAGTCTAACCCAAATTAAAGTGATCTAATCAAGATTAAATAATGGGTAAAAAGCATATAATTTAAAGTGTGATATAACACGTGTAGAGACCGTAAAGTAAATTTCTTATTTTGTGATGGACAAAATTGAAAATCAATAATTATCAATTAGGGTTATGGTCCCTATATATACGTATCTTCTTATTCCATCTGTCATCCCATCAACAGAAGAATAGAGAGACGGCCTCTCATAGAAGTGCGTATCATATAGGAAGATCCAAACCCTCTGCGCAATCTTCATCAATGGCTTCAGGTTAGTACTTCCGCTTTTAATATTTTTTCTTCTTTTGATTTAACAAAGATTTATAGTTTCATAATTTAGGATTTTATATTAAAACATTTTTGCAATATGATTAAGATCTAGATTCTTAGAAACATGTTTTAGGTTATTATTAATATTTAATGCATGTTTTTAAGTGTATATAAAATTCCATCATCTTGGACTGGCCATGTATGGAGAACAGATTTAACATCTGGAGGAGTTCCGAATTAATTGAATTCCGAATCGAAAAAGATGTTGCAGAAATAAATCATTAGTGGTTTTTGTACCCATGAGAAATTTTGACCATTTTCTGCTTCAGTAATTTACTGTTTACAAATACAAAGAGCTATAGTGCAAGTATTCTGTCATCAAATCAATAAAATGAGAAGGCAATGAAAATTTAAACAAGGAAAATAAAGGTGATTTAAGTAATTAATGTCAAGCCCATTCAAAAAGCGATGTTACTAATTGACCATTAATATAGATATAGACTTTTCAAAACATTTTCTGAGCTGAAGAAGAATTTAGGAAGAGTCTCTGAAGATTAGATTAGAGAAAAAAAAAGTTACCTGCTTTTTAGCCCTTAGGACATGCCTGCATTCCACATTAAAAAATTCTCACATATGAATCTCTTGACTCAGAAAAACAGAGAAGAGTTTTTGCCTAGGACACTACAAAACAGACTCGATTTATCGGCGTATATTCTCCGGCGTTTTACCAGTAACGTCGGGGTAGGGAGCGACTAGGAATGGGGCGCCAGCTGAGATGGTTATACACCGGCGGTCGCTTTAAACCGCCGGGCAATCTGCGTATTCACCGGCGTTTTATTTAACAACGCCGGTGAAGTGTATCATTCACCGGCGTTTTAATAAGAAACGCCGGTGAATATACCGATACATTCACCGGCGTTTCTTATTAAAACGCCGGTGAATTAGCTGAGATAAATCCCGCGAACCCTAATCTTTCGCTCGCCAATTTCCCAAACCCAAAAAAAAAAGGGGGCGCCTTCGTTTTTCCTCCTTCCTCGCTCTACTTCACGCGCTTTGCCTCCGCCCCTTCGTCATCTTCGACAGCCTTTGACCCTTCGTCATCGTCCCTTCGTCCCTTCGTCATTTTCGTTTTCCCTCCTCCCTCTCTCTATTTGGAGGTGAATTTGCGATCGGAAACCCGCTATCTCTCTCTATTTGGAGGCTCGTCGCCCAGCTCTCTCTCTATCTCCTACGCCCCCGCGTCGTCGCCCCGCTCTCTCTCTCTCTCTCTTTGGTAACATCTTTTGATTTTCCTTCTTTTTCAAACTCAAAGATGCTGAAATCATGCATCTGATTGTCATCTTAGCATGGTTTTTTTAACCAAAACGGGTTAACTGTGAACTAAGGATGCTAGTTGTATACCAAAATCCTCCAAATCTGTACAAGAATTGGGCCGAACGCACCTTGTGCAGGTTTCTTTTGGAGCCACAAACATGAATGGTTTAGTTGGGATGAAGAATTAATAGAAAAATATATGCTTAGATACTGAAAATTTTCATTTTCTTTTACTGTTAAAGAAGCTGATTTCATGCATCTGATTGTCATCTTGGCATGTTTTTTTAACCAAAATGGGTTCACTGTGAACTAAGGATGCTGTATGTATACCAAAATCCTCCAAATCTGTACAAGAATTGGGCTGAACAAACCTTGTGGAGGTTTGTTTTGGAGCCACAAATATGAATGGTTTAGTTGGGATGAAGAATTAATAGAGAAAAATATATGCTTAGATACTGGAAATTTTCATTTTCTTTTACTGTTAAAGAAGCTAATTTCATGCATCTGATTGCCATCTTGGCATGTTTTTTTTTTAACCAAATGGGTTCACTGTGAACTAAGGATGCTGTATGTATACCAAAATCGTCCAAATCTGTACAAGAATTGGGTTGAACAAACCTTGTGGAGGTTTCTTTTGGAGCCACAAACATCATAATTTAGTTGGGATGAAGAATTAATAGAGAAAAATATATGCTTAGATACTGGAAATTATTTTTTTTTTAACTGTTAAAGAAGCTGATTTCATGCATCTGATTGTCATCTTGGCATGTTTTTTTACCAAAATCCTCCAAATCTGTACAAGAATTGGGCTGAACAAACCTTGTGCAGGTTTCTTTTGGCACTACAAACATCAATGATTTAGTTGGGATGAAGAATTAATAGAGAAACATATTAGTAGCCATATTAGTTTCTTTTGTTTAGTATTATTATTATTATTATTATTATTATTATTATTATTATTATTATTATTATTATTATGAGATAAGTAAGTGATTATTAGTAGCCATGAACAGAATAGTTCATGAGTCATCAGATCTTCTTGTTACCGTATTTACAGCACGACGCCCTCATTATTCGTCCGATTCCTCTTCCTCAGCAAATACCCTTTACCATCATCATCTCCTTGAACGAAAAGCCAAATACAGGGGAGACTATAGTCGAATTGATATTACACTCGAACACAGGGTGTGCGATAAAATACCACTAAGGTGGTTGTGATAATTTCCACAAAAGGTAGTTTAGGGTTATGTGAATAGAGTAGATTGTGTTAAGATTTAATTTTTTTTTGTACATTTTTTGGAACCACAATTTCTTTATTTTACAGTTAATTGTTATATCGTTTATTTATTTGCAGCTAGGGATGGTTTTCAAAAAAGTGAAATTAAATATATAAAATGCCTTTTACTGTTATTACTATTTAATATATCAAATTTTAATTTCAGATTGTGTGCTATTGTTATAATGGATAGAAGTTGGATTAGTAAACCACGATTATCCAAGGAGTACCGTGATGGTATTAAAGATTTTATTATCTTTGCCAAACGATATTCCCATGATCCCAACCTAATCCTTTGTCCATGCCTCCGGTGTACAAATTATAATTTGAGGACATGTGACGTAGTACATACACACTTGGTTGTCAACGATTTTCTTCAAGGGTACACAAGGTGGTTTTGTCATGGAGAGGATCATACGTCAGCTCCTGTTCGTCCGGTTGTATTAGAAAATGAAGATGAGCCCTTAGTGAACGAAGACTTAAGCATTTCTGATGAGATGCATGCTTTGTTGCAAGATGCCATGGGAATTCATAATGTTCCTTTCCACACCAATAACCCAACAACCCAAGTTCACAATGAGTCAACAGAAACATCACACATTGGTGGTGGGGTGGACGAGGAAATGCCTGACCCCGTCTCTGAAAATAATAAGCAGCAAGAATCCTTCGCTAAGTTACTTGAAGATGCTAGTACTCCGTTGTACCGTGATTGCACCAAATTCTCTAAATTCTCATTCTTTGTCAGACTATTTCAGATTAAATATTTAAACGGGTGATCTGCTAAGTCCTTCACTATGCTACTTGAATTGTTGAATGAAGCATTTTCTGAAATCTGTATTCCAAACTCAGCCTATAAAATCAAAAAATTCCTAAGTTCTTTCGATCTAGGGTATGAGAAGATAGCAGCATGTCCAAATGAGTGTATGCTTTTCACGAGAGGTAAGGAAAGTCTAGAGAATTGCGAAGTGTGTGGTTCTTCAAAATGGATAGAAAGACCAAATCAAGACGAGGGAGCCAGTGGATCTACTAAGTGAAGTAGGAAAAAGAAGCCTGCCAAAATACTGCGTTACTTTCTTCTGATTCCTAGGCTACAAAGGTTGTTTATGTCTACGAAAACTTCTTCTGATATGAAATGGCATGATGAAGGTCGCACTAATGATGGGATTCTTAGACATCCTGCTGATTCTCAATCTTGGAAAAAATTTGATGAAAGATATCCTGATTTTGCGGAAGATCCTCGGAATGTGAGACTTGGACTAGCTAGTGATGGTTTCAACCCTTTCAGGCAAATGAGTAGTACATACAGCATATGGCCGGTTGTGTTAATACCATACAATTTTCTGCCTTGGAAATGCATGAAGCTGTCCTCATTTATTTTGTCCATGATAGTTCCTGGACCGAAAGATCCTGAAAATGATATAGATGTGTACCTACAACCGTTAATAGATGAACTTCAGAAATTGTGGGTGGGTGTTCTAACCTATGATGTTGTGGTTAAAGAAACATTTTCTCTTCGGGCCTTGTTGTCTTGGACAATCAATAATTTTCCAGCATATGCAAATTTATCTGGATATAGTACTAAAGGACGTTATGCATGTCCATGTTGTGCTGACCAAACTAGTTCAAGGTGGTTGTACAATGGCAGAAAGTTTTGCTATATGGGTCATAGGAGATGGTTGCCTGACACACATATATTTCGGGCAGAGACAGCGACATTTGATGGTACTGACGAGTGGGAACATGCTCCTGAATCTTCTTCTGGTTCAGATATTTTGAGGCGGGTAGATGGTCATCAATTCAAATATGGAAAAGAACCAGAAGTCAGGACAAAGGGCAAGAAAAGGACAAGGCCGGAGCAAGGTGAGGAGACCGATCTATGTGGCGAAGATGAGCATCAAAACATGACGAGTTTAGGTGCATGGAAGAGGAAGAGTATTTTCTTCAAGTTGCCGTATTGGGAATTCAACTTATTGCGACATAATTTAGATGTGATGCATATCGAAAAAAATATTGGTGAAAATTGTATAGGAACAGTTATGGGAGATGACCGGAAGACAAAGGACAATCTCAAGAGCCGACTTGATTTGAAGTCAATGGGCATCCGACATGAGTTGCACCCAGAAGAATTACCGAACGGGAAAGTACTCCTACCTCCTACAATCTATTCAATGTCAAAATCGGAGTTGGAATTGTTTTGCAAAGTACTACTGGAACTTAAAGTTCCTGATGGCTATTCTTCTAACATAGCAAGATGTGTCAACTTTAAAGAGAAGAGGCTTCAGGGTCTAAAGTCACACGACTACCACATCCTAATGCAGGATCTCCTTCCTATGGCCCTAAGGTCTTCAATGTGTGAGCAAGTCACTACTGTCCTGAAAGATCTTTGTAGCATATATAAAGGTATTTGCTCAAGAATGCTTCGTGTTGAAGATATTGACCAATTGGAGCAGCGGGCGGCATTGACACTTAGTAAAATGGAGATGATATTTTCTCCATCGTTCTTCACTATAATGATTCACTTGATAATCCACCTTGCTGGTGAAGCCAGAATCGGTGGTCCTGTTCACTATCGGTGGATGTACCCCATTGAGAGGTAAAAGAATTCATTCATCTTACAAAATTAAATTTTTAAAAGCTCATTTCTTTTAATCCCTTAATCCGCTCTAATTCATTAATTGTACATGTTCAGGTACCTATACCGGCTAAAGGGTTATGTTAAAAATAGAGCATATCCTGAAGGGTCAATAGCTCAGGGATATCTATCAGAGAAGTGTTCACATTTTTGTTCCAGGTATTTGCCGGGTGTAGAGACATCTTTGAGTAGACCACGTAGAAATCCAGACATTTCCAACCTTGATGGTGCTCAATATCTTTTTGATACCACTGGCACTACTGTTGGTAAAGTTGATGCATTTGAGCTAGATAACTTAACGTGGGAACATGCACATCGATATGTGCTAGACCACCATGCATCAGTGGAACCATTTCGAAAGTAAGTTGCTTTTGAATTTAAATCGAATATAGTGAAAACCGCGGAGTTCGATATTAACTTACTTTTGTTATTCCTTATTTCAATTGCTTGTTTTTTAGCGAATTTGTCAGGGACATCAAACGAAGGGCTAGACCAAGAAGACTACCTCCACGTGAACAAAACAAGTTGATGAATGAAAAATTTCATAAGTGGTTTGATTCTCACGTAGGTGAATTACAGTTATGCAAGTTAATCTTCATTATATCTATATTTTCTATGGTGCTGATATGATTTGCGCAAAATTAATAGGTACATTCTTTGGGTCCTGAAGGTGTGTCATCTGAAATACAAGTACTTGCCAAAGGTCCCTATAAGATGGTCAAAAGATTCGGAGGATACATATTCAATGGTTTTACATTTCGTACTAAGGATCGTGAATGTAATTTGAAGTCTCAAAATAGTGGAATGGTAGTGACGTCTAAGACTAGAAGTTATGCTTCCAAATCGGACACGAGGCCTGTAGATGGAGATCTCGACTACTATGGAGTGCTCACGGATATTATTGAGTTGAATTATTTTGGTCATTTCCGTGTTGTTTTATTTCGTGGGGATTGGGCTGAGTTTGATAAGAATTTTGCTAACAACAAGGATAAGTTAGGCTTCACAGTTGTAAACTTCTCAAAATTGATTCACATCGGTACACACATTAGCCATGAGCCATTTGTATTTTCATCCCAAGTGCAACAAGTGTTCTACATTGAAGATCCAACCCTGCCAAAATCGTATGTGGCTCTCGGTATGCAACCAAGAGATGTATTCCAACTGGGCGATACTTCAGAAGATAAAGACGGTGAAGTCATGAACAGTTACATTGCTTCTGAGTTTCCTATGTTTGATGTAAACACAATCGACGGTGGAATTTGCGGGACCTGGCTCCGCAAGGATGGAGAAGACGGCAATGTATTGGAAGATGTCGTATTGTTGTTTACTTGATTTTCAATCTCAATATTATATGTCTATAATTTTCGTGTCTTAAATCTTGTAATATAAGTCTGTAATTCCGAACATGTTGAATGTGAATTTTATGTCTGTAATATTATGTCTTAAATCTTGTTGTAATATTATGTCTGTAATCCTACTAAAGTACAAATTTTATGATAGTTATTATAAACATGTTATTAATTAAATTTGCATCTCTAATGAAGTTATTGAATCCTTGACAGGTACAATATGCCGAGGCGTGGAAAAAGGATAAACATAAATGATGGCAACGAGAGCCATGGGGATGAGCAGCCACTACATAATAGTGGCAGTCAAACATGGGTAAGTCTTTAAATTGGTATTTTTAAAGAGATTATGGTCTTGAATGCATGAAAGACACGTATTAGTGTTTGTGAGTCTGCATTGTGGCTGTCGTCTATAAGCATTTCGTCTATGTTTCTTAAGTGGGCTATGATTAGAAAGAAAGGGCTGGAGTGGAGATCTGGAAACCCAAATAGAGACATCTCGTTTATTATAATCTATACTTATTGTTGGACCAACCCCCTCTTGCTGTTGTTGCTGATGTCTCTTTGTGTGCGTGTGTTGAAGAGAAAGAAGGGATGAGAGAGAGTTGAGGAAAATGCCGCTATGTTAATCTGGGGTATCCTCATTCTCTACCATTCCTCTTTCTGGCTCCATATATGGCTTCTATATTAAATTGGTTTCCTTCCACGATGACAGTCCGTAATACTACACTTGATATGAGCCCTGTTCATAGCTGCACCCTACTGCATACTCACAAACAACTAATACGTGTCGTTCATGCATTGTATGACCAACCCCACTTTGGCACATAACATGCTTAGATGACATTGTATGACCTGCAAACATGGTTTGTTCAGCCGTGTTGTTGTACTGATTTGGAGGATTTTGATATGCATACTGCATCCTTAGTTGACAGTGAACCCATTTTGGTTAAAAAATCATGCCAAAGATGGCAATCAGATGCATGAAATCAGCTTCTTTAACAGTAACTGAAAATGAAAATTTCCAGTATCTAAGCATATATGTTTCTCTATTAATTCTTCATCCCAACTAAATCATTGATGTTTCTGGCTCCAAAAGAAACCTGCACAAGGTTTGTTCTTCTCAATTCTTGTACAGATTTTGGGAATTATGTATGTTTTTAGATCCAGGATCACAAATTTTGAGGGCGAACTGTGATTGGATTGTTTAGTGACTGTGAACAATTGTTCTTAATTGGGCTGTGATTAGAAAGAGACGAGTTGGAGTGGAGATCTGGAAACCCATATAGAGACATCTTGTTCATAATAATTTATTATTATTGTTGTTCTTGTCGCTCTTGCTGTTGTTGCTGATGTCTCTTTGTGTTCGTGTGCTGAAGGGAAAGAAAGGATGAGAGAGAGATGAGGAAAATGCCGCTATGTTAGCCTGGTGTATCCTCATTCTCTACCATTCCTCTTTCTGGCTTCTATATTTGGTTTCCTTCCACGATGACAGTTCCTTACTCCTACACTTGATATGAGCTCTATTTGTATTTTTCTTCAATGAAGAATTGATCTAAGACTACAATCTCCATTCAAAGCCCAGTCAAAATTTGTCTTCCTGAATCTGAAATCTTCTTTGGAGCCACAAACATCATGAATTAGTTGGGATGAAGAATTAGTAGAGAAACATATATGCTTAGATACTAGAAATTTTCATTTATAGTTACTGTTAAAGAAGCTGATTGCCATCTTTGGCATGATTTTTTAACAAAAAATGGGTTCACTTCCAAACTAAGGATGCTGTATGTATACCAAAAAACTGTACAAGAATTGGGCTGAACCAACCTTGTGGAGGTTTGTTTTGGAGCCACAAACATCAATGAAGAATTAATAGAGAAACATAAATGATTAAATGCTGGAAATTTTTATTTTCTTTTGCTGTTAAAGAAGCTTATTTCATGCATATGATTGTCATCTTGGCTTGTTTTTTTGACCAAAATGGGTTCACTGTGAACTGAGGATGCTAGCTGTATGCCAAAATCCTCCGGATCTGTACAACAATTGGGTCATGATTTAGTTGGGCTGAAGAATTAGTAGAGAAACATATATGCTCAGATAATGGAAATTTTCATTTTCAGATACTGTTAAAGAAGCTGATTGCCATCTTTGGCATGATTTTTTAACAAAAAATGGGTTCACTTCCAAACTAAGGATGCTGTATGAATTTTCATTTTCTTTTACTGTTAAAGAAGCTTATTTCATGCATCTGATTGTCATCTTGGCATGTTTTTTTGACCAAAATGGGTTCACTGTGAACTGAGGATGCTAGTTATATGCCAAAATCCTCCGGATCTGTACAACAATTGGGTCATGATTTAGTTGGGCTGAAGAATTAGTAGAGAAACATATATGCTCAGATAATGGAAATTTTCATTTTCAGATACTGTTAAAGAAGCTGATTGCCATCTTTGGCATGATTTTTTAACAAAAAATGGGTTCACTTCCAAACTAAGGATGGTGTATGAATTTTCATTTTCTTTTACTGTTAAAGAAGCTTATTTCATGCATCTGATTGTCATCTTGGCATGTTTTTTTGACCAAAATGGGTTCACTGTGAACTGAGGATGCTAGCTGTATGCCAAAATCCTCCGGATCTGTACAACAATTGGGTCATGATTTAGTTGGGCTGAAGAATTAGTAGAGAAACATATATGCTCAGATAATGGAAATTTTCATTTTCAGATACTGTTAAAGAAGCTGATTGTCATCTTTGGCATGATTTTTTAACAAAAAATGGGTTCACTTCCAAACTAAGAATGCTGTATGAATTTTCATTTTCTTTTACTGTTAAAGAAGCTTATTTCATGCATCTGATTGTCATCTTGGCATGTTTTTTTGACCAAAATGGGTTCACTGTGAACTGAGGATGCTAGCTGTATGCCAAAATCCTCCGGATCTGTACAACAATTGGGTCATAATTTAGTTGGGCTGAAGAATTAGTAGAGAAACATATATGCTCAGATAATGGAAATTTTCATTTTCAGATACTGTTAAAGAACCTGATTGCCATCTTTGGCATGATTTTTTAACAAAAATTGGGTTCACTTCCAAACTAAGTATGCTGTATGTATACCAAAATCCTCCAAAACTGGGATTTTTTTTTTCCAAAATGGGTTCACTTTGAACTAAGGATGCTAGCTGTACGTATACCAAAATCCTCCAAATCTGTACAAGAATTGGGCTGAGCAAACCTTGTGGGGTTTCTTTTGGAGCCACAAACATCAATGATTTAGTTTGGATGAAGAATTAATAGAGAAACATATATGCTTAGATGCCGCTATGTTATCATTTTTTTTTACTGTTAACGAAGCTGAATTCATGCATCTGAAGATTTAAGATCCAGGATGGCAAATTTTGATTGGGCTGTGATTGGATTATTTAGTGGCTGTTGTCTATGTTCTTAATTGGGCTGTGATTAGAAAGAGAGGGTGATGTTGAATTTGCAAGTGTACAAAATCGCACAAGTAATATAGATAGGTGAGTAGAGTGTCGAACCCACAGAGAGTAGATATTTTACTGAGTACCGATATCACTAGATTAATCACTATTTGGAAGATCAAAATTTAGAAATGATAAAACAACTAAATTAACTTAATCTAATTATCTAACTAAATTGGTGAAGAGGGAGAGGGCTGTGAAACTATGAAGCTTTTGTACTTTGTTTAATGGTAAAATTAGTTCTAGGGCTCTTGGTTCACCTTGTTTATCACACACACAAATTATAATTCCTTATAAATAAAAAATATTATCTTTCCCAAATTGTCGACCAAAATCCTAAAGATATTAACCACTCTATCAACGTAGTCTAAAAATTATTCTCAACTAATTCTTCGCCTATCCATCAAATTATTAATTGAGAAATTGGATTTCTTAACGGTCACGTCCTCCAATATACGGTCTTAATTTTTATTAATCACAAATCACCTGTTCGGTCTCTTTATGATTTGAAAAATCATACAAATGTCTATCCACCATGTTGTACGCATAAATAATAAAAATTAAAACACAATCAGGAAAAATAGAGTAATAATAAGGAATTAAAATTTATGTTCTACAAAACTCGGCTACATCTTAGCCTCTAGAACAATAAATTCAGTTCATATTTGTTTGGGATTGCATCAAAAAAAATATAGAGAAGAAGATGAGATACAAAAAAAATAATAATAATAAAAATTAATGCAAACCCCTGTCTCAAAAGCAGTGTTGACGTCAGCTGCTTCGTACGCTGTCACGTCGTCTCGAAAAACAAAACCCACTGATGTTGCGTCGCCTCGGGATCGGTGCGCCAGCAGCGTGCTGAGCCGCACGTCGCTTCGCCACGTGGGCGCTGTCTGGGTCCCACTGACATCGCTCAGGTCTCTCACCCTTGTGCTGATGTCGTGTGGGTCCGCCGCTTCTCTGTCGCGTACTGCTTCCTCTCACCAAACCGCACAGAAGAGAAGTGGTTCTTAGCCAACTGTTGCCCCCCACGTGCGTGCCTGTCTTCCTTTCGCTCTGAGCCGCACAGAAGAGGAGAGAGAGAACTGAGCTCTGAGCTCTCTCTCTCTCACTTTATTCTTTCCCTTTTTTTTTCTATTTGTGTTATAATCAGCCGTCACCTCTTGGTCATCTCTCTCTTCTTTGCTTCTTCTTATAGAGAACGGGAAGGAGAATTAGGGTTGCACTTTTTGCATAAAAGTCCACATTCTTCCTTTATTTCCTTCCTTTTATAACCCAGAATTTTATTTACTTCCCTTTCTTTCTTTTCTTCCTTTTATTTCCACCACGTGCTGCTGCATACACAAAATAATATCTGAAGTGAGGATTTTTTTAAATAAAATAAATTAAATTAGTTTAAAATTAATTAAACTAACTTTATATCATATTAGCGTATAAAAATCCTTTTAAAATTATTTGTCGCAATTTTAACTCAACAAAACAATAGAAATTTATAAATCAATTATTTTACTTTGTTTGTTGATTTTTTCCACAATTCTTTACTTTTTGCATCAAAAATATTATTTCTTCAAAAATAATTAATTTAATGAAATCATATAGAAATAAGGTGAATTATAGACAATTTCAGCGAAAACAAGTCATTTTAATAGGTAAATGAGTACAAATATTTGTATAAAAATCCGACACATCAAATACCCCCAAACTTAAGATTTTGCTTGTCCTCGAGCAAAAAGTAGAATCATGAACAAGGGAATACTAATAGTGGACTCAACCCATCACACCAAGAGATCTTATCATGCAAGCATCAAAATTTCAATTAAAAATATAAACAATTGCAAATAAAGTCAACCTAAGCATACCCACTTTCTCCAGTGCAATTATTTATTCATAACTCCCAACCCAATCGCATTTGTCATGCAATTAATGCAATTATATTATGCAACAACTCAATCTGTGATTATCCCTTCTCTCTACTACAAACCGAGTAGCAAAATAGAGTTTTTTTTTTCTTTTTTTTCTTTTTTTTTAGTCCCTTCTTTAAGTTGTCACTTGCCTTTTTACGCGAATGCAAATCATTTGTGATGAATTCACCCGGTTACTCAACAAGTCACAAACTTAAAGTGCTTTGCATACTCATATTTCAAGTTGCCGTTTTACGTAAAAGTAAACATTTGTGATGAATACCCCTAGTTACTAAGCAACTCAAAACATTGGAGTAGATGGACTTTATTCATAATACATTTATTATTATTATTATTATTATTTTCATTATTACTCTATTTACTTAAACTCTGTTTAGGACTAGATTAAAGGGGATAATCACAAGAAAAAGCATCACATTTGTCTTTAATGTATAATAGCATGACTCACACAATTTTGTAAGGAATTTTGAAACTCAATAATCCTAAAGTAAATAAGTATGCTTAATATTGCTTTAAAAAAAAATTGTTTATCCTAAAAAAATTGTTTCAATGCTTATCACAATAAAGAACTCAAAATGTGTAATGGTGAGCCTAATTATAATCATTTTGTTTTGTTTTTCTTTTCAAAAATAATAAAAATAAAAATAAATTTGTAAACCTTCCCCTCAAACTTGAATATCACATTGTCCTCAATGGGAAAGAAAAAGAAAAACAAAAAGAATGTAAAAAGTTTAGAATATCTCCCCTGATTCGTCTTTAAATTTCTGGACGCGCAGCGTTTAGTATTTTGGTGATATCTGGAGCTGTAGATGTCGAAATGGGCTGAATTTTTTTTTTCTAGAAAGCTAAGACAATTGTCCACAACTTCTCTTTGAATCACTTTTCCAGATTTAGACTCCAAACTGCTCAAAAACAGCCATCAATGAAGGTGTTCAAAACAGCTCCGTCCGACGACTTTCAAAATTTGTGCAATCCTACAAGATAAAATCAAAAATTAAAATAAAATAAACTAAAAGATAAATCAAAACTAAATGCAATAAAATAAAACATGGGTTGCCTCCCAAGAAGCGCTAAGTTTTAAGTCTTCAGCCAGACATGGGGGTGAGATGGTTAAGTAACGCCAAGATCCAACAACATTAACACATCCTTTCTAATTTTCCTCTTCAGATGTGGATCAGGTTCAAGTTCCAATTTGAGGCGTTTCCTTCGTGATGATGATGTCTTTGACTCCCCCACCTCTTTGAATTTATGCTGCAAAAATGAATAAATTGAAGGTTCAGCATCCAAATACATGACATGTTCAAAAATATTTTCTTTTTCAGGTTCAAAATTTGTTGAATTTGTTGGACATACTTCTATAGGTGATTTTTCAAATTTAGCCTTATATTTCTCGCCCACAATTAAATGAGTTTTACTTACTTGAATAGATGACTGTTCTTCCGGAGGAATATTTGTGGAATTAAAAATATCATACATTACTTGCTCATGCTGAATTTGTTCCTCCACAATTTGTTCAATCTCACTTTGCTTTTCAACCACATTATGTTCTTCATTTTCTTCTTGTGGTTGCCCAATTATCCTCCCGCTGCTTAGTGTTATTGCCTTGAAATCTTCCATGGGGTTGACAACTGTGTTGCTTGGTAATGTTCCTGCAGTTTTGTCATTAATAATATTTAAAAATTGACTAATTTGTACCTCAAGATTGTGGATGGAAGCCGAAGTTGAATTTGCAATATTTTGAATTGCTTGATCTGTCTTTTGTATGTATTGCATAAACATCTCTTCCAATGTCGGCATCTTTTCTTGCTGTGGAAAATTTTGAGGTGGTATAACTGCTTCTTGATTGTTGTTCCATAAAAAATTGGGGGTGTTTCTCCATCCTGAATTGTATGTGTTTGCATAATGATTGTTTTGCATTTGAAAGTTTGACACAAAATTTTCATGTTCGGCATTTGATGGAGCAAAAGGGTTCCCCACTTGACAATCTGAACTTGCATGATTTCCTGCACAAAGATCACAAATCATATTAGATTGCATAACATTAAAATTTATATTTTCTACTTGTTTATATAAAATATCATTTTTTGCATTTAAAGTAGAAAAAGGATCAAGTTCAAAAATTCCAGCCACTTTTCTCGGCATCGTTCTCTCTGAAGACCACTGGTAATGATTTGATGTCATCTCCTCTAAAATCTCATAGGCTGCTGTGTAAGTTTTGCTCATAAGTGCACCACCAGCTGCTGCGTCAACCATAGATCTATGTGTAACTCCCAAACCATTATAGAATGTTTGCATTTGCAGCCATTTCGGTAGTTCATGATTAGGACACTTTCTTAATAACTCTTTAAACCTTTTCCATGCATCATACAAAGACTCAGTCTCAAATTGCATAAATGTGACAATATCTTTCCTTAGTTTTGCTGTCTTTGCTGGAGGAAAATACTTGGCTAGGAATTTTTGTGCAAGTCCCTCCCAAGTAGTAATACTACTGGGTGGTAGATAATGTAGCCAAGCCTTCGCCTTATCTCGTAGGGAAAAAGAAAAGAGTCTCAGTCTAATTGCATCGTCTGATACACCGTTGTGCTTGAAAGTGTCACAAATTTCTAAAAAATCTGCAATGTGAGCGTAAGGATCCTCGTGTGGTAGCCCCCAAAATTGAACAGTCTGTTGAATCATTAGAATCATCGCCGGTTTAATTTCAAAATCGTTAGCTTCAATAACCGGTTTCTTTATGCTTGACTCATAAATTGAGGGCATAGCATAGTCTCTCAAAGGCCTATTTTCATCGTTCGCCATGATAATGTACTGTATGTCCTGAAATGTAAGTATCGAAAAAGAAAAAGAAAAAAAATTAGAAAAACTAAAAAAAACTAAAAAAAGAAAAATAAAACAGAAAAAAGTAAAAGTTAGTCAAAAGAAAATAAAGATGTAAAATAATAATAAAATAAAAATAATTACAAAAATCCAAACTAGCAATAATCTAGCAATTTTCAATATCAATAAAAAAATAACTAGTCCCCGGCAACGGCGCCAAAAACTTGATGTTGAATTTGCAAGTGTACAAAATTGCACAAGTAATATAGATAGGTGAGTAGAGTGTCGAACCCACAGAGACTAGATATTTTACTGAGTACCGATATCACTAGATTAATCACTATTTGGAAGATCGAAATTTAGAAATGATAAAACAACTAAATTAACTTAATCTAATTATCTAACTAAATTGGTGAAGAGGGAGAGGGCTGTGAAACTATGAAGCTCTTGTACTTTGTTTAATGGTAAAATTAGTTCTAGGGCTCTTGGTTCACCTTGTTCATCACACACACAAATTATAATTCCTTATAAATAAAAAATATTATCTTTCCCAAATTGTCGACCAAAATCCTAAAGATATTAACCACTCTATCAACGTAGTCTAAAAATTATTCTCAACTAATTCTTCGCTTATCCATCAAATTATTAATTGAGAAATTGGATTTCTTAACGGTCACGTCCTCCAATATACGGTCTTAATTTTTATTAATCACAAATCACCTGTTCGGTCTCTTTATGATTTGAAAAATCATACAAATGTCTATCTACCATGTTGTATGCATAAATAATAAAAATTAAAACACAATCAGGAAAAATAGAGTAATAATAAGGAATTAAAATTTATGTTCTACAAAACTCGGCTACATCTTAGCCTCTAGAACAATAAATTCAGTTCATATTTGTTTGGGATTGCATCAAAAAAAATATAGAGAAGAAGATGAGATACAATAATAATAATAATAATAAAAATTAATGCAAACCTCTGTCTCAAAAGCAGTGTTGACGTCAGCTGCTTCGTACGCTGTCACGTCGTCTCGAAAAACAAAACCCAGTGATGCTGCGTCGCCTCGGAATCGATGCGCCAGCAGCGTGCTGAGCCGCACGTCGCTTCGCCACGTGGGCGCTATCTGGGTCCCACTGTCAGCGCTCAGGTCTCTCACCCCTGTGCTGATGTCGTGTGGGTCCGCCGCTTCTCTGTCGCGTACTGCTTCCTCTCACCAAACCGCACAGAAGAGAAGTGGTTCTTAGCCAACTGTTGCCCCCCACGTGCGTGCCTGTCTTCCTTTCGGTCTGAGCCGCACAAAAGAGGAGAGAGAGAACTGAGCTCTGAGCTCTCTCTCCCTCTCTCACTTTATTCTTTCCCCTTTTTTTTTCTATTTGTTTTATAATCAGCCGTCACCTCTTGGTCATCTCTCTCTTCTTTGCTTCTTCTTATAGAGAACGGGAAGGAGAATTAGGGTTGCGCTTTTTGCATAAAAGTCCACATTCTTCCTTTATTTCCTTCCTTTTATAACCCAGAATTTTATTTACTTCCCTTTCTTTCTTTTCTTCCTTTTATTTCCACCACGTGCTGCTGCATACACAAAATAATATCTGAAGTGAGGATTTTTTTAAATAAAATAAATTAAATTAGTTTAAAATTAATTAAACTAACTTTATATCATATTAGCGTATAAAAATCCTTTTAAAATTATTTGTCGCAATTTTAACTCAACAAAACAATAAAAATTTATAAATCAATTATTTTACTTTGTTTGTTGGTTTTTTCCACAATTCTTTACTTTTGCATCAAAAATATTATTTCTTCAAAAATAATTAATTTAATGAAATCATATAGAAATAAGGTGAATTATAGACAATATCAGCGAAAACAAGTTATTTTAATAGGTAAATGAGTACAAATATTTGTATAAAAATCCGACACATCAGAGGGCTCGAGTAGAGATCTGAAAACCCATATAGAGACATCTCGTTTATAATAATTTATTATTATTGTTGTTCTTGTCGCTCTTGCTGTTGTTGCTGATGTCTCTTTGTGTTCGTGTGCTGAAGGGAAAGAAGGGATGAGAGAGAGATGAGAAAAATGTTGCTATGTTAGCCTGGTGTATCCAAAGTCTCTACCATTCCTCTTTCTGTTTTCATTTCTGGCTTCTATATTTGGTTTCCTTCCACGATGACAGTTCCCTAAAAATACACTTGATATGAGCCCTTTCTTATTTTTCTTATTTTTCTTATATTTGGTTTCCTTCCACGATGACAGTTTCATAGATTGTCTGAACAATCCATGAAAGACATGCTTAGATACTGAATTTTCATTTGTTTTACTATTTTAGATAGTGGATATTCCCAATCAGAGGAGAATATAAAGGTTTCAAGTTAGATACTGAATTTTCATTTGTTTTGTTGTTTTAGATATATTTAAAAACAAAATTAAGTACTAGATTTTTAGCATTGCAATGTAATTATTTTACCTCTCTATATATCATTAACAATTCCATTTGCAATTGGCACTTTGATCTTATAATTTAAGATACAGGTAGATCTTTTTGCAAGTTCAAAAAATATGTATATTCTGTATTGTGGTCTGCTGTTGAATTAAATTATTGTTTTTTTTTAACAGAGCGGTCGCCCAGATGAAGGAAATTCTGATGATCAGAACTGAAGCTACTCGAGGGGTATGAATCTGTGGTCGGCGTAGTCTGGTTGTTGTTCTTATGTCCTTGCTGTTGTTATGTCTTGTATTGTTGTCAGACTGGTTTGTTGGGATATTTGGGATGTTCGTCACTATATTAATTTGTTAATTATGACACTGTTAATTTTGCGGTGAATTTGGACGATGATATGACACGCGTGAAATTTTATTATCTTTAATTATTCTTGTGTTTGGTTGTAATTTGCGCATTAATATGCAACGAAATTGGTTGAATCAGTTGTGAATTAGTTTACAGGTTTTATAAATGAAACTGTGAATTGAAATCGAACGGAAAACTGGAGCACGAAAAACAAACGGGCATAGATAGACCGACGTTTTATAAAACGCCGGTCTATCTAATGAATTAGTTGCAGTGTGCGATAGAGAGGCGTTCCCACACACGCCGGTGTATGCCGCCAGCTGTAACGGCACCAAGGAACACCGACGTTTTATAAAACGCCTGTGAACCTAACTACACCGGTATTTTTTGGTCATGCCGGTGCTTGTAAGTAGGGAAAATCGGACACTCATAAACACACATACACCGGCGGTGTACGACCGCCGGTATACTTTCAATCTACACCGGTGTTTCTATAAACGCCGGTGAATGGATAAATACCGGCAGTTTATGGCCGCCGGTGAATGTATATTGGGGGAAAAGAACGGCACTCAGAGACCCCCATACACCGGCGTTCGTTGACCGCCGGTGTAGTTGTAATATTTACCGGCATCCAGTAAAACTGCCGGTGTAGACCCCTACCTCTCCGCGACGCTCGCTTCGGCGGCATTTGGACCGGCGCAATTATAAACATCGGTGAAGGTTTCACCGGCGTAAAAAAACGCCGGCAAAGACGTAAAAAAACGCTGGGAAATTGAGTCTGTTTTGTAGTGGGAACATTTATATTACAGAAATTTAAGAATATAAAGCTTGCAAGGAAAATTTAGTTTTCAACCCCTTGTTTGTCCATGATTTTGGATCAAGCCCTATGACTTCTTTAATATATGTACCCCTCACAGTCCAAAAATATTTATTTAAAAAGGGGAGACTTTTTGTCATGTATAGAAGTTAAAGAAAATTTTGCCGTACTGACCCACTTTTTGAAAATATTTGGCACTCCGACCCACTTCCGAAAACAATTAGCGATCTGCCCCAGTTTAGGACATGTTAGCAAGAAACGTTATTGGGAAAAACGGCATAGGCTATTTCGATGCCGTTCTTCCCAATAACGGCATCTGTTTGAAAAAAAAGTTTCATGCCGTTCTTCCAAATAACGGCATCTGTTACTTTTTGTCCAACGACAGTCTCAATTGTGAGCTGAGAGACAAGGGTGAAAAGAATTTAACCTATGCCGTTCTCTGAGAGAACGGCAAGGATTATACTGATGCCATTATTCAAAATAACGACATCAGTTAATTTCTTTTTTGCACAGTTACCTATATTCAGAGCCCCCAAACCTTTCTCCTTCCCCCTTTGTCTTTCGATTTTTTCTCTCTTTCTCTTCACTCCCGGAACCCTAGATCCCTAAACCAAAAATTCCTAAAATCCCAACTATTGGAGTGATTTGTAAGTTACCAAACAACAATTAAACATAGACTCTAGTTTTGATTCGAAATCATCCGAAATCCGAATTTGTGGTAAGTTTTCAAAATCCTTAATTTTTTTACAATGTTGATTTTGATGTATGAGAGCTGTATACATTGGTAGTATAGTACAAGTGGTGTAGATTTATTTTATCTAACTAGTAATTGTGGAAATGTACTTATGGATTGTTGTTGATCTAGGGTTTGTGAAATGCTGAATTTGATCAGTAAGAGCTATATTGGTAGTATAGTAAAATCGATGTAGATTAGATCCACGTAAGTAATAGATATGTGAAGTGATTTTTATAGGAGATTGAGATGTGGATGACCTATATTGCTATCTATGTGAACTTAGATTCATCTATTTGTAGTGTGTGGAGATGTGGTGGTGATTGTTTGTTAATGTTTAGTAATATTTTAATACAAATTTTAGTATCTCTAGTCTCGTAATGTTTATTAATATTGTACTTGACACGTTATATTTAATGTTGACAGGTAAATGGATCATACACAACCATCTTCTTTCCATGATGTGGGTGCTTCATCTGGTACTTCGCATGTACCACGGGGACATCTGAGTCCTTTAAATCCTACCGTGCTTTATCTGCAAGAAGATCATAGGTCGCAGGCAATTTGGACTGGAGATGTTGAAAAAATGAGTTTCCGAATGTACACCATGTTGCCGACGCACCCTTGTATTCAAAATTATTTGGTAAGTAGCGGATTTTATGGAATGTCAAAGTTGGCGAAAGTAAAATGTGACCATGCATTACTTACCGCTCTTGTGGAGCGATGGAGACCGGAGACACACACTTTTACTTACACGTGGGAGAAATGACGGTCACCCTACAAGATATAACCATCATATCTGGTATTCCAATCGATGGGGTGGCCGTGACCGGCAACCTGATGTTCAATAACGTGGCGTTGTTAAGAGATTACCTTGGGCACGAGGTTGATGAAGATGATAATGGTGTATTCGTCGGGGAATCAGTCCGACGTTCTTGGCTGTATACAGAGTTCAATAATAGTCTGCCAGACGAACTGATGGACTACCAACTCCAATGTTATGTGCGGGCTTATCTTTTGTCGATGATTGGAGGTATTCTCTTCCCTAATTCTTCTGGTGATGTAGTGCATTTGATGTACCTTCCATTGATTGCCGACATACATAGAGCCGGCCGATATAGTTGGAAAAGTGCGGCTCTGACCTCCCTCTACCATGTCCTGTGCAATTGTTCAATGGGTTCGATCCAAATGACCGGACCGATGAGGATACTACAAATATGGTGTTGGGAACAAATACATCTCGGCTGGCCCCGGGTAACGGTACTTTCAACTCATTGGAGTGTGCAACATGAAAATCCAGTTTGAGGGCTCCTCTAGGTGCGTACTGGACGGGTAAGCTCACGTGGAGAGATAACTCATGCGGTGTGCTCACATATTACAGGGATGAACTCGATCAGCTGTGAGAAGAGTACGTCCACTGGACATCGTATACAGACGAAAGGCTACATCGTCTACCCCCAATTTACACCACCAATAATCAACTATGGTTGACACGAGCTCCACTTAAAAATTTCTTAATTTTGGAGTTCTATTATCCCGACCGCGTCCTCCGCCAATTCAATGCATAGCAGCCCATCCCCGAAAACTCAATGTACGATCGTAGACTTCATAATATTACCGGTCAAGGTCGTTTACCGAATACGGATTGGGCCGATCACCACCGTGCTCATGTAGCTTGTTGGAATGAGAGGAAGTATGACTTGGTTGTAGAAGCGATTGTACCGTACGACAGATCGTTGCAAACCAGGTACATGGCATGGTATCGTGGTATTACACGGTTGTATATAGCGCCAAGAATTGATATCCCCGTGGGTATCCAACAATCGATATCTAGGCACCAAGTGGAACCATCACCAGCACATTCCACATTGCAACCCATGTATCAACCAAAAGCATCATCGTATCGATTAATGGTAAAGTAATCTTATTGTTGATAAATTATATTCCCAACATTTTGTTTATGTTAATTTAATAAAAATATGGTTTACTACTAATTATTTTTGTTCGTAATGTAGACTGACAACACATGGGATATTGCAAAGAAATGTGCTAATGTCTTGAAGAGTAACGCTTCAAAGGCATGCAAGGAATTGACGAGAGAACTCCTACATCCATGTCGTACTTCTCTTGAAGAAGTTGGTGATGGTTCGCGCTTCGATGCCCTTCTACGCTCAACCGAAGTTCCAATTCAAACGGTCCGACCAAGTGTTACCCGAGCCCCACCTCCACGACAACAAACAGTTGAAGTACAACTGGCTGCACCACTTCGAAGACAACCACAATCTCCTTCACAACCTCCAAGAAGGAGTAAGAGTGTTCGCTTTCCTCTTATACAAAGTGAATTGGCAGCCCCTGAGATTGAAGAAGTAGAAAGTAGGCAAGAAGGAGATACTGGTCCAAGTGCTCCTGCGACACAAGAGATTGGGGAACGTAGGAGGAAAGTCCCAGCCCGAAAGAAGAGGCAGCCGCAACACTATACGCCAAGTTAGTGTTTTTATGAATCAACTTTATGAATAATGTTGTACTTACTAGTTTGAAGGTTTATGAAAAAATACCTGAGTGACTTGATGAGTGTTTGGGGTGTATGAAGTATGTGCTTGAAGAGTTCAATTGAAGTGTATGAAATATGTGCATTGTGTTGAAATGATGTATTGAAGTGAATTGAGGTGATTTTATTGTTGAATTGCAGTGTGTGAAATGTGTTGATGAAGTGATTTTAAGATTGATGAGTTGTTGAAGTGATTTTATTCTTGATGAAGTTGATGAAAAAAATGTTGATGTGTTGATGAAGTGATTTTATTGCTGAATTGAATTGAAGGCATCTCTTGTATATTGTTGTATCGAAGTGAATCGAAGTGATGACTTGATGAGTTGAAATGTGTGAAAAATGTTGATGAAAATTGGAGTATGAGGTGATGTGCATGTCTGTGCATATTTGGTTTGAAAAACAGTAATAACAGATGTCGTTATTGCAAATAACGGCATCTGTTACCTGTAACATTTTCTAAGCTAACGACATCAATTAGGTGTGAAAATTCGAAAAGTTAAGACTTCTGACAAACTTTCTGTTTTCACAGTTGTTCTCCAAAATAACGACATCTCTTAAGAATGCCGTTATTTTGAATAACAACATCTCCTAAGAATGTCGTTATCCGAAATAACAGCATCTGTTATGTGTGAAAATTCGAAAAATTAGGACTTCTGCCAAATTCTCTGTGTTCACAGTGGTTCTCCAAAATAACGGCATGAGCTAGGATGCCGTTATCCGGCATTTCTTAAGAATGCCATTATTCCGAATAACGACATTAGTTAGGTGTGAAAATTTGAAAATTTGGGACTTCTGCCAATCTTTCTGTCTTCACAGTTGTTCCTTTGAATAATGACATCTCCTGAATATGTCGTTATTCAGAAGAACGACATCTCTTATAGGAACAGTTGTGTATGTTTTTGTGCATGTTTTGTGGAGAGAAACTACTAAAATCAAAATAACTCAAACTGAACAAACTTCAGAAATCACACCGTCTAAAACTCGAGCTCTCTAATTCTTATTAACTTAGCGATAGATTTTTCAATATTAATACAATAACGGGCTACAAGTTCAAGTGCCGGTAGATTGGAAAGTCGCCACACTCTGTACGTTCTTACAACTCCGTCTATTGTGTCCACTCATTCTGCATTTGGAACAAACTTTTCCAGTGTTCCCACCTTCTCGAGCATCCATGTCATTGCGGATACGAGTACTCTTAGGTTGCCCTTTCACCCTACGAAGACTCGAATCAGCTATGAGCACCGGTCCATTTTGTGTCAGCCAATAAGATTCATCTGGAATATGATTGAAAGTTGGTGCCCACGTTTGTGCTAATGAACCGGTAGAGTAAAAGGCATCAATGTAGGGTTGATAATCAATTGCACGGAAAGCACAAGTCGCTAACACATGAGAGTATGGAATGTGATATTGTAGGAATTTGCCACAAGTACAAGTTCGGCTCCCGAGGTCTACTATGTGCCAATGTCTATCCTTTTGATACCCCATATCCATTCTAATGCCCGTTTTTACCCCAAAAATACCTGGCCGATTATTAAACATTATTGCCTTATGTAAATTGGATTTTTCTCGTCGTACATCAATAATATCCTGAATGTGTGGTGCCCATAATTTACCTTCACTGATAAGCATCTGCGCGGCTTCACGGTGATCAGTGAAATACATGTTTAGACAGAAAAAATCTGTTCTACAATTGCGGTGACAGGCAAGCCACGAACACCTTTTAGAATCGAATTGAAAACTTCCGATAGATTTGTTGTCATTATACCATATCTACGACCTCCATCGGTGGAAAGTGCCAACTTCTCAATCGTTTTCTCCTTCAACCAATTAGCCCCATCAGCATTGGTCGCTTCCAGTTGTGCCATCTTTTCCTCAAACTTTTTCAGCTGATTTTGACACGCGATCACCTTCAACTTACTCATCAAAAACTTGCAACCAATTTTTTAATGGAAATTGCTAGTAAAATGCCGCACACAAAACCGATGATATACAAATGGTTCCTTCCATGTTCCGAACTCATTTTGCATTGCTGATAAAATACCTGCATGGCGATCAGAAATGACACATAGACCTGTACGATCTGTGACGAAGCACCGAATACAGTTCATGAACAATGTCCACGTCTACCGTCAACTAGTGCAAATGCAAATGGAAACAACCTACCGTTTGCATCCAGTAAAACAGCAATCAACAAACAGTCTTTGTATTTCCCGTACAAATGAGTGTCGTATACACTTATAACTGGTCTGCATGCCTTAAATCCCTCGATGGAAGGCCCGAACGCCCAAAAAACACCTTCAAAAGTTTCTTTGCCCAGACCGGACGCAATCTTCGCCCAATGTGCAGCCACACCCAGATTTGAAGCTTGAATTGCATTGAGAAGATATGACAATTTAGTATAAGCTTTTTCAAAAGAACCATATAGTCGCTCAATTGCTTTATGTTTAGCCTTCCAAGCTTTCCAGTATGAAATTGTGTAATGAAACCTATCCTTTACTATTCCAATTATGGCTCTTGGTATTATTACGAGTTGTTCCTTCACAACATCCAATATTACCGTCGATACACTTATGGAATCAATTTTGCTGTGATCCTGAGTCAATGTAGGATTCACACATGTGTGTGCACCTTCAAGCTTCTTTACCTCGAAATAATTACGGCCTTTTGGAACAATTGCACGCAACCGCCATGGACAACCAACTACATTTTGAAGTGCTGGATTTTCTGCAATGTCCTTGGCTGAATGGTTGATGGGTGCCTATTTACATTTCACATAGTATAAACCGGGACCTGATTTTACCGTCACGAATTCTCTGCGGTTCTTCATGGCGTACATCTTCACTTGATGTTGTAGACAATCTTTGGTTGGAAATCTTCGATCTATGAAGAGTTCATCCAAGTTGGAAGAGCCAACGGAAAACTGTCTATGTTCATATACGGTGGCACGAGATATCCATTCATTCGATTGAGATCCAGGTATAGCTGCACTTGTGTCCTGACTTGGCAACACACGGGCACTGTTAACCGGCACATCAACATTGACATCATCAACCGGAGCTTCATCGGCAACCTCCTCTTCATCCTCTTCAAGACCGCATTCCTCATATTCTTCCTCTTCGACCAAATCATTATTTACAATGGCATTGTCAAAGTCTTCCATTGCCATGCCGGCTCCGACAATATTTTGTAACAATATCAGCAGATGTACCTGCTCGTATTCAGAGGTAATAGGTTCCGTTGGAGTTGTGTTAGTATCTTCTTCTGTATTTGATAATCTTGCATGTGACTCGGCAGATGGTTTCAAAGTCCGTGCGGGCCTTGGACTTTCAATAAGAACTCGTCTAGTATTTGGAAACCTCGTTTGGTCAACATATAACTCAACTGAGTTCCAACTATAATTTGGATCAAGTTCCTAAGCATCATCGACCTCAGAGAATAATCATTCTCTACGGGTACCAACATGAAATATTGCACATCCCCTTTACCGGTAGCATAACAGGCTTTGATTTTCACATTCATTTCACTTCTATCTCAATTGGTGACTTCATATATCTTATCTATTAATTCTGAGTACATAAAGTTGCGGGGATCCCAAATAATGACCGGTTCAACATCACTCTAAGAATATCCAATCTTGGAATCTTTAATTACTTCACCCCCAAAATATAACCAAATAGGGATATCAAATTCCATACCTAAGCATAAAAATTTAAACTTGTTCAAGTCATTCACTACTCATACGCATAACATGGAAATACATATCAAACATACAGTTAAAATAATAATACCTTCAAATTAGACCGTACTGTCGATAGCTTGAAAAATCGTTGTGGATCAAGAAGGAAATGAGAGTGGGATGAAGGAGGTAGGATATATGAAATTTGAGAGCACTCCAATGGTTGGGATTTTTTGATTTAGGGATCTAGGGTTTGTGGGTTACGGGAGTGAAGAGAGAGAGAAAAAAAACGAACTACAAAGGGGTAGGAGAAGAGTTGGGGACACTGAGTATAGGTAAGTGTGCAAAATAGAAAGTAACTGATGTCGTTATTCAAAATAATGGCATCAGTATAAATCATGCCGTTCTCTCAAAGAACGGTATAGGTTATTTTACTTTTACAATTCTCTCGCAGCTCACAATTGAGACTATTTTTCCTTTGGACAAAAAGTAACAGATGCCGTTATTTGGAATAACGGCATGAAACTTTTTTTTCAAACAGATGCCGTTATTGGGAAGAACGACATCGAAATGACCTATGTCATTTTTTCCAATAACGTTTCTTGCTGACGTGTCCTATACTGGATCAGATCGCTAATTGTTTTCGGAAGTGGGTCAAGATGCCAAATATTTTCAAAAAGTGAATCAGTACGGCAAAATTTTCGAAGTTAAACTAGCTTTTATGGATGAATTTCCGTCAACAAAAAACGAACCCTTTTTTCATGCGTACACTTATTTCAATCAAAGTGTAATTTTTTAATAAAAATGGACAATTTATAACCTGATTCATTATTAAGATAATAACAAAACAAATTACATCATTAAAGATGGACGATTATTAGAAGGAACAACATAAAACAGTAACCTACAATTTAACATGTCCCTCCTCGAGTTGAAATTGTTGTCTACGAAACTTGTAATATGTTTTCCATCACCTCATAAGCCCCTTAGCTGCCCGTGTATTGTTTTAATGAGCATATACTATTTTCAATATGGCACACTGTTTTTGGTTAACTGTACTATTTTTCTTTTTTTTTGAGAATACGGATAGTCTTGGAACTCCAGCCAGCACAAACAATAATATTAAACGAAAGCAGTGCAAGAAATAGTTTTACAAGACGTAAAAACAGCAAGCCCACCGCCAACAAATAAACCAAAAACAGTGAAAAAATCTAGTGAAAAGATCAAGAGCGAACTATTACAAAATTACAATAACACAGCAGCTTAGAACCAAATTTGATTGAGGGCCGGCGAGCAGTCGAAGTGGCAAGGCACGAGGCTAAGAGAAAATCTCACTCCCACGTACGCTCCCGACATGAGGAGCCCAACAACATAATAGAACACTCCACAGCCGAAGGGAAAAAAAGGAGAAACAGCCGAGGTCGACCGGTCGCAGACGGACGGAGGCCTAAAAGCACAATTCTAGATCCACTGACCGACGACACCTTACTGATAGCCACAACACGCCGCTAAGCGGCTTGGGCGAAAAAGCACTCCGACGGCAGGAAACAAAGAAAAGCCTAGCCAAAGCCAGGCGGCAATAAAAGGTCACACCCGCATAGCTCACCGAAGCCCATCAAGCAGAAATCAGCCGCAGGAAGGCTGTAAAAAAAGACAAAAGACAAAAGAAAAAGAAGGGGACATATATGCAGCACAACTTCAAACATAACCAGAGGAAGGAGAAAACCAAAGGCACCACAATCCTAATACACAATGACAGGAGGCAAACCCCTCCATGCCCAGCACTCAAAACAGTAGAGCACCGATGAAAACTCCGAACACACCAAGATAATCCACAGACAACTAGAAATAATCTCCACATGAGAGAATAATTAAACTAAGCTGCCAAAACAAATTTATACCAAGATCCCAGTACAGCCAGGGCACCAGGTTAGAGAAGCCAGGCCAAAAGCCCCCAGAGGAACAACAGTAGGAGAAAGCCTTACAAAAACTAAGCTCCAGCTTAGACTAAGGATAGGCAAGAGAGAACATCAAAAAATGTAACCTGTAAACAGAGGAACAAAAAGTAAAGCAGCCACTGCGTTCCATACATGGGAGAGAAGATACAAGAACAAAAGGTGCACATTGGAGCAGCATCAAACGGGAGAGAATCCAAATACTCCTTCAAGCCTGCGAAATAAATCAGAGACGATAAATAAAATGCAGATAAAAAGAAGATTATAAAGCATTAAGGTTACGGAGGCAAAGTAAAGAGTCATCTAATCTGCGACTGAAAAGAGAATCTCTAGCTTCGACTTTTAACGTCGAGGACCAGAAATTAAACAGAAATAAAAAGTCTTCAATTATGGGATAGATTGGGGAAGCGCAGTGATTGAATAATCTCTTATTTCTTTCCGACCACGTAATCCAAATGATTATGAGGACCGAAAGGTTCCACGATCAGCGGTACCTTTTATTCGTGGGATGAAGAACCCACCATGAGGATAAGTTGGAAGGAATTGAGGGGAATTCTCATGCTAGAGAACAAATTTTCCACAGGGGACGAATGAACTCGAATCCAACAAACAAGTGATCAACGTCTTCAAACTTATTTGAGCACAGTGGACACATTTGTCCCCACACTAAGTTCCTTTTGTTAAGGATCTCGACAGTAAGTAGCTTGCTGTTGAGAGCGAGCCAAGCTAGAATTTTAACCTTCAGAGGGGCACAGGTACTCCAAATGAAGTCAGTAAAGGGGGAGTAAGTGCCTCGAAAGTTTAGAAAGTTATAAAAAGATTTAACAGAGAATACCCCCGCTAAATTCCAACGCCACGAAAAATCTTCCTTCGGGTGCCACTCGAAATTGTTAAGGGATAAGAGGAGACCGTTAAGTTCAGAAGTAAGATGTGGTGGGAGATCGGCAGAGAAGGGAATGAGCCAATGCCTTTTCGAGTTAATAAGATTGAAAGAGTTTGCCACCGTGGCGTTGGGATTGGAGGCTAAAGAAGAGGGCCGGGAAGGACAAAGCGAGCTTGGTTTTACCAATCCAGAGATCGGACCAGAACTTGGTCTTGGATCCATCGAAACATTCATGGAAGATTCCGCATTGGAACGCTGCGGATGCTTTCCAAACACCTTTCTAGAAAGGGGAGGCGATGCGAGGAAGAGTGGGAGAAAACTCCCACATATGGCGTCTAGAAAAGCAGTTAATATGAATACTTTGGATCCAAGGTAAATGATCGTATTTTAAGAATCTCCATAGCCAATTACCCAGCAAAGCGATATTTTGGTGTCTAAGATTCATAACCCCTAATCCCCCTACCACTTTGGCGGAGCAGATCAGTTTCTAGTTGCTAAGGTGTGATCCTGGCTTGAGGTTGGGGGAACCCGACCAGAAAAAATTACTCTTGATTTGGTCAATCCTCTTGATCACCCAGGAGGGCACATAATAGAACGACATCATATAAAGGGTGATATGGCTAAAAATAGGATTAAATCGGAACCGTTCACATCGGACACGAATCTTAAAGCTCAGGGGTAAAACGGTAATTTCACCTACTAACGGGTCTGAAATGGGAACTGGGTCTTTCTTCACGACCCAATAACCCACGAACGGATCCACCTCAACTGGGTACGGGTCCCAACCCGAAACACATCCAGTCCAGAAAAGATAGAATTAGGGTTTCAAATTAATCCTAATCAACGGCTCTGATTCACATCTATCTTTTCACCGGGATTAAGGGATTACATTCCTAATCTGATTACAAGGATTTTATGCCTTATCAGATCACAGGAATCACATTCCTTATCTTATCCCAACGGCGACTATAAATACCCCCCACCCATCTCCATTAAGAGGTAATCAATCTTTTGCTAGTTAAACGCTCTTTTCATAATCATTTCTGGTTACTGACTTGAGCGTCGGAGGGTGCGTCGCCGGGATCAACCCCGGTGTCTCGCACTTCCTTGCAGGTGAACGGCGGGAGTCAACGGTCAAGCCCCGGCGGAACAGGTTATGTGTTTGCTATTCAGGTTTTACACGAACTCACAAATTCTATCTGTTTGCCCCCACACCGAATTTAGCGGCAACAAAGGGGAATAGAGGAGAGGACCGAGTTAAGAAGGATAAGTCTACCACCTCAGGAGAGAAGTTTCTCTGACCAAACGTTAAGTCTGGATTCTACCTTATCCACCATAGGCAACCAGTCAGGTTTATGTAGTTCACCCCATCTGAGTGGAATACCCAAATACGTAATGGGGAAGGTAGCTGTAGGACAGTTAAAGAAATGGGAAATCTAATTTTGGCGATTGGGAGAGCCTCCAAGCCAGAGAACTGAAGATTTTTGAAAATTGATCGAAAGACCAGAGGCTAATTCAAAAAAGTAGAGTAGAAGTTTTAGGTTACGGAGGGAGTGAGAATTTGGTTTGGCAAAGATGATAGTATCATCAGCGTATTGCAGATTAAGAACACCTTGGAAATTACGCAAGTTACCTAGACCTTCAATGACCTGTGCTTCCCAAGCATTGCGAAGTAATTTACAAAATACGTCAACAACGAGGGAAAAAAGAAGGGACGAGAGCGGGTCTCCTTGGCGGAGGCCACATTTAATTTTGAATTTGTGACCTTCAGAACCATTGATAATAATGGAAGAAGTGCCGGAGAAGAGGCTGGATTTAATTCAAGCAATCTATTTGGGACCGAACCCCCTATTAATAAGAATCTCGAATAAAAAATCCCAACTGACATTGTCGTAAGCTTTTTGAAAGTCGAGTTTGAGAACGATCCCTTCGGAGTTTGAGTTGTGACAGTAAGAGATGATCTCTTGTGCCGAAGCAACACTATCAAGGATAAAGCGGTCCTTGATGAATCCCGATTGAGCGGGGTCAATGAGGGGCAAAATAACTGTGCTGAGCAGAAAGGACTTTTATAATTATTTTGAAGGAAGTGTTGATCAGGCTAATTGGCCTAAAGTTCACCACCGAGTGCGCTCCCGCCATTTTGGGAATGAGCATAATATGCGCATAATTGATAGGGTCGAAGGAAAAGGAGCCCTAATGAAGTTCAGCAAACATACGAAAGAGATCATCTTTAAGCTAGTCCAGAATTTTTAGAAAAAGAATGCGGGGAATCCATCCAGTCCTGGTGCTGAGTCACTTTTTAAAGCGAATCTCTTCCATGGAGAAGGGGGCAACAAGAGAAGAGAGAGCCTGTGACTGAACACCGTAAAGTTGGATCCAATCAAGGCTAATGGTGCGCTGTTTGTATGAACCAATCAGGTTTTTATAGAAGGTAAGGAAAGAAAGATGGATCTCCTGATCAGAGGTGAGATCAACACCACTGTCTAGGATCAAAGAAATCCGATTACAACGTTGCTGGTGAGATGCAAAATTGTGAAAGAAAGCGGTATTGCTGTCACCCTCCTTTAACCATCTAAATCTGGCTCTTTGAGCCCATTTGATATGGTCTTGATGTAGGATGTCGGCAAAATCTCGCTTGCACGAGAGTCGTTCAGAACGAAGGGAATCAGATAAGGGACCCAGTTCCTCCAGCTTATCAATGGATTCGATGGAAGCTAGAAGAAAATTTTTAAGGAAGATAATGTTATTCTGTCTTTCGAGACGCCGGATCTTACAACCGAATTTGATGGCGTGAAGTTTGAGGAGGATGCTGCCAAGTCCAGATGAGCCCGTAACTGACGACAAACATTCCATAATAATATTGACGAAGAGTTGATCCTGTAACAAAAAATTTTCAAATCGGAATTTGTGGTGATGAGCGAAAGGGAAGTTAGAGTAGAGGGCAATGGGAACGTGATTTGAGGAGGGATTGGGGAAAGCCTTGGAGAAAGTGTTGTGAAACTGGTTAATCCAGGTATGGAAAACAAGGAAACAGTCGGGTTTAGGCATCGTCGGGTAATGACGAAGGTTAGACCATGTGAATGATCTGCCATTGAGCAGTAGGTCGGTTAACTGCAGTGCTCGGATGCAATCGTTAAAACTGCTGGAGGGATAAACGGAGGAAGAAGGGGTCGACCTTTCGGAGGAGAATCTGGTGACGTTAAAGTCCCTACAGAAAAAACAGAGGCCATTAGTGTAATTATGAAGGGATTGGAACTCGTTCCAAAATAGATAATGCCTCTCTGCAGAGGAGGGTCCATAGACAGAAATCACCGAGAGAGTACAGTTGAATACAGTCCAATGCAGTTGGATGACAAGGAAAAAGGTAAGTCGTCGAACCGCGATAAGAAAAAAGACTGATTCTTTGAACCCGAAAAGGATACCGCCTCTAGATCCTATAGCGTCTAAAGAAATCCATTTAGGGATAATGGATCTGCCAATAGATTGAAAGATGGCGGGGGATGGTGAATCGATCTTCGATTCTTGGATAGAGATTAAATCATAGTGAGAAGAAGCGATTAACTGGTAAATAGCCCTTTGTTTAATGGGGCAATTGAGACCCCTGATGTTCCAAGAAATACTAATCATGATGAAGTTGAAGCTCCCGAACTCTACTACGTTCTTTCTGCCTAATGGTATCAAGAAGCGGCGAGTTAACCGAATTGACAACAAAGCCCATTTCCTGGGCAAGATTAGTCATATCTTTATCTGACAATGAGTCAAACTGAAGTTGGAAAATGGAGCCTAATAATTTTTGTTCGGAAAGTGGGTGGGGGTGGGCGAGGTTATGGCCAGAGAAGTTTGTTGCCTGCGGCAAAGGACCGAGCGAATCCGCAGAATAAGCTAGCGCTGTTTTTTTAGCCTTAATGCGGGCACTCGATCTTATAAGTCGGGAAGGGTTCTTCTTAAAGGCCGAAGATTGCCTATAAGCGGTCCACCCTTCCTCCTGAAAAAAAGAGAGGTGATGAGGTTGGTCGACAGAGTTGATGTTAGAGGATTGTGAAAGCGAAGGTGTAGCCTTCGTAGGGATGGATTGCAAAGGTGCAATCCGAAACCGAGAAACTGGGGTTGGTGGATCAGTGGAAGCTACTTGGGATGTCAAAGCACCTGTGGTAGCTCCGAACAATACAGCCAGGTCAGGGGAAAACGTAGAGAGATTTGCAATTTCGATGACGGGAGATAGGGAGACCCAGATAGAGAGAATTGGTATCGGGGCAAATCGCAATGTAATATCGTGATGTGAAGAAAAGACATTAAAGCAATGCTGATGGCAAATAAAGGAGATAAGTTTAGGGTATACCTGTTTGAGTGAATGCTCGAGATTCAGCTTCGCTTCCTCTTCTGCAAGCAAATTGTCGTGATCCACCCACTCCTCCTCTTTAGTGAGTTAAGACTTCTTGACCTTGATAGGGGGAAGAATCGGAGCTGAATCGCGGGGGCTGGGAAAGTGAGCTTGTTTTTGGAATTTATCCCATTCAGAAGCTTAGTGGGGGTTGACCTCCCATGAAGGCCATTAGGAGACCGGAATGGGTAGCTTTGTAGTGGGAGGAGAGGAGGAGGATGGGAGCACTGGGGAGTGCCTCTCCCAAAGAGAGGGCTTAGGAGTTCCGGCAAGAGGCGGTTGCGGATGCCTGACAGCCGAGGAGGAAGAAGGGGGAGCATGCGCCTTCCCCGATTGGTGAGAGGAAAGATCAGGATTGATCCAAACTAGATTTGGCGCTTTGGAGGGCGATATTTTCTTGTTGCTAGGGGAGGCAACGCTCTTGCTAGGAAGGGGAAACTTTTTCCTGTTTGAGACCTTTTGAGCCCCCTTAAAATTGTCCGATGCCAACTTAGGCAAAGAGGAAGAGCCAGAATTGAATGAAGAAGAGAGAGCAGGAGGCTTAAAGGCTGGCTTCGGAGTTCCAGTGGTAGGCAGTGGAAGGGATCTGCCCTGAATAACTGAGTCATGGTATTGCATAGAGACCGTGAAGGAGGATTTACTATCTCTCAGGGAGTAGACCTCAATACGGTCTTGATGCTTAGGACATCGAAAAAGAGCCTCCACCTGAAGACACCCCGAAGCTAACATAGCTGAGGAAGAAATGCTAATGCTCTCTCCAATGCATTTCGACATGTCACCTACCAGTCGAAGAGATTCACAAAAGGGGGGGGAGGCCTAAGAGCGTGACCTTGGTGGTTGAAGTGCAGAGAACTTGCGGAGGGAGACAAGTTTGAACCCATTTTCGAATGGAAAGGGTGATCGCCCCAATGGAGAGAGAAGAGTTGTCGATGAGATCCTCAAGAATTTTAGGGGAAGGACAGTGGATCACCACATCACCATTAGAACAAGCATTGAGGACCCAATCCCAATCTTTAACATTGCAAGAGTTGCTGAGAAAGGAGTTTAAGGTGAATATGGGTATCGTACCTCCGCAAAAAGAAATAGCTCCGTAAGTATAAAAAAACTTCAACTTGTCCGAAAGCTCCAAAGTCGGGATGAACACTTAAGTAACGTTCGGCTTGGGAGGGAGGTTTTGTGGAACAGCCAGTGCGGGAAGAGAAGGAGGATTGCTGTCGAAAATTCGACTAGACATAGGAGGAGTAGGGAGCAAAGGAGACTTGGAGGATAGTTTCGGCTTCTTGGCCTTGATGGAGTGGTCCTCCGCAAGTTTGCGCTGCAGAGAAGGAAAGTCAAGAGTCGTAAGAACCTGTTTCGAAATGGGTGCTCCCAAAGTGAGACCCAATAGCTTTTGAAAAGCGAAGCAACGCTGCCGCGCGTGCTCTGACTTGAGGCAAAATAAACATTTCATCTTGAACGTGCAGAATTTCTTTAAGTGCCCAGGCTGAAGGCACTGAAAGCAAGTAAGGGGTAAGCGGTGAGAGTTAGAACGAGGAGAAGAAGGAGACGAAGAGGTAAGTGGATAGAATGGGTGGGAAGTGGGGATCCTGGGGAACCCTAGAGCCTTCTCGAATATGGGCCTGGGTAGCCTAGTTATAGCAGGCCCAAAGAGAGAAGAATTGACGACAAATAATTTTTTGACTTTTTTTTTAATTTTATTTTTAACCACTTCAACCCAAGAGAGTTCCGTGGGCCAGAATGGAGACAACAGCGAAGAAAGGGCCCAACAGAGGGGGGGCAACGAGCCAGCAACTGGAGACGACGATCCAGTGCTGAAGTACTCACGCTATGGAAATTCTGAAGAAAAATGAGAATCACACCACACAGGAGATGAACTCACTGGAAGGAAAGAATACTGGAATAGTTACCACAGGGAGGAAGAGAATCTAAGGGCGCGTTTGGAAACCCAAAAAACTAGGGAAAGGAATGGAATACTGCGGATAGACCCATCTTATCTTATTCCACGGCCTGTTTGTTTTGAAAAAGAAAATAAAGGAAACAATTAAATGTCATTCCCTAGGAAAAGATTTGAGCCAAATTCTATTCCAGCTCCACCCCCTCGGAAAGCTGGGTAAAGGAATGGAAACAACTAATTTTTCTTCTCTATTCATCAAGAAATCAACCCTCTTCTCCAAATTTTGAGAGGGCTCTTCGTCACCATCACCTCTCGAATGCAGTGCAAATATGTTAAAAGAACTTCACATAAAATAAATGTTAAATTTCAGAAACCACCGAACTTTTTAATCAGAGAATAGTTGTTTTTTTTTTCCGCTTTCAGTTTCGGCAAATCACCTCGCCAACTTTTAGTACCGAACTAAGATCCCTCTTTTGGTGTAAATTACCCAATGTTCTTGATCCCGTTGATAATATATTTTTTACCCGATTCTTTTTTAAATTCAAATATCAAAAGTGAAAAGAATTAAATTACAAAAAAATAAAAAAAATAAAAAATAAGGTAAACTAATTAATTTTGGTTAGAGTGGGTGATTTTAAAATTAATAAATCTTCATTTTTTGGGAGTGTCAGAAGTATGTTTTTTCTCTCCAGGAAAACAATTTTATTCATTACTCAACCTAAAATGCAAAATGTCAGAAGTATGTCCATGTACAAATGTTATAAAAAAGTTTTTCAAAATGCCGTAATCCATAATATTCCATTGTTTGCCAAACAAGACTAGGGAATGGAAACAAAAAAAAGTCAATTTCATTCCACCAGTTGCCAAACACACACAACTTATAAAGTTAATTCATCCCTTTCCCTTTCTTTCCATTCCTCTCCATTCATTTTCATTCCATTCCTTCCCATTCCCCAACTTAAATGTTTCCAAACAGACCCTAAGAATGTGGGGGAAGAGGGGAGATAGAAATACTCTAAATGAGGAAGCTAAGAGAAACAGTGCTTTCAAAGGAATGGAAACGCAATCAACATGAAACCCCCAATACCACAGAGGTGAAGAAATTCACCGCCACCGCTGCCTAAATAGAAATAAAAATAAGAAACTTACAGTGATGGGTTAGGAGCTAGAGGCAGTAGTAAAGCCAGCGACCTCCGAAGTTTCGACCCAGGAAGGACGGAGGGATGTGGTGGGGCGGATGTTGAAAGCTAGCGCGCTGGCAGAGGCGAGGGTTGAGCTCTCGCCGAGAGAAAGGGCTCAAGTTGAATGTGGGGATTCTTGCTGGAGATGAGGAGGAAGCGACGGGGATTCAACCGGTACAGCGCAGATGGCGCCGGAGCGCCAAACAGCTGAAAATGGGCCGCTGACAGTCGTCGCTGAGGGGACGGACCGGAGAGGCGGGGGAAAGGACCGAGCGGAAAAAGGAGGAAGGGGCTAAAGCTGAAAAGGGTTAGGAGATCTAGATGAGCCCAACAATTTTAACGAAGGAGAGTGGGGGAGGAAAGGAGGAAGGACGCCGGATCTGGAAGGTCAAGGATGAGAGCACGAGGGAGCAGGAGTTTTTGTTCGATTTGTGTCTCTTGTCTGCTAGTATTGCCTACCGATCTGAATACTTGATTTAACTGTACTATATAGATTGTATTTGGTTAGACTTTAGAGGATATTCATCGTAAAATGTCCACTTCAAAGTGTACAAGGAAAAGTTAAGAAGGGTGAATGGAAAATCATAGTCAAATGAAGGGGTCATAATATCAATTTCCTAATTAAAAACACTGGCCGCCTAGCCCACAAAAGAAACAACTGCAAATGCACGGGCGCACATATACATCATCTAATTCTTCTCTCCACAACATTTAATTAAATAATTTCAATGTGGTCAATTAAATTAATCACAAAGATTAAGCTAAGGCCATACCTTTTGCAAGAAATTCTTTAAGCACCAATTGCTGATGAGTGATATTATAATGAAGTAGGATGAAGTAGTTGATGCATCCTGCATAAAACCCTAACAAATTGATAACCTGTTAAAATAAGAGTCAAACATTCATAGTTAGGTAAACTATAAGTTGGATATATAAGCGTCGCTATTGCACCAACCTACTGATATGATGGATTAAATACCTAATTTGGATATGATAATCCCATTGAAATTGTAGTAGGACCTTTGTTCTCATTAGATGAATGAGATGCACCCAATGTCACATTCAGTAGGAAAAGGAGAGATCACAAAGGCCAGGTAATGTTGCTTTCCATTTTAGAACTAATTTCTATCAGCACTGCTACTTGACACAGGCAATTCTAAGGCGGCAAGACCCAAACAGTGGACCCAAACTGAACACAGACATTAATCCAACCTGAAGCAATTAAATCAAGAGTATTTAGCATATTAGTACCTTTCTAAATCTTATCTTCAATTTATAAGTTAGTTCATTATGAAGCATTGTCTATCTGGTGTTGCAATTTAGTGCATTCTATGGTGGGTGAACTAGTTAGTTAAGTTGATGAAGTAAAGAGCTTTTTTAGGACTCGTTTTTATTGATTTAATCTTTGTTTGATCTAGTCTTTAGTTGATTCAGTCTTCAGATTGACAGTTTGTTACAATGAGTCATAATAGTTGAGTTTCTTCAGGATCTTTTTAAGCCACTAGCTAGTATAAATAAAGAGTCAGTCTATTTGTTTTATGTACTTCACTTTCAGTAATTCAGTGAGCAATAAACTTTGGCTTCTTAATCTTTGTTCTTCATTTTAGATTCTATACTCTGTTATATGTTTCCTAGTTCTATTTATTTGTTACATGGTGTCAGAGCTTGGTCGATAACAGGTTGTTCGTTGTTACTTAGTGAAACTGAGTTGCTCACAAGGTGTTTTTTGTTATTACTCAGTGAAGTTGTAGTGCAGTTTGGAGCATTTTTCCAGTTTTTTTAAGATGAACGGTGGAAGTAGTTTTTCTCAAGCTGCTGTTGAGAAGTTGGTTGGTGACAACTACAATTATTAGAGGCTTTGTATGGAAGCTTATTTACAAGGGCAAGATTTGTGGGAGCTTATCTTTGGTGCTGAAACGGTAATTACAGAGGATACTTTGCAAAATGGTGATCTCCAACAGAAGTGGAGGATTAAGTGTGGAAAAGCCTTATTTGCTTTGAGGACTTCGATTAGCAAGGAGTACATCCAGTATGTTCGTGATCTGAATTCACCAAAGCAAGTATGGGAGACACTTGAAAGATTATTCACTCAAAAGAATACGATGAGGCTGCAGTTTCTAGAGAATGAACTTGCTGGAATGGTTCAAGGTAATCTTTCAATTCCAGAGTATTTTTTGAAAGTTAAAACTGTGTTCTGAAGTTTCAGAACTAGATTCAGAGGAGCCCATTAGCAATGCACGCCTGCGTCGTTATCTTATCCATGGTTTAAGAAAAGAGTTCATGCCATTTATTTCTTCGGTACAAGGGTGGGCAATTCAGCCCTCGGTCATTGGTTTAAAAAATCTCCTATCAAATCAGGAAGCTTTGGTGAAGCAAATGTCCAGCAAACCTCTCGCTCAAGAAGACAATGTTCTTTATGTAAGAGATCATGGAAAGTATAGGTCTCCATCTAAGTATTTTTCGGGTGAAGACAAGCTGTTTGGAACCGAGGGGGAGACGAGAGATAGTCCCAGAACTTGTTATAGATGTGGAAAGGAAGGGCATTTCAAACGTGACTGCCGTGTGAAGGTGACCTGTTCTCGATGTGGTAAATCAGGCCATATCAAGAAATTCTGTTGAGTAAAGCTTCGTGACGAAGACGCAAAATGCAGCTCATGAAACTGAAGAGACTGATGATCCCAAATGGGAGCAATGCTTCTCTATTGAGGTTATTGATCAACCAGAAGATATAGCTTCAGCAGTGCACCCAACTGATGTTACTAGTTCCATTGATTATAAGAAAGAGTGGATCGTTGACTCGAGGTGTTCACATCATGCCACAGGAGATGCTTCTCTACATTCCGACGTTCGAGCACATGAAGGAAAGAGAGTTATTGTGACTGCTGATAATTCATTACATCCTGTAATGAAAGAAGGAAACTTGAATGTTGATAATTCAAATGCTGATGAATGTGTCTCTCTCAAGGATGTGTATCATGTTCCAGGTCTAAAGAAGAATCTCGCATCAGTTTCTCAAATAACGGACACTGGTAAGTATGTTTTGTTTGGTCCAAATGATGTACAGATTCTTGATAATCTGAAATATGTTGCTGCTGATGTTCTTTTCACTGGAAGAAAGAAGAATTCTTTATATGTCTTATCTGCAAGCAAAGCATATGTTCAAAAGACAAGTAAGAATACAAGTCCTTCAGTTTGGCATGCTTGTAATACTCCAGATTTTTAAATAATTTTTTAAAGAGTTATAAATGAATTAAATGATTTTTTGTAATTTAATAAATATTTTCTAAAAAATTTTCTTTTTACACGTGCAAAACACGTGCAAATGTTTTCTTGAGAAGTTCAAAATCAAAAATTATTTTGGAAAAAATCATTATTTATTATTAGATATTATTTGTGAATTTTCTAAATTTTTCTGATAATTATTGGATCGATTTGCAAATATTACAAAAAGATGGACTTTTGTGCAAAATTACCACTTGGAGTAAAAACTGCAGATTTTCGAATTTTTGGGCTGGGTATGATGCCTAGTCAACTCAGAGATAAAGAGTTTACTTTTTGTTTTAATGAATTTGGTTTATTTTGCAAGTTTTGATAAAAAAAGGATCTTTTCGCAAATTTGTCATTTAGAGGGGTAAAAGTGTAAATTCGTTTTTTGGGGTTTTTCAAACAATGCCGGCTGGTTATAAAGTGTTTGTTTTTTTTTTTTCAAATCTCAAGTAAGTTGGTTTTATTTGGTTTCCAAGTATAAAGATTTATATATAGAAAGATATATTTAAAAGATGTATTTTGCAAATATATTTACAAAACCCTAAACCTATTATTTCCGGCTTTTAAAAGAGTGGGTGCAGCCATCTCTTGCTGTGCTACACAGGGATTTTTTATTATTTCTATTTTCTTGGAGTTTTCGAGCGAGGAATCTTGGCTTTTCTTGCGAAGGAGGTATTTCTATTTCTTTATTATCTTCGTTTGATCTCTTCGACAAGGTGAGTGACTTAGTTTTGTTTTCTTATTGTTCTAAGTATGTTTTAGGTGTTGATCTATTCATTAGTAAGCATATTAAAGGATGATGTGAAGATATAATGAATTTTTATAAATAGATGAATGAAAAGTTGAATCTTTTCTTGAAACTATGCTATTGATAATCAAAACCCTAATTTGATGACTTTTATTGTTAAAGAACCTAATAGATGTTATGAGTTGGTTACTTTCATCTATATGCTTGCTGATTTGTGGATTGGACAATTGTATATGTGTATGATGCACAATTTGAACCAAAGGTGGAGTCTGTTACTATTGATGGGTATTTTTGCACATATTATTGGTGCACTTTTGAGAGATCTGGACTTAGATCTAAGTTGCTTGGCACTGAGGAGGTTTGGAACAATAAAATACATATGCACAATACATCCTTAAAGTTTAACTAATGCACAAACATACCCATATACACCTTTACATTATGTATTCACTGTTTTGAAGATTTCGTGAAACTTTTTGATGGAGTATTGAATGGACTTCCATTGTCTTGGTACTGAGATTGAATCTAAACATTAGACCACTCCTAATTGATGTATTCTAGTGTTTAAACGGATGCTTAATTACACTATGCATACATATATATATACTACTTGCTGTTTTGAAAGGTTTTGTGAAGAAATGCTATTTTGAGATCTTTATATGTTTCGAATTACTTTAACAACTCCTATATCTCATGCAAGATATGTTCTATCACCTCAGGGAATTAGATTTTGAGTTTTCCAAAGTTTAAGTCATGTATCAGTCGGAAACATGCACAGAAGAATCCCAACCTGGGTATATAGCAGGTTAGTTCATACCCGTATGAGCATATATATATATATATATATATATATAGATATAGAATTTGATACTTTAGAATATGTACACTGATGCTTTTGAAGTCCTAATTTACTTTATAAACTATCAAGAACCAGTTATAGTTTGAATTACATGGTAAGTTGCTAAGGCTTTGGTTGGGTATCAAGATCCTAGCTGCTATTGCTGCTGCACCTTTGTGCAGGTGCACTTTTGAACGATAGTTCATCTCCATTAACACATCCAGTAAATGAGTTTGAGTAGTAATTGAGTGTTGAGTTTGGTAGACTCTGTGTACGGTTAGCTTCTGTAACACCCTGAATTTCAAAACAGACTGAATTCGAAGTTCCAAAGGATCTTTACACTTCTCTTCGTACAATTTTCCAAGAAAATAAAAAACATTTTGTTACAACAGAGTTTACCTTTACGTTACATATTTACAGCGAAAGCAATTTACAACAATTTACATGAATTGAAATGTACAACACTTGAATCATTCTTTAATCAGCATGCATTCTTTAGTCTTGTTAATCACTTTATCCTGCATAGAAACTGTGGGCGTGTCAGTTGCTTACAACCGACGAAATATTATACACAGCTATCCTCTCTATGCCGAAACAGTATAAAGATTCTCAAATACTTAAACAAACCCAAACTTGTTCACAAACAGAACTACAAGGGACTATCCTATAGATGTCGTGTTGTGCAGTGCACTTAGTCCTTGATGCAGTTATGTATATTACATGACACTAATGCGCACTTGTTCAGATTCTATGCATCCCATACTACATAGGTCTAAGGGCAAGCCCTTAACCGTTCTTCATCTTGTAGGGTTCAATCCCTCGTCATGACTTAAACTACTACTATAATTACGATAAGTATCCTAGATGTTCTATGAGTTACGAGCTCATGTTCAGACAGCTTAGAGGGGAATCCCACGTCATGTCACGACGCATCGTGAAGAACCTATGGACAATTCAGCCTCCGTCATGGGACATGACACTACCCGCAGTCACCAAACACCCCAAGAGCGTCGCCTGCAGTACGGACTCCTGGAGACATATCCACGTCATGTCACGATGCATCGTGAAGATAGCCTGTGAATATTCTCACACCGTACTTCCGAGGCCCTCATACTCGTGTTTTTCTCTTATTTTCATCACATCTTCACTATGTATCTAGTCGTTAGTTATTTGAATCATGAACAAAAATCAATTCTCTAGAGTTAGCCCTTTCACTATACCGGTCTTAATAATTTATTTAACATGACCCAAATCTTGGTCTTTTTATTTCAAATTTCATTTCAACATATTTCTTTTCAATGCCGGTATGAGGCTTAGCTACACTCTAAATCACAATTTCAATTCATAATCGCAAAATTTGAGTCTTTATACTCACAAGTTCTCTTTCACAATTAACTTAATTTCCATTCTTTTCTATGAATCAAATCTCACATATCAAGTTCAATTTAAATTCTTGTAATTCATGCTCAAAATTTATTTTCAATAAACACATTAGATTCTCATACTATAGTTTCTTTCCTTTACTTAATTCAATAGTCATAAAGTTGTATTTTTCACTCATATACGATATTCAATTTAGTAAGTAAAAGCCCATGAATAACACACTTAAAAATTTCATTCAAAACTTCGTTTTATAACTTAGCATGATGAAAATAACCATTTTTCATATTTATACAAATGTCAACTTCATGTAAATCTACTTAATTCTTTGCTTCTAAACCACCTTTATTTTAGTCAAATAATGCCCAAATATTTTTCTTTAAGTCCACATAATTTTAGAATAAATATAGTATTTTTTCCAAATTTTTTATAAGCCCCAAATCAATTTTAAAACCCAAAAAAAATCAAAATTTTAATTTCTGCCTAAGCCAGGAATCGAACTCACGACCACAGGGTAACCAACCGCCATCGAAAGCCAGAGAAGCCTAGGCCCCACAGCGATAGGGAATGGGGATTAATTAAGATAAAGTGTTTCTCGATTTCGGATTTTTGAAAAAGGGGAAAACAAAAGGCTCATGACAAGTTTCGAACCCAAGACCACCAAGTCCAAACCCACAGCTACAGTAACCGAACCCAAATGCACCGGCTAGCCAATATGGCCAAGTGACTAATCTGATATATTTCTAGGCTACGGGATTTATAATCTAGGTCTTTGTTCTTTCTGAATTTTTTACAAAAATAAATGTTTTTGAGTTCTCTTCTTCTCCAAATTTATTCAAAAACTCCAGATTTTATTTTCTATCTCAGTACAGCATTTCAGTAAATTAAAATTTTGATTTTTTGATACAAAACACATAATTTGCTCCCTACTTCATTTTATTCTTCAATTTTTGAATTTAGGAAAAAAAAAGCATATTCTCCTTGTAAATTACACTTAAAATTTTCCTAGGTCACATATAATATTTTTATTAACAATGTGCAATTATCTCAGTAATAAATTTTCTTTTTCATGCCAATTAACAACTCAATAATCAAAATCACATATTTTCATAGTTCTTTCTTCAATTATTCAGCATACAAGCATGTAATCTTAATTTAGCACATAACAAACAAATAGAGCTTGGTAGCATGGTAAACTCTACATTAACAATCATAATTTTTCAATCAATTTAACACTCTTTTAACATACATTTAAACTAATAGCAATTTGTCTCATTTTCATAACAAATGGCTAAATTAGTTAGAGTTTCTTCTTAATTTATCAACCACATCCTAGCATGATGTCTAGTTAGAAGTTTAAGAGAACCACCCACCTTAAATGGAGAGAAAAATCAAATAAACTCCTAGAGATCTCCTACAACAAACGAGCGAAGCCTTCTCCTCCTAGATCAAGCCACCAAGTTGACCTATCCTCCTATTGAGCAAGCAACCCGAGCCTCCGCTATTTGCAGTCCGGCCTCCTCTCCTTGGTTGAAGCTCTCACACAAAAACACTCACTCTTTTCAACTCACAATTTCTCAATCTTTTGCCTTACTACTTGTATCTTTATCTCTCTGTTTTTTTTCTCTTTAGGTGTAAGGAGACTAGTCGGGGGGGGGGGGGGGGTTATTTATAGAAATTTTTGGGGTGAATGGAGGGCTAGGATTAGATCAAATGGTTAGAGATTAAGGGCCAAGATGCACTAAGGAGTTATAAAAACTACCCATGATGAACAACCACCTCTCCACCACATCCATCTCTCCCACTCACTCCTATCCCATCCGACCAACCAAGAAGTGTGAACATTGCACATGCTAGTGCATGCACGTGCCCCCTAGTGTCCCCCATTTACACATTTGTTCATGTAACAAAAATTAATTGTCCATGAAAAGAGTCTACACTACAAGTTAGACCATTTAAAAAGAGAATTAAGTTAAATGGGCTCACCAATGGGCCAATTTAACCATGGGCTTAAAATAATTAAATTAATTAATTAATAGAGTAGGTTTAAAAGAGACAATTAGGCTTAGATTTTAATTAGGCATTTAAAGAGAATAATTTTTTGAAAATAAAGAGGACAAATACTGTATAATAAATATTTTATAAAAGAAATTATACAAATGAAATTTCACGTGCAAAACACGTAAAATCACAAAATCTCATAAATGAAAATTAGGGTGTTACAACATTCCCTCCTTAGAATAGTTCCGTCCCTGAAACTACACATAAAGAGTGAGAAAACAGGAATACAACAAAGAGATAAGAAAAGAAGATACAAATCACTCATAGAGCTCGGGATGATCTTTCATCATCCTCTCCTCAGATTCCCAAGTATCCTCTTCAACCAACTGGTTTCTCCAGACTACTTTGACCATCGGTATCGTCTTGTTCCTCAAGACTTTCTCCCGACGATCGAAAATCTCAACCGGAAGCTCAGTGTAACTCAGATCCAACTACAAACCCTCCGGCACTTCGGAAAAATGGTGACTCGGATCTGGGATGTACCCTCTCAGCATAGACACATGGAAGACGTTGTGAACCTGAGACAACTCTTCCGACAACTCTAACCGATAAGTAGTTTTTCCAATCCTCTTCAATATCTTGTATGGGCCTATGATCCTCGGGTCCAACTTCCCACCTCTGCCGAAGCAAATCACACCCTTGCTAGGTGAAACCTTCAGAAAAACAAAGTCACCAACCTGAAACTCAAGGTCCCTCCTCCGGTTGTCTGCATAGCTCTTCTGCCTACTCTGAGCATCCACCAATCTCTTCTTGATCAGGTCGATCTTTTCAGAGGTCTGCTGCACAATCTCAGGTCCAAACATCTGCCGCTCCTCAACTTCGAACCAACAAATAGGTGTTCTACATTTCCTGCCATACAGAGCTTCGTACGGCACCATCCTAATACTAGTCTGAAAATTGTTGTTGTAGGCAAATTCCACCAAAGCTAGATGCCTTTCCCAACTGCCTCCAAAGTCTAGCACACAACACCGAAGCATATCCTCAAGAATACGATTGACTCTCTCGGTCTGCCCATCATTCTGGGGATGAAAAGCAGTGCTGAAATCCGTCTTGGTACCCAGAGCTGTCTGAAGACTCCTCTAGAAATGCGAAGTAAATCGCGCATCTCGATCAGACACAATGGTTAACGGAACACCATGAAGCCTGACGATCTCACCAACATATAGCTCAGCCAATTTGTCCATCAACAAAGTGAGTTTCATTGCCAAGAAGTGAGCGGACTTGGTTAGTCGATCGACTATAATCCAAATCGCATCATTGCCCCTTGAACTCTTGGGAAAACCCGTGATGAAATCCATACTGATGTTATCCCACTTCCATTCCGGAATAGGTAACAGTTGCAATAGACCCCCGAGTTTCTGATTCTCAGTTTTGACTTGCTGACAAATCTCATACCTCGCTACAAACTCAGCCACATCCCGCTTCAGACCTGACCACCAGAAATGCTGCTTAATGTCCCTATACATCTTGGTACACCCAGGATGTACAGACAAAAGAGTAGCATGTGCCTCCTGAAGAATGCTCTCCCACAATTCTGCTTGATCCGGAACACACAACTTCTCTCCAAACCACAACACTTCATCCTTGATCTGGAACTCGGACAACCTACCAGCACCGACCTGCTCCTTCATCTTCTGAATCTCTGCATCTTCCTTCTGACTTGCAATAATCCTTTCATTCAGCATTGGTTGAAGCCTCAACTGAGCTAAAGATGATCCCAAGTTGCAGAACAACTTCAATGCCAGCCCGATCCAACTCCTCTGCTAGCTGCCTCTGAGTCGTAATCAAACTAGCCAGACTACTCTTACGGCTAAGTGCATCAGCAACAACATTAGCCTGCCCAGGGTGGTACTTAATCTCCGGACGAATGTCCTCAAGCACCTCCAGCCATCTCCTTTGCCTCAGATTCAGATCCTTCTGTTGATAGATGTACTTCAAGCTTTTGTGATCTTTGTACATGTTCAATTTCTCACCATACACAGTGTCTCCATTGCTTCAAGGCGAAGATAATTGCAGCCAACTCCAGATCATGAGTCGAAAAAATTTTCTGATACGGTCGTAGTTGCCTAGACCTATAAGCGATCACTTTTCCTTCTTGCATTAAGACACAACCAAGCCCACGATGTGAAGTATCGCTGTAGACATCATACTCAACACCTGCTCTAGGCAAAGCTAAAATGGGTGCAGTAGTCAGCCTCTCCTTCAACTCCTGAAAGCTTGCCTCGCACTGTTCAGTCCACTTGAAGTTCACATTTTTCTTGGTCAGACTAGTGAGCGGCACACTATCTGAGCATAGCCCTTGATAAACCTCCTGTAGTATCCAGTTAACCCAAGGAAACTCCTGATTTCCTTCACTGTAGTAGGCCTTACCCAATCCTTCACTGCCTCTATCTTCTGCGGATTAATTGCCACTTCCTCCTTAGAAAGGATGTAACCCAGGAATGGCACTTCAGATTTCCAGAACTCATACTTGGACAACTTGGCATACAACCCATGCTCCTGAAGCTTCTTCAAAACTGCAGTCAGATGCTCGGCGTGCTCCTCCTCCGACTTGGAGTACACAAGGATATCGTCGATAAACACACGACGAAAGAATTAATGAACGGCCTCAGAACTCTGTTCATCATATCCACGAAAATTACAGGTGTATTCGTCACTCCAAATGGCATAACTAAGAATTCGTAATGCCCGTATCGAGTCCTGAACACAGTTTTATGTACATCTTCAGTCTTCACTTGAAGTTGATGATATCCTGATCGAAGATCTATTTTGGAGAACACAACTGCTCCTTGTAGACGATTGAACTGGTCATCAATTTGGGGAATAGGATACTTATTCTGAACAGTGACCTTATTCAGCTCTCGGTAATCGATGCACATCCTCATCGATCCATCCTTCTTCTTTACCAACAGCACCGGTGCTTCCCAAGGCGACTCACTCGGTTGAATAAAGCCTTTCTCCAACAGTTCCTCAATCTGCCATTTGATCTCATCCTGTTCCACAGGCGCCATCCTATACGATGCCTTGGAAATTAGTGCACTCCCTAGCTGAATAGTGATGCTGAACTCTACATTACAATGCAGAGTTAACCCAGACAAATCTTCCAAGAACACAGTCAGGTAATCCCGAACTACAGAAATTTGTGGTACCTCTACAGGAACATCCCTCTTGCAGATAGCTGCCACCAGACGAGAACATCTCTTCTTCCTTTGGAAAGTGACTTCAGGACCACCTGGAGCCTTCACTGTTACTTCCTTGGTCTTGCACTCGATGCTTGCACTGTACACCGACATCCAATCAATGCCAATGATAACATCGACTCCCAAGACATTTAGCTCAATCAGATCAGTCCCAAAAATTCTATTCCCAATCTCGATCTCGCAGTCCGTATAGTACCGATCAGTGGTTAAAGTCTCCCCTGATGGAGTAGCTACTGCCAAGACCTTGCCTGGAAAGACTTACGGTTTGACTCCTAAAACTTTTGCAAACTTAGGTGAAACAAAAGTGTGAGAGGATCCAGTATCGAACAAAACAACAACTTTCTTTCCATTTAAAATAAGTTCTCCTGTTACATAACACACACTCGTTACATAACAGTTCACCATATAAAGCGGGAAAAAGAGAAACAACAGAAAAACACTCCTAAACATCCTCTCTCGTACTAGTGATGACATGATCCACCTCATCAGCGTCAGCATCAGTCAAGGCAAATACTCGCCCTTGCTGGTACGGCTTCTTCCCAACTTGCTGCGTTGTTCCACTACGGGTGACATTCTGTGGCTTGGAGCATTGAGACTTGTAATGTCCCATCTCACCACAGTTGAAGCAAGTTACCACAAGAGGTCTCACCCAATTGTTTCCGGGTCTTCCAGCTATGTTGACAGCATTCGCTCCCATTGGTTTGAACCTTTGGGCAGACGGTTGTCCTCTGAAGTTGCCAGAAACAGCAGGCCTCTTCCCAACATTCTAGTTGGTAATCCAATTTTGAATAGCATGGAACTATTCCATATCTGCCTTAGTGGCTGCAGCTCGTTTGACTAGCTTGTCAAACCTCCTGATACCGAGGGGTATCATCCTAGATCTCAGACTTGGCCTCAAACCATGCTCAAACTTTCAAGCCTTCTTCACCTCGTCCATTACCAGTTCGGGCGCATACCTCAAGAGATGAGTGAACCTTGTCTCATACTCCCTAACCGACATACCGCCCTGCTGCAGCACCAGAAACTCCATGGCCTTCTTCTCCTAGACGTCTGATGGAAAATAGTGACTGCAGAATCCTCTAAGAATTCCTCCCAGCCAAGAACAATATCTCCCATCGTCCGCTTCATCGACTGCCACTACACAGCCGCATCCTTCTCGAACTGCAACGCAGTCAGCTTCACCTTGCTGCCTTCCGTAGTCTCCAAGACTTTGAAGATAGTCTCTACCTGTCGGATCCAATTGTCAACCGTGTTAGGGTCTGACTTCCCCTAAAAAACTGGTGGTTTCATCTGCTTGAATGATTCCACGAGTTTGATTGCTTCGGGTAATGGATTCAAAGGCACCCTTCCTTGATTCTGATTCATGGCAACGGCATTGAGTGTCTGATAGACCCTCGCTAATTCCATTTCCAAGTCCAGACCTTCACCATTTCGAGCTCCTCTTCTAGCCATATTCTGATACAAAAGATCCATTAAATTCGAAGTATAAACATGAATTTTAAATCAACTTTTCATTTCATTGAATTTCAAACTTTATACATTCGAATTTAAAACAATTCTGACATCAACTGAAAGCAGTAAGAAGATACAACAGTCTAGTTCCTACGGTTCCTCTTGGCTTCTCGAAACTTTTTCCGTAGTTCCGCCACTTCCTCCTTCAGTACATCGTACATGTTTTTCCTCTTCTCGAGTTCCCAAACACGATGAATGAGAGTTGCACTGCTCTCCTTGCACTTCGCACACTGTGCCCGCACCAGCTCCACTCTCTCCCTCTGAGTCTCTACCTGCCTCTGAAGAGACACAATGAGACTACTCGGAACTGGTTCTTCCTCATCAGAGGAATAATCAGATGAATCCGGAGGTGGAGTGATCTCTCGAGACTCAGGCCATTCCTCTTCAAATTCTTCAGGATCCTCTTCTTCTGAATCAACTTGCCTGGGGTAGTAATCCTCCTCAACTATGTGCCAGTCATCATCTCCAGCTGGGTCGAAGTGGTCCGCCATCTTAGAGAAAGGAGAAGAAGAAGCATAAATCATAGAGCAATACAAATGTAAGTAACTTATATTTAAATCTCTAGACTCAACACACGCTTTAATGTCCACTTCTATGGTGTCGTTCCTTATAAATTTGTACTACTTGGAAGCATGGCTTTGATACCACTCTGTAACATCCCGAATTTCTAAACAGACTGAATTCGAAGTTCCACAGGATCTTTACACTTCTCTTCGTACAATTTTATAAGGAAATAAAACACTTTTTGTTACATCAGAGTTTACCTTTACATTAAATATTTGCAGCGGAAGCAATTTACAACAATTTACATGAATTGAAATGTACAACACTTGAATCATTCTTTAATCAGTATGCATTCTTTAGTCTTGTTAATCACTTTACCCTGTATAGAAACTGTGGGCGCGTCAGTTGCTTACAACCGATGAAATATTATACACGGCTGGCTATCCTCTTTATGCTGAAATAGTATAACGATTCTCAAATACTTAAACAAACCACAAACTTGATCACAAACAGAACTACAAGGGACTGTCCTATAAATATCATGTTGTGCAGTGCACTTAGTCCTTGATGCAGTTATGTATATTACATGACACTAATGCGCACTTGTTCAGATTCTATGCATCCCATACTACATAAGTCTGAGGGCAAGCCCTTAACCGTTCTTCATCTTGTAGGGTTCAATCCCTCGTCATGACTTAAACTACTACTATAACTACGATTAGTATCTTAGATATTCTATGAGTTACGAGCTCAGGTCCAGACAGCCTGGAGGGGAATCCCACGTCATGTCACGACGCATCGTGAAGAACCTGTGGACAATTCAGCCTCCGTCATAGGATATGACACCACCTGCAGTCACCAAACACCCCACATGCGTCGCCTGCGTTATGGACTCGTGGAGACATATCCACGTCATGTCACGACGCATCGTGAAGACAGCCTGTGAATATTCTTACATCGTAGCTCCGAGGCCTTCATACTCGTATTTTTCTTTTATTTTCATCGTGAACAAAAATCAATTCTCTAGAGTTAGCCCTTCCACTATACCGGTCTTAATCATTTATTCAACATGATCCAAATCTTGGTCTTTTCATTTCATATTTCATTTCAACATATTTCTTTTCAATGCCGGTATGAGGCTTAACTACACTCTAATTCTCAATTTCAATTCATAATCACAAAATTTGAGTCTTTATACTCACAAGTTCTCTTTCACAATTAACTTAATTTCCATTCTTTTCTATGAATCAAATCTCACATATCAAGTTCAATTTAAATTCTTGTAATTCTTGCTCAAAATTTATTTTCAATAAACACATTAGATTCTCATACTATAGTTTCTTTCCTTTACTTAATTCAATAGTCATAAAGTCGTATTTTTCACTCATATACGATATTCAATTTAGTAAGTAAAAGCCCATGAATAACACACTTAAAATTTTCATTTAAAACTTCCTTTTATAACTTAGCATGATGAAAATAACCATTTTTCATATTTATACAAATGTCAACTTCATGTAAATCTACTTAATTCTTTGCTTCTAAACCACCTTTATTTTAGTCAAATAATGCCCAAATATTTTTCTTTAAGTCCACATAATTTAAGAATAAATATAGTATTTTTTTCCAAATTTTTTATAAGCCCCAAATCAATTTTAAAACCCAAAAAAAATCAAAAGTTTAATTCCTACCGAAGCCAAGAATCCACGACCGCAGGGTAACCAACCGCCATCGAAAGCCAAAGAAGCCTAGGCGCCACAACGATAGGGAATGGGGATTAATTAAGATAAATTGTTACTCGGTTTCGGATTTTTGAAAAAGGGGAAAACAAAAGGCTCACGCCATGTTTCGAACCCAAGACTACCAAGCCCAAACCCACAGCTACAGTAACTGAACCCAAATGCACCGGCTAGCCAATATGGCCAAGTGACTAATCTGATATGTTTCTAGGCTATGGGGTTTATAATCTAGGTCTCTATTCATTTCGAATATTTTCCGAAAAACGAATGTTTAATTTTTAGTTCTCTTCTTCTCCAAATTTATTCAAAAACACCAGATTTTATTTTTCATCTCAGTACAACATTTCAGTAAATTAAAAATTTGAGTTTTTGATACAAAACACATAATTTGCTCCCTACTTCATTTTATTCCTCAATTTTCGAATTTAGGAAAAAAAATAAGCATATTCTCCTTGTAAATTACACTTAAAATTTTCCTAGGTCACATATAGTATTTTTATTAACAATGTGCAATTAGCTCAGTAATAAATTTCCTTTTTCATGCCATTTAACAACTCAATAATCAAAATCACATATTTCCATAGTTCTTTCTTCAATTATTCAGCATACAAGCATGTAATCTTAATTTAGCATATATCAAACAAATAGAGCATGGTAGCATGGTAAACTCTACATTAACAATCATAATTTTTGCAATCAATTTTAACACTCTTTTAACATACATTCAAACTATTAGCAATTTGTCTCATTTTCATAACAAATGGCTAAATTAGTTAGAGTTTCTTCTTAATTTATCAACCACATCCTAGCATGATGTCTAGTTAGAAGTTTAAGAAAACCACCCACCTTAAATGGAGAGAAAAATCAAATAAACTCCAAGAGATCTCCTACAACAAACGAGCGAAGCCTTCTCCTCCTAGATCAAGCGACCAAGTTGACCTCTCCTCATATTGAGCAAGCAACTCGAGCCTCCCCTATTTGCAGTCTGGCCTCCTCTCCTTGGTTGAAGCTCTCACACAAAAACACTCACTCTTTTCAATTCACAACTCCTCAATCTTTTGCCTTACTACTTTTATCTTTTTCTCTCTATTTTTTGTTCTCTTTAGGTGTAAGGAGACTAGGGGGGATGGTATTTATACAGATTTTTAGGGTGAATGGAGGGCTAGGATTAGATCAAATGGTTAGAGATTAAGGGCCAAGATGTACTAGGGAATTATAGATACTACCCATGATGAACAACCACCTCTCCACCACATCCATCTCTCCCACTCACTCCTATCCCATCCGGCCAACCAAGAAGTGTGCATATTGCGCATGCTAGTGTATGCACGTGCCACCTAGTGTCCCCCATTTACACATTTGTTCATGTGACAAAATTTAATTGTCCATGAAAAGAGTTTACACTACAAGTTAGACCATTTTAAAAGAGAATTAAGTTAAATGGGCTCACCAATGGGCCAATTTAACTATGGACTTAAAATAATTAAATTAATTAATTAATAGAGTGGGCTTAAAAGAGACAATTAGGCTTAGATTTTAATTAGGCTTTTAAAGAGAATAATTTTTGGAAAATAAAGTGGACAAATACTATATAATAAATATTTATAAAAGAAATTATACAAATGAAATTTCAAGTGCAAAACACGTAAAATCACAAAATCTCATAAATGAAAATTAGGGTATTACAGCTTCAGTAAAAGGGAATTTTGATATATCACACCTATTATCTATATAATAAATTACCAAGAAAGCTATCAAGTGGCTCACAATCAATCTCCCTAAAATCAAAGGCCTAGATCAAACCTCACAAAACATATTTTTCCATCTAAAATTTCAAACCCCATAACCAAATTTTTTCCCCCAAAACTAAAAAACTTATTACTTTATTACTATCTCTCTCTTCTCTCTTCACTTTTTCATATTTCTCTCTTTCTCTCTCTCCCTATCTCTCTCTCCCATTCTTTATATATTTACTTAGAAATTTAGATTTTCAGATTTTTAATGTTTTTTTTCTCACATGTTATATTGAAAATAGTAAATATCTCTTCGACTCCACACTTAAAGTTCTAAGAAGTTAGATTTTATACCCTCATTTATAATTATTTTTCAACATATACTAATGGAAACATAAACTTTTATTTACAACTAATTATTGTCGTACTATTCAAATTTGAGCTACATAATTGTTGTTTTACTGTTTACAGGCTTTTCGTATTTTGTATCGTTCCGAAGACGTGCCGTAGGCACGTGCCGACGGGCAAATCTAGTATGCTCATATCTTTCATGCCAGTACAATTAAGTTTCTATATATATATCATGCATATACATAGATACTCCATATCAGTAAGAGATTTCTTTCTATATCAAATAAACATGCATACATACTTCAATCCAATAACAAACCTACTTCTAAGCTGCATATTAACTTCACTTCAGTAAAAGGGGTTCTTTTTATATACTAGTTATATATGTTCTTTCACTTCAATCAGTGTAAAGAGGCTTTCAATATATATCAGTTATATATACAATCTACATATGTTCTTTTCAATCAGTAAAGGGGATTTTTGGATATATCATATATATACACATATGTATCAGTAAAAGGAATTTCTTTCTTTATTACACACACTTCATCTCAGTAAAGAGGAATTTCTATATACCATATACATAAATATACAGATACTGCATCGGTCACTTCAACAAAAAGGATTTTTCTTCCTTGCATCAGATACTTACCTCACTGCAGTAGCAGGTCTACCCCTTTTATATATTATACATACAAACATACTCCATCAGTAAAAGACCTTTTATGTATCAGCTATATGTTTCATCAGCATATGCTTCATTGCAATGAGATGGATTTCGGCTATACTTCAGCTTATGTTTCACTTTCCTACATACCGGATGATTATTTGCATATATATTTTATAATCAGTGTGAAGGATTTTTATATATCAGTTATATATATATATATATATATATATATATATATATATATATACATACATATGGTTCAATTCAATAAAGTTCATCTTCATTTATCTGCATATATACTCTATATTAGCAAAGAGGGGTTTCTATATGTCATATGTATACACCTATGTTTTCAGTGAAAGGGGTATTTTTTATGCTTATAATCACAAACTGCATTTTCGGTAAAGGGCAATATTTTGCACATGGTGCACACTTCTTTTCAGTAAAGGGATCTTCTATATATATATATATATATATATATATATTTACTCATATACAAATATGAATGAATGAATTTCTTTTTGTGAGTAAATTAAAATGAAGTGATTATAATGAAAGATTTATTTTTCTGTTGATGATTGAGTTGTGAGTCTCTAGGAGTTGAGTGGGAGTCCTGTAAACCGGCAGATGAGATTTTGTGAATTTAGACCAATGGGGTATTGAGTTTGTTATTGTGGAATTAAGTCCGGCAGGATACACTAGCTCTAGAGAGGGGAAAACTTTGTGTTCTTTAATAATAACCAACTTAAGGATAGGCACTAGTGGAGATGTGATGGAGCTTGGAAAACGTAAGGATATGCTCTTGGTTTTGTTAGTCCAACGGATGCATTTCAGGACTATTTATTGTTCTGTCTCGAGATGACATTTGTATGTTCGCGTGTCAAGGATCTGCAGGCCTATTCACGGAGCATGCAGGGTATATTCACGTGTCGAGAGTCGGCAGGCCTATTCACGGAATGTACCTGATGTATCTGCACGTCGAAGGCCTCGCAAGCCTATTCGTGGGGTACACGGCAGGGAGGTGATTCTCCGGTTATTAAGCTATTCTTACATGATGCTTGCATGTCGAGGGATGTGGTGCCTATTTGCGGAGTATTCTGGATCTTGTTTCCATAACCGTAGTAGAATTAGTTGCATAACGAGGGATCTAACCCTATAAAGTGGAGAACGTTAAGAGCTTGCACCGGACCTATATAGTATGGAATGCATAGAATCCGACTAGTATGCATTAGAGAGTCAGCATATAGCAATTGTGTTTTCTGTACTTGGTTTTATGCATAATGATTTCTGTTTTCCTACACTTCACTTAGTCTAGATTCACTTGATGTTTTCATGTCTACTATTTACTATCTTATATTGCTTGATGTTTTCATACTTTACTAATTGTTATTTCTCATTTCATTTATTCTTACTGTTAATACATGTTGCTTATGACTCTATGCCTTACGATTTATTTATGTTGTTTTCTTTTAATTTCACTCACACCGTTATGGCTGACCCCTGTAGTTTTGGGGGTTAGGGTTATCTCTAGCCTCATGTTTTACAGGTAGGTACCTATAGCTTGGGATTTGGATGCTTGAGATAGAATGATGTTATGGCTTATGTAATTTGTAAAAGAAAGTGTTGTAAAAGAAAGATTGTAATTCAAGGTGTTTTGTATTCCGCTGTGTTTTGTAATGTAATAAAAGTTTGAAATAAAAATTATCTGTGTTTCTGGCTATGTTTACTATTGCAATTGAAGTTGATGCTGGAAATTATGCCACATATTTCTGAGATATTATATTGAAAATTCGGGGTGCTACAATGCTCGGCTAGGCCATATTGGATATCAATTGCTACAACAGATTTCCACTAAGAATCTGCTTGATGGTGATTTAAATACAAATGTAGTATGTGCTGGATGTCAATATGGAAAATCACATCACCTTCCTTTCCAGGAATCAATGAACCAAGCAACTACAGTGCTTCAATTAATTCATTTAGACATAATGGGGCCTACATGAACACCAAGTTACAGTGGCTTTCAGTATGTGATGATTATGGTGGACGACTTCTCTCGTTTCACTTGGGTATATTTTTTACGACACAAAAGTGAAGCTTTTTCTCAATTCACTCAGTTTCAGATGCAAGTGGAGCAGGAATTCGGCCAGAAAATAAAGTGTATGCGTACTGATAATGGCGGTGAATACATGTCTGAAGAGTTTCTTACATTCTATGACAAACATGGGATTCAACAGCAAATGACATGCCCAAATACGCCCCAGCAAAATGGCACGGCTGAATGAAAGTTAGCACATCTTACTGCGGTATGTTTGTCTTGGTTGCATGACAAAAATTTACCGAATGAGTTGTGGGCTGAAGCTATTCAATGTGCTTGTCATGTCATTAATCGGTTGCCTCCTTGTCCAGGTAAAGATGCATCTCCTTTTGAAGTTCTCTATAAAATTAAGCCCAATTCAAGTTATTTTCGGGTATTTGGTTCACTATGTTATGTTAACATATCAAAAAATAGTCGAACTAAACTAGATGCCATGGCTCGACAGTGTGTTTTCGTTGGCTATGACACCAAAAGAAAAGGTTGGCGATGTATAGATCCTCTAACAAAACAATTTGTTATCTCTCATGATGTGGTCTTCGACGAGGTGTTTTCATATTTTCCTGTTCTTAAAAGGAGCAAATCAACCACACTTGAGTCTTTCTCTAGTGGTACTGCCTGTGGAGAAAGGGGGAGCACTAGTCCATTATCTGAAGCACCGGTTCAACAAGATGCAACAACTATTCGAAGATCAACTAGGGAAAGGAGGCAGCCTGACTATCTCACTGATTATGAGGTTCAATTAAATTACTCTACTGTAACTTCATGTTTCTTCATAGGATTAACATGTGATGATGAACCTAAGTGTTATAGAGAAGCTCAAGGCATAGCTGAATGGAGGAAAGCTGCTATGACTGAAGAAATTGAAGCTTTGAATAAAAATGGTACATGGGAATCAGAACCAAAGCCAAAGGATGCTGAATTAGAAACTTGTAAATGGGTTTACAAGTTAAAGAAGAAGGCAGATGGGTCGATTGATAGGTATAAAGCTCGCCTGGTTGCACGAGGTTTTTCTCATCAATACGGACTGGATTATGAAGAAACTTTCAGTCCGGTTGCCAAGATGGTGACGGTTCGAACTATTATTTCATTGGCAGCATGCAAGGGAAGGAATTTATGGCAGCTTGATGTAAAGAATGCCTTTCTTTATGGTGAGCTGGATCGTGAAATTTTATGGAGCAGCCCCAGAGATTTATTTCACATGAGTTTTCCCATCATGTGTGTCGACTCAAGAAGGCATTGTATGGCCTCACTACAAGGAATTTGACATATAGTAACAACAAAAATCCGTGGGTAAAAGGCGGAAAACCATAGGTATAGCCCGTAAAACCTATACCGACGGACATATTTTTCCGTAGTCAATGATTCGTTATACCCACGGCAGAATGCCGTCACTATAGGCTATAGTGACGGTTTTTTCACCCGTTGAACAAAACCTCAGTGTTATACCCACGGTTTCGTATCCGTTGGTATAGGTTTTAACGACACCTCTTGCTTTCCTATACCCACGGTTGAAACTCCATTGCTATAGGTTTTAGTGATGGGTTTCGCATCCAAATATTTGAATATATACTCATCACTCTATACACATTTTTTTCTTATTAATTACGCTTATGATAATTTAATATTTTCTTTTATAATATTAATCCAATTATAAACTAAATCCACAATAAAATAAATAATTGTGTTTATGAAACAAAATTAAATAAAATTAAACTTCAATCATATTAAAAATTAATGAAGTATTACAAGCATGTTAAATTACAAAATAAAATTCACTTTGTTTAGCACCGAAATATAGCTCCTTAGCACAGAGCTAAAAGCTAGTTACAATAATGATTGGAAACTCGTGTTTCCATCAGAATTAAGCTTCTGGCAACTTTAGAACTTTAGTGTAATTTCCATTTTATATGGAAGAGATCCTCATTAAATAGGACACGAGGCAACCAAGTATAGCTCCTGCGCAAACCTGCATACAAATGTTGAAAAGATAAATCTGAATTTAGCAAACCTGCATTTATCATTCTCACAACACAATAACAAGATAAATCTGTCAAATTGGACATCAAAATTTTGGCTCTCACAAGGTGGACTACAGAAAATTAGGAAGAAATTCTGAAGAGTGTAGAGTTTGTTGGAAAAGGGGGGCTGATAGTATTCAACCATGCATATGAGCAACAGACTAGACTGGTAGTAGCACTAATCAGTTAAAGTAAATAGCTAGAATGATTAGCGTGTCGCTACATTACAAGTAACAGCTGAAGGAAGCTCCTCTTTGCTATGAGTGACAGCATTCCCTCGTCCATCATACGCTAGTCTCTTAGTTTTTATCATCAATGGATACCCAAATGATTCCTCTGCTCTCTGCAAACTTTTTTAATCATCTATATGCATAATAAAATCAAAATTAAATCCCTTAACTTCAATATTATGATAATTGGACAAAAAGACATAGGTATAGAGAACCTGCATGAAATCTGGAAGAGGAATCTCATGTTCATTGTATGCACTGTGCACACCTGACTAATTAAAGAGAAACTAATGAATGAGTATACCTCCATGACTCCATAAATGATACTAGTTGATGCAGCAACTTGATCACTCACATGTTTTTCAAGCCACTTCCAGCATGAACCTTCAAAGCAGAACATACATAGAGAAAAGTCATTTGGTAGGATTAATGAATATAAGGATTAATGAATATACCTCCATAACTGATCCTAGTTGCATTGAACAAGAACTAATTGATTACATATGGCTAGAGCACAAAACAAAGGTAACCAAAACCTTCATATTAGTACCTACAAGAACAAAAGACTTTCATAAATTTAAACATACAAATATATTCTATTGCATGATCCATATTAAACAGTACCTGAGAAAATATGGAACCAAAGCTGAATTCATACTGATGCACTAACATATGTCATCATATCAGATAAACAAGGGGTCTGAGAATGACAAAGAAAAATGTTGTACTAGAAATACAGAGCCCCAAACAATTTCAAAGATCATGACAAAAGTTGCTTTAAGTGTTTTTGCCCAGAAAGTTCTGGTAGTGGTGATAAACCAATACTACCTCCTTGCAGTGATTCATTTACATGCTAATATTGATGCTGAATTGAAGTAAATTCAATGCACTGTATAAACAATGGAGGGCTCATTGCATCAACAGATCCGTTATATAACACTAACTAGAACTTTCTACAAACATCATTAGTTATTAAAAAACTGTCAATTGTTCTTCTGCTTTAATTTTTTTTTTTTTTAAATTAAGTTGTCACCATGCAACCCATATACCAGTTTCCAGACCTTGGTTCCATTGTGAGTACTCTTTACTCTCAACAGTAAAACCATGCCTAAAATGTGTCTTCGAAATAAGGTGAAAAAACAGATAACTGAACAGCCCTACTGCAATTGTCACCAAAACTTTTCTAAAATTTTAGCAAGGTATCAGCAAAGTGCATTTACTGGACCAAGGTTAAGAGAACATATGTAAGAGTAGATTATTATAGAGCCTTTATAAATAGCATAACTCAATAATACTAAGTAAATGGAGTTCTGCTTTTTGACTATCCTACTCTATGATAAAGTAAATAAATTTTTAGTAGGGAGAAGGAAAGGCAAGGCTCAAATATTTCTTATATTGTGCATTGAAGAAAGCTTTAAACTTTTTGCTTAGTTTGAGCACTCTATTTAAAAATAAACTAGAGAAAACACAGACAATATGGATCAAATAAAATACAAAAGCATCAAAGCATTAACACATTGATAAAAAGCCTTAAAGCTATTTGTTGAATAAGCACACCTGTCTTAAGCAATTCTGTCATGCCCCGCTTCCCAAAAGAGAACACGGAATACGGATACGTGATTAAGTCCAGCAAATGATTTTCATCATTCATAAGCTGTTCAAGAATCTTTACAATATTTTACAAGAATAATTAGAGTCGGAAGCAAAAGAATCAACCATGCATGTATAATCGAATCAAGATACCAACAAATTTACTTGAAACAAATTTATAATTCTCAAATAAACCAGATCTGAGTAAGTTAATAATCCTTGGGTCACATCACCCAAGTACAAAATAAATATCCAAGTAGCAAATACAATTATTCATGAATAACAGGTAGCAAGAGCTCCAACAACTAATATCTCATCTCGCCTATTCCATCTGGCAGCTGATCTGCAAAATCTGCAATTTAATAAATTGCAGGAAAGAGGAAAAGAGAAAACAAGGTACCCGTCAATTGCAAGTTACAGATCGCTTGTAATGCATGATACAAATACACGGGAAAAACTAACTAATAATATGAAATATACATGATAACAAAATAGAATACTAGCATGGCAAGATGAACAAGTACAAGTGGCATGTATCAAGTGTCAAGTGAACCAGTATCATGTAAACAAGTAACCAGTATCAAGTATCAAGCGAACAAGTATCAAGTATCAACTATCATGTAGTCAAGTATCAAGTAAGCATGTATCATGTTCAAGTGTCATGTATCAAGTCTTGTAGTGATTACTATCTAGGTAGCACTTCATGCAACACACCTTACATCGTTGCTACAACAAACAGTTTCGCTTTAGATTTCATAGGCGACCATACAGAACAGTATACTCAGGTATTCACAGAATTACAGAACTTGGTCGGTAAACTTGATCGGTAACAGAATATTAACTTGATCGGTAACTTGACCGGTAAACTTGATCGGTAACAGAAATTAACTTGATCGGTAACTTGATCGGTAACATGTCATACAGGAAACACAAGTCTCCTTCCGAGTACACGTTTCTGTACTATCCACTACTAGATCTTTCCCATTAAAACCCCGGCTTGATTATTTATTATTATTCTCAAACAGGCAAGTATAAGCATGAAACAGTGTCAAACTAACATTGTATAATCAGTATCAGGTCTAGGGTAACAAATAAGCACGCATAAATGATAGACAGTCACATAAACGAGCAAAACAGTATATGTTCATATTCAGGACAGCATGACAGTACAGTACTAAAATAGTAATTTCCGTTACTATAGAAATCCAAATCTGAATCCGTCGGAGAATCTAGAAAATAGACTTCCACCCGAATCCAGCGAATATATATAAGTCATATAGTGTTTCACAAAATCATAACTCCTCAATCTAGAAAACACGTTCAGCCAGAAATCAGAAAATCATATTCAAAGTCAGAAAAACAACATCAAAATACCTCAAATAAATCCAGGAAAAATCTGGGATATTCCCCTATCCGTCTAGTATCAAAATATAAAGTTTCATAATTTTCCAGTGAAATTAGATTAGTCATCAAAAATCAGAAAACATCAAGAAACGAAATTTTGGCAAATCTGGAATTCCCAACACAGCTGTACGAAAACAGTAATATCTCACAAACTGTGAAACGAAATCCAAATCTGCCAAAGGGAGATGAAAATAGACAATATAAACTAACTTTCATGTTTCACAAATATTTTTCACAGTCAAAGAAATCAGGGTGAAAATACGATTCTTTCCAGAACAGCGAGTAAAATATAGCAAGTACAGTCTTTATAAACAAGCATGAAACGGCATATAAAACTCATAAATAAAATCCACCAAAATTCTGGGTAATTCCTAAATAAGTATAGAAAAATTGACCAAAGTTCTAGATCAAAATAATATGTGTAGCACAAGTATCAAAATGATTTAGTCATCAAAATCACCAAGAAACGAAATCTGGAAAAGATCTACACCTCTGTACTAAAACAGTCATATCTCACACATACGAAACGAAATCAAGCAAGGTCAGAGGAGTTGGAAAGAAGACGAATTCCTCTAAAACTCATGTTTTATACTGAAATTAAGATTCTGACCTTAATATGGTCTAAATTGCTAATCAAGACAGAATATCGGCAAACTACAGAATTTCCTCAAAACAAAAATCCATATAGATCCAACGAAACTTGATCCAAACGCAACCAAACATGAAATCGAGTCTACCAAGCTTCCAAACATCATGAAATAGGGTAATTAACATATCCAAGCAAGGCTATCACATGTATCTCAACAATTACTCAATTTCTCACCAAAATTCCACATACATGATCAAATCAAGAACGTGCAAAACCTAAGTTAATTCATGTCATATGTGTCGTGGGGCAACTATGGTAAAAAAACTATAGAAACAATATCAACAAGGGGTTTTACACACAATTTGTCTCTAGAACCCAAGTACACTACAAGCGGTATTTATGACTTGTATCATACAAAAGAATTTGAGTACAAGTTACTTACCTGAGAGACGACGAAGGGATGGAGAAAGAGCAAGAATAACGAGAACGGATTTCGGGGCACGAACACAAACACAACGAATGGATCACGAACCAAACTCACGAAAACACGATCACGAACAAGATCACGAACATAATCGAACGGCTGAGATCGAAGATCAAGATCACGATGATCGAATCAGATTGGACGGTCAGATTTTTCTGATGATAAAGATAATGATGAAGATCAAGATCGATCGATCGAACGGCTGTGATCAAAGAAAGTTGATGATCATCATGATCATAACGATCAAAGAGAGATCGGACGGCTAGGATCTAATCTGATGATCAAGAGGAGATCGACATCCCAGATCCAATCAAGCATGATGATCAAGATCCAACGGACAGCCAGAATTAATCAATCAAGATCAATATCAAGAGATCATGATTGCGATCACGATGGCGATCGAACGGCCCAAACTCGAAGATGATCAAAACCACAGCAACAACGAAGGCAGTGGGGAGTGCACTGTGATTGGCACAGGGCGGCAAGGCAACGGATGGTAGCACGTTGGTGGCAAGAATAGGATAGTGGGAAGCACGCGCTGTCGATGCCACTGTCAGTCAGAGACAGCACCAGGATGACACACAAGGGACATGCTGTTTGCTGCTTCGACGGAGGATGGCACAGGCAGGCAGAACATAGGGGAGAGGGGAGCACGGTAGGGAGGTGCATTGGGGGGGCTGGCTGAATGATAGAGGCCAATCAGGGTGAATGAGACCAGGGCAGGTGTGCTGAAAACATTTGAGTAAAGAAGAGGAGAAGAGAGCTGAAGAGCTGAAGCTGTAAGATGAAAGCTGTGGATGTATCAGTTGATGTATCAGAGTAGTGTAAATATCAATAAGTAGAAGGGCTGGAATGTAAAATAGCAAGTGAATCGGTATGAGGGGTTTTGGTCCGTTGATACTGAGTTGATTAGATTGTAACCGTTAGATCAATATGGGACCCACATTGTAACTGATTCAACTGAATGTCCGATTACGTGCTTTGCACGTAATCTGCACTTATAAAAGAACAAGAACAGATCATATTTTGGTCTGTCAGTTTACAGTTCAATAATTCTTCCTTTCTTGATTCTTCTTCTTCATCTTCTTGATTCTTCTTCTTCTTCAAACCTTCCATTACAACCCAATCTTATCCCTTGCTTGCAACCATGGCCAAGACTAAGCAAAAAGGTGCATCAATGGTATCAGAGCCATCGGATCCTCTTGCAGATCTGGAACTTGAGAGTGAATTTCCTCAAGGTTCCACTCACGAGGGAATTCTTGGTTTGGCGCCTGACTGGAGAATGGCAACAGAGCTACCAGATCTTGAATGATAGAATAGCAGGAGTGGAAAATCGGATGAAGGACATTGCAGATCAAGCATCTCAGATCCCTTTGATCTTGGCTCAGATGCAGCTATTAACTCAGAGGTTGGGGGAGAACCGACCTAATCAAGAATCGTCGGAGGTAATTCCACCATTACAAACCTCTGGTAAGCACAATCTCAACCTTGAGACTGGTGGAGGAGGATTCTTGAGTGGTGATAGAAACATGATTGGTGAATTTTTTTTTTTCAAAACTCCGAAGTTAGATGTTCATCCATTTTCGGGGACAGGGGATGTTCTGAATTGGATCTTTCAAATAGAACATTACTTCGAACTGTATAGAGTTCAAGGGGAAGAAAAAGTTAGAATAGCGTTTTTTTTCCTCAAGGATGAGGCCATCCAGTGGTGTCGATGGTTTCTTAAGAACAATGATGGTGTGGTAACTTGGAAAGAATTCAAAGAAGGGATTTGCAATAGGTTTTCGTTGAACATTTATGAAGATGCTGTGAAAACCTTGTGTAGATTAGAACAAACAACCACTGTTCTTGACTACCAGGTTAAATTTGAGAAGTTGCAATGTTTGGTAGAAGGTGTTAGTGAGTCTTTTTTGGTGCAACAATTCATAAGTGGGCTTAAGGAGGAGTTGCAACATGACGTTGCTATGGCGGAGCCACAATCACTGGGTGAAACCTTTAGGGTTGCATTGAGGTTTGAAAAGAAATCTAATTCACTTAGACAGTTCTACAAGACACCATACAGATCTAACTATAGAGGCTCAACATCCGGATACAATTCTTCACCATATCACTCTCAACCAACTACACCAACTCCTATGAATAATCCACCATTGAGATCTTCCAGTACATATCACAATAACTCAGAAAAACCTACCTTAAAGAAGCTTACACCTAATGAGGTATGGGAGAGAAGGAGGAAAGGGCTATGTTTTCATTGTGATGAAAAATATGTGATGGGACATGTGTGCAAATCTAAGGTCTATATGTGTATAGAGGGCGAGTGGGACATGTTTTCATTACATGGTGAAGAGGAGCTTGATCAGTTGTTAGAAGAGGAGGAGGAAAGGGAATTGAATAAAAGCTATCCTGTGCATCACTTACTCAAAGCAGATTCTGCCATTAATACTGAATGTTTGATATTGAAAGCTCAGTTAAAAGGAATTGATGTACACATTTTAGTGGATAGTGGAGCCACTCATAACTATATAGACCCATTTATCTTGCAAAGAGCTGGTATACCTCTTTCGATCAAACAAACTTTCAATGTGAGGGTTGCGGGGGGTAAGGAAGTAGAGGGAAGTGGGCTGTGCTCAAATGTGAAGATTAGCTGCCAGGGATATGATTTTGTTGATGATTTTTTGGTGTTTCCGATTGGAGGCCATGATGTGGTGGTAGGAGCCAAATGGATTAAGCAAGTTTCAGAAGTTACTGTTAATCTCATTGCCAAACAATTAAAATTTCATCATAAGGGAATTAATTGGGTGTTGTAAGGTTTGCATCCAACCTCTACTCAAATGCTATCTGATAAAGAAGCCAATAAAATTGCCCTCCAAACTCATAGGGGATTTGTTTTGTACCTAATATCTGATAATGAAAACAATCCTGTTGAGTTACCTGAAGATCCATGTTTACAAGAATTATTAGGGGAGTTTAAGGCTCTCTTTGAAGAACCCAAGAACCTACCTCCTGTAAGGCCATATGATCACCGAATACCCCTGGAACAAGGTTCTAAACCAGTGTGCATCAGGCCATATCGATATTCTTTTGATCAAAAGAATGCGATTGAAAATATTGTTGAAGAAATGCTGAGTCAAGGTATTATAAGACCAAGTAATAGTAGTTATAGCTCTCCTGTTGTCTTAGTAAAGAAACAAGATGGGTCTTGGAGGTTTTGTGTCGATTACAGATCTCTCAACAAACAAACAATTAAGGATAAATATCCTATTCCGATGATTGATGATCTACTTGATGAATTGAATGGGTCTACATTCTTTTCAAAGCTTGACTTGAGATCTGGATACCATCAGATCAGGATGCACAATGATGATATTGCAAAAACTGCGTTTAGAACTCACAGTGGACACTACGAATTTCTAGTAATGCCCTTTGGTTTGAGTAATGCTCCGTCGACTTTCCAAGCTCTTATGAATGATATTTTCAGACCTCACCTAAGGAGATTTATACTAGTTTTCTTTGATGACATTTTGATTTTTAGTCGATCATGGCAGGAACACTTGACACACTTACGGGAAGCTTTTCTCATCCTACAGAAGCACAAGCTGTTTGTGAAGAGATCTAAGTGTGCTTTTGGCCAAAGAGAAGTGGAATACTTGGGTCACATTGTGTCTAACTCTGGCATTGCTATGGATGAAAAGAAGGTATCGGCTGTTAAGGAATGGCCAATTCCAAAATCGGTGAAGGCTTTGAGGGGTTTTCTTGGTCTCACAGGCTATTATAGAAAATTCATTAAGAATTATGGATCAATAGCTTCTCCCTTAACTGATTTGACCAAGAAAGATAGCTTTACTTGGAATGATGAGGCTACAAAGGCTTTTAATCGGCTGAAAGAAGCACTTATATCTGCCCCAGTTCTCAAACTCCCTGATTTTAATGAGATTTTTGTTGTTGAGTGTGATGCTTGTAAAGAAGGAATAGGTGCGGTGCTCTTGCAAAAGTGCCATCTAGTTGCTTATATCAGCCAAGCTATTAAGAGTAGTTGCTTACACTGGTCAGCCTATGAAAAAGAAATGCTCGCAATCCTTCTTGCTGTTAAGAAGTGGAAGCAGTACTTGTTTGGAAGGAAGTTTATCATTCGTACTGATCATAAGCCCCTAAAATATTTGCTTGATCAAAGGTTGTCAATAGCAGCACAGCATTCACTAGGTGTGCTGAAAACATTTGAGTAAAGAAGAGGAGAAGAGAGCTGAAGAGCTGAAGCTGTGAGATGAAAGCTGTGGATGTATCAGTTGATGTATCAGAGTAGTGTAAATATCAATAAGTAGAAGGGCTGGAATGTAAAATAGCAAGTGAATCGGTATGAGGGGTTTTGGTCCGTTGATACTGAGTTGATTAGATTGTAACCGTTAGATCAATATGGGACCCACATTGTAACTGATTCAACTGAATGTCCGATTACGTGCTTTGCACGTAATCTGCGCTTATAAAAGAACAAGAACAGATCATATTTTGGTCTGTAATTCTTCCTTTCTTGATTCTTCTTCTTCATCTTCTTGATTCTTCTTCTTCTTCAAACCTTCCATTACAACCCAATCTTATCCCTTGCTTGCAACCATGGCCAAGACTAAGCAAAAAGGTGCATCACTGAACAGGGTGATGCTGCTGCTGGCTGACGGGAGGAGCAGCGAAGGGTAGCTACACTCGTCGAGGTCTGCAGGAGGGAGGTCACTGGCATCGTGGGGATGAGGTACGGGAGGAAGAAGGTGATGGGAGAGGGAGATGCAGGGGCGGAGAGCGGGAGACAGGAGGAGAGGGTGGAGGAGCACCGGGAGACGGGGTGAAGAGGGGGGCAGCGGTCGCGAGGGAGGCTCGCGATGTTGCTAGCGTTGCGAGCAACAGGAGGAGGGGACGAGAGAGACAGGAGTCGGGATGGATTGAAAAGGCGGCTAGGTGACGGGACGATGAACAGGGTGCAGGTATGGGTTCATTTTATATGGGGTAGGAGATGTTAGGGTTAGGGAGCATGAAGACGGCAGAATAAGGGAAAGAGATATATAGGATAGGAATATGGGGTTCGGGTTGGTTAAGTAAACGGGTGTGGGGATTATGGGCTAGCGGGTTAATGGGTAAAGGTGGGCTAACGGGTAGGATAGTATGCTAGGTATGGGTTTATATGGTTTTGGAAAACAGGGCAGGGGGTTTTGGGTTTTAATAAGGTTTTTGGGTATGGATAATGGGTATTGGATTAAGGAATTAAATGGGTATGGGTTTATTAAAAAAAAGAAATCTAATAAAATAAAATTAGGATTTTTAATAATCAGTCAAAATATCAATAATAATGATAATACTAATAACAATAATAATAATAAGAAAATGATAAAAATAATAATAGTACTACTAATAACAGTAGTAATAATAATAATAAAAATAAGAATCGTGTTATAATATAAAAATCATAGAAATAGTTGCAAATAAATTTATTGATCGAATACAGATTTTAATAGGAGATACAACAATACATTTTGACAAAAGAATTTGCGATTTTTTTTTTTTTTTTTTTGACGAGTAAAAGGTAGGATTAGCCTACCTCAAAATATATATTACTAATAAAAAGTTTGTAAGCAGCTATTACAATTTGCGAAAATTTTAAATACACAAAATATACAAAAATACGTTTTTGGAAAAACAGGGGTTACAAATTCCCCATTCAATCCAAAGTATCTGAATTTGTTGGAAAAAAAGAATTTCTCTGTTCTTTAGAAAAACAAAATCAGATAATGAGAAAATTTTCATCAGAAAGATACAAAAAATGTCTAAACAAACCTAACTTGCTGTATGAACAGTTAAAACAATAACGTTAAGTCCAAGTAGCAGGAGAGAAACTAGATGAACAATCAGAATCTGGCAAGAGAGAGTGTACTTTCCAAATGGAGCATTAACCAGATAACTAAGTTAAGATAAGAGTAGAAGAATCTTCTACACATACAAATGAAATTACTTGGTTAATACATTTAGGAAACCTAGTACTATTGACTTTCAATTAGGATGCCTAATGCTTGATAGGATCCCGTATATGTCACCGAAATTTGTTAAGAAGTGAAATAAAATACATGTAGAATTAATAAGCAATCACAATGGCAACGTCAAATACATAATACACACAAAATTTATCTAAGTTGCATATGAGACAATTTGCTTCTTAATTCTATCAAAATACTGAATTAATTTAGAGTTTTGACATAAGCATATCAAATTGTGTTATGACGGAACATTGAGTGTTTGTAGCAGCACGTCCTCCCATATAGATTACCGCCCCTCTGAGTCCAGCAACCTGCCCCAAATCAACTCTTCTTCCATGATCACACTACTGACTATTCCCACGAGACTAAGCTAATACCTAATTTGCTGAGGCCAAAAGTCCTCCACATTTTGCTAAAAAGAACTTTCTAAATCTGATCAGTATTAGCTATTTGTATTAACACACCTACCTTCCACCGTAAAATCCCCTCAGTTGGCACTACACCAAGTAGTAGATATTCGTGTTCTCTACCAAAGGGAATTAAATAGTCTACAAAGTAAGTAAAATCATCAGACAAGCAAACCTTAGTTCTGTTATAAATTCATTTTGAATACTGGAACTCTCTCAAAAAGAAATTTGCATGACTACATTTCAATCCACCTAGCATTGCCTCTAATTGTCATTCCTCAGCAATGTCATATTCTTGCAAGCTACCAAAATAGAACCAGATCTTCAGAAACAATAAAGGTACCTGTGAGAATGGAGTTAAGTTAGGGTACAGTTTTGTATAGCTCTCCCACATAACTTCAGTTATCACTACTTAGGCTGTTTAGCGCTTGAAGTCCAGATAACTACGTTATCTCGCCCAAAAACTTGAGACGTGGGTTTGCAAAATTCATCAAATTCATACATAAGGTTTGCAAAATTAATCAACATAGATGACCGCGGGTGATGGTGGAAGCGGTGGGTGATGGCGGATACAAAAGACAACGGCAGAGGAAGAGGTGGGCAACGGCGGTGGGTGGCGGCGGAGGAAGACGTCGACGGTGGAAAGGAAGACGGCGGCGGCGGTGGTGATGGAGGAGCAATGGCGATGGTGGGAGAGGGACGACGATTGCGACGTGACGGGATGACGACGGCGACGTGGTGAGTCGGGGATTCGGGTGCGAGAGAGAGAGGGAGAGAGATGGGTGTGAGTGTGAGAGTGTATAAATTGGGGGATTTGGAATTTGGGGGGAAAATGAAAAAGTTGGGGGGCAAATGAAATAATTTTGGGGGTTTAATTGGCGATCAGATAAATAACATAAATTGTTTTAGTGAGGCAGACTATACCCACAATGTTTTACCCCGTCAGTAAAACTTATAGTTACAGATTAAAGTTCTAAAGCTATAGGATACCTATACCCACAGTTTACTACACTTCTGTAGGTATATGATGCCTATACCCATGGTTTTAGTGACCTGTCACTACAGGTATCCATTGGTATATGTCAAATTCCATGTAGTGCCTTAAGCAAGCTCTGCATGCCTGGTATGGACAAATTGCTCAATATCTCTCTTTCTATGGTTTTAATTCTTCAAGTTCAGATCCTAGTTTAAGATTACTTCATCCATGTACACTATACTCCTTTTTTATGTGGATGATATGATTATTACTGGTGACAATAATGCTGAAATTTCACACCTCCGTGACGAGTTTTCTATTCGGTTTGAAATGAAGAATTTGGGAGAGATTCATTCTTTTCTTGGGTTAGAAATCGTGAAAGCAGATGGATATTTTCTTTCTCAAGGGTCGTATGCTAAAAGTTTTTGAATCGTTTTGGCATGAAGGATTCAAGACCAATTACCACTCCTATGGAACCACAACTGAAGTTGCAGAAAATTGAAGGAGAGCCATTAATGGAAGATGCCACTAAGTATCATCAGCTTGTGGGTAGTTTGTTCACAAAACCTGATATAGCATACTCTGTTGGAGTTGTATCACAGTTTGTGGAAAACCCTTGTGTTAGTCATTTAATCGTCGCAAAGCAAATCCTTCGATATGTGAAATGTACACTGGAGTTTGGTCTCTTTTATAAGTCAAATGTACCTTTCTCGTTACATGGTTATGCAGATGCCGATTGGGCTGGAGATGTCATAGGTCGACGCTCGACCTCAGGGTACTATTTTCATACTAGTTCTGTTGTGGTTTCTTGGTGTAGTAAGAAACAGCGAACTGTCTCTCTCTCAAGCACAGAAGCTTAATATGTGGCAGCCATTACTGCCACACAAGAAGGCATTTGGATTAAACGACTTCTTCAGGATGTTGGAATTACTCTTAATTATGGAATTCCCATCAGTTGCGACAATGAGAGCACAATTAAGTTAGCTTGCAACCCGGTGTTTCATGCTCGTACAAAATACATAGAAATTCATCATCATTTTGTTCGAGAAAAGGTGCTAAATCAAGAGATTATACTGCAGAAAATAGGAACCAATGGTCAAGTTGCTGATGTGTTCACCAAAGCTCTTTCACGAGCTAAGTTCGAAAAATTTCGCAGTATTCTTGGTGTTATTGATCGTAAGTCTGCACTAAGGGGGAGTATTGCAATTTAGTGCATCCTACGGTGGGTGAACTAGTCAGTTAAGTTGATGAAGTCAAGAGCTTTTTTAGGACTCGTTTTTATTGATTTAAACTTTGTTTGACCTAGTCTTTAGTTGATTCAGTCTTCAGTTTGTTACAATGAGTTATAATAGTTGAGTTTCTTCAGGAGCTTTTTAAGCCACTAGCTAGTATAAATAAAGAGTCAGTCTCTTTATTTTATGTACTTCACTTTTTGTAATTCAGTGAGCAATAAACCTTGGCTTCTTAATCTTTGTTCTTCATCTTAGATTCTATATTCTGTTATATGTTTCCTGGTTCTATTTATTTGTTACATCTGGGACATGTCCGTATGTGCCGTTTTTCATACTTAGATCCCATATTACGAGGTTTAATGAATTGAGAGAGGCGATATATGAATATGGGATTGTTTAGTGACTAATCTAAAAAATCAAAAAAATCAAAAAATCAGCGATTTAAGTTGGTTTTAACCAACACCTTTTCTTCCAACTCATATTTGTTGGTCAAGCGAGTTATAGGAGATGGGAACTCCGTCCATAAATAACCAATTGAAAGTTGTTACTAATTTATAATTTTAACAGTGAATAATATTGTCCTTTCAAAATTCCAAAGCCTCAAAATCATCTAGGCATACTAATTAGTGCAGGATTATATATCCTGAAAATATAACCACCTCCGTTTAATAAATTTAATAAGCAGTAACAACAAATGTCAGTTGTTGTTAGCCCCAGGGCCCCCCCAACCATAAAATATATTATAGTAATAAATAACAGTCTTTGTCACCAATATGAGATGAGGATTAAAGAATAAGAGAATAACGAAGTCATGAACAATTGAACATAGCTACAAAACTTCAATCTGATGCTAGAATCAACAAAGAAAAGAATGACTTGAGGTTTTTGTTGACTCTTAGTTCGGTACGTGCTAACTTATACTAATAAGTTTGAATTTAGTGTGTCAGATTTTCAAAATCAATTAATATCAAGAATAGATCTAAGAGAGATTCACAAATATGCAAATAAGAAAAGTAATAAAGGAAGATTGCATATACGAACAAAAGATGAAATTATTCAAAATGAGTTCTCAATTAATTGGTCTTCAAGCAATCTATCAAGACTAGATTTTTAGTAATATTTTCGTGAGATTATTATTGTATATGATTGATTAAAAATGGATTAATTTATGGTAAGAAAACAAAGTGGATTCGAAATGTACAGCCAAGACCGGTCGACCGTACATAATGTCGGTCGACCGCAACTTTAGTTGCTTAAGACAGCGGTCGAACTTTCATCTCTCTAGCTACGCCAGAGAGCTGAACGGTCAACCGCACGTTTTTTACGGTCAACCGCAACTTGTGCTGTATATTGTTTTAGAATGTATCGTTTTTATATTTGATCAATACACTTCCTCTTCTACTTAAATGAACGAATCTACTGTGTCTTCTCTACCAATTACTTATGAGAAAAATATTTTCAAATAATCCTTCGATAATCAATCCGAGTGTGAGCGTGAATTTGTTTGTATTCTTCAGTCAAGATCTCAAAACGATCTTGAGTTTTCTTTTTATTTCTTTTCCACTTCGTTGAGATTGACAGGTCTTGAATTAGAAGTCCTGTGGGTGTAATAAGTCTCTCGGCCTGAATCCGAGAATCACTGTACAAGGGGTTTTAAGTATAGTGGAATGCTTGTGGCGGAGAATTGTTACAAGTAGGTGGTGTGGACGTAGATCTGGGGGTCGAACCACGTTATATCGCTGCGTCATGTGTGTTTGCTTTTCTTGTCTCTCTTGCATTTACTTTACTTTATTTTACTTTATTTCTTTAATTTTTTAATTCTGCACGATCACCCTATTTAGCCCCCCCTTAAGGGTGATTCACAGTGGTATCAGAGCGAGGTGCTTATAAAAAGCTTAAAAGCTTAAGTAAAAGGTCCAATGACTGAAATCCCTCCTTCCCAAAACTTGTACTCATCGGAGCCCTTCGTCTCCAATAGGATAAGTCTTACCCGGTCACCATTTTTTGATGGAAAATACTATGGCGTCTGGAAAGTTCGTATGTCTCATTTTTTACAGATGCTCGGAGATGAGGTATGGAATGTATGCATCAACAAAACTGAAATCCTAGTTAGCGATGGAAAGAAGGAATTCACACCGGCAGAGTTGGCCCTCAAGACAGCAAATTCCAAAGCAATGACGGCTCTTTATGCAGGGTTGAATAATGAAGAGCTAATGCGAAGTGGGCACAACTGCAAAATAGCTTACGAGATATGGAATAACATGCTGAAGCGGCATGAAGGAACCGCTTCTGAGGTAAAAGCTAAAGTGAATTTGTGCTTTTATAAATTTGATGTGTTTCGCATGTTGCCAGGGGAGAACGTGGATCAAATGCTCGCCCGGTTTGACATCATTGCCCATGAACTTGAGAGCTTGGGTAAGGGGCTTGATGATGACCGCAGGGTCGGAAAGCTCATAAGCTGTCTCACGCCAAAGTGGGACGTTAAAGCCGCTGCAATGAGGGAAACTCTTGAAGAGAAGGGATTCGATTACTATACATTTCAAGGAAAGCTAAAAACGTATGAGATTGAAATGTTGGAGACAAAACGATACACGCAGAATATCGGGATCGAACCAAAGACTGAGGAGAGAACTATTGCACTAAAAGCAGAAAGGGCCCAACCATCAAATGCTGATTCATAACATGAGGAGTCAGACGAGGACATTGCACTATTAACAAGACAATTTTGTAAGTACTTCAAAAACAAAAAATATGGTAGGTATCAAGAAGAAAGGGAAAAGGAGAAAGAGGACGTATGCTACAAGTGCAAGAAGCCCGGACACATTCGTGCAAACTACCCCAGTCAACAAGACAGGAATAGGAAATATTATCGCTCAAATTCAAGACAGAGGAAGGTGCTAAAGGGAACTTGGCTAGACTCGGACTCAAGAGAGAAAGAGCAAGACCACGGCGACGTCAGCTTCATGACTCTTGGTAGTGGTGAGGTGCAATCACTTTCTAAAGAAGTGGTAATCGAACAACCAACTTATGATGAACTCGTAGATATATGTAATGATTTGAAAGACTATGCCAAGAAACTAAGTCATGAACTTAGACAATATAAATAAAATTCTAATGAAATAAATGACGCCTGCATAACAAAAAATCACAAACTGAAAAATAAGAATACCCTAATTTTTAAAAAACTTGAGTCATGTAAAAAAGTTCATGATATTTTGCTAGAAAAAATTGAGATGTTGAAACAACAAATTCGTAAATCGCTAGCAAAGAATGATGATCACTTAAAAGAGATTCAGGAGAAATCTGTCTATATTGCCAAGCTCACAAATGACTTAGATGAATGTAAAAGAAAATTTGATAAAGTAGTGGAAGGATGTAATGAAGCCCTTAATCAAAATAGGATCCTTGATGCCACGCTAGATACTCTTTGTTGGAACACAAAAGACGATGAGATAACTAGAAAAAGACTATATAAAAAGGTAATTGAGATCGAAAAAATTATTGAAAAGCATAAAGGGCCCAGTTACTTTATTACAAAGAATTCAAGATCCTATCATGATAATAGAGGGCTTGGTTACGAAGAGCAATACCTCATAAAAAACCATCATGTCATACACACTTGTATAAAAATCAACATAATCACAAAACAAAAATAAATCATACAAGTGTGCATGACCCAAGACATAGTCGAATCACATGTAATTTTTGCTGTAGACTAGGACATATTTCTTATAACTATTCACTGAAAGGAAGTACTAATCTTGTGTAGGTAAGAAAGGATACAAATTCAGATTTAAAACAAACTTGGGTACGCAAAGTTATGCCTACTAATCTTGGTGTAGGTACCCCAACGTAGTGGTACCTTGATAGTGGTTGTTCAAATCACATGACTGGTGACAGCAGATATTTTTCATCACTATCAAGGAAAAAGGGGAAGGACATCATCTTTGGAGGCAATAGCACTGGTCAAACCATTGGTAAAGGTAAAATTAGTTTTGGTTCCTCATGCTCCATTGAGGATATCCTATTGGTAAGAGGTCTAAAGCACAACTTAATTAGTGTTATTCAACTATGTGATAAAGCGTATACTATCACTTTTGATAAAAACACATGCACTGTATTAGATAACAATAAAGATTGTTTACTTCTTGCTAACAGATGCAATAATATATATGTCATAAACTCAAATTAATTAGCACAGGAAAGTATGAGATGCTTTGTCGCACGGAATGAGGATGGATGGTTATGGCATCGTAGGCTTGGTCATACGGACATGGACAATCTCAACAAACTTGTAAGCAAAAAGCTTGTAAGAGGAATTCCTAAAATTAAGTTCGAAAAGGACAAACCATGTGAATCATGCCAATTCGGTAAGCAAACAAAAAGTTCTCACAGACCAAAGAAAATGGTATCAACTTCAAGACCTCTTGAACTTTTGCGCATGGATCTTTTTGGTCCATCACGAACACGTAGTAATGGTGGTGCACGATATGCATTTGTTATTGTTGATGACTATAGTAGATTTACTTGGGTTGCCTTCTTGCCAAAAAAAATGAAATAGTACATGTATTTCAAAAATTCTATCGTAGAGTGAAAAATGAGAAAAGCTTCACCATTGTTACTATTCGTAGTGATCATGGTGGGAAATTTCAAAATGAACTATTCACATCATTTTGTGACAAAAAGAAAATAAAACGTAAGTTCGCCTGTCCTCGCACTCCCCAACAAAATGGGGTTATTGAAAGGAATAATCGATCTCTTCAAGAAATGGCCCGTACAATGCTTAGTGAAAAAGATTTACCTAAGTCATTTTGGGCAGAAGCTGTCGATACAGCATGCTATACCATAAACCAAGTAATCATCAGAAAGTATCTTGAGAAAACCCCTTTTGAACTATATTATGGCAAAACTACCAACCATAGCTACTTTCGTGTCTTCGGATGCAAAGTATTCAATTTAAATACTCTTGATAATTTGGGAAAGTTTGATCCTAAGAGTGATGAAGGTATTTTTCTAGGATACTCTCTTAATAGCAAAGCATATCGTGTATTTAATAAAAGAAGATGCATTACTCAAGAATCTATTGATGTTGTTTTTGATGAAACTAACCCCTACTCCAAAGAGATATTACATGTTGTTGATGATGATGAGGCAGGGGTTCGTGTTGAAAAGAAGCAGGTTCATATTGAAGAAGAACCACAAGCAAATGATCAAAATCAAATGGTGCCTCAAGACAAAGATGAACCTAAAAACCAAATTGATGAGATGCCTACAGAACAAATTGATGTCATGGAAGATAAAAATACACAACATCAAGACCCCGTAAGTGAGAAACGTCCTGCATGGAAAATCATGTCTAGTCATCCTCCATCTCTTATACGGAGCGATATGTCTAAAGGGGAGTTTTCAAAGCAAATACAGGATGGGTTCGAAATGAGTATGATGGCCGAACTAACCTATTTCCTTGGACTTCAAATACAACAAAAAAAGGATGGAATATTCATAAATCAATCTATGTACGCCAAAGAACTTGTCAAGAAATTCGGACTTGAAAATGCAAATGCCTACAAAACTCCAATGGCTACTACCACTAAGCTATCTAAAGACGAAACTGGTAATAACGTTGATATTTCTACTTACAGAGGTATGATTGGTAGTTTGCTTTACATTACTGCATCGCGTCCTGATATTATGTTTTGTGTCTGTTTATGTGCACATTTTCAATCATGTCCTAAAGAATCACATTTGGTTGTCGTTAAGCGTATCATTCAATATATTAAAGGCACACCAAATACTGGTCTTTGGTACCCAAAAAATAGAAAATTTTCTCTTGTAGGATACTCTGATACAGATTATGCCGGCAGCTTAACTGATAGAAAGAGCACCAATGGTACATGTCACTTCTTGGGCAACTGCCTTGTTTCATGGGCATTCAAGAAACAAAATTCCGTTACTCTTTCGACCGCCGAAGCTGAATACATTGTGGCAGAATCCTGTTGTGCGCAGGTATTATGGATGAAACATACTCTCGAGGATTATAAGGTATTCTTTGACCACATCCCTATAAAATGTGACAATACTAGCACTATACACATGACTAAAAGTTCTAACAAATACAGTCGTACAAAACACATTAATATTAGATATCATTTTATTAATGATCACTTTCAAAAAGGAGATATTTTACTTTAGTATACTTCTACTGATTCACAATTTGCAGATATTTTTACAAAACTTTTAGACGAAAAAAGTTTTTACTTCTTAAGAAGGGTATTAAATGTTATTGATTTTTCATCCTAAAAGTTGTTTTTGTATGAGTTGGTCGACCGTACGGTCGACCGGATCAGTCTCAGGTTTTTGACTACTTACCGTTTCTTGAAATTATGCCTATTGCGGTCGACCGGCTTGTCCTCTGTGACCTCTGCTAATTTTGTGGTCGACTGTGCGGTCGACCGGTATGCTCTCTAGATAAATTTTTTTAAAATCATGTTTTGCAGTCGACCGGTATGCTTTCTGGATAATTTTTTTCAAAATTGTGTTTTGCGGTCGACCGTACAGTCGACCGACTCTCTCTCTCTCTCTGACCTTGTTTTTCAAAACTTTATAAAATCAATTATTCTTCTCTCAATCTCTTGATTTCTTTGTTGCTTTGATGTGTATTGGGGAGAATCTCAAATCTATGATATTATGTAGAGCTCTCCCTGTATATCAGAGAGTCTCGTTATCAACGGTATCATGTAAGAAGATTCTCTTTCATATTTTTTCAAATTTGTAATATCTTCGAAGCTGCCTCTTCGTTATTACAAACTTTCCAAGGATTATTTTACTTCTGTCTCCTATATCTATCCCTTCTTGGTGTGTTCCAAAAGGGGGGAAGAATGTTTTTAGAATGTTTTCAAACGATTTTCAAATCTTTTCATTAATTAATACTGTCATTCCTCTTTTATAATTGTTCATTAAGTTCTGAATTACAGGTGATACTATATTAAGGGGAGTATTCGCTCTCTTAAAAAGCTCTTTTTATATGAAAATCTGTTTTACAGGATGTACTAAATTCAGGGAGAGTATTTACATATTGTGTTTTAATTTTCAAACATTCGTGCATGTTTTGTTCACACCAAAAAGGGGATGATTGTTGACTCTTAGTTTGGCGTACACAAAACGTGCTAACTTGTACTAATAAGTTTGAATTTAGTGTGTCAGATTTTCAGGATCAATTAACATCAAGAAAAGATCTAAGAGAGATTCACAAATATACAAACAAGGAAAGTAATAAAGGAAGATTGCATATACGAGGAAAAGAGGAAGTTATTAAAAAGGAGTTCTCAATTAATTAGTATTCAAGCAATCTATCAAGACTGGATTTTTAGTAATATTTTCGTGAGATTGTTATTGTATATGATTGATTAAAGATGGATTAATTTATGGTAAGAAAAAAAAGTGGATTTGAAATATACAGCCAAGACCGGTCGACCGTACATAATGTCGGTCGACCGCATCACAGTCGACCACAACTTTAGTTGCTTAAGACAGTGATCGACCTTTCATCACTCTAGCTACGCCAGAGAGCTGAACAGTCGACCGCACATTTTTGACTCGACCACAACTTGAGCTGTATACTGTTTTGGAATGTTTCGTTTCTATATTTGATCGATACACTTCATCTTCTACTTAAATGAACGAATCCACTGTGCATCTTCTACTTAAATGAACGAATCCACTGTGTCTTCTCTACTAATTACTTTGAGAAAAATATTTTGAAATAATCCTTCGATAATCAATCCGAGTGTGAGCATGAATTTGTTTGTATTCTTCATTCAAGATCTCAAAACGATCTTGAGTTTTCTTTTTACTTCTTTTTCACTTCGGTGAGATTGACAGGACTTGGATTAGAAGTCCTGTGGGTGTAATAGGTCTCTTGGCATGAAGCCGAGAATCACTGTACAAGGGGTTTTAATTATAGTAGAATGCTTGTGGCAGAGAATTGTTACAAGTAGGTGGTGTGGACGTAGACCTGGGGGTCGAACCACGTTATATCGCTGCGTCATCTATGTTTGCTTTTTTTGTCTCTCTTGCATTTACCTTACATTTTACTTTATTTCTTTAATTTTTTAATTCCGCACGATCACCCTATTCACCCCCCCTTAAGGGTGATTCACAGTTTTAAAACCATTCATGTTCAAAGCTATTGGATTCAACCCGGATATTGGATTCAACCCGAATATTGGATTCATGTTCAAAGCTACTGGATTGCTATTGGATTCAACCCGAATATTCTCACTTGTACCAAGGTATACAGTGGAACATTCTCCCTGAATATCCGACTGAAACGACGGTCTGATAATTGGGAGCAGAAAATTACTGTCGTGTATGGGCCGAACTTGGCTACAGATCGAGATGCCTTTGGGCAAGAGCTTGTCGATATTCGACATCGATGGTCCGGAGCCTGGATTGTTGGGGGGGCTTCAACATTACCAGATTTACTTTCGAGCACAAGGAAAGAGGCTTCAGTGACTAGACACAGAGAAGAGTTCAATAGGGTGATCACGGAACTAGAGCTGATCGATATTCCAATTAATGACAGACTATTTACATGGTCAAACATGCAAGCTGTTCCGATTATGGCCAAATTGGACAAGATTCTAGTATCAGTAGAGTGGAAGGCTAAATTTCCATTAGCAACTGCTAGATCGATCCCTAGACCTACGTCAGATCATACCCCGATCCTACTTGATGCTGGGGTACAGGGAGCTCAAAGGCCAAGGATGTTCAGATTTGAGAAGGCCTAGCTAGAAATTCAGGGATTTCACCACATGGTGATGGAAAATTGGGCGCTCCCAACTACTGGTACGGATGCTGCATCCCGATGGTGTGAAAAAATCCACAGATTGAGAAAGCGGCTGCGTAGATGGAATCAGTCTAGATTCTCGACCATCTGGCGTGCAAAAGATTCCTTTTTGGAAGGAATTGATGAGCTAGAAAGGTTAGAAGAAACGAGAGTCCTATCACAAGATGAAAGAAACAGGCTACTAGAGCTCCGAGGAAATATGACCAATCTTTATAAGTTGGAAGATATCAAATGGCAACAAAGGTCAAGGATTTCGTAGCTCAAAGAGGGAGACACAAATACGGCCTACTTCCACCGAGTGGCAAGCGCAAGACATAGCTCCAATCTAGTCCTGTCAATACAGACAGAAACGGGAACATCGCAAGACAAAAATGTGATTTTCAAAACCTTTCAAAATTACTACAAGGACCTCTTTGGGAAGAAGACTGACTTCAGGATACCACTTAGGGATGATTACTGGCAGGCATACCAGAACGAATCTGCACAAACATTATCCACTTTGGAAGAACCCTTCTCGAAAGCGGAAGTGAAAAAGGCCATCACTCAAATGGGAGCAGACAAGTCGCCTGGGCCTGATGGCTTTCCAATGTTGTTCTTCCAAGTGTTCTGGGAAGAAATTAAAGGGGACATTATGGCACTGATGGATGAATTCTTCCACAACAACCTCAGATTGGGCATGTTCAATTTTGCGAAAGTTGTTCTCATACCCAAACGGGAGGAGTCTACGAGAGTGGAGGATTTTAGACCGATTAGCCTCATAAACTACTCGGCTAAGATCATCACAAAGGTCCTGGCCATCCGTCTGGGAAGTATAATAGACAGTTTAATTAACAAAACCCAGATGGGTTTCATCAACGGCAGATGTATCCTAGACTGTGTGGCCACCGTTGAACAAGTTATCCACCACTGCCATACGGGCAACACTAAGAACTTCCTCCTCAAACTGGACTTTGAGAAAGCATACTACTTCTTCGATTGGGAGTGCTTGCTGGAAGCTCTCAGAGGGAGAGGATTCGGGGTTAAATGGATAAGATGGATCAAACAGTGTTTACATACTAGTAAAACGGCAATCTCGGTGAATGGGCGGTCGGGTCCACCGTTTTCTTGCAAGAAGGGGTTCCGGAAGAGGGGACCCGCTATCCCCACTTCTATTCACTATTGTAGCGGATGTGCTGAGGGGCATGCTAGAGAACTATGGAAGAAAGGGTTGGATAACGCCCGTGGCCAGCAGCAACTCTAATCAAGAGTGCACAATTCTCCAGTATGCGGATGATACCCTACTCTTTGGTAATGGGACCAGGTCAGAAACAGTCTGCTTTAAAGGGGCCCTCTACTGTTTTGAAGCCTGGTCTGATCTCAGGATAAATTTCCACAAAAGTGCTTTGATTCCAATTACACTTTTCAATGTAGAAGCACGGGAACATACTACTATACTAAACTGTATGACTGATGAGTTCCCAATCAAATGCTTAGGGCTCCCACTCAGACCAGGAAAACTTACTAAGACGGACTGGCTACCTATCATGGAAAGGGTGGAGAACAGATTGTCTGGTTGGAAAGGAAAATCGCTTTCACTCAGGGGGCAGAGTGGTACTTATCAATTCAATGTTTTCTAGTCTGCCCATTTACTACATGTCATTTTTTGAGCTGCCTAAATGGGTCATTCAAAGGATTGACCGAATCTGAAAGCAATTCCTATGGAAAGGGGCGGACTCGAATAGGGGGGGATACTACCTGATCAAGTGGGGTATTGCATGCATGAAGAAGAGACATGGAGGGATAGGCATCATTTACTTAAGAGATATGAATCTTGCCCTATTAGGAAAATGGTGGTGGAAGGTCTTCCACCACAGTGGAGAAGGATGGCAGGACTTCATTCAACCATACCTCCGGGAAAAATGTACAAGAAGTTTAGGCTTCCGGGTAGGGTCTAGAGTTTCTCGCTTCTAGAAAGGAATTACCAAAGCAAGCGGACCTTTCAACTCAGCAGTAGGAGACCTTCCCGGATCTGTATGAGAAAACAACTCGCCCGATTGTTTCTGTGGCCGAGACATAGAAGAGGGCCAACTGGAGACCGTCTTTCGAGGGCCTCTAAACCCAGGTTTACAACAACAACTGCATGAACTACAAACACACATTACACGGAACGGGGCGATGTGTACGCAAGGCCCAGATTAGTTGCGCTGGAGATTAGAGACCAACGCAGCTTTCACTGTTAGATCTTTGTACCACCGAATTCACTATCGAGGATGCAGACCCAGTTCGGCACAAGTATTATGGAGGGCCAAAACACCCCTTAAAGTAAGGGTCTTCCTTTGGCTAGTGCTCAATAATGCAATCCTCACTAGAGAGAACCATGCCAAAAGACGACCTCAGATAGCGACCAACTGCGGATTCTGTAACACACATATGGAGAATCTGAATCACCTTTTCATTCACTGTCAAAGGAGTAAGGCAACTATGGTAGAATTATTACGGGCCTTAGGAACAAGTGACTACCCCAATGAATACGAGGATTTGTGGATTGGCCCCAAATTTGCCTCGGTACGCCACGAAATGAAGAATGCTTGGTACATTGCTATTGCGGCAACTATTTGGGTGTTATGGCTAGACAGAAATAATTTCTATTTTTGTGCTTCATGTAATAGTATTTCTGGTAATCTTACTCATATCATGCATCTTATTTTTTTCCGGGCCATAGCTGCTGCCACAGGGGCAAGAGGGAGGATGCCAGAGTCTTCCAGGTGAAAGAATTTGATGATGAGGAGGTCGAGTTTGGACCGACACTGGATTGAGGGGTAGGTGCCCCTTTTGCTCACATGATACATCGGGTTCCCACAGGCCGCAACTACCTCTATTTTGCTTTCTGTTTCGAATTACTGTACTTTTGGTTGTACTTTGTATAGATGGTTATACCCACCCTCCATGATTTTGTTGGGGGTAATGTTTTATTTTCTGTACTGTACTTTTGTATTTCCCCCGGTTCACTGGAATTGTTTTATTAACTTCTTATTAATGAAACAGGATGGCGTTATTCCACGTATAATCTAAAAAAAAAAAAAAAAAAATGAATGGTTACACTTTGCACACAAACACACAGGAACAAGTGTTGGTGACCTAACAAAAGGAAAATAAAAGCACTGACTGTACATGTCTAGCGTCTTTCATCATCCCATGGGCCAAATGTCAATTTTTTCCACTACATATTACTACCAGAGTAGTGAGTATGACTAAGTGGGAAAGTTTTGGCATGCTTGGTACCATTGTTTTCAAAACTTTGCAAAAAAGGCATTGATTGTACTGTCATTTAGTTTTAATCCTACCTCAAAGGACCGTACTTAGTTTAGTGCAAGCTACCCAATTCTATCATTAGTGAAGTTCGTTTCACAATTGCTAGCGTCTTTCTTAGGTGGCCTTCTGTACGCATATATAGCTCGAACTCAGTTTTCGTTCATGATTTAATGGGGGAAAAGAGTCGTAATCTCTAGCATAAAAGATTAGGCAACTTGTCATTGAAATCACTACAAACCGCACATGCTATAGCGGCGCTTTTACAAGACTATAGCGGTGATTTTTGGCGCCGTCATAGCACATAATGACATTTCTAAAATCGCTGCTACAAGCGCCATTAGAACGTGCGTCGTTATAGCCATATAGGCTATCGCGGCATTTTATGTCGCCGCCGCTAAAGGTGCTAATTTATAACGGCGTTTCTAAAATGCCGGCATAGGCCCATTTCTCTTTTGTTTTGTAAAAAATGGACTAGCTATAGCGGCGTGTCAAAAACGCCGTGATAGATGAAAATTCCAAAAAATTAACCTATAACGGCACTTTTGAAGCGCCACAATAGTGTTATTTTTTTTTTTTGAAAATTCTGGCATCTATGCCGGCGTTTTAGGGTAAACGCCGGGATAGGTTTTTTTTTTTTTTTTTTTTTTTTTGAGATTTTATTATAGAATTTCAAATAAAAAAATCTGTAATTAATCGCATTTTACAAAAATACCTATAGTCATATTAAATTAAAATGCTTTAATCTTAAAATCAATAATAACATCATAATCAATAACCAAAAGTCACATATCACAAAAAATAATATTTGAATAGAAAAAAAATTAGAAGAAATATCATAAGTTCATGTATTTCACAATTAAAAAAGATACAATATTTGATGTTACAGATGACTCAAGCATACAGCTTGATATTTCGCTTGCAGTCCAATATGTGGTCTGAAAATAAAAGAATTCACTTCTTCAATCACCACAACCTGCACAAGAAAAGAAGCAAACAACAGATCTAATTAAGTTATTCATTAAAAAAAATTATCCATCATCTGTAAAAAAAATGATAACAATACTAAACAATTATATTTTCTTCCCAAAGAAAACTCTGATTAGTTCATCTCAGTGATCTCACATATTAAACGATTAATGAAAAGAAGTTCAAGTACTTGTAGCAAAACTCTAGTAACAAAACTAGAGTTACTCTTCACACGTGAGACTTTTAAGGACATAGAAACTTTAAAGGAATCATTAATATAATAGAACAACATATCCAAGTAGTATATAGTCATATACTACATTATTTCCAAGGGCAGATGCAATGCACTTTACTAGTGTTACAATTCAACTTCAGATCTAAGCTTCATCCTATCATTACTAAAATCCAGTTCTCTGACTTTTTGAGTTAAATGTAATCATGCCATTTTCAGCTTAGTTGCAGATACAATTTCATAGCATTTAATTCCCACATGAGAAGAAATGTTGCATAATATTCATAAGCTAAGAAACCTTACCCGAGAGCTAAAGCACCAGACAACTGAAGAAGAAATCCAAGAGCGGCCGACAAAAGAATAACTGTTGTATTAGCACGGTTCCAATTGAATGACAGAACACCAGGAGGGTCAAGCCAGAGCATGAGTGCCACCAAGAAGAGAAGTGTGATTGGAGTTGTCTTCCACATCAAACTGTTTTTAACATTCAAAGTTTAGGCAACAAGAACAAGCTTATATAAGACAAATCCAAAACAAATTAATTCTAGAAGATAGATGAACATACGCTAAGGCAGTCCAGTTCTCCTGCTGTTGTAGATTGGACCACAGTATCTTATTGACTGCACTAGGTATTATCCATGCCGATGCTATGCATGCACCGAAAAAATGGAACTCAAGATCCGTAACTATTGCAACGGCAACCCCAACAGAAACAATTGTCAATGCGAGTACCTGATAAATCGCAAAAGTTAAAGCACTCTCAGAACATAACAAGCTTAAACAGTTATCAGGTTACATAACAAACTTAAACAGTTATCTTCCATTCGACAGGAATTTCAGAGAGCTTAATCAGATCTTTTCTCTTAACAAAGCAGGTTACCTAAGACCGAGAATAGAAATGAGACTGAAAACTCTAGTTAAAACTGATTAAGCTAGAGTTTTCAGTCTAGAAATGAGAACTGATCTAGTGTTAGAGCTTAATCAGTCTAGAGTTTAATCAGTCTAGGTTTTGGTGATAGAGCTTAATCAGTCTAGAGTTTTCTATTCTCAGTGCTCTCCATGTGAACTGGCCATGCAATTTCTGTAATCTCTGCAAAATATGTTCTTTGCAGGGAGCTGTAATATCTCTAGTTAAAACTCTAGTTAAAGTTCAAGTCTCATTTCTATTCTCAGTTCAACTCTAATTTTCAGTGCTCTCCACACACTAATTCTTAAATTTCTATTCTTAAATTTTGAATCTCCACCACTTTTAGCACCATAATTTGGGTAACATAGGCTTTTTACGACAATCAAGACGTACATTCAGATAATTGGTAACCAAAGAAGGAAAACGAGCAAGATAACTCACAGCATGGCCAAACTGCACTTCGGACTTAAAGAGGCGTGCACAGGTTCCACTAACCCAGGCAACGACTGGTTTCTGAACCTTTCCTTCTTTAAGGGCCTCCACAAGAGAGTACTCATCATGCTCACCAAGTTCCCCAAGCACAACCATCATTTTGACCTTGGAACCAGAAGCATTATAGAAGAAAAAATGTCAGAGATACGTACCACAATTAATCAAAGAGCACATTAATATTCATAACATACAATGATGGTGACTGCAAACTTATGAAGAAAGTTGGAAATTGAAAATAACTTTAGTCACTGTTAAACATCTTAATATCAATGGTTACTACTGAAGAATCTTGGAAGTGTGAAATACCAGAGATCATTCTGAATGGAGGGCCATCATAAGCCCTATATTAGTTAAACCATAAATTGTTAAGCGCTATATGTTAAGCGAATAGTAGAGCAAAATGCTGGCTTGTATAGGGACATACCCGTGGAGGGTTTTCGATTGCTTGGCAAGCTCTATGAGCTGGAAATCTCTGATCTCTAAACTGAGAACCAGATGCAAATTCTCGATCAGAGACAAATTGCATACTTAGAAAGCCTCACCTCCCATATGAAGAAATCGTCCATACCTTGATCGTCATCTTTGCACTTGGGTTTCTAGCTATGTACTTGTAATCCCAATTAATACCTATAACTTTGGACAAATACACAATCAGATATATTATGAAAAATGTAATAACTACATACATGCAGAAATCTCTATTAAGAAAATAAAATCATCAAGCTTTGCATAAGTCAGTCTACAACTTAGTGGTATATCTGTGAAATAAAGCAATAGTAATTAAGACAAGCAATGGTAATTAAGAAGCCCACAAGTTAGATTGATTTTTGACTAAATTATCGAACATCTTGAATGACATACCTGAAAAACTCCTATGGGATCACTTAATCTTGTATCGGCTTGTGTTCTCTAATTTTCCTATTGTTTTATTTTGAAGTAAAAGAACTGAATCTGGTTTCCTAACTTTGTAATAATACGTCAAACAAATAATGATACATTTAAATAGTTTTCCTTATGTCATTAGCATTACAAAGAAGCGGTTAACACAAGCCTTTGGATATAGATTATTAAGGACTAACATGGACCATTAAGCATCACAGTCAGTACCAGTATGTCTAAAAGAATGCTTGAATATTAGAATGCTAGCAATTGAAAAGTAGCATGACTTGTAGTGCGGCACATCCACCAGCAACATATATATGAAGACCTTCTTCATTTTGAGTAAAATTGTATTATTCTACGAAATGAAATGTATTAAAAATTCACTGAAATAATACATAAACTGAAAATACATCACATGCACCAGATTTACCAAAGAGAGGTCGAAAAATATTGCCACAATTCCCTAACATAGCAAAGCAACAAAGTAATAACTTGCCTTGACTCGTTATGGTCCTGCTCCTTTCTCACATTCCCAGTCTATCGTAGCACCTCATTGAAGGTATTAAATGCATCCATCTGAAATATACATGTCAAAACAACATTTAAATGGACATGTAGTAAACATTTGTTGCAATCCTCTTATTAGATTAAGAAATAATGTGATACCTTAACATTCTATTCTCTTTCTCGAAACAAGTCTATTAACTTTGGACATGCCTGCAAAAAGGCCAGAAAACATTTCAGATACTGTACTGATCCATTATAACTCTTATCACACAGCAATAAAAAAAAATCAAGAAACGCTAATTGGGTAGAAACTGAGAATCGAGAAAATGGACCAGGTCATTGATGTACGATTAGAATCCTCAAGATCCACTACCGTTAAAAATGCAAACCCATGTATCTTATCAGCCCAACCTGTTGGATTTCATACACAAAATTACAAATTTATTGAAATATCACAAGAAGTAGACAAGTATTTGCATTTAGGATGATGTTAACGGACTTGACACTATAAAAAGTCCACAGGTAATACCAGCATAATACCGAATTAGATCGAAAAGGTTGTGAGCATCCAATCCAAGAAATGAAAACTAGGATTTCAAGAAACGAAAACTAGGAGGTGCTCAGAGTTGAGTTTTGAATGGAATAAAGGTTTACCACATAAACATTTCAAATTAGAGCTCCTATTCCAAAAACACATAAAAGGAGACAAGCATAAGAGAGATGGAACATACATTTGCTATAACCAATCTCAATTCTATTATTAACCAATCTCACAAGTTCAATATAACTAAACCCTAACAATATTACTAAACAAGAATGTTAATCTTTACCGAAATTGGACAATTAGGGCGTGTTTGGAAACCCAAAAAACTAGGGAAAGGAATGGAATACTGCGGATAGACCCATCTTATCCTATTCCACGGCCTGTTTGTTTTGAAAAAGAAACTAAAGGAAACAATTAAATGTCATTCCCTAGGGAAAGATTTGAGCCAAATTCTATTCCAGCTCCACCCCCTCGGAAAGCTGGGTAAAGGAATGGAAACAACTAATTTTTCTTCTCTATTCATCAAGAAATCAACCATCTTCTCCAAATTTTGAGAGGGCTCTTCGTCACCATCACCTCTCGAATGCAGTGCAAATATGTTAAAAGAACTTCACATAAAATAAACGTTAAATTTCAGAAACCACCGAACTTTTTAATTAGAGAATAGTTGTTTTTTTTTTCCGCTTTCAGTTTCGGCAAATCACCTCGCCAACTTTTAGTACCGAACTAAGATCCCTCTTTTGGTGTAAATTACCCAATGTTCTTGATCCCGTTGATAATATATTTTTTACCCGATTTTTTTTTTAATTCAAATATCAAAAGTGAAAAGAATTAAATTACAAAAAAATAAAAAAAATAAAAAATAAGGTAAACTAATTAATTTTGGTTAGAGTGGGTGATTTTAGAATTAATAAATCTTCATTTTTTGGGAGTGTCAGAAGTATGTTTTTTCTCTCCAGGAAAACAATTTTATTCATTACTCAACCTAAAATGCAAAATGTCAGAAGTATGTCCATGTACAAATGTTATAAAAAAGTTTTTCAAAATGCCGTAATCCATAATATTCCATTGTTTGCCAAACAAGACTAGGGAATGGAAACAAAAAAAAGTCAATTTCATTCCACCAGTTGCCAAACACACACAACTTATAAAGTTAATTCATCCCTTTCCCTTTCTTTCCATTCCTCTCCATTCATTTTCATTCCATTCCTTCCCATTCCCCAACTTAAATGTTTCCAAACAGACCCTTAGGACAGAGATCGGCGGCTGAGGGATGAAGAGCTTGACGGTGCGGGGTCCACAAAAGTGAGGAGGAGCGGCGAGGGGTATGAGGAGGAGCGGCGAGGGGTACGAGGAGGAGCGGCGGTGAATGATGAGCCGGGGCAAGGGAGGTGCGCGATGGAAAGAGGAGGCGAAGTACGAGTGTGTGCGGCACAAGGGAGGTGTGGCGCGACGGTGGTGCGGCGCGAGGGAAGTGGGGCGCGACGGTGGTGCGGCGCGGCGGTGGTGGGGCGTGACGGTGGTGCGGCGCGACGGAGGAGTGGCGCGATGGTGGTGCAGCGCGAGGGAGGTGTTGAGGGGGAGAGAAAGGAGTGGGTTAGATGAGAATTAGGTTTTGGGAAATTGGGGGGGGGGGGGGGGGGCGAAAAGAGATAGGTGTATTATGTGACACGCGGTTTAATGAAAAAGAGAATTAGGTTTTGGGAAATTAGAGCGGGTTAATGTAAAAAAATTTATTGGCCTATAATGGCGGTTTACATATAAACCGCCGCTGTATGTCCAATATATAACGGCGGTTTATATGTGACATGCCGTGATAGGTGTATTATATTATAAAGGTAAGTTATATATATATGCGTTCTATCGGTTCTACTTATTAATAATTATAAATGTACAAACGAACAAAGCTTAAAATTATCAAAAAAAAATTATAGAATTCTATAATCTTTGTCACGGAAACGCTGGGATAGGTATTTATTTTATTTTTTAAATAATGTTATCCCGGCGTATATAGCATCCACGCCGTTATAGCTATTTTATTTATTTAAAAAATTAAATAAAATTTGTGTTCGCACGATAGAGAGGGGTTGTCCCGACTTTTATATATAACACGCCGCTACTGTTTGCACCTATGGCAGTGTTTCTGCTAAGCGCCGGTATAGAGTGTGCGTTTTCTTTAAAAAAAATTCTTCCACATCTATAGCGGCGTGTACCGGAAACGCGCGGAGAAGTATGCCACTACAGGCCTTGCGGTTTGTAGTGAATTGTTGGATATATAGATATATTCTCAGTATATGAATAATATTATGTGTAATATTATTCTATGGGTAACATGTGTGTTACACGTACTATGTGTAATATTATTCTATGGGTAACACGATTAGATATCGGAACGCGGGTTGAGTGGGTTGAGAACCCAGTACCCAAACCAGTATTTATCCTATAAATACTGGCTTGTGATAGTAGTCTAGGTATTCCAATTTTGATACCTAGGGTAAATATCTCAAGCACATTAGTCTAGGATATTAACCATAATTTCTATTGTTATAATCACTCATAATCTCTAACAATCTTGAGATATTTAATTTGATTTTGAGATTAAGAGAGAGATCGGTGAAGTTGGCCATTTGTCGGAATCCGCGGCCGCCACTGCCCAGGTCGCCGCTCCGCCACTGTTGGCATCGATGCAGGCCGCCATCGCGTTTGGGTTGGCATCGACACAGGCCACCACCGCATTTGGGTTGGCATCGCCACATGCCACCGTTGCCCAGGCCATCGCCTCCGTCGCTGTCGCCATCGACGCTTGCCGATGTAGCCGCAATCTGACCGTCACCCCCTCGCCAGGCGCTGCACCCTCATCGACCCCCTTTTCTCCTCGATCTCTATGTGAGATCATTTGAAGGGAATCCGACCACCGCCGCCTCTGGCCTTGCCTCTGCTAGCGTCGACGGCGCCGTCACTGACCACCGACAACCCCTTCTCACTTCCCCACATGTGAGATAGAAGGAGAAGTAAGAGACGACTCAGATCAAAATTTGATTGCTCCGATTGGTGGATTATGGTGTTCTGTGTTCGGGTTGGAGAGGGGATCCTGGCAGCTGAGTTTGACTCAGATCTGACCAAACAAGAATTTTCATTGGTTGAGAATTTGGTGTTTGGTGTTTGGACTTTTGGAGCAGATCCGGATTCAGATCCAGTCCAATAGCTGCTCTATTGGTTGGAGATTTTTGTTTGGTGTTTGGACTGTTGGAGCAGATCTAGATTCAGATCCAGTCCAACATCTGCTCTATTAGTTGGAGATTTGATGTTTGGTGTTTGGACTGTTGGATCAGATCTAGATCTAGTCAAAAGGAATCAATTTGGATCTAACCAGTGGAGACAATCCATTAGGTATTGTTTTGTATTCCTTGTTTAGGGAGAAGACTGGATCTACTGCAGTGTACTTCCAATTCATATCTAAATTAAAGATAAGTTCTTCACCAAATTTAAATTGTTATTTAATTATTTGTTTGAATTTTGTTGCTAAGTGCTAAAGTTCAAAACCGTATTATGCATTGTTTAGTTAAATACAAATCTGAATTACTGCTTTAGATAAGTGCTACAGATCAAATATTCATTTTGATAAATTATAGACTTTGACTATAAAATTGAATCTCCAATTAGATTTTTTTTGAATTAGATAGTGCTAATAATTTGTTTAATTGGCTAATCTTTAATAATTTGATGAATGTAGGAACTTCAAAGTTACTTACAAATTGTGTGTATTGGAGACGATGGATTTGCATCATGGTATGATAAGTCTGCACTATGCAGACTTCTCCATCGAATTTAGAAAACACTTTTAACTTGAAGTGTCGGTATGATCTACTCTAATCTTTCTTAGTATTTTTATGTGAAGAATGTGTTGACGTGTTGTGCGTTTGATCACATGATTGAGAGTTTTAGATCATAGTTATTCTCGCTTAAAGCTAGCATGTTTAGAGTTGTTAAGTGCTTTATCATACAATGTGTATAGTTGTTTTGATAAATCCATTGTTTGCAGTTTGTGTGAGATCATATATTTGCTTCTCTAATAAAATAAAATAAAATTTTGACATATAAGATGTATAACAAATGTCGGTAACTTAGGAGAGAGCATCTTTTAATGTAGGATATGTAATATCCCGACCTGTTAAATAATAAATATTTTTATTTTATTATTTTATTATTATTAGTTATTTTTATTATTTTATTATTTTATTTTATTTTCGAAATTTACATATTTTGATGGATATTACTTAGTTTAATTATTAACCACCATCTGTATAAGTACCGGCCTGTATACATCTGTATTGTATCAAACTGGTACTGTAAACCTCCGAGTTGATAATAAAAATTTATTTTATTATTATTTTTGGAATTCAATTATTTTTATACAGATTGTGTGGTTTTACAAACGAAAATTATTAGTACGGTTATTAATCTATACGTGCGCATATTGTATCGATTTCATGCATCCGTATAAATCATGTAGTATGTGTTTTGGACAAAAAAAATATATTTTTGTCATGACTAATCTAAAATTGGATGGCTAGGATTAAGTGGTAGGATTAAACCTAGGGTTTGGATTAATTAGGGTTACATAAAAGATCTCGGATTAACTTCTACTAGAAGTCTCCACCTCTACCTCACCATGCCACCTCACCCTCTCCACCTCCTCCTATTTGGCCCGCCAAAACCCCCAAAAAAATCCCAAGGGGGTGTGTGCAAAGAACCCTAGGTCATTTTGCACATTCAACCCTTCATTTGTCCTATAAAAACCCATCCCCTTCACACTTTGCCTCATTTACAAGAAAAAAAAAGAGAAAGAAAAATAAGAAGAAAAACTTAGAGTTTCTCTTATAGGTTTGGAGCTTTCAAACCAAGCTAGGAGGAAGGAGAAGTAGCATAGCTAGTCATTCCTACAAAGTAAAACAAAGGTGGGGGTTTCTCTACCTTTTTGTATGTTAATTTTTGTTCTATTTTGCTCTCTACTTATGGTTATATGTGTGTATATATGATGTATGTTGATTAAAACAACTTGGACAAATTATTGAGTATATAAGTAGTGATTTGGATCACAAGGATCCCATGGAAAGTTTGAATGGAGGAAATTAATTTAAAACACATAAAGATTGGATCTTTAGCCTTGCTACTATTATTGTTGTTATTATGGTTAAATTTGACTACTTGGACTAAAGAAATAAGCATAAGAATGGTTGTTTATAAAAAGAAATTTCATATAAGGAAAGTTGGAAGAATGGAACTCACAAAGAACCCATAAAGATGAGACTTGAACTTGTTATGTTTATGTTTGTTTTATTAGTTACCTTGTTAAACACAAATTAAACAACTTGGACTAACTACTATGTGCATATAAGTTAGTAAGGTGAGAATGGTTACATACCCATTTTGGGTGTTGTAGGACTTTACATGCTAATTAAAAGATAGTATTTTTGTTGTATGTTGTTTCCCAACCTAATAAAGATCATGTCTTTACTAACTTTTGTTCATAAAAAAGTAAGTTTTCTTGATGTAGGAATTGTAGGATTGAAGGAAAGTAAGTTTATTTTGTAACTCTATAAGAGTTGATTATTGTTTATGTAGGAACTTGTAATTTGGTAAAACTAGTTCCTTGTGATAAATGGGACTAGTAATCCCTAAAATATGTAGTTCTTGTAATATGTAAGTAAGCTTGGATAGTAGCTTATTTTAAGAATCCATGCTTGAGTTGTAGAAAAAGAACCCATGCTTGTGATGTAGTAGGAATCCATGCTCGAGTTGTGTAAAGAATCCATTCATGCCTATGTGACATTCTAGTAAAACTATCATGCTTGAGTTGTGTAAGAACCCATCCATGCCTATATGACATTCTTGTAAACCTACCATACTTGAGTTGTGTAAAGAACCCATTCATGCCTATATGACATTCTAGTAGACCTACCATGCTTGAGTTGTGTAAAGAACCCATTCATGCCTATGTGACATTCTAGTAGACCTACCATGCTTGAGTTGTGTAAAGAACCCATTCATGCCTATGTGACATTCTAGCAAACCTACCATGCTTGAGTTGTGTAAAGAACCCATTCATGCCTATATGACATTCTAGTAAACCTACCATGCTCGAGTTGTGTAAAGAGCCAATTCATGCCTATGTGAAATTCTATTAAAACTATCATGCTTGAGTTGTGTAAGAACCCATCCATGCCTATATGACATTCTAGTAAACCTACCATGCTTGAGTTGTGTAAAGAACCCATTCATGCCTATGTGACATTCTAGCAAACCTACCATGCTTGAGTTGTGTAAAGAATCCATTCATGCCTATGTGACATTCTAGTAAACCTACCATGCTTGAGTTGTGTAAAGAACCCATTCATGCCTATATGACATTCTAGTAGACCTACCATGCTCGAGTTGTGTAAAGAACCCATTCATGCCTATGTGACATTCTAGTAAACCTACCATGCTTGAGTTGTGTAAAGAACCCATTCATGCCTATGTAACATTCTAGCAAAACTTACCATGCTTGAGTTGTGTAAGAACCCATTCATGCCTATGTGACATTCTAGTAAAACTATCATGCTTGAGTTTATGTACCATGTTTAAGTTGTAGTCGAACATCATGGTTAAGTTGCTAAAGGTTCTAGTAAAGAACCCATCATGCTTGAGCTTTATTGTTCTATGTTGAAATGAACCCACCCATGCTTATGTGATATTCTAGTGAACAATCATGCCTGTGTTGTATGTAGAAACCCATGCTTAGGATAAGTAGTTGTTTTTATGTGTTGTCCCATACGCAGCCGTTGGTCCCATACGAAGCTCATTGGGCTCGTATGCAGGTATTGTCTTAAATAAGTAGGCTATGAGTAGATCCGAGGAGATCGTGTGAAGTCTAGTTTAAGACTGGGTTAATTGTGTGGACAAATTATCACACTCTCTAGAAGAGGGACACGTACGGTGCTTTTCATGACGAGTTGGAAGCACAATGCATGTCTCGCTTGTTGGGTTAGAAGAGGGACACGTACGGTGCTTTTCATGACAAGTTGGAAGCATGAGTTGCATATCTTGTTTGTTGACCCAGATGGTGCCTTCTCATGATGAGTTGAGAGTACGACTCTAGGTTGAAAGTATCTTGTAGCTCGTACGGCCCCCATTTGGTTGGTTAGGGTTAGTGACATCGTTAGGATAGTAACTTGTTACTTAACCATTTTTATCTATAAATTGCCAAGGGAGAGAGTTGGTGTTGGGGGTGATACCCTATACTCCAACATCTCCTATAGGCTGACACTAGGTGGTGTTATCAGGATGTATTCCCCTGTCAAAGGGATACGTGCGGTGCTTTTCCATGACGAGTTGGGAGTACGGGTTCTGTATCTTGATTGTTAATTCCCGAATGTACCATGATAAGAACGAGAGGGTTTCATAGGGGAATAGACCCTACGATCCCGGCAGGTTCTATGCCTTCTCATGACTAGTTGAGGGCACGGAAGAAGGTTGACAAGTACTTTGTAGTTCATGTTGGCTTTTGGGTGAGGTCCGGCACGCAGGGAAATAGTCACCAGTCATGTAGTATTATGTTAGGAACAGGATGGGTACAAAAAGTAGAATTCATAACGTGGGTTCAAATCCCTATATATGAAGAAACGGCTTGAGATGGGGCATATGTAGTATGGGATGCATACTGTTCCGGAGACTCGCTTGCATTAGAATAGGAGCATCCTAGATAAGTTGACATTGCATTAGATTCTAGTCATTGCACTCACGAACACTTAAACTACACCGACATATCTTACCATATTTTATATGTTTGTTTTTGGAGATTCGCTGCTTAGTTATCAGCCCTTAAGCGTCAGTGAATACTGACGTCCCCACTTCAATAGGTACCATAGTGTAGAAGTACAGGTATTGGATCGTAGTCGTGGATACAGGATCACCCAACCAGGAGGACTCCAGTCAAGGCATGGTTTACAAATGAAGTGCCTGATATTGTCATCTTTCATTCTTATATACTCTGACGTAATATGGAATCAATGGAAACACTCGGTCTGTAATATTGTAGTAGTAAAATGTTTTAAAATTTTCCACAGATCTGTGTATTGTGACAAATTGAATGTAAAGGTCCTGGCTCATGTCTCGAATTCTCCATATAGGAAGTTCGGGGCGTTACAGGATATGACTCTATTAGTTACGTTTTGTTCTTTCTCTTTCATTGTACTGTGTGCAAAATTGAATTATAAAATATTGGTCATCTCGTTTAGTGTTTCGAAGATGATGATGAACGAATAAAGAGAATATAGCTCAATGTGTTTGAACAAGTGGATATTGTTAGAATCATCAGAGAAAGCAAATAGTTTTGTGAAATTTGGAAGAGTAATTTTGTATTAACTCTTATAATGTGCATATATTGTCAATCGCATGTATAAGTTGAGTTTAACAAATGAGATAAATAATAATAATAGTTCTAATTGTGTATAGTTTCTGAACATAGCATAATTAGCTAGGATTTGAGAACTATATATTAAATTATTTGTTTCTATTAAAACTCATAACTTTGCTAAATGATACTCTATTAAATATGACAAATATGAAAGTTGTGCTCAGATTATGATCACTAGAAAATCATTTAGTATGGTATCTAGGAGCACACAACTTCTTGAGTCAATACATTCTGATATTTGTGATCTCAGAAGCTTTGTGCCTAGACAAGATAATTATTGGTCAGAAGTATCTAATCACTTTTGTAGATGATTAGTATAAGTTTGTCATATATATGAAGAATGAAGCACTTGTTATTCTTAATGAATTAAAAATTATGTATAGTTAAATACTAAAAATCAAGGGTTCAGATTTGATAGAGGTAGTGAATATGTTTCAATGATTTTAGAGAAGTTTGTATATGGCATAATCACTACTGTACTCTACTTACACTAGTCAAACGGTATTGATAAAAGTTAGAATCAAACACTTAGTGAAATGTTGAATTATGTAATATTGACCGTTGTTTGTCTTGTATAATTATGAGTGGTGTTGTATTATTAATCATATCTCTAATGTGTTACCACACTCTAAATTGAATACACCTTGTAGATCATGGCATGAAAACACAAATAATTTTGTTAAAGTGAAAATTTGTATTGTGATGCATTTGTTAGAGTACATGACCCTAGAAGGCCTAAAGTAGGACCTATAATAAATATTTGTGTATTTAGAAAGTGTAGAATGTAGTTCTGTAGACAGATATTGGATCTATCTAATTTGTGTTAGAAGAATCTAGACTTGCAGAGTTCTTTGAGGATTTGTTCATCAAAGATAAATGTATGAAATGATCTAGTCCTACAGGCACGATCAATGATTCACTGTTGGAATCAAGAACCAGTCATAGACACTTAAACTTAAAATGACCAATGAGCTAAGAAGGGTCTTTAGTAGACAATGAGATGATTTTTTGTCATACAATAAAACTTTAAATTAGTTGATCTGCCGAAATGGGCTAAAGCTACGGTAAGTAAGTAGGGTTTTGTAGAAGAAACTTAATTTTTGATTGTTCAGTAGCAATTTTAATGCATTTTAGTAGCTAACGGATTGACTGAGAAAATGTGGTAGATTTATTTGATGTCTACTCACATGTTTGTCATATTGTTATAATAAGTATTCTTCTTACCTTTACATCTATTGAAAATTTTGTTATTCATAAAAGATATTTAAATAGTTTTGTACTAAAAGTTTTGCACTTGATATTTTGTACTCAACAGTTTTGTACTTAAAAGTTTTGAACTAATATTTTTTGGTGAACAAGATTTACAATTTAGTAAAATCATTGTATGTTCTTAAAATATGTATAGCCGACGAATAAATAATTTGACAAATTTCTTAAAGAGCCTAGTATATGAATCAAGTAATTTAGATCAGTACCTTTCACTTTACAGTGTGTCAAATATAGTGGCTATTATTTACTTGTTCTGTTGACATGCTTGTTCTTGGAAGTGACCTCTCTATTACAAATGAAGTTAAAATTGTGCTATCCAAAGAATTCAACATGCAAACATAGGTATTGTGGACACCATAGGTATAAGGGTGAGTTTCGGTTGGCAAGGGATAGCCCTTAGTCAAACTCATCAAATCAATAATGTGTTTCAAAAGTGGGGATATAGTGATTGACAGTGTATTTTTGAAATACCTTAGGATTATGATAAAAGGTTGACACCTAATGATGGTGCAACTATGAGACAGGTAGATCATTCTAAAAGAGTTGAAAGTCTCATGTATACAAAGATCTGTACTAGAATAGACATAGCCTTTGAGGTAGGTATGATCTGCAGATTCACTAATAATACCATACACATTTGAGTGCCCTTAAGAGGCCAATAAGATACTTGTGTGATACTCAAGAGTTTGTTTTATGCTACTCTAGTCATTCTTCGAGTGAATGGCTGATCTGATGCATTATGATGCTCAGAATTTAGTGAAAGTCGACAACTAGTGGATGTGTTTACACTAGGAGGAACAGAAATTTTATGGAAATTAAAAGGCAAACAGGCACTGTGCTATCATTCTTGAAATCAGACCTCTATGTGTTATCCTCTGCAGGGGAAGAGGCTGAGTGGATGGAAGAATTTGTTGCTAGTCATCCATTAAGAAGTTTAAGTAACTTTCTAATTCTGTTATGGGACTATCAAGCTATAATGCACTGTAGCTCATAACTCACTCTATAATAGTAAGAGGAGTACATTAAGGCTGAAAGAAGCCTAGTTGAACTTTCTTATAAATAAAGTGCATTTGAAATAAAATATGGCTAATGCTCTTACTAAGAGACTTGAAAGTGATCTAATTATCAAAACCGTGGGAGAAATGGAGTTAAAAGCTGTTGAGTTAAAGCTTTAACTCCTAATTGTTTTGAAATTTAGAATCTAATTGGAGCCATAGAGAAGTTCAAACTTAAGCACCAATTTTAGACAGTTGACATGTTTTAGATAATTTTGATGATTCCACATAAATTCCACAAATATATAATGTCATTCCAATTTTGACGGTATATATCTAAAGAATTTACTTAGAATAATCATATTATTCCAATACGAAACATGAAAACTTATTGATGTGTTTCCGATGTTTAGAATGTCGTTATATCATTCCAATTTTGATGATATATCTTTTTTATGAGTTCTTTTTTCATTCCAATTTTGATGATTCAGAATTAACCATAATTGATTTGACTGTTCTATCATTCCAATATGAAACATAGTATAGTTCTTGTGTAGAAACAGTAATTGTTCTTGTTCTTTATTTAGTTAAAGAAACTTGATTGTGATGCTTGCATTATATTTTTGCTAAGCTAATTATGAATTGTACTAAGTTCTTTTGTAGAACTAGATACTTTGTGAAATTCGTTAGAATTCTTAGACATGTGTCTCTTGATATTCTTGTTTTCAATAAGCTAGTAAAGTTGGAGGAGTTGAATCTGTCAACATAGATTTCAAAATAATGATTTGCTCAAAATGGAAGAGTAAACATAAAGCAGTGCGCAAGGATAGAGTTTCAGTTTAATTCTCTCGAGAATAAATTAGTCACTTGCTTGGTAAAACTTCTGTTGAGTTTAAGACTCTTGTGTTCATTGAGCTTAAAACTCTTATTTTGTTCTTGAAGTTTATTTGCTTTGTTTGATTTTGAAAATATGACAGATTATTCCAGTTGGTTTAGTCATTGTGAACTATTCTGTTGTGATTTGGTTTGGGAGCTATTTAATTATTTTGGTTTAGTCTTTTTGAACTATTCGAATTTATAATTGATTTAGTCCTTATGAACTGTACATTTAGTGAAGCATTTATTTTTATTTTAAGACTGCTATCAGCCACTCAGTTTCATGTTGAATTGATGAGATAATCCAGTACTTCTATATATTGAGAATATAGGAGGAGATTGTTGGATATATAGGTATATTCTCACTATATGAAAAATATTATGTGTAATATTATTCTATGGGTAACACGTGTGTTACACGTACTAATTGTATGGATATCGGAACGCGGGTTGAGTGGGTTGAGAACCCAGTACCCAAATCAGTATTTATCCTATAAATACTGGCTTGTGATAGTAGTCTAGGTATTCCAATTTTGATACCTAGGGTAAATATCTCAAGCACATTAATTTAGGACATTAACCCTAATTTCTATTGTTATAATCTCTCATAATCTCTAACAGAAATCACTACCCGTCAACTTTGACATAAGATAATCCTTTCACTAACTTCTTTATTTTTTCCCCTTTTATTTATCTGGCCTTACCAGACTTTCGACCCTTCTCCTGCAAACCTTGAAACCCAAGTGCAAAAACCATTAAACTTTGTTTCAAGGTCACTTTCATGTTGAAAACGAACTCAACTTAAACAAGTCTATCTACATCACCAGTTTCAAAAAATTTAGGTGTTGTCTGTATCCTCTTAGTTTGCCATCAGTTCCAACTTGATTCAATCCTGGCTATTTCTTATTCTATTGCAACTTTGCATACTTCCTCTTTGTTTGCACAAAGTTCAACTACATGACTCATATACTTGGTCCATGTTCTTGCCGATTAGCCTTCTAGGATATGTTTTATGTCAAGTTCATCTCTTACCCATAGTTGCTAAGATAGTACCAACTTGTAGAGTTCTATGGAAACACGTAGAAGTCCTAACCTCTTTCATGTCTTTGTTGCTATCTTCAGAAAACAAGGAAACCTATGCTTTGGTCTATGTATTCTGTATGGAGATTCTTTAAAGAACTGCTAACAAATTGGAAAATAAGTAAGTAATAAGTAAGTAATTTTTAATAGTATTTGCATTCTGCAGAGAGAGACACAGAGAGACACAGAGAGAGAGAAGGGGGGGGGGGGGGGGGGGGGGAGGGGGGGGGGAGGGGGAGGGTTAGTTTTGCTACAGAGGTTGAGGCTATTAGGCTAACCTTAAAAATCAGCATAAACTATCCCCAGTCATACAATTTGTGGATCCCACAATGGAGAGATGTGGCTGATACTACTTTAGGTTAAAAAAGGAGGCTACCTAGTTTTAAAACTGTGAATCACCCTTAAGGAGGGGTGAATAGGGTGATCGTGTGGAATTAAAAAATTATAGAAATAAAGTAAAGTAAAGTAAAGTAAATGCAAGAGAGACAAAAAAAGCAAACACAGATGACGCAGCGATAAAACGTGGTTCGACCCCCAGGTCTACGTCCACACCACTTACTTGTAGCAATTCTCTGCCACAAGCGTTCCACTATACTTAAAATCTCTTGTACAGTGATTCTCAGATTCAGGCCGAGAGACCTATTACACCCACAAGACTTCTAATCCAAGTCCCGTCAATCTCACCGAAGTAGAAAAGAAGTAAAAAGAAAACTCAAGATCGTTTTGAGATCTTGACTGAAGAATACAAACAAATTCACGCTCACACTCGGATTGATTATCAAAGGATTATTTCAAAATATTTGTCTCAGAAGTAATTGGTAGAGAAGACACGGTGGATTCGTTCATTTAAGTAGAAGAGAAAGTGTATCGATCAATTATAGAAACGATACATTCTAAAACAGTATACAGCTCAAGTTGCGGTCGACCGTCAAAAACGTGCGGTCGATCGTTCAGCTCTCTGGCGTAGCTAGAGTTGAAAGGTCAACCGCTGTCTTAAGCAACTAAATTTGCGGTCGACTGTGATGCGGTCGACCGACATTATGTACGGTCGACCGGTCCGGGCTGTATATTTCGAATCCACTTTGTTTTCTTACCATAAATTAATCTATCTTTAATCAATCATATACAATAACAATTTTACGAAAATATTACTAAAAATCCAGTCTTGAGAGATTGCTTGAAGACCAATTAATTGAGAACTCCTTTTGAATAACTTCCTCTTTTGCTCGTATATGTAATCTTCCTTTATTACTTTCCTTGTTTGTATATTTGTGAATCTCTTTTAGACCTCTTCTTGATGTTAATTGATCCTGAAATTTGACACACTAAATTAAAACTTATTAGTACAAGTTAGCACGTTTTGTGCACACCAAACTAAGAGTCAACAATCTCCCCCTTTTGGTGTGAACAAAACATGCACGAATGTTTGAAAGTTAAAACACAGTATGTAAATACTCCCCCTGAATTTAGTACATCCTGTAAAACAGATTTTCATATAGAAAGAGTTTTTTAAGAGAGTGAATACTCCCCTTAATATAGTATCACCTGTAATTCAGAACTTAATGAACAATTATAATAGAGGAATGAGAGTATTAATTCATGAAATAATTTGAAAATCATTTGAAAACATTCTAAAACATTCTCCCCCTTTTTGGAACACACCAATAGGGAATAGATATAGGAGACAGAAGTAAAATGATCCTTGGAAACTTCGTAAAACCAATCATTAATTAAAATAACGAAGAGGCACCTTCGAAGTTATTACAAATTTAGAAAAATATGAAAGAGAATCTTCTTACATGATACCGTTGATAACCAGACTCTTTGATATACAGAGAGAGTTCTACATAATATCATAGATTTGATATTCTCCCTAATACACATGAAAGCAACAAAGAAATCAAGAGTTTGAGAGAGGAATCATTGATTTTATAAAATTTTGAAAAACAAGGTCAGAGAGAGTGCCGGTCGACCATACGGTCGACCGCAAAACACAATTTTGCAAAAAATTATCCAGAGAGCATACCGGTCGACCGCTCGGTCGATCGCAAAACAACATTTTTTTTAAAAAAATTATCCAGAGAGTATACCGGTCGACCTCATGGTCGACCGTAAAACACAATTTTGCAAAAAAATATCCAGAGAGCATACCGGTCGACCGGAAGGTCAACCGCAAAATTAGCAGAGGTCACAGAGGACGAGCCGGTCGACCTTACGGTCGACTGCAATAGGCATAATTTCAAGAAACGGTAAGTAGTCAAAAACCCGAGACTGGTCCGGTCGACCGTACGGTCGACCGACTCACACAAAACAACTTTTAGGATGAAAATTCAATAACATTTAATGCCCCTCTCATGAAGTAAAAATGTTTTTCGTCTAAAGGTTTTGTAAAAATATCTGCAAGTTGTGAATCAGTAGAAATATACTCAAGTAAAATATCTCCTTTCTGAAAGTGATCTTTAATAAAATGATATCTATTATCAATGTGTTTTGTACGACTGTGTTTGTCAGAACTTTTAGTCATGTGTACGGTGCTAGTATTGTCACATTTTATAGGGATGTAGTCAAAGAATACCTTATAATCCTCGAGAGTATGTCTCATCCATAATACCTGCGCACAACAGGATCCTGCCGCAATGTATTCAGCTTCAGCAGTCGAAAGAGTAACGAAATTTTGCTTCTTGGATGCCCACGAAACAAGGCAGTTACCCAAGAAGTGATATGTACTACTGGTGCTCTTTCTATCAGTTAAGTTGTCGGCATAATCTGCATCGGAGTATCCTACAAGAGTGAAATTTCTATTTTTCGGGTACCAAAGACCAGTATTTGGTGTGCCTTTAAGATATCGAATGATACGCTTAACGGTAACCAAATGTGATTCTTTAGGACATGATTGAAAACGTGCACATAAACAGACATTAAACATAATATCAGGACGCGATGCAGTAATGTAAAGCAAACTACCAATCATACCTCTGTAAGTAATCGTACTTAGATTGATTTATGAATATTCCATCCTTTCTTTGTTGTATTTGAAGTCCAAAGAAATATGTTAGTTCGCCCATCATACTCATTTCGAACTCATCCTGCATTTGCTTTGAAAACTCCTTGCAAAGATTTTTATTAGTAGACCCAAATATGATGTCATCAACATAAATTTGTACAATCAAAATGTCTTTAAAAACATGCTTTATAAAAAGTTTAGTGTCTACTTTTCCTTTAGAAAACCTATGTGAAGAAGGAATGAGCTCAGCCGTTCATACCAAGCACGAGGGGCTTGCTTCAAACCATAAAGAGTTTTATCAAGCCGAAAAACGTGGTTTGGGTGTGTGGGATCAGTGAATCCCGGTGGTTGTGCCACATAAACTTCTTCAGAAATAAAGTCATTTAAGAAAGATCTTTTGACATCCATTTGAAATAGTGTGAAATCCATGTATGCAGCAAAAGCAAGCAAAATACGAATAGCTTCTAGCCTAGCAACTGGTGCAAAAGTTTCATCAAAATCTACACCCTTTTGTTGATTATAACCTTGAGCAATAAGACGAGCCTTATTCCTAGTTATTGAAGCGGATTCGTCTAACTTGTTTCTAAACACCCACTTAGTACCAAGGATGGTCCTATTGTGAGGTCGAGGAACAAGTCTCCATACTTGATCCCGTTCAAATTGATTAAGTTCTTTTTGCATGGCAATGATCCACTCATTATCTTGCAATGCATCCTTAATGTTCTTAGGTTCAAGTATGGAAACGAAAGCGGTAAAACACATAAAATTATGAGTTTGAGCGCGAGTAGTTACCCCTTTAGACATATCGCTGCGTATAAGAGATGGAGGTTGACTAGACATAATTTTCCATGCAGGACGTTTCTCACTTGTGGGGTCTTGATGTTGTGTATTTTCATCTTCCATGGCATCAATTTGTTCCGTAGGCATCTCATCAATTTGATTTTTAGGTTCATCTCTGTCTTGAAGCGCCATTTGATTTTGATCATTTGCTTGTGGTTCTTCTTCAATATGAACATGTTTCTTTTCAACACGAACCCCTGCCTCATCATCATCAACAACATGTGATATCTCATTGGAGTAGGGGTTAGTTTCATCAAAAACAACATCAATAGATTCTTGAGTAATGCATCATCTTTTATTATACACGATATGCTTTGCTATTAAGAGAGTATCCTAGGAAAATACCTTCATCACTCTTACGGTCAAACTTCCCCAAATTACCAAGAGTATTTAAAATGAATACTTTGCATCCGAAGACACGAAAGTAGCTAAGGTTGGGAGCTTTGCCAGGGGCAAAGCCAGCACAATTTTACCGGGAGGGCCAAGAAATATTTTTTGACTACATGTAAAAATATAGAGATTTTTTCATAATTTTTAGGGGGGCCAAACAATAAAACATAGAATTCACGGGGCCAAAATATAATTTTTTAAGGGTTTATAAAATTTTCAATAGTGTGAAGGGGGTTTTTGAAAATTCTGGGGGGCCCGGGCACCCCCGGGCCCTCACTATGCTCCGCCACTGAGTTTTGCCATAATATAGTTCAAAGGGGGTTTTCTCAAGATACTTTGTGACGAAAACTTAGTTTATGGTATAGCATGTTGTATTGACAGCCTCTACCCAAAATGACTTAGGTAAATCTTTTTCACTAAGCATTGCACGAGCCATTTCTTGAAGAGATCGATTTTTCCTTTCAACAACCCCATTTTGTTGAGGAGTGCAAGGACATACGAACTCATGTTTTATTTCCTTTTTGTCACAAAATGATGTGAAGAGTTCGTTTTGAAATTTTTCGCCATGATCACTACGAATAGTAACAATGGTGAGGCTTTTCTCATTTTCCACTCTACGACATAATTTTTGAAATACATGTACTGTTTCATCTTTTTGTGGCAAGAAGGCAACCCAAGTAAATATACTATAGTCATCAACAATAAGAAATGCATATCGTGCACCACCATTACTACGTGTTCGTGATGGACCAAAAAGATCCATGTGCAAAAGTTCAAGAGGTCTAGAAGTTGATACCATTTTCTTTGGTCTGTGAGAACTTTTTGTTTGCTTACCGAATTGGCATGATTCACATGGTTTGTTCTTTTCGAACTTAATTTTAGGAATTCCTCTCACAAGTGCTTTCCTTACAAGTTTGTTGAGATTGTCCATGTGCGTGTGACCAAGCCTATGATGCCACAACCATCCATCCTCATTCCGTGCGACAAAGCATCTCATACTTTCCTGTGCTAATTCATTTGAGTTTATGAAATATACATTATTGCATCTTTTAGCAAGAAGTAAACAATCTTTATTGTTATCTAATGTGGTGCATGCGTTTTTATCAAAAGTGACAGTATACCCTTTATCACATAGTTGACTAACACTAATTAAGTTGTGCTTTAGATCTCTTACCAATTGGATATCCTCAATGGAGCATGAGGAACCAAAACTAATTTTACCTTTACCAATGGTTTGACCAGTGCTATTGTCTCCAAAGATGATGTCCTTCCTCTTTTCGCTTGATAGTGATGAAAAATATCTGCTGTCACTAGTCATGTGATTTGAACAACCACTATCAAGATACCACCGATCTTTAGTCTTGATACGTTGGGATACCTACACCAAGATTAGTAGGCATAACTTTGCGTACCCAAGTTTGTTTTGAACCTGCATTTGTATCATTTCTCACCCACACAAGATTCATATTTCCTTTCAGTGAACAGTTATAAGAAATATGCCCTAGTCTACAATAAAAATTACATGTGATTCGACTATGTCTTGGGTCATGCACACTTGTATGATTTATTTTTGTTTTGTGATTATGTTGATTTTTATACAAGTGTGTATGACATGATGGTTTTTGATGAGGTATTGGCTCTTCGTAACCAAGCCCTCTATTATCATGATAGGATCTTGAATTCTTTGTAATAAAGTAACTGGGCCCTTCATGCTTTTCAATAATTTTTTCGAGCTCAATTACCTTTTTACACAGCCTTTTTCTAGTTATCTCATCATCTTTTGTGTTCCAACGAAGAGTATCTAGTGTGGCATCAAGAATCCTATTTTGATTAAGGGCTTCATTACTTCCTTCTACTACTTCATCAAATTTCCTTTTACATTCGTTAAGTCATTTGCGAGCTTGGCAATATAGAAAAATTTCTCTTAACTCGCTTTTAAGTGATCATCATGATTTGCTAGCGATTCACGAATTTGTTATTTCAACATCATATTTTCTTCTAGCAAAATATCATGATTTTTTCGACATGACTCAAGTTTTTCCAAAATTAGTGCATTCTTATTTTTCAGTTTGTGATTCTTTGTTCTGCAATCGTCATGTATTTCATTTGAGTTCTGTTTATATTGCCTAAGTTCGCGACTTAGTTTCTTGGCATAGTCTTTCAAATTATTACATATATCTACGAGTTCATCATAAGTTGGTTGTTCGATTACCTCTTCTTGAGAAGGTGATTGCACCTCACCATTCCCAAGAGCCATGAAGCCGATGTCACCGTGGCCTTGCTCCTCCTCACTTCAGTCCCAGTCTAGCCAAGTTGCCTTTAGCGCCTTCTTCCTCTGTCTTGAATTTGAGCGATAATATTCCCTGTTCCTGTCTTGTTGAATGGGGCAGTTTGCACGGATGTGTCCGGGCTTCTTGCACTTATAGCACACATCCTCTTTCTCCTTTTCCCTTTCTTCTTGATACCTGCCATATTTTTGTTTTTGAGATTATTACGAAATTGTTTTATTATAGAGCAATGTCCTCGTCTGACTCCTCATGTTCTGAATCAGCTTTTGATGGTCGGGCCTTTTCTGCTTTTAGTGCAATAGTTCTCTCCTCAGTCTTTGGTTCGATCCCGATGTTCTGCCTGTATCGTTTGGTCTCCAACATTTTCATCTCGTACGTTTTTAGCTTTCCTTGAAGTGTATAGTAATCGAATCTCCCTCATTGCCACGGCCTTAACGTCCCACTTTGGCGTGAGACAGCTTATGAGCTTTCCGACCTTTCAGTCATCATTAAGCCCCTTACCCAAGCTCTCAAGTTCATGGACAATGATGTCAAACCGGACGAGCATTTGATCCACGTTCTCCCCTGGCAACATGCGAAACACATCAAATTTATAAAAGCACAAATTCACTTTAGCTTTTACCTCGGAAGTGGTTCCTTCATGCCACTTCAGCATGTTGTTCCAGATCTCGTAAGCTGTTTTGCAGTTGCGCCCACATCGCATTAGCTCTTCATTGTTCAACCCTGCATAAATAGCCGTCATTACTTTGGAATTTGTTGTCTTGAGGGCAAACTCCACCGGTGTGAATGCCTTCTTTCCATCACTAACTGCAATTTCAGTTTTGTTGATGCATACATTCCATACCTCTTCTCTGAGCATCTGTAAAAAATGAGACATACGAACTTTCCAGACGTCATAGCATTTTCCATCAAAAAATGGTGATCGTGTAAGACGTGTCCCATTGGAGACGAAGGGCTCTGATGAGTACAAGTTTTGGGGAGGAGGGATTTCGGCCATTGGACCTTTTGCTTAAGCTTTTAAGCTTTTATAAGCACCTCGCTCTGATACTACTGTGAATCACCCTTAAGGAGGGGTGAATAGGGTGATCGTGCGAAATTAAAAATAAAGAAATAAAGTAAAGTAAAGTAAAGTAAATGCAAGAGAGACAAGAAAAACAAACACAGATGATGCAGCGATATAATGTGGTTCGACCCCCAGGTCTACGTCCACACCACCTACTTGTAACAATTCTCCGCCACAAGCATTCCACTATACTTAAAACCCCTTGTATAGTGATTCTCGGATTCAGGCTGAGAGACCTATTACATCCACATGACTTCTAATCCAAGTCCCGTCAATCTCACCGAAGTGGAAAAGAAGTAAAAAAGAAAACTCAAGATCGTTTTGAGATCTTGACTGAAGAATACAAACAAATTCACGCTCACACTCGGATTGATTATCGAAGGATTATTTCAAAATATTTGTCTCAGAAGTAATTGGTAGAGAAGACACAGTGGATTCGTTCATTTAAGTAGAAGAGAAAGTGTATCGATCAAATATAGAAACGATACATTCTAAAACAGTATACAGCTCAAGTTGCGGTCGACCGTCAAAAACGTGCGGTCGACCGTTCAGCTCTCTGGCGTAGCTAGAGAGATGAAAGGTCGACCGCTGTCTTAAGCAACTAAAGTTGCGGTCGACTGTGATGCGGTCGACCGACATTATGTACGGTCGACCGGTCCTGGCTGTATATTTCGAATCCACTTTGTTTTTTTACCATAAATTAATCCATCTTTAATCAATCATATACAATAACAATCTCATGAAAATATTACTAAAAATCCAGTCTTGATAGATTGCTTGAAGACCAATTAATTGAGAACTCCTTTTGAATAACTTCCTCTTTTCCTTGTTTGTATATTTGTGAATCTCTCTTAGATCTTTTCTTGATGTTAATTGATCCCGAAAATCTGACACACTAAATTCAAACTTATTAGTACAAATTAGCACGTTTTGTGCACACCAAACTAAGAGTCAACACATTTCACTAAAATGTTTTTTTTTTTTGTTTTTTGTTGTTGAAATATGAATAGCACGCACTGTTTTATGCTTTGCATGATCATTCTGAAAATTAGTAAATACTATTACATGCCACAAGCTTAGTTATGTTGAACAATTCTTTGCTTGCTAAAATTTGGTTCTCTTTCCCATGTACACATTAAGAATTAGCGAATATTATTAACTGCCACATGCTCACAGCATCAATAAGTTGTGTTAAGTGTGCATTGTATTGGCAGCAAGAATTAAAATAAAAAATTAACAAAAAAAAAATAGAAAAAGAAGAAGAAGATAAGGGATAAAATGAGTAGTGCACACGCAAATAAATATTGTCCTCAACAATGCCTCATTACTAGTCAAGTATAAAGACTTAGGAGTCTAGTTGCTAGCACAATAGGCCTTGTTGCTATGTAGTTTACAGGAAGGCTGAAAATAGAAGCCAGAGGGTTACCTATACCTCTTCTTATTTTTCAAGCGAACCTCAAGAACATGCTTTGATCACCATATTTAAGGTCTCCTCCAGATCCGATAACCTGCCAAATCAACACTAACTTTAGTTGATGAGTCACTTTCTTCTTTTTTTCTAAATGTGTTAGATGGAAGATAAGTGGAATTTGAAAACAATTATGAAGCCCTCACTCTCGGCAAAAGATATAAACTTATTCACAAGACTACAGAAAATACGAAGATCAGATTCACTACCAATATGAAATGGGATTATATCAGTAATGATTGAAGACTTTCCATTTTTGTATAGAAAAAATTTATTAGATGGTGCACAGTAGACATGTGTGCCCATGTAATTAGGCAGAGAAATTAGTAGGTAAAGCAAAGAATAGATACTTCTAAGGAGTTTTCATTGCTGTCCTTATAAGTATTATCTAAAGCTAAGATGATAAAATTGTGATGCTTCAAAAGAAAATAACCTAGAAATTGAACTTCATTTGAATGTAGTGGTCCACATTTCATTATATTAATAACATATTTTCTTTAGAGTGATGTAATTTGAAATTTTTTGGTGGTTAGAAGTATGACAACTCGAGTAAACTTCAAAATCATAATAGAAACAAAGAGTATAAACAGCAAGTGCCATTTTCTTATTGTGATCCAATCATACCATAGCAGGCACCTTTTCACCCCTACCCTAATTCTATATTTGAGTTGAAAAGAATGTGGAGGGAGATGAAAGACAGATAAAGGGGGCCGGCCACATAAAAGGCACCCAACGAGAGACACTTCTACCTATTTGAGTCGAAGAAAACTCCTAATTAAATAGAGATGAGGACATCGGTTCTGTTTTGTTTTATTTTAAGATTTACCCCAATGTAGTAGTTTTGCAATATATACAATTTATTTTATGCATTAGAATATTTTAGAGATTTGTATTGAAATTTGTTTTGAGCCTATATATATGCCTTGAGAATAATGAGAAAGTACGCTATTATTGATGAAAAAGTTACTGTGATTGAGTTTTGCTCTTCATTAATCTTTTTGTATGAGATATTGAGATACAATTTTGGGTTTGTGATGAACTCTAAAACCACACCCAAATTCCTAAATTAAAAATTCCATACCCTAATTCCCAATTCACTTATATCCCTAAACCCCTCGTCTAGTTCTCTTCCTCGCCGTCGACCTCCGAAACCCACTACAGCCCCTATCGACCTCTCCTTTCCCCCTCATCACCGACCTCCTGCACCCCGTCTCACTACCTTCAGTCGACTACCCCGCACCCCAACCCCCAGCTTCGTAACCGACCACCCCTACCATGTTCGACCCACTACCAACCGAAACCTCGTCGACCACCGCCTCCATCTCCCGAACCCTCTTCTGATCGAAACCCTAAGCCCAGTGCTGCCATAAATCCAACCCCTCAACATCCCGACACCTACTCGCCCCCTCTCCCCTCAGTCAATCACCCTGAGTGCTACCTCCTCACCATCGTCGATTCTCGGTTCCCTCGCCGTCGTCGACCTTCCCCAGCATTTTCTTCTTTCTTTTAGATTATTTCATATTTTTAAAAAATCATTCTTAGGTGCACTTAGGACACGTTTCCCAAAATTTCAACAAACACACGTCACCGCGACCCATAGTTTTCACCATTGGTGAATGCATCTTCACAGCACCATTACAAATCTCGAAGTGCCTTTCTTGTCCCTCCCAAACCACCCAATCTGGAACCCTAGAATTCAGCAAACCTCTCCTCGAATTGGAATGGACAATTTTGATATTTCTACAACCCTTGCTGCCATTCAAGTAACTCTTGCCAATATCAATCAGAGACTTAAGAAAGTGGAATTGAATCAAAATATTTTCCTTGAGCTTCATCGTCAAATTCCTCAAGGGAATGATCGTGACGACCGACGTCAAAATCGTGATCCTGACGAACAATACAAGAAGAACGTTAAGGCTGACATTCCCCACTTTAAAGGCCGTATGGAACCCCAAATTTATCTCAATTAGATCCATGCCATGGACCACTACTTCCTGTGGTTTGATATGAGCGAAGCTCTAAATGTTAAATTTACCACTATAAAATTGATTGGTAAAGCTCAACAATATTGGACCAATCTTAAACACGTGCGGAGAGGCCGAGGCCTGGCACCCATAGCCACTTGGGAAGCCATGAAAGAAAAGCTCACTGAGAGATATGTGTTGTTATCGTTCTACACCCGATTGCTAGATTCATTAAACCAAATCTATCAAGGAAGCAAATCCACCCAAGACTATGTTGATAAGTTTGACGACTTCCTTATTTAGTGCAATGTCTTAGGTAAAGAGAGTGAAAAACAAACTCTCTCTAGGTTCAGAGCTAGATTACGAGCCGATCTTAGAAACGAGCTAATTCATAAAAATGTGGACTCCTTAGCAGCTGCTTATGCATTTGTTCTCGCTATGGATTCTCTTAAAGCAAATTCTCACTATAAGTCCAGCAATTCGAGAGATCATTCCTCTAGAATAACCTCTACTGAGCTTTTTAGGCCTCAGCCCTCCTCTTCTCAGTACCCAAACAAGTCTTACCCAAGCCAGCCTACTCCAAATTCCTATCCACATAGAAATGACAATACGGGTAAGAACACTGAAAGAGACTATTCTAAGACTGATCATCTCACTAAGTGTTATAAATACAAGGGATACGACCATGTTGTTGGTAACTATCCCAGTCCCAGTAGGATCAATACTGTACAAGGTATCGCTTATTGCTGATAAGCCCGACAATGAGTTTACCCATGAACCTCATGTAAGTGATGACTTTGATGAAGACCAATCTCTTAACCGTATTCGGTCTGTAATATCCCGGACGGATATTACCTTGTATAAATTACTATTTTATTATTATTTTATTACTATTTTGTTTTAATTCCAAAATTAAAATATTTTGGTGATTTTCGCCGGGTTTGTTTACAAACATTGTCTGTGCACATATACCGGTCTATGTACATCGGTAGTGTATTGAATTGGTACCGTGATCTTCCGAATGGATGATAAAATTTATTTTTATTATTATTTTCAAATTAAACTATTTCATACGGATTATATGAGGATTCTTGGTATACACATACATATACATATACATATATTGTATTGTACCAAATTAGTACATTATACAAAATGTGTAGTATGTACTCTTGGACAAGGTACTTATCTTGTCATGACAAATCAAATTAGATGGTTAGGGGTTGATTAAGTGGCTAAGCTAGGGTTTTGTATGCATAAGAGATTAGGAGAACTCTTCTAGAAGCCTTATCTTTTCACCATGCTTCCACCTCACCCTACACCCATACCTCCACCTCATCCCTACACCTCTACAAGGCATGGCCGGCCTCCCCTCCTTCTCCACTTGTCTCACTTTTTACAAAGATACAAAGACAAAGAAAGGAAAGGAAAAGAAAGAGAGAACTCACTCTAACTTGAGAATTTTTCTTGTAGGTCTTCTTTGGAGTTTCTAAGAGCTTAGGGGAAGGAGAAGTATAGCTAGCAAGTCCTTCCATCAAGAGAAAGAAAGGTGGGGATTCTCCACTTTCTTTGTTTGTTGAGTTGTTGTTTTTGGCTTCTTCTTCTTCTTATCTTCCTTGCTTTGTTTTCTTTTGTTTTGGAGAGTTGTTGTGATGTTGTTGTGTGTTGTTGTTGTATATGTTGTAGTTTGTATGAATAAAAGGAAGTAATTAGTGGTGGTACCAAATAAACATATAAAGATGGAATCTTTATGGTTGTAGTTGTTGTTCTTGTGTTATTAATTGGACTAAAATGAATATATGCATATGGACTTTGTATACACCCATTTGGGTTGTAGGACTTGAATGTGGACTCATACATAAGCATATGGACCTTGGTATATACACCCATTTTAGGGTTGTAGAACATACACTTGAACTTTTGGACTAAAGAATATGCATATGATTGGTTGAACCCAAATGGAGGATTCTTTACTTTATTTTATTTTGCTTAGTTCTTTTTATTAATCTTATGTAAAAAGAACCCATTTTAGATGCTAATTCTAGTATGAAAAAGAAACTAATCTAAGTTATTAGTTGTAGAATGATTAAAAAGATTTCCTTTATGTTTGACTAGTAATAATAAATGTTATGCTTAAATAGGTAAGAAATATATGCTATTCTTAAGAAAAATAGTAGTAGTAGATGTTTATATAAATTTGTAGTAGATGTTGTGTTTAAATGAATTTGTAGTAGATATTTGTGTTTAAATGAATTTGTAGTAGATGTTTGTATTTAAATGAAGTTGTAGTAGATGTTTATGTTTAAATGGAGTAGTAGTAGATACTTATGTCTAAATAGAGTAGTAGTAGATATTTGTGTTTAAGTAAGGTTCTAATGGATGTTTATGTTTATGTTGAAGTAAGTATCATGCTTAGATGGTTGTAGGAAAATTATATACCATGTTAGATTAATATTCATGCTTAGTTAGTAGATATTCTTGCTTAAATGATATTTATGCTTAAGATAGTAGACATTCATGCTTAAGTAAGGGTTATGTCGGAATAGTAATAGACCTTCTTGCTTTAGACTATAAAAGAAACCCATGCTCAAAGTAGCAAATCCATGCTATATTTGTTGTAAGGTAAAATAGGAAAATCTTATACCATGCTTGGTTCATTGTAGGAAAAAAAATATATACCATGTTTAATTGTAGTAGTAACCCATGCTTAGATTATTGTAGAAAATCCATGTTGTTAATATCTGCCATGTTGTAGGTTAATGGAACCATGCTTATGATGTGTATCATGTTGTAAGAAATTCATTCTTAAAGTATACACCATGTTGTAGGTTAATGAAACCATGCTTATGATGTGTACCATGTGTAGGTTTAATGTAGAAAGGAGCCATGCTCATGTTGTATACATATTGTAAGAGACTCATGCTTAAGGATGTGGTAGATAGCTCATGGTTAAAAGTGTAGTAAATATCCATGGTAAAGTAAATGGATAATCATGTTAAGCTAACATGTATGCTTAAATTGTAGTAAAGCTTCATGTCTAGATTATAGTAATTATCCATGTTAATTATAGCAATTTCTATGCTTAAGTTATAGTAATTATCCATGCTTAGTTGTAGAAATTCTATGTTATGTTCTATCCTTTCTAGATTGTATAGTAGATGTTCTACTAAGTTTTCTTCATGCTTAGATTAACGCTAAGTAGCATTACCATGTTTTAAAGGTTGTAGGTTCATGTTTGAAAGGTACACCATGCTTAGGTTGAACACTTAAGTAGCATACCATGTTTGGATCGTTGTAGGAAAATGATATACCATGCTTAGATTTTGTAGGATTAATGCGTATCTACTATGCTTAGGAATGTTGTAGATTAATGCTAAGTACATATTCATGCTTAGATTGCTATAGATTAATATTGAAGTTGAATACCATGCTTAGGAATGTGTAGGATTAATGTTCAATCACCTACCATGCCTAAGATTGTTGTAGGAATACTTAAGTAGTATGTTATACTTAAGATTTGTTGTAGGTTCTTACCATGCTTAGGAATTGTTACAGGATAATGTTTAAGTTGTATACCGTGCTAAATTATTAGTACTCATGCTAAGTTGTAGCATTAACCATGCTTATGGTAGTAAGAGTTACCCATGCCAAACCTAGTAGATATTCATGCCTTAACTTGTAGTAGCTTCTACTTAAGTCGTATCCATGTCGTGGTTGTGGCGTAGTAAAGGACTAGCATGTCATGCTTGTAGCATTAGTAAAGGACCAATCGAATGGTAGTAGCAATATTGTGTGGAGAAGTATCTCTAATTAATCCCTAGAAGGAATCCCGTGGTTGAGATTACTTAGCTAGAACCATGTATGCTTGAATAGGGTATTGTAGCCTTCTAGTTTAAAGAACCATGTTTGATTGTATATGGTAGTGAAAGATTGAAAAGGAACCATGAACCCATGCATCTAGCTCCTAGGTGATTCTAACTTAAAAGAGAAACCAAGAATCTCGTTGCATGTAGTTTTAGTTCGTTTGGAAAGGAAACCGTGCATTCTAGTTGTGTGAGGTCCTAATTGAAATTGGACCATATCATGGGGACATTCCTCATCCGTATGGGTAATAAGGGTTGGATAGACAACTAGCAATAGTTAGTTCGATAAAGGTTGATATGTCGCTTTCGGGCTTCTTATCGGTAGAATACGTATCTCAGGCTGTTAGTAGATTCTTCTGTTGCTTCTAATTATAGAAGATCGAGTTGCTAGTAAGCACATTTGGTTGCTATAGGTTTGATTACCTGTATGGTTGTTTGCATATGGTTGTGCTCGTACGTGGCTCGACTGGCCCGTGCGTAGCTGTTGGTCTCATACGCGGCTTATTTGGCTGGTATGTACGTTGTCATCACATACGTAGCTGGTTGGCTCGTAGGTGTTCTGGTTACTCGTATATAGCTTATTAGCTAGTACCCAGTTTGTTGTGCTCGTCTAGGGTTACATTATTTCCCTAGGGGCTATCGACCATCAAGACATATGTTTTCTTACTCCTAAGAAACTGTGGAGGAGTCACTCCTTGTGTACCGTCGGATCTTAACCGGTGTAGGTTGATCGAGAACCGGAGTATAGACGGAATCCAAGTTCAGGGTAGTGGCATGCATGTGTGTTCGCATGGCCGGGGTCTTGGATTGATTGGCCAGGAACCGGATCCTGAGGGATTCTAGAAAGTCTAGGTTGAGCAGCCTAGTAGAGTTATCTTGCGAAGTCTAGTTTAAGAGATAACAAGTTGTGTTTATAATATTGTCATCCCTAGGAGTGTTCAGGGTTAAGGACATCATTAGGGTAGTGACTTATAAAGATCATTTACTTAAACCTTTTGCCGGAAAGAGAGGAGTCGGTTGTAGGGGGCCCCTTACGACTAACTCGTCCCTTGGGGCAGTCCTTAGGTGGTGTTATTGGGTTTTACCTTCCCGTCAAAGGGATACGTACGGTGGCTTCTCACGAGTTGGGAGCACGGATTGCGTATCTCACACTGTTAATTTCTGAAGTGCCATGATAAGGCGGGCGGAGCTAGGGGGATGCACCCCAGAACTCCATCGGGTCCTATGCCGGGGAAGCGAACAGGCCATAGACTATGGTCTGGCTAGGGGGCGGCAGGGGGCTCTCCTGTTGGCGGAAACCCCGAGGGTTCGTTTGGTTTTTGAGTGAGGTCCAGTTAGCCGGGTAGCAGTGGCAACATAAACACCATGAGCGTATTGCCTTGGTAGAACTTGACCACGTCGGCAACCTCATCAGTCATGTTGTATCTGTCAGGAACAGGTTGTGTACAATTAGAATTCATAACGCAGGTTCAAATTTCTATATATGGAGAAACGGCTTGAGATGGGACGCATGTAGTATGGGCTGCATGTTGCTTCGGAGACTTGCTGACATTAGAATAGGAGTATCCTAGTTTTAGTTAATATTACATTAGATTCTAGTCATAGCACTCACGAACACTTAAACTACACCGACACAAATTGCCATGTTTCTGTATGTTGTTTGGGAGATTCGCTGCTATGTTATCAGCCTTAAAGCATCAGTGAATACTGACGTCCCCACTTCAATAGGTACTGGATCGCAGAAGTACATGTGCGAGATTCAGGAGGACTCAAGGCAAGAAAAGCGAGGAGTCAGTGTCATGTTTAGTTCCGCTGTAACATGTATGTGGATTGTCTATTAGTGAGAAGTATTCAAGTGAGAGTTACCAAGTGTTGTTCTTCATTCCTTGTACTCTGATGTAATTTGTTGAAGGTTGTAATACTTGAGATTGTAATGGTATTATTGTAACACTATTGTAATGCATTGCAGTTGTATGATATTCAGACTTGTAATACATTGGGTGTTGAATAAAAAGTTTTAAATTCTCCTGTTTTTCTGTGTATTGTGACTAATTGAAGAAAAGGTCCTGGCTCGTATCTCGGTTTCCCAATATATGAAAATCGGGGCGTTACACGGTCGATCTAATCACCTCCATTAAATGTACTTGAGTCACTCATTCCTTTTCATGTTAGTTGACAGCCTATAGATTTTATCCATGTGTTAAAACATCACTCAGAGTCTGCATCCACATTTGCATCCCACATTCATGATTTACATAGAGACATTTCTAAAAAAATTAAAGAGAATAATTTTAACTACAAGTTAATAGAAGATGAAAATTTAAATTTTTTGATGTTGGTGATAAAGAGATGTTTCGAATTCGTTCGAAACGGTTTCCAGCTGGATTCGTTAAGAAATTAAATACACGTGCTGCAGGCCCATTTAAAATTCTACATAAAATCAATGATAATGCCGATATCGTTGATCTTCCTGAAGGTTTTGACATAAGTGAGACTTTCAATATTTAGGATCTATTACCCTATGATGGCCCAAAATATAACCCTAAAATTTTTCTTATAAATGAGCCTATCCTGCAGCCTATTGGTGAGAATCCCATAGTTCTCCCATTAGTTGGCACTACTTATCCATTGACAGACAAATTGGATAATATTTTAGATGATCAGATAATCTCTACTAGAGATGGTGGTAATCATAGGTATTTAGTGAGATGGAAGAACAAGCTGAAGTCGGAGGACACTTGGATTGATCGTGAAGAGCTCCAGCACTTGGGTCCAATTTTTTTGGAGCACTATGACATGATCACTAGTTTTGACTCAATTGGATCGAGTTCTCTCACACTCGGAGAAAATGATGAGCACATCGGTTCTGATTTATTTTATTTTTAGATTTAGCCCTATGAAGTAGTTTTGTAATTTGCACCCTTTATTTTATTCATTAGAATATTTTGGAGATTTGTATTGAAATTTATTTTAAGCCTATATATAGGCCTTGAGAATAATGAGAATGTTATTATTGATTAAAAAAAAATTATTATGATTGAATTTTTGCTCTTCATTAATCTTTTTCTGTGAGACATTGAGATACAATTTAGGGTTTGTGATGAACTCTAAAACTATATCCAAATCCCCAAATTAAAAATTCCAAACCATAATCCCTAATTCACTTATAAACCTAAACCCCATCTTTACTTCTCTTCCTCGTTGTCAATCTCCGAAACCCACTACAACCCTCATCGACCTCTCCTTTCTCCCTCCTCACCGACCTCCTACACCCCATCGCACCGCCTTCAGTCGACTACCCCGCACCCCAACCCCCACCTTCATAACCGACCACCCCTACCAACTTCGACCCACTACCAACCGAAACCTCGTCGACCACCATCTCTGACCACCACCTCCATCTCCCAAACCCTCTTCTGATCAAAACCATATGCTCAGCGCTGTCATAAATCCAACACTTCAACATCACGACACCTACTCCCTTCTCTCCCTTCAGTCGATCACCCCGAGTGCTGCCTCCTTACCATCGTCGATTGCCAATTCCCTCGCTGTCGTCGACCTTTTCGGTAGCACTACTGACGTCGCCAACGCTTCTGCCAACCACCGACTACTCCCTTCCATTGCACCTCGCTCCTGAAATTTAGTCTGCAACCCCCGGTAAACTCTTTCCACTTCTCAAATTGTCACGCCCGCTTTCCGAAAAGAATACGGAATACGAGTATGTGACAAAGCCCAGCGAATGATTTTCATCATTCATAAGTTGTAGGATCGACTCACCATCATAACAAGAAATATAGCAAAATATAATCAAACATGCATGCATGAATAATTTATTAATCAACAGAAAACATTTGAAATAAATATAAATATCCCAAATAAATTCAAGATCTGGATCGAAAGAAAAAACTTCGAGACTATAAGCCTGTTACAAGTTTTAAGTAGAAACAAGAATTAAATAAACTCAAATACAAATAACTAAAGCAAGCTTTCCCAAGAAAAGCCTAGAAGGTTTGCTCACCAACTCTAGCAGGCAATTGGTCTCCAAAACCTGTATATATCATGCAGAAGAAAAATAGAGAAATAAAGACCGACACCCTTAGTGCAAGTTCGGACCGCAAGTAGTACAAGCAAGGGTATGAAAATAAGTGCAAGAAAGTATGGAACAAGATTTGGAATCAAGAGTATACAACATGATTTGACAAGGATCCAACGAGTAGTAAAATTCAAGAAGCTAGCTAGCAAGTAAGGCAAATTAAATAACAGGATCGGGTAATAAATACAAGTGGCAGGAACAAGTAACAAGTGAGCATGTAGTTGTATCAAGCGTCAAGTAACAAGTATCACGTAAAAAGTGTCAAGTAACAAGTATCGAGTAAGGTGTCAAGTGTGTACAAGTGACAAGTTATTCTTAAGTCTATTGTTTAATTTTATCTAGGTAGCACTTCATGCGTCCCATTTGTTTACCACAGATATGGTTGCTACTACAAACAAGTTACGTTTAGGCCTAGTGGTGGATTTTACAGAACGGTGTACTCAGGCATCAAGTATCAAGCAAGCAAGCTCATGAATGCACTAGTAATATATCAAGTTCATGAGTCGAGTATTAACGAGTTTCACCAATACGATAATAATATAACAAGTTCGTGAATCAAGTAATAACGAGTTCATGAATACAATACTAGTATAACAAGTTCATGAATACAATATTAGTATAACAAGTTCATGAGGCAAGTCATAACAAGTTCATGAATACGATAATAGTATAACAAGTTCATGAGAAAGTACGAGTGGGAAACATGGGTCCTCTTCCGAGTACACTTACCTATATTGTCCACTACTATGGTCTTTTTCATAATCCCCGACTTATTATTATTTTCAAGACAAGCATGAAAGTGTGCAAAACAGGGCAAGTAAACATGATCAAGAATAGGGAACAAGTTTAGGCTAGGTAGCAAGCATATTCGAGTATCAAAACAAATAAAAATTATCAAGAACGATGAGAATTTCAATTCTGGACAGCAAGACGTTGCTGCACCAAAATTGATATTCTCGTTGCTACAAAAATACAAATCTGGATCCTTCAAAAAATATATAAACTAGACTCTCTGCCGAATCCAGCGCATATAAACAAGATTCATAAAAAGGGTAGCAACTGGAGTCAAAACTGCAAACTACATGGAATTCGTGTTCAGCCAGAATTTGTAAAGTTGTATTATAAATATGAAACAGGTCCGAAACTTCACTAATTAATTTCAGAAAAATTAAGGAAGGTCCTCTAGTGTGTCAAATATCAGCATGAAAAATTTCAAGTCATTATTTTATAGGTAGCATAGTTAATTTAATTGTAAAACAAAGTTACATAGCAAATTCAAGAATCTGAAATTTCAGACACAGCAGTACTAAAACAGTGATAATTCAAAAACCATAACTCAGAATTCAGTTCCTGTCAAAAGGTTAGTAAACTAGACATCTGGGGCTAAAATTAATGTTTAGAACTCAAGTCCAGATTCTGATGTTATCTAGGTTGAAACAACAAGCAAAAACAGGAATAACAACAAAGATGGTTTCTTTTATATAACAAGTGTCATGATTAGTAACTAATATGAGTCTAAATTAATGTTTGATACAAATCAGGGTGTAATAGGTATCAAATCAGCAAGTCATATTTATTTCTCAACTCAAAAAAAAGTAAAATCACTACATATATCATACAACATACATCTACATGTCAAGGTGAATCCTTATTTCATGTGTTCAAATGATTAGATGATAAAATAGATCCAACTATTTGTGAAACGAATATATATCAACAAAAGATTGTGACTCTTATGATCATGCAGTTGATAAGGATGGCAATAAGTAAAATGGGATCATCAAATGATAAGCCAAAGGGGAGTCAGAACTACAACCTACTTGTAGTATTTTCAAATAAAAGCTTGTACTAGAACAACGAATTGTACAAGAAGATACTTGCCTTGATGGAGATGATTCCGAAGAGAAAAGAATAATTGGAACAGATCCCGGCACATGGCGACGATCGCGAACCAAGCGAATCTTGATGAGATGATCACGATCGGGCACGGATCTCGATGTTGATGATCAAACAACGATCGGACGGATCGACATGGATCTTGATGATAATCAAGATCAAGACAATCGTTTGGCTGAGATCCAAGAGCTGATGATGAAGATGATCAGATCAGATCAAACGAACGGCCTACATCAAGAGATGAAGATCCGATGATGGTGATGATTAATGCATCAGGTAGCTAGGATCAGGAGATCAAGAGATTGGATGGCTTGGATTCAAAAGATCAAGGAACTCCATGGACAACAACAATGTCAATGGTGCTTCGGCTCGACGGTGGCAGGGACATCGGTGGTGCTCGGAGGCTATCGACGGTCGGCGATAATGGTGGTGGACGGCGCTCAGGGGAAGGCTCGATGGATGCCCTGTTTTTTGTTGGGAAAAACAAAGGAAGAGCGGCAGAGGCTTGAGCGGTGACTCTCTGCAATGGCGGAAGGCCAGTCGGAGGCGTGAAGACGATGGTGGTGGCTGGCTGGCGGCGACAGGGCTACGCGGTGGTGTAGTCGCAGTGATGATGATGCACCCATGAACAGGGGCTCGGGGTTCAGCGACTTTAGTAATGGCGAAGGTCAGTGGAGCTTCGGGATTGAGCAGCAGCAGGAGGATGCTGCGGCGGTGCTCTGAAGGAGCAACGGCGATGGGTCATTGCAGCAATGGAGTGCCGGCAATGGTGGAAGACGAGGGGGGTGCTGGCACCGAGTAGGGGTGATGAAGATGGTGGAGGGGCTTCGGGGTGTCGTCGATGGTGGTTGGGTTTCGGCAAGGTGCAGGGAGGACGACAACGAACGGGGGTGGAGGTTGGCGAAGTTGTCGACGAGGGGCGAGGTCGACGAGCGAAATGAGGAGGGAGAAGAACAGGAGATGGGTGTTGTGAATGGGATGAACATGAACAGGGAAATGGAGGGTTGGTGGCTGTGTGTGGGGGGTTGAACAGTGATCTCAGGGTTAGGATTTCTAGGGTAGGTTAGGGTTTTATATAGTATAAGGTGAGGGTTTGGGTTAATGGGTAGTATAAGATAGGATCCAATAAGAGAATTGGGTTATAAGGTATTGGGTTTAAAATCTAATAGGGAAATAATTAAATAGAATAGGCTTCATAAAATATACATATATATATATATATACATTAAGTCAAATAATGAATACGTATAAAATAGAGTATGTTCGGCTAAAAATAAAATAATAATAATAATAATAATAATAATAATAATAATAATAATAATAATAATAATAATAATAATAATAATAAATAATGATACTGCAAAATAATAACACTAACAAAAATAATACTGGTAATAGTAATAATAGTAACAATAATAATAATAACAATAATAGTAATAATATGAATATTGTTGTTGCTAATTTTGGTGTGGAAGCAAATAGATGAATTTTTGGATTCTTTTTGGAAACAATAAAGCAAACCTGTTGACCTTCACCAATGTGTTGATCAGTTTCTTGCTACTGCCATTGACCTGCAAAAAAGTTTGATACACCGGGATGGATCCCAGCGACGAATCCTCCGATGCTATTGTCAGTAGTAATCAGGAAGATTATGAAAGAGCTTTATGTGGAAAAAGATTGATTACCTTGTTATGGTCGGGGGAGAGGGGTATTTATAGTCGCCTTAGGGATCCGTTTCGAGATAAGGACAAATCTCCACTTCCCAGTATGGATGGATAAGATCTTGAGTTTAAATCGTTTCATAGAGATAACTATGAATTTAAATTACTCTTTATCCATTTGGGTTGGTTTGTAACGGGTTGCTATCCATACCCAGTAGGACAGATCCGTTTATGGATTATTGGGCTTTGAAGAAAGATCCAGTTCCCATTTTAGACCCGTTTGTAGTTGAAATTACCATTTTACCCCTGAGAGCTTTAAGATTCGTGCCCAATTTAAATGGTCCCAATTTAATCCTATTTTTAGCCATATCATGAGCCCCCTACTCCTGGAGACTGGGTTCTACAGTCTTTGAGGAGTAGTTTTGTTGTTCTAATGGCGTACAAGATTTTATCGGAGTTCTTAAGGGAGTTCGGATCTTGCTCGAGGTGTAATGGTGTTATTTTGAGTTTGTAAATTGCCCAAAGTTAATCTTAGATTTTTCTAGATTTTTTGTGATTTTTCCAGATTTTTCTGAGTTTTTTCAAATTTTTTATTCTATTTCCGAATTTAAATAATTAATTTTAAAAAATATTAATTAATTATTCTAATTTTATAATTATATGTTCAGAATTTTAAAATTATTTTCTGAATTAATAATTATTTTAAGAAATTTTTTATTAATTATTTTCGATTTTTAAATATTTTTTCAAATTTTTTAAAATATTAATTAAATAAATTAATTAATTAAATATTACCTGTACACGTGGCGCAATCCTATGCGTTGATCGCGATCAGATGGTGCACATCTCAAAGCACGGCATTTTTCTTCAATGTTCAGCTCGGTACCTTGGTAGCTCAGAACCCGTTGCCGACCCACTAGACACTGCTACGTTGCCGGCAACGTTGACCGTTGACCGCCACTTAGCATTTTTTTTCCTCCTGCCCTCTTCCTTCTTCTACTTCTCTTCGGCTCCTTCGTCCCCTTCCTTCGGTGCCACTTCAATGGCAAGAGAAGCTCGATCGTCTATGCCTTCGGTCCCGACCAAACCACCGACTCCGGCTCCCACACGGAGTCATACAACGAGGGCATCACCGAAGCTCGATCGCGGAGAAGTTCGGCAAGTGGCGGCGAGGTCGACGAAGGAGGTGGGGAGCTCGACTGTGGAGTCGAGTTGGGGACGAGGAGCTTGACGCTCATGACGAGGAGGAGTTGGGTTCGGAGCTTTGACGAAGATGGAGGAGCTCGACGTCGGTGAAGGAGTAAAGGTAGAGCTCGATGAGGAGTTCGGAGAGGAGATGGCTCGAGCTCGGTGTCGGTGAGGTGGTTGGTTGGCGATCTCGACATTGGTGGGTGCTGAAGCTCGGCCATGGCGGAACTTCGGCAACGACGAAGGAGAGCTCGGAGATAGTGGAGTTTTGGAGCTTTGGATCTCGGTGATGGAAGCTCGGCGATAACGGGGGAGGAGCTTCAGAAGAGGAAGCTCGGAGCTTGTTAAGGGAGTTGGGCGAGCTAGGCGATGATGGAGCTCGGCAGATCGGAGCTTCGTGTTCGGGGATGGAGGTCGGCAGCTTCAGAGGAGAAGTTGGGTTTTCAGAGGCAACGGAGTTCGGCGAGGATATGGGTCTGTGTTTTTGGTGGCAAAACTCGAAGGAGAAGAAGAAGAAAGGGAGTTGAGGGTTCGGGTCTCCAACGGGTCCGAACCCAACCCGTTAACCCTTTAGCTCCTTTTTTTTGCTGTTGTGGTTTGGCGAATTTGATCCGTTGGTCGTGATTGAGCACGAATTTTGAGGCAAAGTTTTTTTTCCTAATTTGCTGCTCGGTAGCTCAGTAGCTCGGATTTCAGATCCGAGCTACATGGCTCCATCTGGACGGTTGATCACGATCAGGAACGAATCATGAAGGATTAATTTTTCCCTCATTCGTAGCTCAGTAGCTTGAATTTCAGATCCGAGCTACGTGGCAAGATCTGAGCCGCTTGATGAAGATCTGGTACGAATTGTGAGGCGGTTGTTTTCACCAATTCGCAGCTCGGTACCTTGGTAGCTCAGATTGTAAATCCGGAGTACGTGGCATGATCTGAGCCGCTTGATAAAGATCTGGCACGAATCGTAAGGCGGTTGTTTTTGCCAATTCGCAGCTCGGTACCTCCATAGCTCAGATTTCAGATCCGAGCTATGGGGCAAGATCATAGTCGTCGATGTGGATCAAGCGCGAATTTTGAGGTGGTAGTTTTTGCCAATTCGCAGCTCGGTAGCTCGGTAGCTCGGTAGCTCAAATTTCAGATCCGAGCTATGGGGCGAGATCAGAGTCCTCGATGTGGATCAAGCACAAATTTTGAGGTGGTAGTTTTTGCCAATTCGCAGCTCGGTAGTTCGGTAGCTCGGATTTCAGATCCGAGCTATGGGGCGAGATCAGAGCCCTCGATATGGATCAAGCACGAATTTTGAGGTGGTAGTTTTTGCCATTTTTACGCTCGGCGCAGCTGTGTTGTGACCCACTTTCCCGGTGCTACGGAAGTCTGATTGGGGTGTGTGACCCCTTATTTCGAAGCTGACTCAAAGATCTATAACTTCTCTTTGGAGGCCAGGTGAAGAATCACCCGTATTTAGGGTCGAAATAGGTCTGCAATATCTTTGTTTCTATCGAGAAGAGCTTCGGTCTCCGGAATCTTCGAAGAGGAGCTCCACTCCTTTGGGCTAAGAAGATGAGCTAGGGAGATCCTCGTAAGACCCATGGGAAGATCCGTTCTTAAAGGCAAGTGCGAGGAGCAACTCTAGGGGAGAGTTTGAGCTCCGAGCCCATTGAGAAGAAGGGCGCTCATGATGGGAGCGGAGTGGAGAGCATCGCAAGGCTTTAGGAGAGAGCCATTCGGGAGACGAGTTTAAGGAGCAACTCTAGGAAAGAGTTTTGAGCTCTGAACTCGTTTAGAATAGGACCACTCGGGAGGCGAGTGGGACGAAGAATCATCTTCAGGCTCTAGGAAAGAGCCGTTCGGGAGACGAGTTTGAGGAGCAACTCTAGGGGAGAGTTTTGAACTCCGAACTCAGTTAGAAGAGGACCACTCAGGAGGCGAGTGGGACGAAGAATCATCTCCATGCTTTAGGAGAGAGCAGTTCGGGAGACGAGTTTGAGGAGCAACTCTCGGGTAGAGTTTTGAGCTCCGAACTCGTTTAGAAGAGGATCACTCGGGAGGTGAGTGGGACGAAGAATCATCTCCACGCTCTAGGAGAGAGCCGTTCGGAAGACGAGTTTGAGGAGCAACTCTAGAGGAGAGTTTTGAGCTCTGAACTCGTTTAGAAGAGGACCACTCGGGTGGCAAGTGGGACGAAGAATCATCTCCAGGCTCTAGGAGAGAGCCGTTCGGGAGACGAGTTTGAGGAGTAACTCTAGGGGAGAGTTTGAGATCCGAACTTGTTGTTTAGGTGAGTTTCAACAGTTGTGGGAGCAATTTCGAATGGTGGGCTACTTCGTACTCGCTCGTTCGCAAGTAGCTAAAGTGGCATCGAACCAAGTGTTGGACTCCGAACTTGTATTTTAAGGGGTTTAACGAGTTGTAAGAGCAATTCTGAATGGTAAGCTGTCACGCACTTGCTTGTTTGCAAGTGGCTAAAGCAACGTCGAATCGAGTGTTGGACTCTGAACTCATTTTTTGAGCTTAGTAAGTTGTGGGAGCAGCTCTGTACGACAAGTTGGACTCCGAACTTACCATTTAGCGAGTCGTTGATGTGACTCGGAGAGATAGAAATGAGGCACACTAGAATTTTCAATAGAAAAAAAAGCTAAGTTTTATTGAAACAAACTAAGTTGCCGCTTTAATGCGGCGAGCCATTATTATATGCTTTTGGCCGTGTTAGAAGCATCGGCCTTATTAAAACTGAAAACCTACTTCTACGATAGGGTGAAGGCCTCTTGGGAGGAGTTTGGTTCTCCCCCCATTGGACCTCCTTAGATAAGGTGGAGGACGACCCCAGATTCGGAATCTTGAAACTCGGCGGACCTCTTTGTTTGCTTGTAGGCTCCTCGGGGTGGAAGGTCGGCCCTGTCTTTTCGAACGAACTTGTCCAGGAGTCCCCGCTGTATGAGTTCTTCGATCTCCTCTTTAAGAGCCCGACAATCATCTGTGTCATGACCGTGGTCCCTATGAAAGTGGCACCACTACTTATCCCTTTTTTCTTTTCTTGCCAGGGGTATCCATTCTACGGGGACCACGGAGTAGCCCTTCCTTATCCACCTCCATAAGAACTGCTGATATACTAGCATTGAAGGGGGTGAACTTATCAAAACGAGGAGCTGGGCGTTTGTCGTCCCTCTGGAATTTATAGGACCCTTCTTCGCTTGTGTTCTTCCGTTTGTTCCCGGAAGATGATTCCTCAAGAGGGAGGGGGGGGGGGATTACCGTTTCAGACCTGTTTGATAATCTGAAAGTATTGGGCTTTGAAGAAAGATCCAGTCCCCATTTCAGACCTGTTTGTAGGTGAAATTACCGTTTTCCCCCTAAGAGCTTTAAGATTTGTGCCCGATTTGAACGGTCCCGATTTAATCCTATTTTTAGCCATATCAATTATCAAAATAGGATTTGAGATACACAAGTTTATTAAAATCCAAATAGTAATAAAATAAAATATAAATAATCGAACACTTAGAAATAGAAAAATAAAGTTAGAATATACTATTATTCGAAGTAAATATAATTTTTGCGTCGAAAAGATTTTAGTATAAGGTCCAAATCGAATTTAAAAATAGAATGAATGTATAATAGTCATAACACAAAAAATATTCAGAAAAATAATTAATTACGGGAATGGGGGTTACACAAATATTTGTGTTACTGCCGTATCATCTCTATAATATTATTTGATTTAATTGTCGTCCCTAAATATTGAGAGTGAGCACTTCTAATTGCCTATTAGTGTACGAATCGTTATTGAATATCTTACTTACTACTCACACATAGGTGTAATTGTTGATTATTATGTGTGAATTTTTTATTGGGCTGGCTTGTTAAACTATTTCATATCTTAAAAATCTATCAAACCAGTTAGTAGTTATAATTTCTGACTTAATTTGTATTACATGTTGGTAAACTTAATCTTTTAATATTCTTGAAAATTCTCTCATTAGGGATAAGTTTACATCATATAGACGACGAGCATTAAAAAGAAACCAGTTTGATAATTATAGTACACGGGTGACTATTCTACTGCAAAGCATTCATACAAGTTATGTAAAGTATGAAGACATGAATGCATAAGAAATAAAAGCTGATAGTAAGGAAAGTTTAGCTACATAAAAATTATTAAATGTACTATAGAGTGCTTAAACATGCTGATGTGTTTTCCGATCGAGTCAAGATAATAGAGTTTCCTTTAGCAAAGGTTAGATGCCTTTTTTCCCTGATGGGTAAGATCCAAATCTATTAGTCAGACATTCAACACATTCAAACCAACCCATACAAAATGACTCAGGCTCATTCCTGAGTTTCCTGAGATCTGCTTTGTTTTACTATTCAAACCATGTACCATTAACAGTAATTAGCGAAAAAAGAATAATGTAACATTGACGGAGCAACAGTGTCATTGATAAAATGTTGATTATTTTTTGCTTATTAATCAGGAAACACCTCTCCATAAATTTTCGGCAGTAGACAACTAGCTAATGCAAAATTTATATAATGAGCTCCTTTGGGGTATATTTCTGCACATATATATGGTATGCCTACAACTTAGAAAATTTAATCCTTTTCTGGATTAACGATCTAATCAAAACTTTCAGGATGGTAATCCTGACATATGATAGACTGAAGTTAATTCTTTGAAAATAATCAACATCAATGGCCGAATCACAAACCAAGAAAGAATAAAACAGGGAACGGGAGCACTAGGATAAATTACGGCCAGTCTTTGTCAGTGTATGAGTGAGAGACAGAAAGAACAATCAAATACTTTCATTACCATAATTTACAAATATCAAAAGTTGTACAAAACTAGTCTTTTAAGTTTAGGACAGCTACAATTAGATTCCTCCAAGTGACAAACAAGTACATTTGCTTTCTTTTTATTTGGGAGTAAAATCAAATGGCTAGAACTGGACTCCTTAAGTGACAGATTAATAGATTTTGTCTATTTATTTATTTATTATAAAAACTTTAAGTTCCACAACAGGATGCCCTCTGGACGACTCCAAATGACTCATCAAATAAATGAGGTAAGATGCCTACAGTTTGAATGGCAAAAAACAAGATCGGCACTACAATTTCCAATTTCGATAGACGTGAATTGTCACAAATACTTCATTTCCTTGATGCCCCATCACTATACATCCTTAAGCTGATGCATCATGATCGACACTACAACTTCCATATTCTATTGACGTGAATTGAATAAAACACTTATATTCCTTGATGCCCCACGGTATACTTACTTAAGTTGATATATCATCGTTTAACCATGCTAGTTTTTTTTTTTGTGATAAAAGTGATCGAGGTCACCGATTTCATTAATGAAAGATTGACGAAACAACAAGAAAGCCCCAATACAAATCCAATATACTACAGTGCACTACGGCACGTACAATCAGTAATCCAGTACAACAAACCCAAAATAACAGACACCTCCTATACACTCCGCCTTCAAAATAAAAGAATGGAGATGACTGTTGTCTTGACTTGGTCAATTACTCTGCCCCCTCGAAGCGGATTCTCTTCCTCGTACCTGTTTGACCTATCCAAGCATCTATTAGGACCAGTATTTTGTGCAGTAACATAAGAAATCTATATCTAATATTACGAAAGCATAAATCATTTCTATTAATCTAAAGAGACCACAAGATCGCTCCAGTCGTAATATCCCAGATTAGCCTATGATCTTTCATAATGTTTCTGGATCTCCAGCTACCCCATATGTCGTCGATACAATTTGGTGTCTCTACATTGTGAAAACCCAAACCCATGACTTCCCAAGTAAGTCTAGCTCTAGGACATTGAATGAAAATATGGTTAGTGTCCTCCTCTCCCAGGTTACATTGTTGGCACGTTACATCCATCGGGATATTGCATTTCCTAAGGTTCGTTTTGGACAACGTTGTTCTGTACCAATCAGAGGAATGCTTTCACCTTGTTAGGTACTTTCAACTTCCAAATAGTAGTAGCCTGAGAATTTCTAATTCACCCATCGTTCAAGAATCCATACATCGAGGCAACAGAGAACAACGGTGATGAGCTTTGTATCCACTCTCTTTCATCCTCTACACCCCTTTCCAGGCGCCCCACCCCCTCCATCATTTCTTTCAGCATCTCCAGTTACGTTTCTCCTATACTGGATAGAGTACCTCTGAATACTAATCTCGGTCTGCTATTCTTCAACACGTCCTTGAAAAGATCATCCTCCTTAGTAGCTTTGCTTGCAAGTTGAGGTAAAAGCGATCGAAGGGTGTTAGCCACACACCACTTGTCCTTCCAGAATCTAGTATTACTCCCATTACCTATTTTGCAAATCGTGTTCGAGTGGTAAATATCACCCACTTTGGCAATTCCTGTCCATAAGAATGACACTTTCCCTTACTTACATCTTCCTCCAAATCTAACAATTTTCCGTCTTCGATATCTCATGAACGAATTGCTCCACCAAGCCTTTCATTGTTTGTGCATTTTCCACCACCATTTGGAGAGAAGCACCTTGTTCATATCTCATAGGTTGACAATACCTAGCCCACCAAACTCTATCTTCTTACATAACCTCTTCCATTTCATCAAATGCAACCCCTTATTGTCCTCCTGATTTCCTTTCCATAGGAAACGATACCTGCATCTATCGATTCTTTCAATAGCCCACTTGGGGATCTCATAGATAGACATGAGATATGTTGGAAGACTACTAAGAACGGAGTTGATGAGAATGATTCTATCTCTGAGAGATAGAAACTTTCCTTTTCACCTAGCCAGTTTCTTCTCAATCTTTTCAATGAGAGGCACCCAATCATCCTTAGTCATTTTTCCTGATCTGATAGCGGTACCTAAGTACTTGAGTGGATATTCTCCTTTCTCACAATCTAGCAATGAGGAAGTAACCTCAATCGAGTCCGCGTTGTTGTTGCTAAGTGCAATAACACAACTCTTGTGAAGATTAACCACAAGTCCCGACCAGAACTCATAACATCTAAGCAGAATTCGAATAGACATTATTTCCTCCACCTGAGCCACCCCAAACATGAGAGTATCGTCTACATATTGAAGAATTGATAAAGGTTCCGCGATACCTTTAACTTTGACACCCTTGATAATTCCTCCCTCTATTCCTCTCTTATTCATTTTTGCTAGCTCGTCGGCAATGATCGTAAAAATAAGCGGCGAGAGTGGATCCCCCTATCTCAGTCCTCTCTTGCATCTGATTTCTTTTCCTCCCATTCCATTAACTTTGACAAAAGATTTTCCATTTCTCACACACATCTTCATCCACATCTTCCATTTCGGGCCAAACCCTTTTAGATGTAGTGCCTCCTCCATACAGTCTCATTCCACAGTATCACAGGCTTTTTCGAAGTCTAGTTTGAGAAGAAAGCCATTGATTTTGTCTTTGTTTCCTCTGAAAACTATTTCGTGGGCTGACGCAATGCTATCCAAAATATCTCTCCCTTTGATAAAGTCGCTTTGTGATTCGTCGACAATATCGATTGAATGTGGTGAAAGTCTATTAGCCAACACTTTGGTGATGATTTTGAAAGAGCCATTAAGCAGACTAATCAATCTAAGGTCCTTTACCCTAAGAACCTCTATCTTCTTCGGGATCAGAACCGCATTCGCATAGTTCAGTCTCTCAATCTGTGCCACTCTCTCGAACAGTTCTTGGAAAATGTCTAAAAAGTCCTTCCTAATGATAGACCAGAAACATGAATAGAAAAGAATCGGGAACCCATCAGGACCCGGTGCCTTATCTTGACCCAGACCCTTGATTGCCTTAAGAACCTCCTCTTACGCAAATGGTTCCTCCAGGCTTTTGCTCCCCTCAATAATCGAATCACTCCACATATCTGAGTTCAATTTACATCTTAGCATTCTCTTCTTACCCAATGATCTCTAAAGGACATATCTATATGATTTCTAATCGTTGTTTTGTCCTCTGTCCAGACTTCTTCCACAAATAATCCCCCTATTTGATTGTGCCGTCTTCTCCAGTTTTCCACCTTTTGGAAGAAAGCCGTGTTAGAGTCTCCTTCCTTGAGCCATTGGATCCTGGATCTCTGTCTCTAGTAGCATTCTTCCCTTTCACCAATATAATGTAGCTCCGCTCTGCAGGTTGCTAGTTCTTCAAATTCCGCCGCCTGTAGACATCTATCTTCTTCCAATGTTTCCAATTCCTGAACCTTTAACCCCAGCACTTCTTTTCTTCTCCTGGTCTCATCATTTTCCTCCTTAGCCCACTTCTTCAGGCATTTCTGCAATCGTCTCAGTTTGAGATTCCAGTTCGATATCTTGTCTTTTGCGGTTGTCGTCACCTTCCAAGAGTTTTCAATGACCTTCTTGATGTTTGTATTGTAGGTCCATGCTTACTCAAATCTAAATTGACGTGTCAGCACTCTTCTGCCACTTTCCCATTCCAAATTGAGTGGGATATGGTTAGAAGTAGACCTCGGGATAGATCTAACTGATGCTAGAGGGAATAAGTCCCCCCACTCCGAAGTAACCAAAATTCTATCTAGTTTTGCGAAGGTCGGGTTCGACTGCATGTTAGTCCAAGTAAAACTTCTATCGTTCCCTTGAATTTCAATGAGGTTTAGTTCGTTGATAGTGCGATTGAACCGTTGTCTATCTCTTTCATTGGATCCCCAACCTCGGTGCTCATTAATAAATCTAGTTATGTTAATGTCCCCCCAACCAACCCACAGGCGAGTCCATCTAGCTCGGATTGCACGATTTTCCTCCCAAAATCCCTCTCTACGGCTAGCGTTACATGGCCCGTAGACTGGCGTGACCATGTGTTCCCAACCGTCTCTTTTACGCTTGATTTTAATAATTACCGAAAAGTTACCAATGAAGTCGTCGATAACAACAAACTCTTTGGAGTCAACCCCCACCGGTATACCACCTGACATCCCCGTCGACGTCTTGAAACGCCAGACAAAATCTCTAAGCGAGCTAAGCCCCTCAAAATCTTTGTTATGCGGATCAACAATCTTAGTTTCTTGTAAAGAGCAAATAGAAGGATTAATCCTAGCTATAGTATCATTCACTCGTCTAGTCATAACCTTTGATCGCATCCCTCTAACATTCTAGAAGATGTTACACATGGATAATAACTATATTAAAAACGTCTACCCAATCTACTTCCCGCCTACGAAGGAAGGCTCTATAGAGAAAGTCTATAGGCCTCCTCTCTGATGATGTTAACCCTCTCTAATTGGACAGAACTGAAGGATCCCATATCTAGCCCTAACATACAAGCATAATATAGAAGTTTATCATCTGAAATAAAATTCCGAATACAGACCGTACCTTCACAAGCTGACGTTGGATCCTTAGATTTAGTTGCCGATCTGATAAGATCCTACTCGCTAGGCCCCTTAGACCCCCATCTATCAATTTGTCTCTTGCTTTTTCTCTTATCACCATCAAAACCTTTCCCCGCAATGCTGTTAGTAGGGTCAATGGGTTCGACCTCAAAACTCTCCTGAATGAACAGTGTTAAAGCCTTCACCGTACTCTCGAACTCACCTTTTGAGTCGATAGTCTCGAATTCCACTCCATCTAAAGCACCAATTCTAACGTCTTCTGTAGGAGACTCCCCTTTGGACCCCATTTCTTTTTCTGCCTCGTTATATACGCCTTTGCCTTCTCTGTGATCAGATTTCCTTCCATCCATGTCCACCTCATCTTCTGTCCTCACATCTTCGTTGACTCCCTACAACTCCTAAGCGAAGAAATCCGAGCTCTCAATCGGAATATTCCCTTTATAATTTGAGCACTGCCCCCCTTCGACACTATCAGCAATTCCTTCTTTGGTCCTCTCACTTCCGTGCATTGGGCCTGGGCCCCCATAAAAGAGGTTTTTTGTAACTGATCTCACAGCGCACTCAACCGCCTCCTTAAATTCTGCAGTAGACATTGTCAACACTTCTGCTTGTCTCTTCGTGGCCCCCCAGCCGAATTCGAAATATTGGGAGAGGGAATCACTGCTTCTGAACCATGAACAGTACCTCGTACTCATGACAGCTCTATCGTTGTCTTTTCGTAGGCACCCCAGATCCTCTTCGACATGACGTATCCATCCCGCTGTCACATCCCCTCTGACCGCTTCTCTGACTAAACCATCCCTTGTCACCTTTTTACTACAGCCCCCTGATCCCATAGGCACCCCAGATCCTGTGTTTGCTATGCTGAACAACCAGGATTGCACTTCCTCTGATTCGACGGTTGTTGTTGCTATGCTTGTTTACTCTGCTCTCCTATCAAATAACGGTTCAGATTTGATCTTGCAAGATCCGACGGCTTTAATTCATCGTCTACCTCACGCTTGGGGATAAAATCCGTCTCCGAGTTCGAGCCTGAGTACTCCGGCGAATTTCTGAACCACACCTTCTTCTTTCTCTCTACAATCACTTTGATCTCGTACCTCTCCTCCTTAAATTGGGCTACAATCACCGAGGGGATTAGACTAAGATCGTCGACCCCAACCTGAATCCTTGCATACTCTCTTCTTGCTTGAATATTGGTATTCTTATCAATGGTGATTAGATAGCTAAAACTCTGAATAAGGTCTTGAAACCCCGACCTTACCCAACATTAAAATGACACATTGAAAAGTTGAACCCACACTGATGGTAAGGAGTAAATTTTCATCGCCCCACTATTTCTCGACCCCTACTCATTGTGATGTAGAACTCTTTCCCTTCAAGACTCCTGCTGGCCAACAATTCCCTCGTAATTTCGTCTGTTTTGCAATAAACCAAGAGTGAGTCTTCCTTCACTTTTTGAACCTCCCAGTTCAGCCTCAAGCATGGTCTCACGGAATCTGACAGCAACCCCTTGATGGTCTCAATCGTAGGGTTCCCAGTGTGGACCTTGGGCATGATGCAAAACCTCAGTCTATTCTCAAAGTCGGCCATGATCGGAGTAGGATTTATAACGGCCTTGATGACCTTCATCCGACAATCATTGCTTTCCTCCAACTTCGCCAGATTAGCCTTGCTACCCTCTCCAATACTCTGTTCAACTACGTGTGGTGAAACAGAGTGTGCGCTTCTAGTTGGCTTACTCTTTGGGCAATTCTTCGAAATGTGTCCAAACTTCTTACATGCATAGCAGAACCAGTCATTAGTACACTCGTGGATAGTGTGACCCCTCCCCGTGCATTTGTGGCACATTGCGAGCTTAGGAGCCCTTATTGGCCCCGACGATGATGAGGAGTTCATAATCTTCGCCTTCCTCTCAGGCCTTCTTAACCCGTTTAGGCTTATACAGTTCCCATTCCCCCTCCTCGTCCTCCTTCTTCTTCACAATCTCCCTCTCCGATGAGAATCCACCTCTGCGTTGCTCATCACTTGCGGAATCCCCTAGCGATCTTTTCGATGCTTCCAGATACGACCCTCTATAGGCCGTAGGTGGACATTGAACTCCTCTATCCCCTTCTTGCGACATCCTATGAGTACTCTTCGTCAGAGCTTTATGCCCCTCCTCTCCGATCCCTCTGCTCTTCGGACTTCTGTGGTTAAGGCGAGCCTCTCTAGAGCACGAGCGGTGTCTTCCTCTTGAACCTATCCTATGAAGCCTGTCTTGCCTCTATGCTCCACTTGTCGCTCGCTATCCTCGTCCCTTCCTCTCTTTTTCAATGGGCACTGTGGGTAGTTTGCGGTTGGATGGACCTTGCTGGTGTTACCTTTGGACCTCTGATGGAGCTCTTGAATTGGTACTTTGATAATCATAGTATAGTAATTTCTGTTGGACTACTACTGGAGATCCTGTTTCTCCTTAACAAAATTAAGGAAGCATTGCATCACCAACATTAGATCATGGGATTTAATTTCCTTCAAATTGTAGAAGACATGTCTAAGTCCTAAGAAGTAGGGACATGGACACCATACATACGATATGGCTACCAAATAAAAGTGTGTCTTCATAGCTTTGAACCCATAACTCATAATCGGGAATTCCTATTTTTTTTTAAAGTAAGGTGAGAAATCTCAGCCCCTCAGCCTCTCTCTTTTCAAGGTTGAAAATTCCCCTTGTTCTAATGCCTTCAAAACATGACCTCAAATCATATGTAAAGTCCTTTAATTGGTTTATAAATAGAAGGTGGGGTTATTCAACTTTTCCCCCTAATCATATCAAAATAATTCCTCGCTAATAATGAGGAATGCATGAATCAAACTCAATGACCTCTTTTATATCATTCTCAAGCCTTAGGCCTAATTTAGTGTTGTGAAATCCAGCTATCTAAATAAATAGATAAACTAGACACAAATTAAAAACCTCGCAAGTATACGAATCGTTTATAGAAGCGTAGTGACAAGCAATGGTCGATTCCACAGAGATTGTAGAAATTAACTTACTAACCAATAAAACAGAGATAAGAATTTTAAAGTGTTGTTCTAAAAGAAATGACAAGATTAAAACTAGATCAAGTAGTTCTGAATCATAAATATCTATTAAGTAGTTGGGCTTTGATTTCCACCTATAGTCAATAATGCTAAGTCACCTTCTATACGGCTCTAATTACTCATGTTTGTTCCTTTAAGGGCATGGTATCTACTCCTTAAAGTTAATGTTTCCTAGGCCAAGAATTAGGCATGGTATCTACTCTAATTCGTTTCTTTCCTTAAGTATTTAGCATGGTATCTACTAAGTTGCACTTAAAGAAAACATAGGAACAATGGAAACGAACAAACACTCGAAGTTCTAGAAATTGGTATCAGATCTAGATCCTTCAAGTTGATTAGACCAAGAACCCCTAAAGATTCCTGTGTTACAAGTTATGAGCACGAGATACGGGTCGTCTCTATGCTCATATAACGATTCAAATTTATAATACGCAAACTTGATAATCTCAGGTTCTGCATGGCAGTTGACTTGCTGTCACTCTCAGTCGACTGCTCTAAGAACTTCTGAACAAGTTTGATTCATATTATAAATCTATACCATTACAATCAGGTTTAATCAATAAGTAATAGAGTAGCGTTGAGAGGAATATAAGCCTTACATGACTACGGTTTCAATCTACCCAACTATGAAATTAGTTCCACATAATAAGACTCTTATTGACTAACAGTTTCGAATACATGATTAAAATAAAAACTAGAAAGAGAAGAAATAAACTGATGATGTTCGGCCCGAGAAGTCGACTTGCTGTCACTCAGTCGACTGGATCGTTCCCTTCAGTGTACTTGATCTCCTTCTTTCTTCGATGCTAATCGAATAATGCCTGTTGGTTGACGATTGATGATTCAGAGATTAAGTGATACTCTCAACTCCTTATTCCAGCCTTTTTATAATTTTTTTTGCCCACATCTGCAGATTTCAATTCTATCTCTTTACACATCGGATATAGATCTGAGTCGATCTTCTCACTTGCCAATCCTGGTTCTCTATCTTGATTAATGAAGAGTTGTTATTCGCAGACAACCTGGGTTTGGATAACTTAAACTTGCTTCGGATTTGGATGAGGATGATTCTTCAACTGTTCTTATCTTCTAACTCTGCTGAATACCAGTCGACTGGTTTTGTAATCAGTCGACTGTGCCGAGACATCTGTAGATTCGTAATTCATCAGTCAAGTCGACTGTCTTTGGAGTAAGTCAAATGTACCGAGCAGCTTCAACCTTTTTGTCCAGTCGCCTGTTTGAAGAACCAGTCGACTTATGCTCTGCAGTTTCTGTGTATTATCCTCAAAATCCTGAATCTGCTTCGTTTTACTGTTTTAGGCTGTTTCCTATGGAAAAGAGAAAATAAGAGTAAAATACCACATATAGAGCATTTAAATGTCCAATTGCATTAAGATTATTGCTCCTAAATGTGAATATTATTGGGTTCATCAAATACCCCCAAACTTAGCTTTTGCTTGTCCTCAAGCAAAATTAAACTACAAGCATCTCTTGAACATCTTTACCCTTCCAACATTTACCTCAGGGAACTTGCTACTGTTAGTGTCAAGGTTAGAACAAGCATTAAGATAGGTCTAAAAAGTTGTAATTCAAATGTTAATCACTTATTCACACGAATACTCAACTTGAATATCAAATAGTAGTGTGGCCAGTGTCTAAGCAACATAATCATGATTAAGGTTAGCAAGCTCAACTATATTTCAACTCCAAAATCTCACCATGGCATACACTCTCAAAGAAATATAGCTCTCATTGACATGGGACATTCAAAATAGATCTCGTGACAATTTTCATTACTTGGATGAACCCATATGCTTGATCTTGCTACCACATCTTCACACCATTGATTTGCATGTTACTTGGATCAAAAGGTCTTTTATAGGTTGTAATGGGGCCATGGGTGAGGGTTTAAACAATTGAAGGGAGAAGGAATACAAAATTCTAAAGGATTAGTAGAGCAACTTGCATTGTTCCAAGAGAATTTTTTTTTTTTTTTTTTTGGTTCCTCCAAATTTTTAAGGCCATATATAACAGCCTTATACTTTATTTCTACCAACACCTTTCCCCCGTCCATAACTCAGCAATTTACAACTTTTTATTTTTTTTCTTATGACAAATCCTCCAACTTTATATTTTCATCCCCTTCATCATACCACATCTCTTTTTCAATTCTTGCTCTACTAACTCAATAGATATAGGTAAGGTAACCTATTCATCTAGGCTTGGTTAAGGATGATGTGTCTTACAAAAAGAAAGCTTTTATAGGCTTCAAAGGGGTAACTAGTGAATAATTGATGTTGGGTAGGCTATTTGTCTTTGGTGATAGAATCTTAGGTGCCTTAATCATTTCCAAGTTTTTATGCAAAAACCAAAAATAAGTTTCGAAAAGTAGCAAAAACAAGTTCTAGATCATCTCAAGAATGCAGTCAACTGAGATCTTCAAGTGTATGACTCTTTCAAAAGAAATAAATAAGGCTCAAAAACTCACAATTTGTGTATTTAAGTTTACTCACAGTTGAACTTGCTATTCTCTTTCACAATTCGTTAAATTGACATAGCCAATGAATGAAAGTTTCAAGTATGATCCATATGATAGGTTATTAACATTTTTAAAGATAAAGACCACACTTAATACTTGTTCTCCCTTTCTACCTATAGTAACTGAGCTCATTTCTCATCATTGTTGTTAGAAAAGACTCAACATCAAGAGACTCCAAATGTGAATAACTACCCCCAAACTTAGATGGAACATTGTCCTCAATGTTTGAAATAAAAATTTAAAATAGGCATATGTTACCATCTAATTTGAACTGAAAATAAAAGATGAATAAAAAGAAATAAAGAGAAAGTGTAAGTACTCCCCTGAAAATTGGGTTGCCTCCCAATAAGCGCTGTGTTTCTTGTCTTCAGCTAGACTTGATGAGTTCATGCAATGTATTGGATGGTTTGAAGATTCACATCTTCCTCTTGCGGCTCAAAACTCATCTCAATATAAGGTTTCGCCCTATGCCCGTTCACCCTGAATGTTTGATTTTTCTCTTTGCTATGAACCTCCAATGCTCCATGTGGAAAGACTTTTGTAACAATGTACGGGCCATACCATCATGACATAAGCTTGCCTGGAAAGAGTCTTAATCTTGAGTTGTATATCAATACCTTCTGTCCTTCATAAAACTCCTTCCTTGCTAGCTGTTTATCATGGTATATCTTGGTCCTTTCTTTGTACAACTTTGCATTTTCATATGCGTCGTGCCTCAATTCTTCAAGCTCGTTCAGTTGCAATCTTCTTTTGTCACCTGCTTGTTTCATATCAAAATTGAACCTTTTAATGGCCCAATAAGCTTTGTGTTCCAACTCCACTGGAAGGTGACAGGCTTTTCCAAAAACCAGACGGTATGGTGACATGCTAATGGGTGTCTTGTATGCGGTTCTGTAGGCCCATAATGCATCATTCAAGCGTAGCGACCAATCCCTTCTACTTGTATTTACTGTCTTTTCCGGAATGCTCTTGATCTCTCTGTTGCTAATCTCCACTTACCCACTGGTTTGAGGATGATATGGGGTACCCACTCTATGTGTAATCCCATATTTCTTCATCAAAGAAGCAAATGGAAAATTATTGAAGTGGCTACCTCCATCACTAATTATTGCTCGTGGTGTACCGAACCTGGTGAAGATGTTTTCCTGTAAAAACTTGACAACAACTTTGTGATCATTAGTTTTTGAGGGGACAGCCTCGACCCATTTAGACACATAATCCACACCCACAAGAATATATAAATAACCAAATGAGTTAGGAAAGGGACCTATGAAGTCGATTCCCCAAACATCAAAAAGCTCGATTACTTGGATGTTTTGCAGTGGCATTTGATTTCTAGAAGAGATGTTGCCTGTCCTTTGGCATTTATCACAAGTCCTGCAAAAAGAAAAAACATCTTTGAATACATTAGGCCAATAAAAACCAGATTATAATACCTTAAGTGCTGTTCTTTTTGGTCCAAAGTGTCCTCCACATGCATATTGGTGGCAATGTTGTAGAATACTCATTTGCTCTTCTTCCGCCACACATCTTCTTATAATTTGATCAGGGCAGAATTTGAAAAAATAAGGATTATCCCAATAATAGTGCTTGCACATGGCCACCAATCTCTTTCTTTCTTGACTTGTCATACCTGGAGGGAAAACATGAGTAGTGAGATAATTTACAATATCTGCAAACCATGAAAGTTGTATATTTAGTTCAAATAAATGTTCATCTGGGAAGTTCTCATTCAGTGGGGGCACAATTCTTTCTTCATCATGCAGTAATCTGGACAAGTGATCTGCCACAACATTGTCACTTTCTTTCTTGTCTCTAATCTCAAGATCGAATTCTTGAAGCAACAGCACCCATCTGATCAACCTAGGCTTAGCATCCTTTTTAGCAAACAAATATCTCAAAGCAGCATGGTCAGTGAAAACAATGACTTTAGATCAAATCAAATATGTTCTAAACTTCTCTACAGTAAAAATGACAGCTAACATTTCTTTTTCAGTAGTGGAATAATTAAGCTGTGCATCATTTAAAGTTCGAGAAGCATAGTAAATAGCATGGGGTACCTTTTTATTCTCTGACCTAAAACAGCTCCCAAAGCATAATCACTTGCATCACACATAAGCTCAAAATGATGGTTCCAATCTGGTGCCATGATGATAGGTGCAGAAATGAGAAGATTTTTCAATGTAATGAAAGCATTTGTGCACTCTTCTATCCATGCAAACTCAACATCCTTAGCTAACAATCCACAAAGGGGTCTGGAGATTTTGGAGAAATCTTTTATAAATCTTCTATAGAACCCTGCATGTCCAAGAAAACTCCTTACACCCTTGACTGTAGTAGGAGGAGGTAGCCTTGATATGATGTCAATTTTTGCCTTGTCCACCTCTATGCCCCTTTTGACACCACATGTCCCAAGACAATACCTTGTTGTACCATAAAATGGCACGTTTCCCAATTCAGCACTAAATTGCATTCTTCACATCTCTTAAGTACAAGCTGCAAATGGTTAAGGTATTCATCAAAACAAGACCCAAAAATACTGAAATCATCCATAAATACCTCGATGAACCTTTCCACCATGTCTGAAAATATACTCATCGTGCATCTCTGAAATGTAGCTGGTGCGTTGCACAATCCAAAGGGCATCCTCCTGTATGCAAAAGTACCAAAAGGGCATGTAAAAGTGATTTTTTCTTGATCTTCTGGGGCAATAGCAATTTGATTATAGCCACTATAACCATCTAAAAAATAATAATGACTATATCCTGCTAATCTTTCTAACATTTGATCAATAAAAGGAAGAGGGAAGTGATCTTTCCTGGTTTCGTTATTCTGCTTCCTGTAGTCAATGCATACCCTCCATCCCGTGGTCATCCTCGTAGGGATAAGCTCATTCTCTTCATTCTTCATCACTGTGACTCCACTTTTCTTAGGCACTACATGTATAGGACTCACCCATTTGCTATCTGAGATAGGGTAGATGATGCCAATATCTAGTAGCTTCAGGACCTCTGTTCTTACCACTTCCTTCATGTGTGGATTAAGCCTTCTTTGTGCTTCCCTGCTAGGTTTTGCATTGTCTTCAAGAAGTATTTTATGCATGCATTTGGATGGACTTATTCCCTTGATGTCTGCAATGGTCCATCCTATTGCGTCCTTGTGTTCTCGCAGTACCCTCAGCAGCTTATCTTCTTCTTGCGCACTCAAGTTTGCAGCAACTATCACAGGTAGCGTCTGGTTCTCACCCAAATATGCATGCTTCAAGTGTTCAGGCAGCGGCTTAAGCTCCACGTCTGGTGTCCTGGTAACAGAGGAAACAAAAGTGTTATCAGACACAAGATTTTCAAATGCAGGTGCAAGCTTACCTGAATATGATTTTGGAGTTTCGAGGTAATGTACTGTCTCTGCTATCCTCCATTCATCGTATTCCTGTTCAACATGAGACAATGTTAGAGATTGTGTAATTGCGGCTTGTAGTGGTTCAATGCTATGTACCTGAAATGTTTGAATGATAATCTCCTGTACCACATCAATATTATAACATTCATGATCATCATGTGGTAATTTTAGTGCATCAAACATTTTAAATTCAACATTTTCTCCATTTATTTTCATACTTATAGTACCCTTTTTAACACAAATTTTTATATCAGCCGTACTCATAAAGGGCCTACCTAGAATGATCGGTAAAGAAGATGGCATTGAAGAGTCCTCCATATCCAACACAACAAAATCTGCAGGCAAAATGAAGTCGTTTACCTGAACTAGGACATCTTCCAAAGTACCTCTAGGTCTCCTGATGCTGCGATCAGCCAACTGCAAAGTGATGGATGTTGGTTTGAGTTCCTCCAATCCTAGCTTTTCGTAAACAGAGTATGGAAGAAGATTTATGCTTGCCCCCAAGTCTAGCAGTGCCTTTTCAAAGAAGTACTCACCAACCCTGCAAGGAATGGTAAAACTACCTGGGTCTTTCAGTTTATAAGGTAATTTCCTTAACAATACGGCGCTCACTTCCTCTGTCAAAGCCACATCCTCCCTAACCTGAAATGTTCTCTTGTGACTACAGCATTCTTTCAAAAATTTGGCATAAGAAGGAATTTGTTTAATAGCATCAAGTAGGGGAATATTAATTTCTACCTTTCTGAGAGTTTCAAAGATATCAAATAAATGTTGTTCTTTCTTTTGCTTGACTAACCTTTGAGGGAATGGTGGCAATACTGCCCCTCCTTTTTCACTTACCTTGTTGGAACCCAAAGCTTTTGATGGTTGTGTATCCGATTCGTCTACGTGTGTTCCAACCTTGCTGTCAATTATCTTACCACTTCTTAAGGTTGTCACTGATTTGAGCTGTTCTTGGCCTCTAGGATTTGGTATAGTTTGTGATGGGAGTTCTCCTGCCTTTCTTTCACTCAACTCCTTTGCGATTTGACCGATTTGGGTTTCCAATTTCTGAATTGCCTGCCCTTGTTGGTTGGCTTGTTTGATGTTGCTGTTAAGGCAATTGAAGAACGGTGGATACAAAATCCAACTTCTTCTGTTCTTGAATTGGCCGATCAAACCCACTTCCCATCTAGAAGTTCCGTGCATGTCCTTGCGAAGATTGAGTGCCTTGATTGTTTTGATTGTTGCTCCATGAGAAATTTAGATGGTTCCTCCACCCTGGGTTGTATGTGTTCGAGAAGGGGTTGTTCTTTCGTGGAAACACTCCTTGTCCTACATAGTTTGCATGCTCCTGATCTGTGAAAGAAGACATGAGACACGTATCAGTCGTATGATCAAAATGAGAACAAATTGCACAAATTTCTTTTGTTTGATTTTTTACACCGCCCATCGTCATCATTGCATTAACAAGCATATCAATTTTTTTGTTCATGTTTACCATTTCTAATTGTATGTTACTACTAGAAATTTCGTAAACTCCCTGTTTTTTCAAAATGCCTCTTCCCCTTGTTGAGAATTGCTGTGAGTTCTCGCTGAGTTCTTCAAATAGTTCGATGGCCTCCTCACCACTTTTCCTCATCAAGATTCCGTTGCAAGCTGAATCCACAATTGCCTTGTTAGTATCATTTAAACCCTCATAAAATGCTTGTACCTGATCATCTTTAGGCATGTTGTGCGTAGGACACTTGAGAAGCTTGTTCTTGAAGTCCTTCCATGCTTCGAAGAATAAATCTCCATCTTTTTGTTAGAAGAGTTGAATCTCCCTTTTTAGTTGTTTGGTTTTCTGGGCTGGAAAGAATTCTTTCAAGAACTTTGTTGCCAATTGCTCCCATGATTGAATTGATCCTGGTTCCAAAGAATTATACCACAATTTAGCATTAAGTTTTAAAGAGAATGGAAACAAGATTAACCTGATTTGTTCAGGGGTAAGCCCTTGGACGCTTTGTGTTCTGCAAAGATCAAAGAAATCTTGCAGATGGAGGTGAGGCTCTTCGTCTGGTTTGCCACTAAAGTGGGGAACCATGCTAAGTAATTGAGGAGATAGATGCATATTCCCTGTGACATTAGGTTGATAAGCAATGCAGGAAGGTTGCTCAATATTCTTACGCGTGAATTTGTCCTGTATTGGCACTCGATTTGGTACTTCCTCACCCATTGTTGCTTGTGAATTGGGTCTCTGTGCAGTCAACTTGTTCCTTCCAACAGTCGACTGGTTTGTTGCAGACAGCCGACCTAGTCTGTGCAGAGTGCATTCTGTTTCTTCGTCAATAGGTAGTAGCTCGGGATGAAGTGATCGTCTCCCGTGCATTCACCAAAGTCCTGTAACCTAAAAGAAAAATATTTATTAATAAAAGAAAAAAAAAATGAAAAAGATTTTACTGATTTGTAAGTTAAAATACTAAACAATCCCCGACAATGGCGCCAAAAACTTGTTGTGAAATCCAGCTATCTAAATAAATAGATAAACTAGACACAAATTAAAAACCTCGCAAGTATACGAATCGTTTATAGAAGCGTAGTGACAAGCAAGGGTCGATCCCACAGAGATTGTAGAAATTAACTTACTAACCAATAAAACAGAGATAAGAATTTTAAAGTGTTGTTCTAAAAGAAATGACAAGATTAAAACTAGATCAAGTAGTTCTGAATCACAAATATCTATTAAGTAGTTGGGCTTTGATTTCCACCTATAGTCAATAATGCTAAGTCACCTTCTATGCGGCTCTAATTACTCATGTTTGTTCCTTTAAGGGCATGGTATCTACTCCTTAAAGTTAATGTTTCCCTAGGCCAAGAATTAGGCATGGTATCTACTCTAATTCGTTTCTTTCCTTAAGTATTTAGCATGGTATCTACTAAGTTGCACTTAAAGAAAACATAGGAACAATGGAAACGAACAAACACTCGAAGTTCTAGAAATTGGTATCAGATCTAGATCCTTCAAGTTGATTAGACCAAGAACCCCTAAAGATTCCCGTGTTACAAGTTATGAGCACGAGATACGGGTCGTCTCTATGCTCATATAACAGATTCAGATTTATAATATGCAAACTTGATAATCTCAGGTTCTGCATGGCAGTTGACTTGCTGTCACTCTCAGTCGACTGCTCTAAGAACTTCTGAACAAGTTTGATTCATATTATAAATCTATACCATTACAATCAGGTTTAATCAATAAGTAATAGAGTAGCGTTGAGAGGAATATAAGCCTTACATGACTACGGTTTCAATCTACCCAACTATGAAATTAGTTCCACATAATAAGACTCTTATTGACTAACAGTTTCGAATACATGATTAAAATAAAAACTAGAAAGAGAAGAAATAAACTGATGATGTTCGGCCCGAGAAGTCGACTTGCTGTCACTCAGTCGACTGGATCGTTCCCTTCAGTGTACTTGATCTCCTTCTTTCTTCGATGCTGATCGAATAATGCCTCTTGGTTGACGATTGATGATTCAGAGATTAAGTGATACTCTCAACTCCTTATTCCAGCCTTTTTATAATTTCTTTTGCCCACATCTGCAGATTTCAATTCTATCTCTTTACACATCGGATATAGATCTGAGTCGATCTTCTCACTTGCCAATCCTGGTTCTCTATCTTGATTAATGAAGAGTTGTTATTCGCAGACAACCTGGGTTTGGATAACTTAAACTTGCTTCGGATTTGGATGAGGATGATTCTTCAACTGTTCTTATCTTCTAACTCTGCTGAATACCAGTCGACTGGTTTTGTAATCAGTCGACTGTGCCGAGACATCTGTAGATTCGTAATTCATCAGTCAAGTCGACTGTCTTTGGAGTAAGTCGAATGTACCGAGCAGCTTCAACCTTTCTGTCCAGTCGCCTGTTTGAAGAACCAGTCGTTTTATGCTCTGCAGTTTCTGTGTATTATCCTCAAAATCCTGAATCTGCTTCGTTTTGCTGTTTTAGGTTGTTTCCTATGGAAAAGAGAAAATAAGAGTAAAATACCACATATAGAGCATTTAAATGTCCAATTGCATTAAGATTATTGCTCCTAAATGTGAATATTATTGGGTTCATCATTAAGGAGTAAAGTTTGCATAACCAAAGTTATGGTTTAAGTGAAGCTACAGCATACAGGTATACTAACATTGGTTGTCATTCCTCTAACCTGAAAATTAACGTTGTAACTAAGGGTTTGACAGCTCCGAATTAAGATAATTAGGTCTGAGTGGAGTATAGATAACTCAAGTTATCTCAACTACTGAGGTGATACTAGCTGTCAACTTCTAGATGGCCCCCAATAGCCCAACGTTATGTGAACTAAAATTATGTGATATGACTCCACAAAACTCTAGTTACCATAACTTAAACTCCATTCTCTGTGAAAATAAATGCATTACATCTCTATACTTCGAAAAATACTCATTTGAAATTCCCCCAGTATTTAATCCATACTAGCTAGTAGAATACTTATTTACACAGTCATTGTCAATTAATGTCCCTCTTCTATCCAAACCAAAATCGAATAGCACTTCACTGCAATGGTGGGTCCTCTTGTTGCTACCATGAAAGAGGTCCCCCCTAACCCTACTCTCTCCTGTTAATCATACACACAACCCAAAAAAATTAGAACACGAATTAAGCACATAATCTATTCAAATTAACATGTTAATTACAGACAATAATCAGATAATAGAACCAGGTGAAGAAAACCCAGATGAAATGTCAGGATCGACGGCAGAATCTTAGAGTTCATCGGAGCAATTAGCATAAGGATCGTCACTGAGAATCAATGGGTTCAACTGTGCTCCATTATTTCTTTTCTTTTTCTAGTTCAAGTCTGTAATCAAATTGTACGTGCGTTGTGCACCCTTTCCAAATCAGCCGATCGGGGGAAGATGGTGGGAGGCATTTTTGGTGCTATGCACGTGTCTTTGTATTTCGTCCTGTAGCGTAACCGTCCATCGTCCCGTATAAGAGCTGAGCTATACTTTCTTTTGAGAATCAATAAAAATATAGTATTCTTCTCCTCCAATCTTCTTCTCTTTCTCAACCCTAGATCTTCTGAGTTCTAGCCATGGCGAGATCACGGAGTAACCGAAATCCGACTCCTGATAATGTGGTATCAGAGCAGGAAAACTTCGATGACGATGGGCGCAACGAAGGGAGTATGGTGCTTGAGGGAGAGGTGGCGAATCTGAGGAGCCAAATGGCGGAAGGGTAACTCCAGGCCAACTACCTCACGGAGAGGGTAGAATCCATCGCAGTGAGCATTGGTGAGAGATTCTCGTCGATTGAAATGAGAATGGATTCCCTGATGGCGATGATGCAGCAAAACCAATCATGGCCATTGAAGCTTCCTCTGCTTCCAAACCCGTCTCATCCCCCACTCCGTTGGGAGGTAACTGTCTCTAACTCTAACCTAATGCACTCTACAAATCATAGCGAGGAAGGAGTCGTGTTTAGAACCCCATTCAAGGTAGAATTCTCAATGTTTCATGAGGGGGATCCGACAGAGTGGATTTGCGGAGTAGAACAGTTTTTGGATTTCTACGAAATCCCTGGGAATCAAAAATTGAAGTATGCATCACTCAACCTAAGGGGATAGGCTGCATAGTGGTTTCGAAGGCACTTGAAACAAAGAATACATGAAGTAACTTGGTCGATGTTGCTTGAAGAATTATTAACCAGGTTCGGGCCTACGAAATTTCAAGACTACGAGGGAATTTTATCCAAGCTGCAACAGAAAGGGGATATCGAAACATACATCCAAGAATTTGATCGAATCACTAATTTTGTAAATGGATGTACAAAATCACACTACCTGAGTAACTTCATCAGTGGCCTTAGAGACAAAATACGCCGGGATGTGTAATCACAACGACCCAAGAGGTGAATGAATCTATTGGACTGGCTAAGGGGTATGAAGAAAAGATATCATGTTTGAGGAGGAATTTTAGAAGCTCCTTCACAGCTAGAGCTTCAGTACCACCTGCTAAGCTGAACTCTCAACCAAGCTCCTTTAATCACCCCCACCATACCTCTGTAACATCACCAATTCACTACACTCTACCAGTAACAACCATCCTATATCTACAGCTGCATCCAATTTTATACCCAAACGGTTGAGTATCCAGGAGATGAAGGAAAGGAGAGTTAGAGGCTTATGCTTTAACTGTGATGAGAGATATACCCAAGGGCATATCTGCAAAACACAAAGGTTCTACTTCTTAGAAGGTTTGGAAGAGGTTGAAGGAGGGGAAGCAAGCTTTGAAGCAGCACAGGTTGAAGAGACCCCTCCAGCGGTTGTGCAGGTCCCTCTACAAAACCAAATGCATCCTGAAATATCCTTTCATGCACTTGTTGGAAACAAGTGTACCCATAGACTATTAGAGTAAAGAGGAGAATAGGTGGGAAGGAAGTAAATATCCTCATCCACTCTGGCTCTACACATAACTACCTTGGTCCCCAAACTGCTCTCAGGGCCAATTTAACCATCATGAAGGAGCCTCGATATAAGTTCACGGTGGCTAGTGGGCAACGTATGTACAGCGAAGGCAAAGTTTCTAGTGTGAACTTTGTTGTACAAGGTGTGGAGCTGCAAGCTGAGCTCTTACTCTTGCCCCTTGGTCCTGCACAGATGGTTTTGGGAGCGCATTGGTTAAGGTCTTTAGGCCCCGTAACCATGGATTTCTCGCACTGGTCATACTCATAAGTTCTTTTTCACAATTAACTTTCTTTCCAATAATTCAATGTTCCAATTCAATTCATAACAATCTCATTCAAGCACAATAAGTCTTAGTTTCCGTACTAATATTTCTTTTTCTCCAAATTTCAAAAATCATATTTCTCATTTAATTTCCAAAGCACACATTACCCAAAATAATAACAATATTCATAATGAAACACACTTCAAGTTCTTTTTACACAAAATCTCATTTTCTAAATTTAGTATAACTCAAAAGTCACTTTAATACTTGTACTTGTGTTATCATCAAAAAAATACTTGTACTTGTGCAAAATATCAATTTTTATAAGGTTCTACTCAATTTTTCCACTCACGCTATTTAAATCAAATCAAAATAGTGTACAATTATTTTTCATGAAGTCTACATATTTTTATAACAATTATAGGATTTTTCCCGAATTTTTAAAGTCACAAATCACCAAAAAAACTCCAAAAAAAAAAAAACAAAAGTTTTCAATTTGCTGAGTTCGGGATTCGAACCAGCGACCACAAACAAAGCCAGCGCACGCACTAATCAAAGGGACAGAGCACAACCACATCACAAAGACGGTTCGGATTCATATGAGTCCAATGCTCGAGTTCGGATTTTTCCAAAAGAATAAAAAGGAAAAGTCTCTTGTTCGGTTTCGAACCTGAGACCAAGGCCAGAACCCACGCTATAGTAAGCGCACCCAACACACCCACTAACCAATTAGGCTAAGTGGCCAACTGATGTGAATTGGGTTTTTAGGGGGTTTGATCTTAGTTTCGGTTCATTCGAACTTTTATATATAAAAAAACTAATTTTGATCTCGTTTCATCTCCATTTTCTTTCAAAAATTCCAGAACATAACTTTTATACATTTCTAACATATCAGTAAATTAAATCTTGATTTTTGACATAAAAATATCACTTTTTCTATTTGACTACAAATTTGTCTACAATTTTAAAAATGTACAACCAAAGTCGTTTCTTTTGTAAATTGGCATTCAAACTTCTTGTATTACCTTCTTATTATGACTATTAATATTACTTAATTATTTCAGTAACAAAAATCCATTTTTTCTCATTTTTAACCATTGAAAAAGCAAATTCACCACTAAGCATGATTAACATTTCAATGCAATTAAGCGTACAATTATGTCTCCTTGGTATAACACAAATCATCAATTAAAGTATGGTAGAAAAGTCAAAATTAAACTAACTATAATTTTTGCAACTAATTATCATTCTTTTCACATACAATCAAGCATTCTAATTTGTCTTATTCTTATAACATATGGCTAGAATAACTATGTCTTTTTTCAAATGCATCAACCACACTCTAGCGTGAACCTAGTTAGAAGTGTAAGAGAATCACCCACCTTGATGGAGAGAAAAACAAACAAACTCCTAATGATCTCCTACAACGATCGAGCGAAGCCATCCCCTCTTAAATCAAGCCACTAAAAAGCTTCTCCTCCGAATGATGCCGCAACCCGAGCCTTGCCCCCTAGTGTAGTCTGGCCTACTCCTTGAATGAAGAACAAAATAGCACACAATCTCACAACTCCTCAATCTTTTGTCTCACTCAAAATACTTCTCTTTCTTTTCTTTCTATTCTTTACTTTCAAAAATTCTAAGTGTGAGAATGAAGAATATAGGGAGGGGTATTTATACAATTTTTTTGGGGTGAATGTAGGGCTAGGATGTGATCAAATGGTTAAAGATCAATGGTCTAGATGAACTAGAGAGTTATAAAAACTACCCATGATACACAACCACCTCTCTACCACTTCCATCTCTCCCACATCCCTCTATCACAATCTGGCCTAGTGTAAAGGTGTGCAATGCACACCCTAGTGCGTGCACGTGTCAACTAGTACCCCCTCCTTACAAGTGTACATGTGCATAAAAATTTATTTGTTCATGACAAGAGTCTACAATACAAGTTAAATTATTTTAAAAGAGAAATAAGTTAAATGGGCTCACTAATGGGCCATTTTAACCATGAGTTTAAATAATTAAAATAGTTAATTAATAAAGTGGGCTTAAAAGACAATTTGGGCTTTAGATTTTAATTAGGCTTTAAAAAAAAATAATTTTTGGAAAAAAATAAGGGAGAACAAATACTACAAAAATATTTTATACGAAAAATTATACAAATGAAATCATACGTGCAAAACACGTAAAATCATAAAAATCTCATAAATCAAATCTAGGGTGTTACACCAGGTCTTCTACTTCTTCTGGAATTGATCCATGTCCTTCTCTGTCATAGCTGCTCTCCTGACCAGCTTATCGAACCTCCTTATGCCCAAAAGGATCATCCGCGACCTCAAATTCGGCCTCAAGCCCTGCTCGAATTTCTTGGCCTTCTTTGCTTCATCCATAATCAGCTCTGGTGCATACCTCGACAGCTAAGCGAACTTAGTCTCGCACTCGCGCACTGTCATGCTGCCCTACTGCAGATTCAAAAATTCCGTTCCCTTCCTCTCCTGAACATCCAAGGGAAAGAAATGATCCCTGAACTCATCCAGAAAAGCCTTCCAAGTCATTTGCTGGTACCCCAAAGTCATCTTCACTAATTGCCACCAAACACCAGCGTCCTTCTCTAACTGCATAGTAGCCAACTTTACCTAATTGGCAGCCGGAGTTTTCGAGATCTCGAAGATTGTCTCCATCCGTCTAATCCAATCATCAACCTCATTTGGATCAGACTACCCCTCAAACACGGGCGGCCTCATCCTCTTGAAGGACTCAATCTGCTTGATCGGATCAGCATTAACAAACACTGGTCCAGCCCTCTGATTCTAATTTTGATTCTGATTTTGCACCGTATTAGCTGCCATTAGTGCATTTAAAGTCTGATACACCCTTGCAAATTCGGCCTCGAGATCAACTCCTACCCCTTGGGAACTTCTAGTTCCATCACCATTGTTACCATTCCTGGTTCTGGGCCCAACCATTCTACTAAATACTGCCAAATGATGGTAAAGTTAGAACATCACAACACAATTCACATCCATATCCATATCCCATGGCAAAACCCCAACCATACCCCAAACCAAAACACCATGTTCTAACTCTATGTGATACTCACACTCTAATGTCCATACCTAGGTACTCACGCTCTAATGTCCACACCTAGGTTAATTTTTATACTATGCTTATTATTACTATTGAAGCATGCTCTGATACCAATCTCTGTAACGCCCCGAATTTCCAATATGATATCTTAGAAATACGTTGCACAATTCCCAGCATCAACTTCAATTGCAATATTAAACATTGCCAAAAACACATATAATTTTTATTTCAACTTTCATTACAACAATTATTTACAAAACACAGCAGAATTCAAAACACCTTGAATTACAAACTTTTCTTTACAACACTTCTCTTACAAAAATTACACAAGCTCTAATATCTTTCTAGCACAAGCATCCAAACCCCAAGCTATAAGCACCTACATGTAAAATATGAGGCTAGAGATAACTCTAACCCTCAAAACTACAGGGGTCAGCCATAACGGTGTGAGTGACATAAAAAGAAAACAACATAAATAAAACATAAAGCATGGAGTCATCAACAACATGTATTAACAGCAAGAATAAATGAAACGAGAAATAACAATAAGTAAAGCATGAAAACGTCAAGAAATATAAGATAGTAAATAGTAATAAATGAAACATCAAGTGAATCTAGACTAAGTGTCAAGTGTAGGAAAAACATGAAAACACAAGCATAAAACCAAGTCAAGAAAACACAATCTCTATATGCTGACTCTTTAATGCATACTTGTCGAATTCTATGCATTCCATAGTATATAGGTCCAGTGCAAGCCCTTATCGATCTCAACTTTATAGAGATAATCCCTCATTATGCAACTAATCCTACTATGGTGATGGAAAACAAGATCCAGAATACTCCACAAATAGGCACTACAGCCCTCGATGCGCAAGCATCATGTAAGATAGCTAAAAAACCGGAGATTCACCTCCCAACTGTATACCCCACGAATAGGCTTGCATGGCCCTCGACGTGCAGATACACTAGGTATATTCTGTGAATAGGCCTGCCGACCATCGACACGCGAATGCACCCTGCATGCTTCGTGAATAGGCTTACAGACCCTCGACACGCGAACATACAAATGTCCTCTCGAGACAGAACAACAAACAGTCCTGGAACGCATTTGTTGGACTAACAAAACCATGAGCCTATACTTATGTTTTCCAAGTTCCATCACATCCCCACTAGTGCTTCTCCTTAAGTTGATTATTATTAAAACATAAAAATCCCCATCTCTAGAATTAGTGTATCCTGCCGGACTTAAATACTCAACAACAACCCTGTAGCGCCCCGATTTCCATATACTGGGAAACCGTGACATGAGCCAAGACCTTTCCTTCAATAAGTCACAAAACACAAAAAACAGGAAAATTTAAAACTTTTTATTAACTCAATATTACAGGCCGAACGTTCCCATTAATACACTAGATTACATCAGAGTATACATGAAATAGTTATTACAGCAGAAATTAAAACTCGACGTTGACTCCTCACTTTCCTTGCCTTGAGTCCTCCTGAATCTCGCACCTATATTTTTGCGGTCCAGTACCTATGGAAGTGGGGACATCAGTATTCACTGACGCTTAAAGGCTGATCATATAGCAGCGGATCTCCCAAACAATATATACAAACATAGTAAAATATGTCAGTGTAGTTTAAGTGTTCGTGAGTGCAATGATTAGAATCTAACAATGTCAATCAAACTGGAATACCAATGCACTGTCAACTAAACTAGAACACTAATGTACTGTCGACTAAACTAGAGTACTCATGCACTGTCAACTAAGCTAGGGTACTAATGCCACGTCAACTAAACTAGGATGCTCATGTTCTAATGTCAGCAAGTCTCCGAAGCAACATGCAGCCCATACTACATGCGACCCCATCTCAAGCCGTTTCTCCATACATAGGGATTTGAACCCGCATTATGAACTCTAATTGCACTCAACCTGTTCCTGACACCTACACGTGGCTAATGAGGTTGCAGCGTGGTCAAGTCCCACTATTGCATTTCGCCAGTGGTGTCTATGTTCGCCACTGCGACCCGGCCAACCGGACCTCTCTCATAATAGACGAACCCATTGTATTGGGCGTCATTCCAAAATCAAACTATAGGGTTTCGCAAGCGCAGGGTAGCACAAAGCCTACCCTGTGGCACCCTCTAGGGTATCGCAAGCGCAGGACTGCACAATGCATCCTGTGGCACCCCTAGACACTGTACCTCTGGAATTAACAGCGCGAGATACGCAACCCGTGTCCTCAACTTGTGAGACGGCACCGTACGTATCCCTTTGACAGGAAGGCGCAACCCAATAACACCACCTAGTCTGCCTCCAGGGACGAGTCAGTCATAAGGTGCCCCCTACAACCGACTCCCCTCTTCCGGCAACGGTCTATGTAATGATTTTATAAGTCACTACCCTAATGATGTCACTATCCTCATGCGATCTCCCATAATTTCCAACTTGGATTATTATGGTCCGACTCGTGGTCACTCGATCCAAGACTCTGGTAATAAAATCTCTCTCACTCATCACTACCCCTAACTCGGATTCTACCAACACTCTCGGTCCACGGTCAACCTACATTGGTTAAGATCCGTTAACGTCCGAGGTGAGATCTATCCGTTTTACTCTAAGGGGGTAGGATGTGGTCTTGATGATCGATGACCCTTAGGGTAATTGAATACCCTAAACTTAGCTTCTTATCAAGCTACAACTATTAGAACTTCTCAACCCTTATTACTATGAATGAAGGGTGCTCATATGCTTATGGTTCCATTTTAAATTAGGACCTACCCGACTAGAGTCCATGGGTTCTCTTCCTAACCCACATAAACATTGGTACATATCCTCATGCAATCTAGGATGCTATACTATGCCGTACAAGCATGTATGGTTCTTTACTAATATCAACTACAACAAGGTAGTATAACTACAATTCCAACATGGCTCTTTCTTATTACTTAGCCTATGGCAATTCAATCATGGCATGCAATTTCAAGCATCAATCTACGACAATTAATCATGGTATATATGGCACAACCATCAACTCACAATATTCTTAATTATGAAATGATTCAGCATGCACTTGTAACAAGTCTTAAGCATGGATATATGACTAGTATGAACATACCACATTCCAAGCATGGTAGGCATTTTTAATTTAAATCCTACAACATTCTAAGCATAAATGAGGTAGTCTAAAACATGGTAGGATTTTTAGAATTAATCCTACAACGTTCTAAGCATAAATAGACTAATCTAAACATGGTAGGAATTTTAGAATCAATCCTACAACATTTGTAGCATGAATATGGCTTCTAAACATTTTTAGAAGTGATCCTACAACACTTGAAGCATGAATATGGCTTCTAAATATTTTTAGAAGTGATCCTACAACACTTGAAGCATGAATATGGCTTCTAAACATTTTTAGAAATGATCCTACAACATTGGAAGCATGAATATGGCTTCTAAATATTTTTAGAAGTGATCCAACAACACTTGAAGCATGAATATGACTTCTAAACATTTTTAGAAATGATCCTACAACATTGGAAGCATGAATATGGCTTCTAAATATTTTTAGAAGTGGTCCTACAACACTTGAAGCATAAACAAAGTAGTCTAAGTATGGTAGGATTTTTAGAAGTGATCCTACAACATTTGAAGCATAAACAAAGTAGTCTAAGCATGGTAGGATTTTTAGAAGTGATCCTACAACATTTGAAGCATAAACAAAGTAGTCTAAGCATGGTAGGATTTTTAGAAGTGATCCTACAACATTTGAAGCATAAACAAAGTAGTCTAAGCATGGTAGGATTTTTAGAAGTGATCATACAATATTTGAAACATAAACAAAGTAGTCTAAGCATGGTAGGATTTTTAGAAGTGATCCTACAACATTTGAAGCATGAATATTGCTTCTAACATGATATAATAAATTCCACATCTACTATTACTACTTTTAATGGAAACATACATCTACTATTGCTACTTAGTAGAAGCATACATATCTACTACTACTACGACTTTATTAGAAACATATATATATCTACTACTACTACTATAAGTATCAACTAAAATTTAGCATAAACATCTTCAATTAAATTACTACAAAAAGAGATCTTTATTAACATAAGTTTCTTACTAGTGGACATAAAAGAGATCTTTTTGATCTTTTTACAACTAGTGTTTAGAAAGAAAAGATTTTTTTATTAATTTATTTTACCATTAGTGATTTAGCTAGTTTCTTTTTTTTTCATACTTTAAGATTAAAACTAAATAATAATACAACAAATAAGAACACTTTATTTTTAGGTTTAATCAACATATGTTCTATTTTAGTCCAAGGTTCAATCATAGGTCCTACAACCTTACATGGTTGTAAACAATATTCATATGCCTTATGTATGGTCCCACATTCAAGTCCTACAACCTTACATGGTTGTATGCCAAAGCTTATGTGTATGTATCCTTTTAGTCCAAGTAGTTACTCATTATCATACAACAACAAACAAAAGAACTCTTTTAGATGATTCCTACTACAACATACAACATAATAACCACACCAAAAGAAAGGTAAATAAGAGGGTAAGAAGAAGAAGAAGAACATCAAAACCCATCATTTAATAACAAACAAACAACAAACAAATAATCACAAACCTAGGAGAACCCCCACCTTGTTTTCTTTCCTTGATGAAAGAACTAAACTATCCTCCTTTCTCCTAGAACTTCTACCAACCTACAAAATAAAACTCTCAAGTTAGATCACTCATTCTTTTCCTTTCTCTTTTTTTTTCTTTGATATTTCTAAAGTGAGATTATGGAGAAGGAAGGGGGTATTTATAGGAGGAGAGAAGGGAGGATATTGTAATTGTGCACCCACACAATTATACTCAAGCCCTTCCTTCTTTTGTGGCCGGTTGCTACTAGGGGAGGGTGTGGTGAGGTGGAGGTATGGTGAGGGTATGGGTCTTTGGTGAGGTGGAGGGTGATGTGGAGGAGAGAGTGTTCTAGAAGGATTCTTATGTCTTTGTAACCCTAGGTTTAACTACAACAATTCCTAATCAAACCCTAGGTTTAGCTACACAACCATCTCTAATTATTCATTAGATTGTCATGGCTAAATCACAATGGTGAAAGAAAAATAAAATAATCAAGTAGTCATACGTTAATAAAATAATATTATTAATAGTCGATCGGGATATTACAAATCCCAAGACTTAACTAGTCTAAATCAACAAATCTCAACTGCCGGTTCACAGGACTCCCACTTAACTTCTAGAGATATCGTCAAGACCAAAACTCACAAATCCATTGTCAAAACGATCATATGAAGAAACTTCTCCAATCAACAAAACCTAAATCTTTTATAAAATTCCAGAATCCAAATCCAACAATAAAACATCTTGAAAACATATGTTTTGTAAAAAGGATAATATTTAGAATAGTAAATTATAGATCCAAAAATTTTTAAAGAATCGATTGTTTAAAGAACATCAGAATAACTCAAGAAAACATCAGTAACAGTTGACTGTAAACCAGAGTCGGTCGACTGTCCAGAGCGAAAAACCAGCACTTCAAGAAAATAATTCTAAGTAGTAGTAGTCGAGTGTAAAAAGTCATCGCTCGACTGTCCAGAGCGAAAATCCAAAACTTTGAAAAACATCAAAATAGTACAGAGTCAGTCGACTGTAAAAATGGGTTAGTCGACTGTTCCGCAAAAAATCCAAAACTTTAGGAAAATATAAATCAGAGCAGACCAGTCGACTGTGTAAAGTGGTCAGTCGACTGTCCCGCATGAAAATCCAATGCATCAAGAAGACACAAATCGGAGTAGTGACAGTCGACTGTATAAGGAAGCCAGTCGACTGTCCCGCAGGAAATTTCGAGACTCAAGAAATACCTCAGCTAGGACCCCGGCAGTCGACAGTTGACATGGGTCGGCCGACTGTCAGTCCTCCAGACTGCAGTTTTAGTTGTGCATATTTCAACCGATACAGAGTTTTACTTTATAAAAACCAAATCTGTAAAAGGTAAAATTCTGATATGTTCAAATACGACTTGTAGAGTATAAATGAGTTTATAAAACCAATCAAAATCACTTTGAATTGATAAAAATAGCTTTTTGATGAATTCCTTCAAAATAAAACATGAATGTGTACATATATCAAAAGTAGAGCTCTTAAGAATCAATCATACATCAAAATAACTTCATTTTATATTCCAAACTTTATCAATACCAAAATAAGTTGGGATATAGTCAAATCCTTCGAAAACACATAAAGACTCAATTTCTTCAAAAATAATGAAATATGATATTCGTGTAAATTGTTTGTACACGTTCGTGCACCAAAGAAAACTTCACAAATCCATCGATTTGATATAACAATATATTCAGATTTAAATCTTAGTATTTAATAAATCCAAATTCAAGTAAAACCTCTCACAAATCACAAAATCCCCCAATTTGGTTATTCTACATCAAACCCCAAATCAATTTCCACAACTCAAATCCTCAAGACATGGTCTTTTAATCCATTACTCCTTCTCAAAATTTCTCAAACTCAATCTCAACTATTCTCAATAGTTGGTTCATGAACAAAACAAATTTATCATTAACATGGCCAAGTTGCATTCATCCAACTCACCAATAGTCCAAAAATCTTATCTTTAATCAATATATGCATAACATTCACCATATCCAATCAAATCAGCAATAATCCAAAAGAAATAGCCTACTCACAATTTATATTGGGTTCCCCTACAATCTAAAATCATCCACATCCAATTCTACTCACAAATAACTATGGATTTCACAAAAGATCCAATTTTTAATTTATCAATTCATCAAATCCACCATATGTATTCATATCAAAACCCTAGCATGCTTTCTAATAGATGAAACACAACATACAACATACATAAAATAAAACAAAACAAAACATGTCACTCATCTTGTTGGAGAGATCAAACGAATATGATAAAGCAATACAGAAAATCCCTCCTTTGCAAAGAATCCAAGATCTCCTATTTAAAAGTTTAAGAAAATAATAATAGTAAAACCTTTGTGTTGTGCAGCGAAAGACGGATGCACTCCACCTTTTAAATAGGCCGGAATCAAGAGAATTAGGGTTTTGAACATATTTGCAAAAATACTCCTTTTAAATATAAGTTTACATAAATAGATCTATATACTTGGAAACTTGATAAAACCAATTTAATCTAGTTCAAAAATCAAAAAGACCCCCACTAGCATTAGCCAGCACTGTTTGAGAAACCCAGAAAGTAAGTTTGCATTTTCATCCCTCAAAATGACAATTTTGCAAAAAGACCCTCTTTTATCAAAACTTGTAAAGTAAATCAAATTCATGAAAATAAGAAAGTAAACTTTTTAACCCCGAGTTGACTAGGTATTATACCCAGCTCAAAAATCCGAGTATCTGGAGTTTTCACCCCATTTGGTAATTTTGCACAAAAGTCATTCTTTTTGAAATATTTGCAAATAGGTCTAATAAATGTCAAAAAAATTCAGAAAATTCACAAATAATATCTAATAATAAATAATGATTTTTCAAAAAATAATTTTTGATTTTGAACTTTCCAAGAAAATATTTGCACGTATTTTGCATGTGTAAAAAGATAAATTTTTAGAAATATATTTATTAAATCTCCAAAAATTATTTTATTTTATTTATAAATCTTAAAAATAATATTTAAAAATACGGGGTACTACAGTAGGTTATCTGCAAACTTGCAAAACGTGAGGTGGATATAGGGAAAATCTAGCCAATATAACATACTAGTACATTTGAAATATTTATGTAGGGGCCAATATTTAACAATTGTAAATATTTTAGAAAATTTAATATCCTAAATAGGGTTTTCGATTGGTTATGAAAAACCCCAATTTATTGCTTCCTCTTCACTAATAATCTATTGGGCTAGCTATTGTTTGGTCGATCCACTATAATAGAAAATCAACTCGTATGAATCAATCGAACTTGTTGAATAATTAATCATAATTATCCACATATAGAGCCCTTTGGTTGTGCACTCTCCTGGTGTGCAATGTTGTGTGCACTCCTTATCAGCCATCCAATCTCTGCTTTGATCATGATCCCGATCAAAGGACTCTAAATCGCTTCACTCTTCTCACTTACAAATGGGGGCAATTTGGAAATTTCCCTACCCCTCACAGTTCACTACCCTCTTTTTTCTCTCCTTTTCATCGCAACCCCAAATCCCTTTCTTCTCTCTCGTTCTCATCGCAACCCCATTCGAAACCCTAGCTCCAGACGAAACCCTAGCTCCCGACGAACCCAGGTATAAAATTTTATATTGATCTTCCTCTGAACAAATTTTTGTATATTGTATTTATAAATAAAATTTTGAAATTAAGTGTATAATGTGGCTCTAAATTTTTTTAATTCGAAACCCAATGTAGCGCCCCAAATTTCCAATTTAATACCTCAGAAATACATGGCATAATTTCTAGAATCAACTTCAATGTAATCATAAACATAACAACTAAATACAGGAAAAATTAAAACTTTTATTACATCAATTGTTTACAAAGCACAACGAAAAATTAAACACCTTGAATTACAATTTTTTTCTTTTACAACACATTCTTTTACAATTTTCCTAAGCCATATTATCAATCTACCACATGCATCCAAATCCCAAGCTATAGGTACCTACCTGTAAAACATGAGGCTAGAGATAACTCTAACCCCCAAAACTATAGGGGTCAGCCATAACAGTGTGAGTGACATCAAAAGAAATACAACATGAATAAAACATAAGGGATAAAGTCATAAACAACATATACCAACAATAGTAACGAAAAGAATATGAAATAACGATAAATAAAACATGAAAAAATCGAGTGAAACTAGACTAAGTGTCAAGTGCAGGAAAACAGAAAACAAACATGCATAAAACCAAGTTAAGAAATACCAATACTATATGCTGACTCTCTAATGCATACTTGTCGGATTCTATGCATCCCACTCTACATAGGTCCGATGCAAGCCCTTATCGTTCTCCACTTTATAGGGTTAAATCCCTCATTATGCAACTAATATTACTACGATGACTACTACAAGATCTAGATAAACTGTGAGTATTAGCCCATGTCTCGATAATTCTAGAGGTCAATCTCCATCCACAGATAATTCCGAAGACTATTTCACTCACACCTGGGAATCTTCTAGAATACCCCACACCGCAAGCTATGGCACCTCATCACACGAATACCCCATGAGTGTCTCCTCAACCCCGATAATTCCGGAGATCAATCCCACACCACAAGTAATTTCGGAGACTATTTTACTCACACCTCGATAATTTCGGAGATTATCTCACACCGCAAGCCATACTGAGGTCCATAAACCATGTTCTCATTTCATCATATCACCATCTAGTGCCTGTCCTTATCTTTTTTAAGTTAATTAGTTAATTACGAATCTCCTGGAGTTGGTGTACCCTACCGGACTTAACTCAACTGATCAACAACAAGGCCTCAACTAATCAAATCACAAAATCTCAATTGCCGGTATTTTGGGTCCCACTCACCCTTTAGAGACTCATAACTCAACCATCAATACCAAATCATTCAATAAAACTCATAATTCCATCATCAAAACATTTATATAAAGAAACTTCTTAAATCAACAAAAATCCAAATTCATTTAATGTGCTCATAAAATTCCAGAATTGAAATAAAATATTAAATCCATTAAATAGCACAAAATCATATTTTGAAGTCGTAGAATATCACAAAACACCAATTCCTTTGAGAACCACATATATCTCTCTTTATGAAGTCATAGGAATGTAATTTAAATTCTATTAAAAACAAAATATAACTTTCTGTAAAATACTGTAATCTGTAGTAAAAACATCACTTAAAACAGTAGATCAATAATCCATAAGTTCGAAGAATCTATCGTTTAAAGAAACGAAGAAAAACTCAATAAAACAACCCAAAATAGCAGGTGTGGTCGACTGCCAAAACAGTGGAAAATAACGGCGGTCGACCGTCCCTTTTGAAATTCTCCAAAAAATAGCATGTCGGTCGACCGCTAGCTGTTATACAGCCAGAATAGGAGTTTTGAGCATGTTTTCGACTGATGCATTAATTTAACTTTGTAAAATCATAAATTTGCAAAACCAATTTCCTGAGATGATGAAATATGACTTGTATAACATATAGGAGTTTATAAAACAAATCGAAAACACATCAAGATCACAAAAGAGTAATTTTTTTCACAAAATTCTTCAAAACAGTGCATATGTATATGTAAGTGTGTATATGTGTATATTTGCTTCAGTTGAAGATTCAAAATCTCATCAATAGGAAGTAGTATAATATCTAATTCAATCTCAATATGGAAATAATCAAGATTCAATTTAAAACTTCACAGAACACACAAAACTCAATTTCGTCAAAATAGTGAAATAGAATATATATATAAGTGTATGTGTGTCACGTCCCGCTTCCCAAAAAGAATACGAAATACGGATACGCAACAAAAGCCCCTCGAATGATTTTCATCATCCATTAGCTGTTCAGGAATCTTTACAACATATCATAGGAATAATCAGAGTCAGAAGCAAAGAAACAACCACATGTACATATGAACAAAATACCAATAAGAATACTTGAAATAAAATATATTAATCTCAAATAGTCATGATCTGAATAATACAAATATCCTGGATCATATTGCCCAAATACAAGAATAAATATCCAAGTAGAAGATACAATGTTCAAAATGAGCAACAGGAAATAAATGAAGATAGCAAAAGCTCCAGCCAACTAGAACTTTCGATCACAAACTCCATCGGCCAGCTGATCACCAAAATCTGCAATTGATAATTGCATGAGAAGGAAAGAGAAAACAAGTTTCCGTCAATTGCAAGTTAGGGGCCACTTATAATGTAGGATACAAGCACATGGGAAAACTAACAAATAATATGGAATAATGCATCAACAGTTATAACTAGCATGAATTAGTAAAAAAAAGTCAACTAGAATGGTATATTAACAGTATAGATGTTTGTGTCAAATGTAGGGCAACTAACAGTGTCCAATAACAGTAAGCTCAGTATATCAGTGTAACAGTATAATAGTATCAGTCCAACAGTATCAGTCTAACAGTATCAATCTAACAGTAGCAGTCTTATGTTCTTACAGTCTTGTGTGTATTACTAGCTAGGTAGCACTTCATGCATCCCGATTTTTACTACATGCTTGCTACAACAAACAGTTTCGCTTTTAGATTTCATAATGGACCATGATGGGGCAGTGTACTCAGGTATCAGTATCAGTAAAGTAGCAGTAACAGTAACAGTAAGAACTTAGTGGTTCTCTTCTCCTCTACACCTTCCTATAGGAAGTAATGTAGACAGGGTCAGATAACAGTAACAGTAGCATTAGCAGTAACAGTAACAGTAGCAGTATGGAACACTAGTTTCCTTCCAAGTACACGTTTCCATATTTTCCACTACTAGATCTTCCCTTAAGAACCCCGGCTTGATCACTTTTATTATACTTATCAAACAGACATGATGGTGCACGAAATAGTGTCAAAATAATATGGTATAATTAGTATTAGGTTCAGGGAAACAATCAAGCATGCATAGATGATATACAGTCACATAAACGAGCAAAACAGTAGATGTTTATATTCAGGACAGCAAGACAGTACAGTGCTAAAACAGTGATTCCCGTTACTACAGAAATGCATATCTGGTTCCGTCGAAGAATCTGGAAAATAGACTTCCACACGAATCCAGCGAATATAAATAAGCCATATAGTAATTCACAAAATCATAACTCAAAACTGATTTGAATCCAGAAAATATGTTCAGTCAGAAATCAGTAAAATGAATCCTCAGTCCGAGAAACAGCATCAAAACTTCTCAAATAAATCCAGAAAAAATATGGGGTATTCCCCTATATGTCTAGAATCAAAATATAAAGTTTCATAATATTCTAGTAAAATTAATTCAATCATCAAAAATAAGAAAACATCAAGAAATGGTAGTTCGGCAAATCTGGAATTCCCAACACTGCTGTACGAAAACTGAAATATCTCACAAGCTATGAAACGAAATCCAAATCCGCCAAAAGAAAAAATATATTAACTTTCATATTTCACGAATATTTTTCATACAGTAAAAAAAATCTGGGTGAAAATATGATTCTTTACAGAACAGTGAGCAAAATATAGCAAGTACAGTCTTTATAACCAAGCATGAAATGACGTATAAAACTCATCAATAAAATCCACCAAAATTCTGGGTAATCCCTAGATAGATATAGCAGTACTGAACAAAGTTTCAGATCAAAATAATATGGGTAGAAATATCAAAATAATTTAGTTATCAAAATCAACAAGAAACTGGAATTTATATACACCTCTGTAGTAAAACAGTCATATCTCACACATACGAAAACGAAATCAAGCAAAGTCTGAGGGGTTGGAAAAAAGACGAATTCCTCTAAAACTCGTGTTTTATACCGAAATTAAGTTACTGACTTCAAGACAGTCCAAAACAGCAAACAAAATAGATCAGCGACAAAATACAAATTTTTTCCTTTAACAACAACTCAACATATATCATACAAAACTTGTTCAAAGCACGACCAACCGTAAAATCGAGTCTATCAAGTGTTCAAACATCATGAATTAGGGTTATTAACATATCTAAATCAAGCCTATCACATGGTTCTCAACAAATATCCAAATTCTAACACAAGAAGTCTCACATACATGATCAAATCAAGTACGGGTAAAATCTAAGTTAATTTATATCAATATTGTGTCGTGAGGCAACTTTGGTCAAATAGCACAATAGAGACAAAACCCATCAAACATAACACACATACGAGTTGTCTCTAGAACCCAACTACACTATAAGCGGTATTTTTGACTTGTATCAAACAAAGGAATTGGAGTACAAGTTACTTGCATGAGAGATGACAAATCCAACGGAGCAAAGAGCAAGAATAACGGGAACATCTTTCTGGGCACGAACACAAAATCACGAACAAGCGAACACGAACAAGATCATGAATTCAAAGAACAAATAACAAACGAACACGATCGGACAACTGAGATCATGAGGACAAGAGATCAAGGCAATCGGATCAGATCGGACGACTCTGATCGAAGATCAAGATCAAGATCGAGATGTGATCAGTATCTTGATGATGAAGATGAAGATCGGATCAGATCGACGATCGGACGGCCACCAATCAAAGTGATTAAGAACTCCAAGAAGATGATAATGCGATCCAACGGTCCATAATCAAAGATGATGATCAAGATCCAACGGATGGCTCTCAATCAAGGGATCAAAACCAAGATGATGATGATCATGATGCGATCAACGGCTCACAATCAACTTGATCAAAACTTGATCAAAAGCAACCCAAGGTCTTCGACTGCGTGCTGCAATGGTTGGTCTGGCAGTGGTCGGAGGACGGGAGGACAACGACGGACAGGCGGCAAGGTGGCGGACGGCAGCGGGACTACCGCAGGTGGCTGCGACGCACATGGGACAGCACGGCAGAGATGATGCAGGCTGCAGGCTGTCGCGAGGAACACAGTGGCGCTGTGTCGATGTCGGAAGGACAGGACGAGGGGTGCAAGGCGGCGCTCAGGGAGAACATAGGTTGCTGCAGGGCGAGGGCGCCGCCGTGCTGCATCGCTGTGATGGGTTGACGCGAGCAGGCAGGGAAACTGGGCAGCGAGATGGCGCAACGGGGCATCGCGACGAGGGCGCTAGGGAGGGGGTCGCGAGGTGGAGAGGAGCACGGGGACGAGAAGCGGAGGGGCTATTGCAGACGAGAGGATGGAGAGAGAGAACGGGAGTTGAATAGGCGGCGGGTGGAAGATGAATAGCGGCTGGTTGGGTTACGGGAAGATGAAGAGGCAGAAGGTTTTAATATATAGGGTAGGAATAGGGTTAGAGCTTAACGGGTTTGGAAGGTAAACGGGTCTGGGTGCTTTAGAAGAGGATCCAATGGGAGATATTGGGTTTTTAAACCCAATAAGAATAGGGTTAAGTAAAATGGGTATTTAAATCAAATAGAAAATTTAAAAATAACCAAATAAGTAGGTTTATCAAAAATATATTTTGTACTTCAACATAATATTATTAATAATAAAAATAATAATAGTGACACAAATAACAGGATTTGTATTAAAATGTAAAATTCGTAGAAAATAGTTACAATAAAATTATTAATCGAAAAATTAGATTTAAATGGAAGACCCAACAATACATTTTGACAAAAGATTTTGAAAACAAAAAAACTAATTTAGAAAAATTTTAAATACAGAGAAATACACTGAAAATACGGATTTGGGGAAAACAGGGATTACAATGTGTGTATGTTTATGCATCAAGAAAACATCACATCCATCAATCAGAAGTAGTGTAATGTTTAGATTTAATCTCAGTTCTAAAACCAATCATATCCAATTGAAAACTTCTCAAAACATCAAAACTTCATTTTTCAACAATTCTTCAAAATAGTAAAGTAGTGTGTGTGTGTGTGTGTGTATATATATATATATATATATATATATATATATATATATATATATATATATGAGTGTTCCTACATCAGTTATAGCATCAAAATTCATCCAATAGGAAAGTACTGTGTTCAAAACAACTCAGTATCAAAACAACTCAAATCCCATCGAAAACTTCACAAAATTACACAAAACTCAATTTCGGCCATTAAGCTTCAAACCCGAAAATAACTAAACCCGTCTTTCACTTAAAACTTGATCTTTTGGTTTACTAACTCATCTTGTAGTCCAATTAAATCGTACACATTCCCTTACAATAGTTAACCCATGAATATATGTAATTATAACATCTTATAGTCAAGTTTTACTTTATCAAATCACCAAAAGAGAGTATATACATATGCTCAACAGTAAATGTGAAGTTTTTGTTCAGTTTTGCATTAAACAACATACAATCTCATTATAGTTAATCAAAACAGCAAGTATATGTAGGAAAACAACATACTCATGATTTCTATTAAGTTCTTTAACAATCTCAAGTCATCAATTAGGGTTTTAGATCATCACTAGTATAGTTTTCATGAAAGATTAAAATTTTAATTTATCTACTCATCAAAATTCCTTATATCTTCATATAATCTCTAGCATGCTTTCTAATAAACAAATCATCACATAAAATATGCTTAGAACAATACACAAACAAACATATATCACTTACCTAAATGAAGAAATCAATCGAATTAATAAAGAATGAGAAAAAAACCCTTCTTTTGCAAAAAGTCCAAGATCATCACTTCGAAACTCCAAGAAAACCAATAGTAAAAATATATTTTATTTTTGCAGAGGAGAGGGACGGCTGTAGGGGCTCTTTTATAGGCCAAAATCTGGATTTTTTAGAGTTTTACAAGTTTATGGAAACATCGCTTAACAATTTATTACTTTACATATATAAAACTTTCTTTAATAAAGTAGTTAAATAAGTTAAATAAATTAAAATAAAACAAAAACCTTTTTCAACCATCAAACATAGCCCAGAATTAGAAAATTTCGGATTTGTACTCAAAGTGGTAATTTTGCACTAAAGTCACGCTCTTAGTAATATTTGCAAATATGTCATAAAATATTTATAAAAATCCAGAAAATTCAGAAATAATATCTACTAATACATATTAGATTTACCAATTAAAATTTCTGTCTTTTACTTTCCAAGAAAAACATGTGCGTACTATCCAACCTAAATTTCATATTTGCAAAAATACCATATTTGTTTAAATCTTTACCAAATCAACTCTAAAAAAATTTAAATAGACTTTATTTTCAATGATGAACATGGCCAGCCCAAAGATCAGTATAAACGAATTTTCATTATTTGTTTGAAGTCCAAACAGCTTTTTATATAAAAGTCCCTCTCGTTCGAAATATTTATAAAAACAGTTTCTTTACACAGAAAAATCCCAAAATTTAGGATATACATAATTATAAATAGGAGAATCTATCCAAAAGTTTAAAAGTGAATATTTGCACCCAAAAAATATTTACACGTATTTTGCACGCGTAAAATCGACAAATTCGTAAAATAGTCAAATAAATTCAAATAAGTCTGAAAATTAAAATATCATAAATAAATGAGGAAAATCAATCATTAACCATAAAATTTTAAGAATTCAAAATTTCCTAACTTTGCACGTGTGTTGCACGTGCAAAATTGCAATTTTAAGAAAGTAGTCAAAATAGTCAATTTTACCAATTTAATATCATTTAATAATGCAAAATAAATCATTTTATTTTGCAGGTGCTACACCCAAAATCTTGTATAATTATTTATTTATAAGTAAATGAAACTAGACATACATATTATGTCTTCTGTGTTTGTAGACTAGTCTTGCTATGTTGATAATGTGGAAAGCTTCAATATATTGTTAGTTTGAAACAAGAATGTAAATGTAATACTAACCTATAGTACAATTACATTTACAAATCCTTAATTTTGAGATTAATTTGATTGTTAGTGACTCTGTTTTTTCCCTTGTATATTGGTTTATGATTTATAGCTCTTACATTTTTTCTACCCAGTCCAGTATAGTACAATGGCATCGAACTACTCTTCCAACCAAATCAACAATCACTATGGAGGTAGCTTCGTGTCTTCTAGAGATTAGAGGTAGTTCAGGGTAAATGTTTAGCTCTCCCAAATGCTTTTGTTGAATGCTAACAAGGGTGAAATACTCTTCTTCGGAGAAGAACCCAGGTCAACCTTACTACAACTGCTCGAATTTTCCTAGTGGTTATGAGATTTTCTTGCGGTCCGAGAACTATAGAGAAGGGGAAGAGGAGGATAACTCTGGACAGTGAGAGATTTGTACGATGAGCTCATGATTCAATCAGTGGGTATGCGAGAAGAATGTGATAATGAGAGGAAGAAGGTTATAGGGATGGACTGTATCATGGTTGGGTGGTTAGGTTTCTCTGTGTGGTTTGGGTGTCAATGTTGTTGGTTCTTGTGTTTTTGAAGTAGTTGTGTGGTGGTGGTGGTGGTTGTTGTGATGGTGTTTTGTTTTTTTTTTGTAGTGGTGGTGTTGTAGTTAGAAGAAGAAGAAGTGTTTCTATTTTGTATGTTGTACTTTGTGGAAGTAGAAGTAGTAAACATTATTGTATTTAAAACATTTTGTACATTTTGGTTTTGTAAATATAATGAATGTAATAAAAGATTTTTTTGTATGTTTGATGACCCCTGACTGTTGCGTTGGCTTATTGTACTTCGTTTTTAAAGAGTTTGATGGTTATTTGAGGAGATATAGAGGATGTGAACTTGGCCATTATTTGAAATATTTGGAGCTGTAAAATTGGTTGTGTAATTAGTTGTGTATTTGGTTATCTATACAAGTAATTTACATGTGCGATGCACGTCTTAATAAATATAATTTTTTAAAGTAAAATTTTTGACGTAGTCTGACCTCGAACCTGAGACCTCTTTTATATCAGTATGCATGAACAATGCATGTCTTAATAAAAAAAATTGACGTAGTGAGGACTCGAACCTGAAACCTCCTTCATATTAATTATGTACGTGTGTCAAACACGTTGATAGATTGAAAATGACACTAAGGCCTTCTCTCATTCACTACAAACCGCAATGTCTATCCCGGCATTTGGGTAGGAATGCCGGGATAGAGTGCAGTTTTAATTTTTTTAAAAGTAATTGCCTACCTATCCCAGCGTTTGACCAAACACAGGGATAGATATACATATCCTATCCCCTAAATATCCAAGCCCCAATCTTGTTGATTTCCCCCTATCACGGTTCTCAAATCCCTAACCCTAGCTCGACTCAAAATCCCAAATCCAAACCGATGCCGACCTTAGCTCCGTTGCCGTCGCCGTCTCTAGCCCAATGCCAACACCCATCTTCGATTCCTGAGCCCGATGTTCACAACTCCGGTCTCCTGTCCTCTCTATTAAAATCCCTGTCAGAGGAGAGGCGAGATTATGGATAAGATGAGGGCGGATGAGGTGCAATCGATCATGAATGAGGAGGTGAAGAAAAAGAAGGAGTAGGTGAACCATTTGCTGGAGTTGTTGCAAAGGTGCCCTGATTGTGAAGGTAGGGAAACAGTGGGTGACGTCACCGATGGATGGACCATTTTGCATTTCACCCCCTCAAAAACCCTAATTCCCCCACCAACCCACTCTCCTTCTTCTACCTTGCAATCCTTAATCCAAAACCCCACATTAATCTCCCACCCCAAAAGATCCTCCATCAAAACCACCTCGGGTTTGGCCTTGAAGACCATTACTCGGAGCGGGAAAGAGGGCACCACTGCTTTTGCCGATCATGATACCAATGGTAAAGTTTCAATCTTTTTGGAATTTGTTATGAGAAATTACTTTCTTTATAATAATAATTTGGTAATAATATGCAAATTTTAAATCATATCTGTTAATTTGTTGATTAGATAGTGTATGTATTGGTGTATGCCCTAGAGGCCAGTTGTGTATTGATATTACTAGTTTACATTGCATTATGACATTTATTTCATATATGAGGAATTTTATTTATTGTGTTGTTTATTGTGATTAAATGAGCATAATAAAGTCCTTAGAATAGTAGGTTCAATACCATGGGATATCAAGTGCATGACTTTATTGTGAGATCCTATTGGTTGTAATTAGAACATTATTCTTAAATGTCCCTAGTCAAGTATTATTGTGAATTAGGACAACAATAATACATAAAGACTAGTATGTGCATAGACTGATGACCATATCTCACTGGTCATGGATATGAGATATCAAGTTTTCACACAGTTACGTATTAGAGTAATAATGTACTGGACTGACCCACCATGAGAACGCTACATGGATCGTTACGTGAGTATCACAAGCGGTTCTCACAGTGACCATGGTGTATGTAGTCCTTTGACTTGAAGTTACTACGGTTCCCTACATGAGAATTTATATATTTTAATGTCGTCAAATGTTGCATGTAATAAGGTGATTATAAAGTCGACTATTGGATATACTACAAATCATGTAGAGGGATGTGAGTGACTTAGATAGGATTTATCCCTCTTGCCTAACAAGAGCTGTAGCGCCCCGAATTTTCAATATGATATCTCAGAAATACGTGGCACAAGTCCGAGCATCAACTTCAATTATAATAGTAAACATAGCCAAAAATACAGATAAATTTTTTTTCAACCTTTATTACATTAGTTCATTACAAAATACAGCGGAAAGACATACACCTTGAATTACAATCTTTTCTTTACAACACATCTTTTACAATTTTACATAAGCCATAACTTCATTCTAACTCAAGCATCCAAATCCAAAGCTACAAGCAACTACCTGTAAAACATGAGGCTAGAGATAACCTTAACCCTCAAAACTATAGGGGCCAGCCATAACAGTGTGAGTGACATAAAAATAAAATAAATGCAACATAAGTAAAACATGAAATATAGTATCATAAACAACATGTATCAACAGCAAGAGTAAATGAAATAAGAAACAACAATAATTAAAACATCAAGTGAAACTAGACTAAGTGTCAAGTATAGAAAACAGGAAAACAATATGCCTAAAACCAAGTCAAGAAAACATCAATGCTATATGCTGACTTTCTAATGCATACTTGTCGGATTCTATGCATCCCACTCTACATAGTCCGGTGCAAGCCCTTAACGTTCTCCACTAGTTAGGGTTTAATCCCCCGCTATGCAACTAATCTTACCAAGATGACTACTATGAGATAAAGATAAACTGTGAGTATTAGCCCATACCCCAATAATTTCGGAGGTCAATCTCTATCCACAAATAATTTCGAAGACTATTTCAGTCACACCTGGAAATCTTTGAGAATACCTCACACAACAAGCTATGGCACCTCATCACACGAATACCACATGAGTGTCGCCTCCACCCCGATAATTTCGGAGATCAATCTCACACCACAGGTAATTTCGGAGACTATTTCACTCACACTTCGATAATTTCGGGGATTATCTCACATCGCAAGCCATACCGAGGTCCACAACCCATGTTCTCATTTCATCATATCACCATCTAGTGCATATCCTTATCTTTGTTAAGTTAATTAATTAATTTACGAATCTCCCAGAGTTAGTGTACCCTACCGGACTTAACTCAACAACTGATCAACAATGTGCCTCAACAGGCCAAAACACAACTCAACGGCCGGTATACTAGGGTCCCACACACCCTCTAGAGACTCACACTCAACCATCCACGCTCAACTTTTATTAATCCAAACTTTTAATAAAACAACTTAAAAACATATGTTCTGTAGAAAAATAGTATTTAGAATAGTAAATTATAGATCCAAAATATTTAAAGAATCAACCGTTTAAAAGAACATCGGAATAACTCAAGAAAACATCTAGTCAGAGCTGTAATGGTCGACTATAAACAATAATCGGTCGACTTTCCAGAGCGAAATCCCAACACTTCAAGAAAAATAAATCTAAGTAATGGCAGTCGACTGTAAAAGTCATCGGTCGACTGTCTAGAGGAAAAATCCAAAACTTCAAGAAAACATCAAAACAGAACAAAGTCAGTCGACTGTAAAAATGGGTCAGTCGACTGTTCCGTGTGAAATTTTAGAACTTCAAGAAAATACAGTAGCCAAGTAGCAATGGTCGACTGATAACCGGTCGACTGTATAAATTAACCGGTCGACTGATAACCTGCAGACAATAGTTTTTAGTTGTGCACATTTCAACCGATACGGAATTTTACTTTATAAAAATGAATTCTGTGAATATTTTTGATATGATCAAATACTACTTGTAGGATATATAAGAGTCCATAAAAACAATCAAAACCACTTTGAATTAATAAAAATCACAATTTGTTGATTTACTCCAATTAGAACATGAATTTGTGCACATATCCAAAAATATAGTTTTTAAGAATCGATCATACATCAAATTAATTTTATATTATGTTCCAAATCGTATCAATACAAAAATAAGTTGAGATATAGTCAAATCCTTCGAAAACACACAAAGACTAAATTTCTTCAAAAGCAATGAAATACGATATTCATGTAAAATGTTCGTGCATGTTTATGCACCAAAGAAACTTTACAATTCCATCAATTAGAAATAACAAAATATTCAAATTTAATCTTAGTATTTGAGAAATCCAAATTCAAGTAAAATCTTTCACAAAATCAGAAATCCCCAAATTTATCATATTGCATGAAACCCAATTCAATTATCACAAATCCAATTCTCAAGACATGGTCTCTTAATTCATTTGTCCTTATCAAAATTCCTCAAACTCAATCACCATTTTTAACTCATGAATATAAACAAATTTAACATTACCATAATCAAGTTGCACTCATCCAAACTCATTAATAGTCAAAATCTCTTCGTTAATCAATTTAGGCATAACATTCACCATACTCAATCAAATCAGCATTAACCCAAAAGAAATAGCTTTCTCATGATTTATATTAGGTTATTTAACAATCTTAAATCATCCACATGCAATTCTACTCATAAATAACTAGGTTTTTATAAAAGATCCAATTTTGATTCATCAATTCATCCAATCCATCATATATATATTCATACCCAAACCCTAGCATGATTTCTAATAGATGAAATAACACATACAACATTCAAAGAACAATACAAAACAAATTATATCACTCACCTTGTTGAAGAAATCGAACGACGACAAATAGAAAATAAGAAATATCCCTCCTTTGCAAGAAATCCAAGATCCTCGCTTTAGAATTCAAATAAAATAAGATGTAATAAATCCCTTGTGTTGTGCAGCAAAGAGACAACTGCACTTCACCCTAAATAGGCTGGGATAGGGATCTAGGGTTTTTGAAGACATTTGCAAAATACTCCTTTTAAGTACATCTTTACATATATGGATCCCCATACTAGAAAATTAGATAAAACCAATTTAATTGAGACTAAAAATCAAAATGGCATCTTCTAATATCAGCCGGAACTGTTTGAAAAAGCCAGAATTACGAATTGCATTTTCACCCCTCTAAAAGGCAATTTTGCAAAAAGATCCTCTTTTATCAAAACTTGTAAAATAAATCAAATTTATTAAAAAAAAGTAAATTCTTTTCTCCTGAGTTGACTAGGCATCATACCCAGCCCAAAAAAACCGAAAATCTAGAGTTTTCACTCCAAGTGGTAATTTTGCACAAAAGTCCATCTTTTTGTAATATTTGCAAATAGGTCCAATAATCATCAGAAAATTCCAGAAAATTCACAAATAATTTATAATAATAAATAATGAGTTTTCCCAAAATAAATTTTGACTTTGAACTCCTCAAGAAGATATTTGCACGTATTTTGCACGTGTAAAAAGATAAATTTTCAGAAAATATTCATTAAATACCCAAAAATTATTTTAATTTATTTATAAATCTTAAAAACATTATTCAGAAAATATGGATAGTACATCACTCCCTCCTTAGAATAGTTCTGTCCTCAGAACTACTACTAATGGGGTCCAAACAGAATGAACAAAAGGAAATGAAATTTCATAGATGGAAAAATAACTTAAGAAATGCAAGTACACAAGAGAATATAATCTGACAAAAGAAATACATCTCAATGCAAAGAGTACCATCATACAAAAGAATACAATCACATAAAAAGCTCAGGAAAATCCTTCTGCATGCGATCCTCCGGCTCCCAAGTAGCCTCCTCGAACTGCTGGTTCCTCCACAACACCTTGACCATAGGTATCACCTCGCGCCTCAAAACTTTCTCCCTACGATCAACTATCTCCACAGGCTGTTCCTTGTAACTCAAGTTCACCTGTAAACCTTTAGGCACTTCCACCATCTGATGACTCTGATCCGGCACATACTTACTCAACAGCGACACATGAAACACATCATGCACTTGCGCCAACTCCTCTGGAAGCACCAACCTATATGCCGTCTTACCAATTAGCCACAAAATCCTGTATGGCCCAATATATCTTGGTGCCAACTTGCCTCCCTTACCAAATCTGATCACTCCTTTAGTCGGAGATACCTTGAGGAAAACTGCATCCCCAACCTCAAACTCCAAGTCCCTTCTTCGAGTGTCTACATAACTCTTCTGCCGACTCTGAGCCTCGACCAACCTCTTGCGAATCAACTCAATCTTTTTCGATGTTTGCTGCACAATCTCGGGCCAAACATTTGCCTCTCGCCAACCTCACACCAACAAACAGGCGTCCTGCACTTCCTTCCGTACAGTGCTTCATATGGAGCCATCCCGATTCTCGCACGGTAACTGTTGTTATAAGCAAACTCAACCAACGACAAGTACCTCTCCTAACTACCGCTGAAATCCATAACACAAGCCCTCAACATATCTTCCAATACCCGATTCACCCTTTCAGTCTGACCATCAGTCTGCGGATGAAAAGCGGTACTGAAATCAGTTTAGGTACCCAAAGCCTCTTGCAAACTCTTCCAAAATCTCGAAGTGAACCTCGCATCCCTGTCGGACACAATCGACACAGGAACTCCACGAAGTCTTACAATCTCATCTATATACAGTTCTGCCAACTCACTCCGAGTAGTGATCAAGCTCGCCAAACTGCTCTTCCGAATAAGCTCATCGGCCACCACATTCGCCTTGCCCGGATGATACTTAATCTCGGGACGAATGTCGTCCAACACTTCCAACCTTCTCTGCCAAAGATTTAGATCCTTCTGTTGATAAATGTACTTCAGTCTCTTGTGGTCAGTATACATGTTGACCTTCTCACCATATACATAATGCCTCCACTGCTTCAAGGCAAATATAATAGCTGCTAACTCCAGAACATGCGTCGGATAATTCGTCTCATGTGGATGCAACTGCCTTGAACCATAGGCAATAACCTTGCCTTCCTGCATCAAGACATACCCCAAACCTCTGAGAGATGCATCACTGAAGATATCATAATCTTTCCCAGCTTGTGGCAAAGCTAAGATAGGTGCAGTCGTCAACCTCTCCTTTAGCTCAAGGAAACTCACCTCACACTTATCAGTCCATGTGAATGCCACATTCTTCAGAGTTAACCCTGTCAAAGGAACTGTAATCTATGCATAACCCTGAATGAATCTTCTACAGTACCCAGCTAAACCCAAGAAACTCCGGACTTCCTTCACTGACGTTGGCCTGAGCCAATCTCTCACTACTTCAACCTTCCGAGGATCAGTGGCCACTCCCTCCTTAGACAGGATATGACCAAGAAAGCTACCTCAAAATTCTAGAACTCACACTTCGACAGCTTGGCATACAAATTATGCTTTTGTAACTTTTGTAACACCTCTATCAAGTGCATAGAATGCTCTTCCTCCGACTTCGAATACACCAAAATATCATCAATAAAAACCACCACGAAGGAATCAATAAATGGCCGCAATATCTGATTCATCATATCCATAAATATTTTCGGCGCATTCGTCACTCCGAATGGCATTACCAAAAACTCATAGAGTCCATGACGAGTCCTGAAAGCTGTTTTACTCACATCTTCCTCCTTGAGTCGAACCTGATGATATACTGATCTTAAATCAATATTCGAAAACACAGCAGCTCCCCGAAGCCTATCGAACGATCATCAATCCGTGGAAGCAGATACTTGTTCTGAATAGTCACCCTATTCAATTCTGGATAGTCAATGCAAATCCTCATTGACCCGTCCCTCTTCTTGACCAACAACACTGGCGCACCCCACGGTGAAGAACTCGGCCTGATAAAACCCTTACTCAGTAATTCCTCAATCTACTTCTTCATTTCATTCTGCTCTACAAGTGCCATCCTGTATGGAGCTCTAGAAATTGGAGCACTTCCCGGCTGAAACATTAATACAAAACTTCACATCCAGCTGCGGCGGCAATCCTGGGAAATCCTCCAAGAACACTGTAGGAAAATCCCTGACTACTGGAATGCCTCTGACTTCATCTAGAATCATCAACTTGGATACCACTGTAGCCACTTTCGGGTCCTTCATCTTCCCTTGAAAAGTCACTGCGGGACCACCTGGTGCCTTCACCAACACCTCTTTCTTCTTGCATTCAATCGTGGCATCATAAATTGCCATCCAATCAATGCTCACAATCACATCCACACCTAGAACTTGCAGCTCAATGAGATCAATGCTGAATAATCTCCTGCCAATCTCGATATCACAGCCTTCGTAATATCGATCAGCAATCAATTCTTCTCCTCACGGCGTTGCCACCGACAAGACCCTACCTGAAAATAACTTAGGCTCCACACCTAAGACTTTTACAAAATTGGGCGACACAAAAGTATGCAAAGAACCAGTATCAAATAAAACTTTTGCTCTAATTCCATTAATGAAAATAAATCCTATTACATGAAGAATGATACTCAAATCTCCAATTTATTCTCAAACAAAGTTTTACTTAATACAATGAATAAAATAAAATTCAAAATTCTTGCATACCCTGAATCACATCCTCTGAGTTGCCCGCATCCGCTTTACTTAATGCGAACACTCGCCCTTGCCTCTGAAATTTCCCTCCGCCTGAACCACCCTTCCTCAACTGTGGACAGTAAAGCTTAGAATGCCCCACTTGTCCACACTGAAAACAAGTCTGCTTCGCCAACTTGGGGTACGCTGACCTGTAGTGACCCGCCTCCTTGTAGTAGTAACAAGTCACCTCATGAGATTCAGGTGCCCTCTACTCTTGCTTACTGAACTTGCTCTACTTCACTGGGAACTTCTTCCCACTCTGACTAGCTGCTGGCCTCTTGTTCCTGTTCCAGGTCTCTTGCTTCTTCTGGAACTGATCCATATCCTCTTCTGTCATAGCTGCTCTCCTGATCAGCTTATCAAACCTCCTTATGCCCAAAAAAATCATCATTGACCTCAAATTCGGCCTCAAGCCCTTCTCGAATTTCTTGGCCTTCTTCGTTTCATCAACAATCAGCTCCGGTGCATACCTTGACAGCTGAGCGAACTTAGTCTCATATTCACGCACTGTCATGCTGCCCTGCTGCAGATTCAAGAATTATGTTGCCTTCTTCTCCTAAATATCCAGAGGGAAGAAACGATCCTTGAATTCATCTATAAAAGCTTCTCAAGTCACTTGCTGATCTCCAAAGGTCCTCTTCACTTACTACCACCAAACGCCAGCATCCTTCTTTAAATGCATAGCAGCCAATTTTACCTTTTTGAATTCTAGGGTCTCCAAGACTTCAAAGACTTTCTCCATCTGTCTAATCCAATCGTCAGCCTCATTCGGATCAGACTGCCCCTCAAACACTGGCGGCTTCATCCGTTTGAAGGACTCAACCTGCTTGATAGGATCAGTATTAACAAACACTGGTCCAACCCCTTGATTCTAATTCTGATTCTGATTCTGATTCTGTGCCATATTAGCTGTCATGAATGCATTCAAGGTCTGATACACCCTGGCAATCTCAGTCTGAAGATCAAGTCCAGCCCCATGGGAACTACCAGCCCCATCACCATTTGCACCATTCCTGGTCCTGGGTACTGCCATTTTTCTGATTACTGCAAAACGAGGGTGAAGTGAGAGCATCATAACACAATTCATATTCACATCATTACCCCATGGCAAAACCACAACCATACCCCAAAACAAAACATCATGTTTTAACTCTATATGATACTACGCTCTAATGTCCACACCTAGGTACTCACGCTCTAGTTTCCACACCTAGGTTTATTTTTATGCCATGTTTATCATTATTATTGAAGCGTGCTCTGATACTAATCTCTGTAGTGCCCCGAATTTTCAATATGATATCTCAGAAATACGTTGCATAGTTCTCAGCATCAACTTTAATTATAATAGTAAACATAGCCAAAAAAACAGATAAATTTCTTTTCAACCTTTATTACATTAGTTCATTACAAAACACAGTGGAAAGACATAAACCTTGAATTACAATCTTTTCTTTACAACACATCTTTTACAATTTTACATAAGCCATAACTTCATTATAGCTCAAGCATCCAAATCCAAAGCTACAGGCAACTACCTGTAAAACATGAGGCTAGATTTAACCCTAACCCCCAAAACTACAGGGGTCAGCCATAACAGTGTGAGTGACATCAATGCTATATGCTGACTCTCTAATGCATACTTGTCGGATTCTATACATCCCACTCTGCATAGGTCCGGTACAAGCCCTTAACGTTCTCCACTTGTTAGGGTTTATTCCCCCTCTATGCAACTAATCTTACCAAGATGACTATTACAAGATAAAGATAAACTGTGAGTATTATCCCATGCTTCGATAATTTCGGAGGTCAATCTCTATCTACAAATAATTCCGGAGACTATTTCACTCACACCTGGGAATCTTAGAGAATACCCCATACCGCAAGCTATGGCGCCTCATCACACGAATACCGCATGAGCGTCGCCTCGACCCCGATAATTTCGGAGATCAATCCCACACTGCAGGTAATTCTAGAGACTATTTCACTCACTCCTCGATAATTCTGGGGATTATCTCACACCGCAAGCCATACTGAGGTCCATAATCCATGTTCTCATTTCATCATATCACCATCTAGTCCCTGTCCTTATCTTTGTTAAGTTAATTAATTAATTTACGAATCTCCTAGAGTTGGTGTACCCTACCGGACTTAATAACTGATCAACAATGTGCCTCAATAGGCCAAAACACAATATCTCAACAATCGGTATACTAGGGTCCCACACACCCTCTAGAGACTCACACTCAACCATCCACATTCAACTTTCATTAATCAAATCTTTTAATAAAACAACTTAAAAACATATGTTATGTAGAAAAATAGTGTTTAGAATAGTAACTTATAGATCCAAAATATTTAAAGAATCAACCATTTCAAAGAACATCAGAATAACTCAAGAAAACATCAGTCAGAGCTGTAACAGTCGACTAAAATCCAACACTTCAAGAAAAATAATTCTAAATAATGGCAGTCGACTGTAAAAGTCATCGGCCGACTGTCCAGAGCGAAAATCCAAAACTTCAAGAAAACATTAAAACACAGCAGAGTCAGTCGACTGTAAAAATAGGTCGGTCGATTGTTCCGCGTGAAATTTTAGAACTTCAAGAAAATACAGCAGCCAGGTAGCAATGGTTGACTGTATAAATTAACCGGTTGACTATCGATCTGTAGACTATAGTTTTTAGTTGTGCATATTTCAACCGATACAGAGTTTTACTTTATAAAAACAAATTCTGTAAAAAGCATATTTCTGATATGATCAAATATAACTTGTAGGATATATAAGAGTCCATAAAAATAATCAAAACCACTTTGAATTAATAAGAATCACAATTTGTTGATTTACTCCAATTAGAACATGAATTTGTGCACATATCCAAAAATAGAGTTTTTAAGAATCGATCATACATCAAATTAACTTTATATTATGTTCCAAACCATATCAATACAAAAATACGTTGAGATATAGTCAAATCATCCGAAAACACATAAAGACTCAATTTCTTCAAAAACAATGAAATACGATATTCATGTAAAATGTTCATGCATTTTTGTGCACCAAAAAAACTTCACAATTCCATCAATTAGAAATAACAAAATATTCAGATTTAATCTTAGTATTTGAGAAATCCAAATTCAAGTAAAATCTTTCCCAAAATCAGAAATCCCCAAATTTATCATATTGCATGAAACCCAATTTAATTATCACAAATCTAATTCTCAAGACATGGTTTCTTAATTCATTAGTCCTTCTCAAAATTCCTCAAACTCAATCACCGTTTTAAACTCTTGAACATAAACAAATTTAACATTACCATAATCAAGTTGCACTCATCCAAACTCATTAATAGTCAGAATCTCTTCATTAATCAATTTATACATAACATTCACCATACTCAATCAAATCAGCATTAACCCAAAAGAAATAGCTTGCTCATGATTTATATTAGGTTATTTAAGAATCTCAAATCATCCACATGCAATTCTACTCATAAATAACTAGGTTTTTATAAAAGATCCAATTTTGATTCATCAATTCATCCAATCCATCATATATATGTATTCATACCCAAACCCTAGCATGCTTTCTAATAGATTAAACACCACATACAATATTCAAAGAACAATACAAAACAAATTATATCACTCACCTTGTTGGAGAAATCGAACGACGACAAAAAGAAAATAAGAAATATCCCTCATTCGTAAGAAATCCAAGATCCTCGCTTTAGAATTCCAATAAAATAAGATGTAATAAATCCATTGTGTTTTATAGCAAAGAGAAGGTTGCACTTCACCCTAAATAGGTCGGGATAGGGATCTAGGGTTTTTGAAGACATTTGCAAAATACTCCTTTTAAGTACATCTTTACATATATGGATCCCCATACTGGGAAATCAGATAAAACCAATTTAATTGAGACTAAAAATCAAAATGGCCTCTTCTAATATCATCTGGTACTGTTTGAAAAACCCAGAATTATGAATTTTCATTTTCACCCCCTCTAAAAGGCAATTTTGCAAAAAGATCATCTTTTATCAAAACTTGTAAAATAAATCAAATTTATTAAAAAAAAAGGTAAACACTTTTCTCCTGAGTTGACGAGGCATAATACCCAGCACAAAAATCCAAAAATCTGGAGTTTTCACTCCAAGTGGTAATTTTGCACAAAAGTCTCTATTTTTGTAATATTTGTAAATAGGTCCAATAATCATCAGAAAATTCCAGAAAATTCAAAAATAATATCTAATAATAAATAATGATTTTTCACAAAATAGATTTTGACTTTGAACTCCTCAAGAGGATATTTACACGTGTTTCGCACGTGTAAAAATATAAATTTTCAGAAAATGTTCATTAAATACCCAAAAATTATTTTAATTTATTTATAAATCTTAAAGACATTATTCAAAAAATTTGGGGTATTACAGGAGCGTTATCTACGGGCCCCTTGATTGAGTGAGACTACAAAATGCATGGCCATGCTCAAATGAGTCAATATGAGATATTGAGCTTATTTGTTTTTAGTAAGTCTACTCGGAGATCAAGAAACCAAAGATTGAAATATATAAGGGTGACACGCTCTATGCCTTGTGGTCAATTAAGATATTTAGATAAAGGGACTAGACTACATGGTAACATTAGTCACAGATAGGTTATGTCTATTCACTGACATTCTCGTTACTAGAGTAGCAATGATGTATTGCTAGATACCGTTCACTGTTTGTAATACTAGAATATGATTTTAGTATACTGTCAACGTAACGAGAACCTACAGGGTCACATACGTAGAATGGATCGAAATTAGGATTTAAATTCATAAGATAAATTTAATTGGGAATCCAAGTAAGACTCGGACTCCTGATATTGGTTGGACATTTAATTAGATTAAATGAGCTGACTAAAGTTCAGAGTCCCCCACACGAATCTGACCTAGGTCAGATTGTGAGCTCAACGACCTCATTACTCTCTTAGAGTTAATTTTCTGCAGTTATATATATGATACATATTTGTGGAAAAGAGACACACGAGAAAATTCAAGCCGTCACAGAAATTGTGAGAGATAGATCGTGAGGAATAGCCTCATCCCGCAGCTAGCACCGCGGCATGAGGAAAGCTTGATTTTGATCCGTTCGTGTGGATACCTTAGAGGCTCCGCAACATTGTAATGCTGTGATCAACATATCTTGGAGACAACAGATCCATCCATAAGGTATAATTGCTAAATATGATTTATGGTTTTCGCATGGATCCATGGCTAGGTTTCAGTAATTTTTGTAATTTTTTTGCTGTGTATTCAATCTGTGTTTTCCATTGAAACCTAACAGTATGTTGGTTTGTTTGTGAAATTTATTAATTGTAATATGTTGCAGTTTTGAAATAAAACTGAGTTGGTATATTGGTGGTTCTATGGTCAGTTGATAGGGCCATGGAAGGTTTCAGATGCGAGGCTTGTGCTTGAAGATGCTCTATATAGAAGGCAAAATCATTAGCTGCTTCGGGCACACAAGTCGGTGAAGTGGTCTTCAATACATCGTTAACTAGGTAAGAATTGAACGGCATTTCGCATTTTTATTTTAAAAATTCGTTAGGAATGTTGTGAATTTTGTTTATGGGAATATGAAATTTTCATGTAGGTATCAGGAAATTTTAACTGTTCCTAGATATGCGAGTCAGTTTGTTTTAATGACAAATCCCCAAATCGGCAACACTGGTGTCAATCCTGGTAATATATATAGCTGATTGTTGGTGTATGCCCTAGAGGGATGTAAGTGATTTAGATAGGATTTGTTCATCTTACATAAAATAAGCGATATCTATGAGTCCCTTGATTGAGTGAGACTGCAAAATGTATGGTCATGCTCAAATGAGTCAATATGAGATATTGAGCTGATTTGTTTAGTAAGTCTACTCGGACATCAAGAAACCAAAGATTGAACTAAACAAGGGTGACACACTATATGCCTTGTGGTTAATTAAGATATCTGGACAAATGGATTAGACTACATAGTAACATTGGTCACGAATAGGTAATGTCTAATCACTAACATTCCTGTTACTTGAGTAGCAGTGATATATTGCTAGATACCGCTTACTGTTTGTAATACTAGAATATGATTTTAGTATTACTGTCAACGTAAAGAGAACCTATAGTGTCCCACACTTAGAATGGATCGAAATTGAGATTTAAATTGATAAGATGAATTTAATTGGGGATCCAAGTAAGACTTGAACTTTTGATATTGGTTGGATATTTAATTAGATTAAATGGGCTTACTAAAGTTCAATGACCCACATACGAATCTGAACCAGGTCAGATTGTGAGTCCAACAGCCTCATTACTCTCTTAGAGTTGATTTTCTGTAGCTATATATATATGATACGTATCTGTGGAAAAAAAGGGTCACATGAGAAAATCCTAGCCGTCACAGAAATTGTGAGAGAGAGAGATCGTAAGGAACATCCCTTCATGCAGCTAGCACCGCGGTGTGAGGAAAATCTTGATTTGATCCTTTCGTGTGGATAACGTAGAGGCACCGCAATATTGTAGTGCTGTGATCGGCATATTGTAGAGACAGCAGATCCATCTTCAAGGTATAACTCCTAAACATGATTTATGGTTTTCACATGGATATATGACTAGGTTTTGATATTTCTTTGCAATTTTTTCGCTGTGTATTTAATCTGAGATTACCATTGAAACCTAACATTGATGGATTAGATTTTATTTTGATAATTTTGCTGAAAATTTATTATGTTTTTGGAAAACTAAATTATTTGAAATACTACACTCTTGTAGATGATGAAGAGTCAAAGCAGTGCTTCCTAGCTGGTCTCGTGGTAAGAAGTCTTAGGGCCCGTTTGGTTACCTTTTGAGAGCCCATTTTGTGAAAATATTTTGTCAGTTTTGCGTTTGGTTAGGATTTCATTTTGGCATCTTTTGAGAAAACTTTTCGAACCCCCATTTTCTCTTATTCGCTTTTTCCCCCTTCCTCTCTCTTCTTTGACGCCGAATCCCCCTAATCCCCACCCTGCTCTTCTTCTCCATTGCCTTCAAATCCCTACTAGCTCCCTCCTCAAAGCTCCGATCTTTCTGCTGTTTCTCCACCGCTGCCGCCGCGTCAAAGCCCCTCCTTTCCTTACCCAGATCTGAAAGCCTCTCCTCTTCCATACCCAAAGCCGAAGACTCTTTTCTCTCCAGATCTGAAAGCCCTTCCTCTATCTTCTTTTTCCCCCTTCCTGTTTCTTCGTTGACAGCCGACTTTCCCCCTTCTCACCCCGCACGATGCTCGGATCTATTGATGGTCTGTGAGACCAGATCTGCTTTTAAAAGAAGGTGTAATCGACAACGCTGTAGTAGAATCCAACGTCGGCTGAGGGAATCTGTCGGAGACAACTTCTTGAGGTTTGAAAAACAACAAACCAAGGTATGATTCTGATCGAATTAATTTTTTTGCTTCCAAATTAGTCTGCTGTTGCCGCTAAATTCGGTGTGGGGGCAAACAGATGAATTTGTGAGTTCTTGGGGAAACTGAATAGGAGAACCTGTATACCTGTTCCGTTGAACTCTGATCGTCGCTCCCGCCGTGCACCTGCAAAAAGTGCGAGACACCGGGGTTGTTCCCGGCGACGCACCCTCCGACGCTCAAGTCAGTAACCAGAATTGATTATGAAAGAGCGTTTAACTAGAGAAAGATTGATTACCTCTTAATGGAGATGGGTGAGGGGTATTTGTAGGCGTCTTAGGGACTGGTTTTAGGAATGTAATCCCCGTGATTAGATAAGGAATATTCCCCGTAATCAGATAAGGCATGTAATCTGATAAGGTATATCCCCTATAACCAGTTAAGGAATTTAATCCCTAATCCCCAGTGAAAAGATAGCCGTGAATCATGGCCGTTGATTTAGATCTAATCAGGGACCTTGATTGTATCTTGTCGTATCGGGTTGGTAGCGGGTTGAAACCCGTACCCAGCTGAGGTGGATCCGTTCGCGGGTTATTGGATCTGTGAGAAGGAGACCCAGTACCCGCTTCGGACCCATTTGCATGTGAAATTACCGTTTTACCCCTGAGCTTTAAGATTCGAGTCCGATGTGAACGGTCCCGATTTAATCCTATTTTTAGCCATATCACGAGCCCCCCACTCCTAAAGACTGAGTGTATTCAGCCTTTGAGGAGTAGTTTAACTGTTCTAATGGCGTACGGGATTTTATCGGTGTTCTTAAGGGAGCTTGGAATCTTGCTCGGGGTGCAACCGTGTTATTATGGGCTTGCAAAATGCCCAAAAGTATTCTCAGAATTTTCCGGATTTTTGGCGATTTTTCCAGATTATTTATTTAACTTTGCGATGTATTGGCTAATTGTTCGGGGGTTTTAACCGTATATTCTAGGCGATAATTGCTCGTTCGGTGGCTTGGAAATATCCCCCGAATTTTTAATTATTTCCCGGAATTTTTAGCTAATTTTCCCGAATTTTTAGCGATTTTTTCGCAATTTTTCAAATAAGTAAAACGATTTAAATAAATAAAAATCAATTTTTAATACCTTATTTATGGCGTGGCATCATCTGGGCCTTCGATCAAGGCGGAGCGCGAGTTTCGGAGCGATCAGACGATCCTTGTTCCTCGGAGGGGTTTTTTCCCAAAAACGGGGGTCGGCACTCCGTCACCTCGTCTCGGAGGCGTAGCGCCGCGGCTCAAGGGGTCGGAGCCTTCTTTTCGCCAAAACGAGGGTCGGTGACCCAGCATCCCGGCTCGGATGCGTTGCGCCACAGCTCAAATGGGTCGGCGACTCGATTTGAAGGGTCGGTACCTCGGTTCGGAGAATCCGGGGTACGTGGCGTAATCTAGGCCGTCCATCTCCAGCATGGATCCCCATAAAACGCTATCTTGTCGTTTTGTGGACGTGGCAAGATCTGGGTCGTCCATCATGACGAGCGCGTTTTTCTTCAAGATCTGACGGCTCACAAGGGTCGGAGCGTTTTTTTGCCAAAAACGAGGGTCGGTACCCCAGCATCCCGGCTCGGATGCGTCGCGCCGCGGCTCAAATGGGTCGGCGACTCGATTTGAAGGGTCGGTACCTCGGTTCGGAGAATCCGGGGTACGTGGCGTAATCTAGGCCGTCCATCTCCAGCGTGGATCCCCATAAAACGCTATCTTGTCGTTTTGTGGACGTGGCAAGATCTGGGTCGTCCATCATGACGAGCGCGTTTTTCTTCAAGATCTGACGGCTCACAAGGGTCGGAGCGTTTTTTTGCCAAAAACGAGGGTCGGTACCCCAGCATCCCGGCTCGGATGCGTCGCGCCGCGGCTCAAATGGGTCGGCGACTCGATTTGAAGGATCGGTACCTCGGTTCGGAGAATCCGGGGCACGTGGCGTCATCTAGGCCGTCCATCTCCAGCGTGGATCCCCATAAATTGTTATCTTGTCGTTTTGTGGACGTGGCAAGATCTGGGTCGTCCATCATGGCACGCATCACGAGGATGGGGTTCAGATCACGAAAAAATGCTATCTTGTCGTTTTGTGGGCGTGGCGCAATCTGAGCCGTTCATCGAATTCTGACGCGAAATTCGAAGAGATCCGACGGCGACTTTGCCTCGGGAGGATTTTTTGCCAAAAACGAGGGTCGGTATCTCGCCACCTCGGTTTGCATTCCTCCGCGCCGCTTTCCGGGGAGTGAGCTGAATGTTTTTGGGCCAACCCGGTGGTTCGGTCACTGAGCCTTTCGTTCGATGGCTCGGCTCGTTAGACTGGTGGCCGAGTCGCAGCTTGTGTTTTTGGGGAGTTCCGCCATCTCTCTCATACCGTCGCCTCTTTCTTACTGGGCGTTTGGGATTCTTAGTGGGCCTTTGGGATTCCCAAGGAGGCCCGTTATCATTTGGGGTTATAAGTTACCATTCCTTCACCCCTGAGCTCATTTCTCACTTTTCACTCCACGAATTTACTTTTGTTCTCTAAGTCTTCTGCTAGCGGCGCTCTTGCTCCACGGTGCTGACGTTAGCTGTCGCGTGGGCCAGGCGATTTTCGGCGAGCATTTTCCGACCGTGAACGTCACTTCAAAGGTTAGTTTGTCTTTGCCTTTGCTTTTTCAAGAGATGTCAAGGGTTAGCTCGGGTAGTGGTACCTCGTCCTCGGGCGGCGATGGCGCCGGGGAGAGGAGTAGGGCGGAAGCTCGAAGGAAGGGGAAGCAGACGGCCGAACCGCTGGCTGCCGAGTTGAGGATCGGGAAGAAGAGGAGGACGGGGGAGACCTCGCCCCCCATAGTGGAGGTGATTGTGGAGAACCCGAAACGAGCCCCCGAGATAGGACAATACCCTTCCGTCCTGTCCGGGCATTCGGGAGTCAGGCAGTACGAGGGTGATCTTCTGGAGAAAGCGATCTACGGAAAGTCGAAGATCGTCGAGGAGCCTAGTCCGTTCCTTCACTCCGAAGCCGATGAGCACACTTCGTCGTTGTCTGAGAAGGATCTTCTTCGGATCAGGAAGGCCTTCGCTATCCCGTCGGAGTACAAGCTGATGGTCGCTGGCCCCGGGGTGCGAGCAAACTCTAAGTTGCCGTCGTCGGACATGTGCATGTTTGACGTCGACTCCTTGAACGCGGGACTGCGTTTTCCGCTGCACCCTTTCATACTTCAGATCCTCGGCTGGTATTGTCTCGCCCCTACTCAGTTCAGTCCGAACACTTGGCGTCATGTGAACGCATTCTTGCTTCAGTGCCACCGAGCCGAGGTAGCGCCGGATCTGTCAGTTTTCCGGGGCCTGTATCGGATAAACAGGCAACACCAGACGGAGTACCGGTACTATTTGGGACCGAGGAGAGGTGTTAAGATTGTAGAGAATCCCGACTCTCTTAAGGGTTGGAGGGAGAAGTATTTTATCGTAAGGGGTGAAGTGATTCGGCATATTCCGTCCCGGTGGAAGGTGGAAGTGCCGAAATTTGCGCGAAGCGACCCCGCACTATCTGAGGCCGAGGAGGACGTAGCGAGGAGGATCACGGCCCTTCCGGTACTGAGTTGGAGGGAGTTGACCGAAGAGGTGTTGTTCGGGTCCGGACTAAGCCCCATCGACCCGAGTACGCTCTTGACATCTCATTCATTTTTTTTTCTAAGTCTTCAATTCGTCTGTCTTGATTCGTTTTTTTTTTTTTTTTTGTTGATGCAGAGTCAATGAAGATTGATTTTAAAGCTATGATGGCCGATAGGTCCAAGCTGACCGCGACCAAAAAGAGGAAGAGGGCGGCCGAGGGTGCGTCTTCGGGTGCTCAGCCCGCGGTCGCCACTGACGCTGCTCCGCCTCCCCCGGCTACCGAGGCACCTTCGGAGGTTGTGGTGGTGGAGGGAACCTCGGCCCCTGTCGCCCCGTCTGTGAACGAGGGTGTCTTTGATGTCAATGCGGCGCTGGCGCTCGAGTTTCCCCCATTGACTCGGGACGCCGAGGAAATCCTGACCGAGCAGCACAAGCAGTTGTTTGTGCCGAACTGGCTGGTGAGGAACCATGATGGTTTCCTCGGCAACTCGCAGATGTCAATGCAGGTCGTCAAACACTTGGCAACCCCGAAGGATAAGGCCGCGCTGAAGGCAGGGAGGGTCGGCGACGACACATATGAAGTCGCCCGGGGGCTTGTTTCGGTAAGTGTTCGCAAATTTCTTCAAGTTTGTTACTCGGCGTGTACTTCGTACTTATCGTTGTCTTCGTAGGCCACCGTTCACTTCGGCCATCTCATGGAGGCGTTCGCCGCACAGGAGAAGGAGCTGAAGTCCGCCAGCGAGAAGGACAGGCTGGCGAAGGTCAGGGCGGTCAAGGATCTCGAGGCCGAGCAGAGGCGAGCCGAGGCCCTGGACGTTCGGGTGGCCGACCTTACTGCCGACCTGAAGAAAGCAAAGGAGGGCCTTGAAGCGGAGTCCGCCAAAGCCGCCAAGGCCGCCCAAGAACTTGCTGCGGCATTGAAGTCCTTGGCCGACGAGAAGGCGGAGAGGGAAGCGCAGGCCGCGAGGATCAGGGCGGAGGTTGAAGCCGAGATCGAGGCAGAGGCAAAGAAACATATGGCTGAGAACATGGAGCGATCCTACCAGACGGCCCTGGACCACGTCCAGGCTCGTGTCCCCGGCTTCGAGCGAGCTGGCTATCGACTGTGGCCCGAGTCTCCCGTAGACGACGAGGAGGGGGATGATGAGGACGAAGTCGAAGGCGAAGACGGGGGGGGAGAGGATGACCCGGCTAAGGGAGAGATCGAGGGGCCGCCCGTCGATGCGTCCGGGGTGGGAGCGGAGACGCAGGTGGACCCTTGATTCTCTCGTTAATCTTTTTGTAATTTTTGTTCTGCTTTTTCTTCCGAACTTTGTAACGCCTTTTGCGGACTGGCCACCGCTTCTTGATGAATGAAAAAATGTTTTGTCTTTGAAATTGTCTAAGTGTTTGGTTCGGTCGTAGGATAGGCCCCCGTCACGACGATGGCTCGGCGACAAGTAGAGCTGTTCCATCTATCTCTCGTGAAACGCCTCGAGGGCGAGATCGACCTGACGAGGAGGATACTGTACAATGTGGAGAAGAAGAACGGGGATCTGTTGGCCGAAGTGTACCACTTGCGGATAGCCGAAGCCGAGCTATTTGCTAAGGAAGAAGAATTGGCTTCTGTTTTGGCCGAACGAGATGAGCTCGTGAAGAAGGTCGAGCATTTGCAAAAGGTGACAGTCGACAAGAGTATCGAGGTGACCCATCTGCGTCGTGTCATATCTGACAGCGCCGAATACCCTGGATCGGCGAAGCTTCCTCGGTTCAAAATTGTCGTGAGGGACGAGGCGCTGAAGAACCGGATCGTCGAATTGGAGGAGGAGGTCGCTCGGCTCAAGCCTCAGCCGGTGAGGGCCAACGTCCGGAGCACCTCGTGTACTCGCGAAGAGATTGAGCGAGGGATCACGTTCTATCAAGCGGCGACCCGGACTCCTATCATCGGGATGTCAGCCGCCGACGCACAGAGCGGTGTGGCGGTGTCTTCAAGTGGTGCTTCGGTCGGGGCGACTGTGAGGGTCAGCGGCGAAGGGGCGTCCCGGTTCGTTGGCTTGGAGACGAGCTCGGAGGCCAAGAAGCGCCGACCCAAAGTGTCGTTGAACCGGAGTGTCCCCCTTCCTCGGAGGAAATGAGCGGGTCATGCCTTCTGATATTTTCGTTGAACTCGCTGTTGTAATCTTTTTGTAAACTCGTCCAAGTCATTAATAAAATTGGGGTTGATTTATCCGAAGTGTCTTCTATTGGCTATTCATCGAGTCTTTTGTCGCAGCTCTGATCCCGTCGCTCGGCTATTGGTGCCGGTCGACGTGGGGTGTCCATAACCGTTGAATGGTGGCACGAATCCAGAGGCGGGCCCAAGTCCCAAGAAAACGTTATCTTGTCGTCTTGTGGGCACGTGGCACAACTGGATCCACTCATCACGCTCTGGCACGCAATTTGAGAGGATCTAACGGCGAGTTGCCTTCGGGATGATATTTTGCCAAAAACGAGGATCGGTACCTCGTTAGTTCGGCGCAATTTATGGTCGAAACGAATTCTCCAACAATGTGTTGCTCTGACTCTGTTGTTCGGCTCTTGGCGCCGATCGACGTGGGGTGTCCATAACCGTTGGATGGTGGCACGAATCCAGAGGCAGGCACAAGTCCCAAGAAAACGTTATCTTGTCGTTTTGTGGGCACGCGGCACAACTGGATCCACTCATGATGCTCTGGCACACAATTTGAGAGGATCTAACGGCGAGTTGACCTCGGGATGATTTTTTGCCCAAAACGAGGGTCGGTACCTCGTCAGTTCGGCACAATTTATGGTCGAGACGAATTCCGGCCCGTTTGAGGACGAGTCGGAGAGATAGAGTCGAGCCATAGGGGAGATCCGGTCGTTAGATTAGTTTAAGGGATGCAGGAGCAGTTTCGAATGGCGAGCTACTTCTAGTCTGCTTAGGAGCAGACTTGCGAAGCAAAATCGAGCCAAGTGTTGGACTCCGATCCATTCAACGGCTGCAGGAGCGATTTCGAACGGCGATCTGCCCCTGGCCCGTCTGAAGACGGGCCGAGTAGGAAGAGTCGAGCCGAGTGCTGGACTCCGAACCATTGTGTGATTAGTTTAAGAGATGCAGGAGCAGTTTCGAATGGCGAGCTACTTCTAGTCCGCTTAGGAGCGGACTTGCGAAGCAAAATCGAGCCAAGTGTTGGACTCCGATCCATTCAACGGCTGCAGGAGCAATTTCGAACGGCGATCTGCCCCCGGCCCGTCTGAAGACGGGCCGAGTAGGAAGAGTCGAGCCGAGTGCTGGACTCCGAACCATTGTGTGATTAGTTTAAGAGATGCAGGAGCAGTTTCGAATGGCGAGCTACTTCTAGTCCGCTTAGGAGCGGACTTGCGAAGCAAAATCGAGCCAAGTGTTGGACTCCGATCCATTCAACGGCTGCAGAAGCAATTTCGAACGGCGATCTGCCCCCGGCCCGTCTGAAGACGGGCCGAGTAGGAAGAGTCGAGCCGAGTGCTGGACTCCAAACCATTGTGAGATAAGGGAATTAGAGGCGGAAGTACGCGATAATGTAAAAAAAAAACTTTATTTATTTATTAATATCTGATGGTCGGCTGCTTCTAAAGTTGCTAGCCGTTATTACAATGAAAAGAGAACAAAGGAAAAATTACTAGTAGCAGGAGTGGTGGCCCGACATCTCGAGTTACTTAGATAGGCGGGGTTGCCTTCTCTTGGTATTTCAAAAGATGGTCGGCGTTCCAAGTCCTGGGAATTTCTCCACCCTCAAGGTCTTCTAGCTTGTACGCACCGGGGCGGATCACTTTGGATATTTTGTACGGTCCCTCCCAATTTGGGGCCAGTTTGCTCTTCTGTCCGGGGAACGAAATGGCCAGCTTTCGGAGGACCAGATCCCCCTCTTTCAGGTCGGTTGGGCGGACCCGTTTGTTGTAGGCGAGTTCGATTCTTCTTCGGTAACCTTGCTGCCGTATGGCTGCTCTTTCCCGAATTTCGTCTATCAAATCTAGGCTCGTTCTAAGCTCCCTGGCATTCTGTTCTTCTTCGAAAGCAATCAGGCGAGGAGAGGGTATTCCAACTTCTAGTGGGATGAGGGCCTCGGACCCATAGGTGAGATTGAACGGACTCTCGCCTGTCGGGGTCCGCTTCGTGGTTCGGTAATTCCACAACACATTGGGCAGCTGATCGACCCACAATCCCTTGGAGCACTTGTCGAGTCTCTTCTTGATGCCGGAGAGGATCTGTCGGTTGGCATTCTCGGCTTGGCCATTTGACTGGGGATGTGAGACTGAGGAGAAGCGGTGCTGTATGGTTAGGTCTTCACATAAGGCTCGGAAGGCAGCTCCAGCGAACTGCGTACCGTTATCTGTAACTATGACTCGGGGAACACCGAACCGGCAGATTACATTTTTCCAGAAGAATTGAACGACTCTATGTTCGGTAATCGTAGCCAGGGGCTCGGCCTCTACCCATTTCGAGAAATAGTCGACCGCCACGACTAGGAACTTCAATTGCCCGGGGGCCGGTGGAAATGGCCCAAGTAAATCCATCCCCCACATTGCAAAGGGGATCGGACTTGATAGGGAGGAGAGTGGTGCTTGCGGAAGGCGTCGGATGTCGGAATACTTCTGGCAGGAGGTGCATTGCCGAACGTGTCGTTCGGCATCCCGTAGGAGAGTGGGCCAGTAATACCCGTAGTTTAACACTTTACGTGCCAAGGCTCTGGAGCCGGAGTGGGCTCCGCCGATGCCCTCATGGAGCTCTTGCAGGGCGTAATCAGCTTGTCCGGGTGAGAGGCATCTTAGGTAGGGCCGACCATCTACCTGGGTGAAGGAGCGCTTATACAGAATGCCTTCGATCAGTATGTGACGCTCGGCTCGGATCCTTATCTTTCGGGCTTCCTTCGGATCCCTAGGGAGGAGTCCGTCTCTTAAAAACTCGATGAGGGGCTTCATCCAATTATCTTCGAGGGGAAGTGGCAGTGTTTCGACGGAGTTGAAAGCCTCGTCCTCTATGCTTGGCTTGAGGAGGACTTCTATCAGGACAGTTTGTTCAAGGCCTTGCAGGGATGAGGAAGCTAATTTGGACAGGGCGTCGGCCTGGGCATTTTCCTCCCTGGGGATTCTTCGGATGTGGGCCTCCTCGAAGTGCGCCATGAGTCTCTTCACTTTAGCCAGGTACTTTGCCATCCTGTCATCGCGGGCTTCATATTCGCCGAGGACCTGGTTGACGACCAGCTGAGAGTCGCTGAAGATCTGCAGGCGTCGCGCCCCTGCGTTTCGGGCCATCCCGAGGCCGGCTATGAGTGCCTCGTATTCTGCTTCGTTATTCGAGGCTTTAAAGTTTATCCGGAGGGAATATTGAAGGACAAAGTCGTCTGGGCCCGCAAGAATGACTCCAGCCCCGCTCCCCTCGTTGCAAGAGGATCCATCGACATATACCGACCAGATAGGCGGGCCCTTCGTTGTCTGTTCGGGGTCGGGGATAGTCGTTTCCACTATGAATTCGGCCAGCGCCTGTGCCTTGATGGCGGTTCGAGGCTGATAAGTAATATCGTGTTGGCTCAGCTCGATCGACCACTTCATGAGGCGGCCGGAAGTCTCTGGCTTGTGAAGGATCTGTTTCAACGGCTGGTCGGTAAGAACAACCACCGAATGAGACTGGAAGTATGGCCGAAGCTTTCTTGCAGCCATTATCAGGGCGTAGGCTATTTTCTCAATTTTCGGGTACCGGAGCTCGGCGTCCCGGAGCACTTTGCTGACGTAGTAAATGGGCTTCTGAGTTCTTTCTTCTTCCCTGACTAAGACCGCACTTAGTGTCTGTTCCGAGGCTGCCAAGTAGAGGTAGAGGGGTTCGCCCGGTATGGGTTTGCTGAGAAGGGGCGGATTGACGAGGTAAGCTTTAAGCTGGTCGAAGGAATCTTGTTGTGGCTGCCCCCACTCGAACCCCTTAGTCCCCCTCAGGGCTTTGAAGAACGGGAGGCATTTCTCCCCGGACTTCGACAAAAAGTGCCCAATGGCGGCTAAACGACCTGTCAGTTTCTGAACTTCTTTGACGTTTCTAGGCGGGGCCATGTCCAGTATGGCCCTGATCTTCTCCGGATTCGCCTCTATTCCTCGTTGGCTAACCATAAAGCCGAGGAACTTGCCTGATGAGACGCCGAACGCACACTTGTTCGGGTTGAGTCTCATATTGTGCTTTCTCAAAACATCGAACGCTTCTTGGAGGTCGGCCTCATGATCAACGCCTCGGATGCTTTTCACAAGCATGTCATCCACGTAAACTTCCATGTTCCGGCCAATCTGGGCCTGGAATACCTTGTTGACGAGACGTTGATACGTTGCCCCTGCGTTCTTCAGGCCGAACGGCATGACTCGGTAACAATAGAGTCCTTGGTCTGTTACAAAAGACGTCTTCGGAATATCCGGGGGGAACATCCTTATCTGATTGTAACCCGAGAAAGCGTCCATGAAACTGAGGAGCTCATGTCCCGAGGTTGCGTCAATCAGAGTGTCAATGCTCGGCAGAGGGAAGGGATCTTTAGGGCAGGCCTTGTTGAGGTCAGTGAAATCAATACAGATTCTCCATGTTCCATTGGATTTCTTTACCATGACTACGTTTGATAGCCACTCCGGATAATTCACCTCCTGTATGAATCGGGCTTTCAGCAATTTGTCTACCTCCTCTTTGATGGCGAGTTGGCGCTCGGGGGCGAACTTGCGCCTCTTCTGCTGGACCGGTTTGGACCCCGGATCAACGCTGAGGCGGTGGACCAAGAGTTCTTCGGAGATACCGGGCATGTCCGCCGCTGACCATGCGAAGAGGTCTTGGTTGGCTCGGATGCATTTCACAATATTTGAATGTAGGGCGGACGGAAGGGCCTTGCTGACATAAAACTTACGGGTCGGCTCCTGCTCCGAGAAGAGTATTTCCTCCAGCTCATCTACCGGCTCGGGAGTCGGCCGAGCAGCATCTTGTGGGATCTCGAGTGTTTCTAAGGAGAGGACGGGTCCGAGTGTGGAGGTCATGTAACACTTGCGGGCCTGTTCCTGATTGCCCTTAACTTCTCCCACTCCAGCCCGAGTGGGGAATTTCATTTTGAGATGATAGGCAGAAGGGACGGCCTCAAGGGCGGCTAGGCCGGGCCGACCCAAGATGACGTTGTAGGCCGCTGGGACATCTACGACCATGAAATCCATTGACTCCGTGCGGGTAGTAGGAGTTTTGCCTGCTGTGACATCGAGGGTAATCACCCCTTCGATCGTCACCGGCACTCCCGTGAACCCATGGAGCGTATACCCGGTGGGCTTCAGTCTGTCTCGGGAGAGCTTCAGCCCCTTAAAAGCATCGAGGAATAGGATGTTTACGGAGGAGCCGTTATCTACTAGGATTCTTTCGACTTTGAAATTGGCCATGTGAAGGCTGATGACGAGTGCGTCACAATGAGGGGTGCGGACGCCCTCGAGATCTTCGTCAGAGAAGGTGACGGGCACTCCGAGTCCTTTGGGGGGAGGGGTGGCTCGGACAGAATTCACTTCTCTAATAAAAGCTTTCCGGGAAGAGTTCGAGGAGCCCCCCATTGGACCCCCATGGATAAGGTGGAGGACTCGCTCTTCCTCGAACTCTGGCGTCTCTTCCCGTTCTGGACATTTGTTAGCCCCCCGAGGCTGGGGAGGAAGTTCGGCTCCATCCTTTCTTACAAACTTCGCCAGCTGCCCCCTCTGGATAAGGGCTTCGATCTCGTTTCTCAGAGCCCGACAGTCGTTGGTGTCATGCCCATGGTCCCGGTGATAACGGCACCATTTGTCTTTATCCCTCCTTTTGGCTGGGGTGTTCATCTTTGGAGCTGGAGGTAGGACCCCTTCTTTTTCAACTTCCATGAAAATGGCGGAGATGTTTGTGGTGAGGGGAGTAAACTTTTCAAATCTAGGGGGAGGCCGGCGCTGGCCAGCATTATCCTTCTGAAACTTTTTGGGTCCCTCTTCTTCCGTTCCCTTCCTCTTAGGCCCGGAGGCAGTTGCTTCCCAGTTGGGCGGTTCCTCGGCCTCTTCAGCTCGGATGTACTTTTCAGTGCGGAGGAGGAGGTCAGAAAAGTCTCGTGGCGGTTTCTTGGCGAGGGAGGAGCGGAGGTTGGAATTTAGGATGTTGGATTGGAACGCCGCGGTAGCGACGGATTGGTCGAGGGATGCGATGGTTCTGGCCTCGGCTGTGAACCTCTTCACGTAGTCCCTCAATTTCTCCCCCTTCTGCTGACGGAGGTGCAATAGGGAAATGCTGGTCTTCTCGGCCCTTCGGCTGCTGACGAAATGGGTGATGAACAGGGTCTCGAACTGTTCGAAGGAGAATATTGACGCCGGGGCAAGACGGGAGTACCATTCTCGAGCTGGGCCTTTCAGAGTTGCAGGGAATGTTTTGCAGAGGAGGGCATCGGACGCTTGATGGAGGAGCATCAAAGTCTTAAAGCTTTCGATGTGGTCAACTGGATCGGTCTCCCCAGTGTAGTTCTCGAACTGGGGAGGTTTGAAACCGAAGGGAACAGGAGTATCTACTATGGTCCGGGAGAACGGGGGTCGGCTAGGACGGAGGGTCCTCCCCCTGAGTTCTTCTTCTCGGTTTATCTGTCCCAAGAGTTTTTCCACCTCGTTCAGGCGGCGGTTCATGGTGTCATCTCTCCGACGGTGATCTGCCGAGCCACGGGACTCGTCTTCGTATGAGGGGGAGCGAGGGCTGCGGCGATGGTAGCTTCGAGAACGTCGAGGACTCGGGGTGCGTCTGGAATTGGTAGGAGCGGGTCGAGGAGAAGGGGATCGTCGGCGAGGGCTCCGGACCGGAGGAGGGGATGGGGCCCTTTGCTCATTGGGGTTCTGACGGAGGTTGAGGGCCTGTTGTACCATTGCTTGGAGTTGTTGGAACTCGGCACGGGTGATGGGTGCCTCATTATTCCGTGGCTGCTGCCGACCCGCTGGGGAGTGCCTCCTTCGGTAGTGATCGGGAGAGTCCTTTCTCCCTCTTCGGACGGGGGACCTCCTGCGCTCTCGGTGTCGGGGGGATTGCTCTCGCTGGCGGGAGGCTTCCCCCCGAGCCCGCTTCTCATCCAGATGGCGACGAAGGTCGTCATCTTCCGGGCGTTTGGGAGGGGTATTGCGGCGACCAGAGGCCCGGGGATGATGGGAGGCCATGGAGGCACTGGAGGCAGTGTGGTTGGGTATGTTCTCTTGGTGAAGAGGCTGTTTCTGGGGGTTTGGCCCCTTCGGATCAGGATGTGGAGGGTTCCGCTGGAGCGGCTCTTCCACGGTAGGAGGGAGCTGCCCTTGTTGCTGAGCGGGATCAGGAAGGACTTCTTGCTGGTCAGGGTTGGGCGCTCGGTTGGAACCCCTAGATCTGACTTTGCGAGGCGGCATGGCTGGAGAAAACCTGTTCACCGGGAAGAGGAGAGGTCTCTATTCGTTAGTTTCCCACAGACGGCGCCAATCTGTTGCTGCTAAATTCGGTGTGGGGGCAAACAGATGAATTTGTGAGTTCTTGGGGAAACTGAATAGGAGAACCTGTATACCTGTTCCGTTGAACTCTGATCGTCGCTCCCGCCGTGCACCTGCAAAAAGTGCGAGACACCGGGGTTGTTCCCGGCGACGCACCCTCCGACGCTCAAGTCAGTAACCAGAATTGATTATGAAAGAGCGTTTAACTAGAGAAAGATTGATTACCTCTTAATGGAGATGGGTGAGGGGTATTTATAGGCGTCTTAGGGACTGGTTTTAGGAATGTAATCCCCGTGATTAGATAAGGAATATTCCCCGTAATCAGATAAGGCATGTAATCTGATAAGGTATATCCCCTATAACCAGTTAAGGAATTTAATCCCTAATCCCCAGTGAAAAGATAGCCGTGAATCATGGCCGTTGATTTAGATCTAATCAGGGACCTTGATTGTATCTTGTCGTATCGGGTTGGTAGCGGGTTGAAACCCGTACCCAGCTGAGGTGGATCCGTTCGCGGGTTATTGGATCTGTGAGAAGGAGACCCAGTACCCGCTTCGGACCCATTTGCATGTGAAATTACCGTTTTACCCCTGAGCTTTAAGATTCGAGTCCGATGTGAACGGTCCCGATTTAATCCTATTTTTAGCCATATCATCTGCTGTTTTGGGTCGTTTGTTATTTCCAAATTTTGTTGGAAAAAATTCCCTTTTTTTGACGAAATTTTGGCTGCCGGTTTACTGATCTGAGGGAGCCTGAACAAATTTTTTGCTCCGGTTATTTGGAGATGATCAGTACTGATTATCAAGTATGATTTCGATTTGTTTATTCCAAATCTAAAATTAAAAATTTTTACTTCTAATACTGGGGCTATACTCAATTGAGGCATTTTTTTGTAGCCGAATTGAATTTCGGACTGGTGTTTTGACCCTACGGCGACGTCGCTTTTGTTAGTAGTTGAAATTGGATATTTCAATTAGACAGGATTAATGATGGTGGCTGAACTGGAATTGGAGTTTATTTTTTAAAATTTGATTTCTATTGCACTGGGGGTGGATAGTACACACCATCTACAAGTGCTGTAGTAATGCCAAATTAATACTGTTCACTGTTAATATTTTACCAATTGATGAATGTTATTTTATATTTGATCGTTAAGGAAAAGGAGATTGAGATGGAGAGTGATCTTGGGCTTTGGCCAGCATGTAATGTGCGTATATTTATTGAGGTTATGGAGGCCGAGGTTGATAGAAATAGTTTGAAAAGTGCGAAATTTGAAGTAAGACAATGGTCTCAATTGATGGCTTCTTTGAACCAACAATGTAATCGTGCATACACGCTTAAACAAATAAAAGAAAAATGTGGGAGACTTAAGATGCAGTGGAGAGCATTTCACGCTTTGAAGAATCAAAGCGGTATGGGTTGGGATGAAGAGAATCAGACAGTGACTTGCGAAAAAGATGTTTGGGAGGCATATGTCAAGGTTCACATATAAATTTTTTATTTTTTTGACCTACTGTGGGATTATCATCGTAATATACTTATTATTGACTTTAATACTTGTAAACTAACAACACATTAATTTATAAATAGGCACACCCCAAAGCTTCAGAATTCAGAACGAAGGGTTTGGCCAATTATGATGTGTTGACCAAAATTTTTGCTGATTCTACTGCCGAGGGTTTACTTTCTAGGGCTTTATCTCAAAGGGTATATGACTCCGATGAGGAACGAAGGGTCAACCTTGAGTTCTCCCACCCCACTCCCCCAAATGCACCACATGTAAATTTGGTTGATGATGATGATTAGGAACCAATGCATTCGGGGTCTCATAAGAGACGCTCTAGTAGGTCTAGCGGTCGAGCAACAAAAAGCTCAAGAATGGATGTTGCTGTTGATGCCAATGCCGAAAAGTCAATTGCTAAAGCAGAATATTATAAGAAGAAGGCCAGCAATCTTGATCGCTTCGTCCCAGACGATCAGTCATCCATTGACAATGCCATGTTAATACTAAATGGTTTGGATGGGCTTGATGAAGATATGATCGATGTGGCACTGGAGAACATAATTCATGACCCAAATTGGCGTAAAAGCTTTGTTCTAATGAATCCGGAGTGGAGAGTAGGGTGGTTACGCAGACTTGCGAAAAAATAATTCTAATTTATTAAATTCGATAAAAATTCATTATGTATTATTTAAATGTAGCAGTTTATTGACATATTTCTGTATTAGTAGTTGGGTGAATCTGTGTACAGGCACAATGAGTTTAAAAGGCTATGGTAACGGTTTTTAGCTTTAGCTGCACTCGCTTTCCTACATTCTTGTTGTTTTTTGAATGCTTATATTTAACTTTGGTAGACAACAATTTTATCAGTTGGTGTTATTATTTATATGACCTCCATTATGTTCATAGAGTATTTAAAATTGATGAAGCTAGCGTGGCATTTTTAAAAAATGTAGCTCTACACTAATCATGATGATGCTACGGCTAATTAGGGATATGATGAAGATATATTCTGATCCTATATAACATTATTGGTGATACTTTTGTGATTGACTACTAGAATTCAAATTATGGATATGATGATGATATATTCTGATCCTACAGTTCTTATTTGGGATAATGAAAACCTTGTTGATGTTGTCCTGAACCTACAATAGTTGTTATCTTATATTTGGAGTAATGGCAACTTTCAAAATAACCATGTTGTTACTAATATATAAACTGAAACAAAGTATCAAAGAATACAACCCAGTTAGGATAATCTCCTATGGTTTCAAAATAACCAATACAATGGTTTCAAAATAACCATGTTGTTACTAATATATAGCAGGTGATAATCTCCCACCATGATGGGCATCAATACTGATCACAGCATTGTACTGGTTTGTGTACACAGTATGGAAATTACAACCCAGTTAAACTGAAACCTTCTTCATAACCAGAAGAAGTCATCACAATTTTGAGGTAGCCATCAGAATATGTTGGAATTTGACAAACAAGGCAATCAATGGATATGATGAATTTTTTAATGGATACTACACTTTCAAAATTTGGAAGTGATGATGACATATTCTGATCCTTTAATACTCTTTGGAGTAATTATTGTTGTTTGCTTTAAAAGAAAATAATAACTGGGTTGTATCAGTTTGTGATGACATTTTCTATGATTTGAGGAAGGTTGCAGTTTAACTGGGTTGTAATTTCCATACTGTGTACACAAACTAGTACAATGCTGTGATCAGCATTGATGCCCATCATGGTGGGAGATTATCAGCTGCTGAGATGGTTTATATATTAGTAACAACATGGTTATTTTGAATCGCATGTATTGGTTATTTTGAAACCATAGGAGATTATCCTAACTGGGTTGTATTCTTTGATACTTTGTTTCAGTTTAACTGGGTTGTAATTTCCATACTGTGTACACAAACCAATACAATGATGTGATCAGTATTGATGCTCATCATGGTGGGAGATTATCACCTGCTATATATTAGTAACAACATGGTTATTTTGAAACCATTGTATTGGTTATTTTGAAACCATAGGAGATTATCCTAACTGGGTTGTATTCTTTGATACTTTGTTTCAGTTTAACTGGGTTGTAATTTCCATACTGTGTACACAAACCAATACAATGTTGTGATCAGTATTGATGCCCATCATGGTGGGAGATTATCACCTGCTATATATTAGTAACAACATGGTTATTTTGAAACCATTGTATTGGTTATTTTGAAACCATGGGAGATAATCCTAACAGGGTTGTATTCTTTGAAACTTTGTTTCAGTTTAACTGGGTTCTAATTTCCATACTATGTACACAAACCAGTACAATGCTTTGATCAGCATTGATGCCCATCATGGTGGGAGATTATCACCTGCTGAGATGGTTCATATACTAGTAACAACATGGTTATTTTTTGAATCGCATGTATTGGTTATTTTGAAACCATGGGAGATTATCCTAACTGGGTTGTATTCTTTGAGGAAGGTTTCAGTTTAAATGGGTTGTAATTTCCATACTGTGTACACAAACCAGTACAATGCTGTGATCAGCATTGCTGCCCATCATGGTGGGAGATTATCAGCGGCTGAGATGGTTTATATATTAGTAACAACATGGTTATTTTGAATCGCATGTATTGGTTATTTTGAAACCATAGGAGATTATCGTAACTGGGTTGTATTCTTTGAACTTTGTTTCGGTTTAACTAGGTTCTAATTTCCATAGTGTGTACACAAACCAGTACAATGCTGTGATCAGCATTGATGCCCATCATGGTGGGAGATTATCAGCTGCTCAGATGGTTTAAATATTAGTAACAACATGGTTATTTTTTTAATCGCATGTATTGGTTATTTTGAAACCATGGGAGATTATCCTAACTGGGTTGTATTCTTTGAGGAAGGTTTCAGTTTAACTGGGTTGTGATTTCCATACTGTGTACACAAACCAGTACAATGCTGTGATCAGCATTGATGCCCATCATGGTGGGAGATTATCAGCAACTGATGGCTGCTGGTGTTGGCTTCTGATACTTGTGAAGGATGTGATGGCTGCTGATGGTCTTATGTAATGGCCGCTTCGGGCTTTGCAATTTTTCTGTCAGTTTCAAAATATAAAATATCGATAGAGTGTACAATTACCTTCCTATGATGAGTTCTGATGCTGCTAATGGCATATGATGGACACTGATGGATTGGAATTGATTTTTTTTTTTTTTTGCTTTGTAAGAGGTTCAGTTGTAATTTTCACATTAGAAAGTTCTAATTCTTGTTACTATGTTAGAAATTTTGAAGGTTTCTCATGCTTGTAATGCGAAATTGATGGTTGGGCTATCCCAGTTTGTGAAATAAATGTAACCAAACAGAAATTTGTAATGGATATTTTGTATATTTATTGGAAATTTGCATATTATGTCCAATTGCTGTATTAGCCGACTCTTACACAATTCAAATAAAATTTTACATGGTCGAAAGCTTGCCAATGATGGGAAGATACCAAGAAGGGAAAAAAAAAATCATAGCGAAGAAAACTTCCATATTGTAGCACGTTGCTTGTTCGTATATTGGTAGAACTTGGGTCTGTATCTGCGAAAAAATTAAAAAAAACTCATAAGAAAACTAATGCAAATTCATTAAACATACACCCTGGATAAGCTCCTTATCAGGAAAATTGAAAATAAAAAAAAAATTGTTGCCAAACTGGAAAAAAATGGAAGGAAAAAAAGGATTTCAAAATAAATTATTACAAAACAGCATTTTACAGTCTAGTTTTAAGAAAACAGCATTCAGATTTATTTTTTTACTCAAACAGGTTATACAATCTCATTTTCAGAAAACAGTTTTCAGAAAACTATTCCAGACAGCTTTTACACTCTCATTTTCAGAAAACCGTTTTCACAAAACATTTTCACAAAACTGTTTTCAAAATAACAAACCAAACGCACTCTTAGAATCCGGTAAGCCTAAAAATCTGTAGGATCTATAGGTTGATGAGTAAGAAGAGTTGTTATAAGCTTTGACAAATGCTTTTCTTATGTATATGTACTACTATGTTCTTGAAATGCCCTTTTATTCAGCACTTCAAATTGGCGGTGCACAGAATCTCTTGGTGATAACTTGGCAAAAAGGAATATTATGGGTAGGGGTGGCAACTGGGCCGGGTCAACCGACGGCCCACCCGCGACCCGGCCCACGAACCCGGCCCGGTTAAGACTTTCGCGGGTTCGGGTCAAACCCGGTGAACAGTACCGGGTCGACCCGGGTCGCTATTTATGCGAATTGGATTCGCGAAACCCGGCCCACGAACCCGGTCAACCCGCGAATTGGACCCGCCAACCCGCGGGTCGACCCGCGAATTTCGCCCCCCCGACCCGTGAATTGAACCCGCGAATTGACCCGCGGGTCGCTAGCCGTTGCTTACTTCTAGCCGTTGGATTGGTGCCGTTGGGTTTGGGCCGTTTGGCAGCACAGCAGCAGCAAACGGCTCTCAGAGCCGTTGCTTACTTGCTGTTGTTTTTTTTTTTTTTTTTTTTTTTTTTTTTTTTTTTTTTTTACCCACTTCTAAGTCTATAAATAGCCCCCAAAAATCTCCAAAAAAATCACACCTCCCTCTCTTACTCTCTCTACTATTATACATCAAAAAAAAAAAAAAAATTTGAACAATTGTAGTAATCATCAAACAAGTGTACAAGGAGGCGTATACACGATCAAATTTCGGTCGTATCGGAGAACAAAATTCAACGTCTTCAACTTTCTTCAACCATCGACTCAAATCTACTTCAACTCTTCAATTGCGAATTCGGCAAAGCGCTCCTCCATCTTTTCTATTATATTCTAATTTTCACGGTTTTTTTTTATACGCGTATTCCACGGTGAACGGTATCAAAATATCTCTATCTCTCTTGTTGTTGTTTTTTTCGTTGTAGTTAATATTATTGTTTGTTTTTTGAACTTCTCTATCTCAACCCTCTTGTTTTTTAGTTATTTTTTGTATAATTCACCACTTCTACATTGTAGATTTTATTTACATACCACATTACTACACTATGTCTAGATCACGCGGTAGCGGTCGTAGCGGACAAGATTCCTCCTCCTCTTCACGTAGGCCACCAATTGTCCCAATTAGTGAGCCCGCCCAAGATTACATTGATCCTACTATGGAACAATGGGGTACACACGACATGGATGTTGTAGGTGGCATTCAATTAGAAGAAGAAGAACAACAACAACAACCCGAAACCACACAACCCCGTAGTAGTAGGAAAAGTAGAGGAGAAACTAGTGATTGGCACAAGTTTTATGAGTATATCCCGGACGAACATATTCCGGGTGTAGGTTTGAAAGTGTGTAAAACATGTAGCAAAACATACAAATTCAAGAGGGGTGACGGCACCGGTACAATTAGTAGATACATACAACATAATCACAAAGAACTTCTTGATCAAATACAAGGCCAACAAAAAATTAACCCTAAGACCGGTCAAGTAGATAGCCACCCTTATGATCCCGAACTCGTTCGTCGGGAAATGGCCCGATTAGTCATTAAGGAAGAGTTGCCATTTTCCTATCCCGAGAGTAGGAACTTGGAAAGTTTTAATCAAACGGCCTTAAACCCTCATTTTAGAAGAATTCCGAGAAATACTTGCAAATCGGATTGTTTTAAAGTGTATGTTGAAATGAAGGACGCGTTGATTGCAATTTTATGGAGTTTAACTTGTAGGGTTAGTTTAACTTCGGATTGTTGGACGGGTGTCAACAATATTCCAACTATGGGAATAACCTGTCATTGGATCGACAATGATTGGATTCTTCAAAAAAGAATCATATCACTTGCGGCTTTGCCGTATCCCCATAGTGGCGCTGAAATAGCAAACCGTATTATAGAAATTTGTGATGTTTTTCATATTCGCGATAAAATTATGGCTATTAGTTTTGATAATGCATCTAATAACAATGTAGCAATTACTACTTTAAAATCTGTATTAAACCCTCCATCTGACAATATTTTTCATGTTAGATGTGCATGTTATATTATAAATTTATGTGTTCAAGATGCATTAAAAATAGCTGATCCATATATAATTAAAATTAGAAATTTTGTACATTTTATTGCATTAAGTCCAAGCATTTTACAAGAATGGAAAGCTTGGTGTAGGGTTAGAAATGTTCCTTTTAGAAAATTTTCAAAGGATGTTAGACACCGATGGAATTCTACTTTTGATTTATTGAATGTTGTCACCGATTATAAAGCAGTTGTAAATAATTTTTGTATCGCAAAAAATATGCACAATTTTGAAATGACTCCGCCCGATTGGTATTTTGCCGAAGCTTTGTTGAAATTTTTAGAACCTTTTAAAACCGCAACTTTAAAGTTTTCAAAAACATATGAATCTACTTCTAGTAGCATTTTTATTGAATTAGTTAGCATGATGCAAATATTTAACGAAATGTTAAATGATCCCTATATTAGTGACATTGTAATACCTGCATTTCAAAAATTTTTGAAATATTATTTTCCTCCTCCTATGTTGATTTGTGTTGCTACTGTTATGGATCCTCGTATCAAATTAGAAGGTACGAAGAATTTGATAGAAATGTTTTTTGCATGTTTAGATGACAATGTAGAATTAACAATTGATTGCGCTACTTTTTTAGTTCAGTTTGAATCTACATTAAATAACTTGTATGATTATTATGATAGACGTTTTGCTTCTAGTAGTACAACTTCTGTAGTTAGTTCTTCTGGTAGTTCTAAAGGTAAAAGTAAAATTGGTGATAGAACATTTAGTCTACTTGAACAAATTCAGTCTAAAAAACCTAGGACTAATCAACCAAATGAATTAAATTGCTATAACCAACAGGATACTGAGCCTACTCTTTCCCCACTAGATATTTTACAATGGTGGAAAGAACATGAACACACTTTTAGTATTCTGTCTATTATGGCTAAAGATTTGCTAACTCCTCCTGTCTCTACAGTTGCTTCTGAGAGTGCATTTTCTACAAGTGGCAGGGTTCTATCTGATTACAGAAACCGGTTGAAGCCGGAGTCGTTGGAGATGCTCGTTTGCACAGAAGACTGGCTGAAGGCTGAAGATAGGACGCAAGGGAAAGCACTATCAAGTTCTACAAGTGGGAGCAACTCGCCCGAAGAAGAACAACAACAACAACAATAGCTTTTCATCTTATGTTAAATTAGAAAAATTGTAGTCAATTAAAATTGTACATAAGAAATATGTTATTGTATAAAACTTATTTGTAAATTGAATTCTTCATTTCATTTCGTTATAAATTGTTCAAATTGTATCACTTAAATTCGTATGAATAAAATTTCAAAATTTGTTGTCAATTTCACTCTTTCAATCTTATTATTATTATTATCACGATTTTTTGTGTTTATTAGTATTATTACTTACTTAGTATTATAATTAAACATTATTTGGGGATATTTGATTCAATTTGAAGAATTGTAGTATTATTACTTATTAGTATTATTACAAAATTTAGTGAATTACATACTTAGTATTATAATTAAACATCATTTGGGGATATTTGAAGAATTGTAGTATTATTAGTTTATTACTTATTAGTAGTAATGTAGTATTACTTACTTAGTATTATAATTTTAAACTACCAAAAAAAATTACTTACTTAGTATTACTTACTTACTTACTTACTTACTTAGTATTACTTTAAAATTGAATTGTACTACTTACTTAGTATTACTTACTTACTAAGTATTACTTACTTAGTATTACTTACTTACTTAGTATTATAATTTTGAAGAATTGTAGTATTATTATTAGCCATTAGTAGTATTACTTTAGTAATGTAGTATTACTTACTTAGTAATGTAGTATTACTCACTTAGTATTATTATTAGTAGTAATGTAGTATTACTTAGTGTTACTTCAATTTAAGCTACCACAAATAAAAAATAAAAATAAAAAAATAAAAAAATAAAAAAAAAATTATATATATTATTATACGGGCCAACCCGCGGGTCGACCCGGCCCAACCCGGGTTGAGCCCTAATGGGTTCACGGGTTGGGCGGGCCACCCAATTAAGAATCTGACCCGGCCCAGCCCGGCCCGTATAACACCCCAACCCGGCCCGGCCCGCATACCCAATCGTGCCAACCCGCACGGGTTGGGCCCGGCCCGGCCCGGTCGACCCATCTGCCACCCCTAATTATGGGGCATATGTACGTGGAATTATCACTTCTGATCTGTTTAACAAGAATTCTTTTAGTATCTTAATTGGCGTATGTTTCCTATGGAGCAGATGATGTGGATACACGTGCAATAACACGTCGATTTAGGCAAGATGGGAGTCTAATTGGTGTCCTGAATACGGATAAATCTAAAACAGTTGAAGAACTTCTGGAAATGGCCCGTCAATGGAAAATTGTTGGTAGGAGTCGGATTTCAAAATATTATAACATATTTCCAATGCTGTGAGTGTTTTCTAACTTCTGTCTTTAAATTCTCAGTTTCAATTAGAGCTCTATCTTTCAATGTAGTTTACTTCCATATGTTTTCTTTCATTTCTTAAAAATATATACATTTTGTACTGCAGGTGTGGACCTAATAAGTAGACCTCAGGGTATATGTAGTCGTTGCTTGCTAAATTTGGGTATATAGCATTTGGAAATAGAAAAAAAGGAATCTCGCTGTAGTGGTTGAAAGCTATTCAATTTGTCGCATGAATTTTTTTTTAAGACGGAAGATTGTGTCGCGTCGTTGAGTTTGTAGTTGAAAATTACTTAGGGACGAAAAATAATGTATCGTCTGTGAATAGAAAAAATATTTTAAAAATCAAATTGATGTGTGGGACGGTGTATTTTCCATCGTTCGGTCGTTATTTTTTTTTTTGGCAAGGACGGGAGATTTTATCCCGTCCGACGCCTGAAACAATCTTCCGTAAGAAACGGACGTTGTATAATGCTCCGTCGCTCTATTTTTTATTAATTTTTTTTTATAAAAAAGACCTCGGATGTTGTATATTTGACCGTCCATGAAATCCGGCTAAAATTTTTAGTGGGGTAGGTTGATCACGGGTGTTTGGGCATGGGATAAAGTTAAAAAAAAATAATCAAAAATCAAAAGTGAAATTATGTCGCTTGCCACACTATAAGATTTGGACCCTTCTACCCTTCGATTAAAAAAAGATGATGGGAGATAAGGAAAGGGCAAAATAGTAATTCGTCAAAGGTTAAAAAAAATTTTTTGGGAGGGACGGTAGATAATCTACCGTCCACTCCGTTTTGTCTTTTAGCAAAATAGTGTTGGACGATGTATATTCCATCGTCCGTCGTTTTTAATTTTTTTTTTTTTTTAAACTTTAAAAGACGGGATTTAATCCACTGTCCGATCCATCTTGTTGTACGTCTCACCTACGAGACGAAAGGTCGTCTCTTTTCAGAAACGAAAGAACATTTCCCGTGACCCAAATTTTGGGTATTTGGACGACGTCTGCAGCAATCATATTCCTAATTTTTCCAAATTTTGGGTATTTACCCCCAGGACTACAGATGCTCTCATAAGTGGTGTTTCACGTGATGCTCTGTATGAGTGGACCGGAACTTCGGGTGAATGAGAATTCAGCGGTCACGACCCTGCTGAAAACTATCATGTGTGTAACTTGGTATCTTCCCCCCATCATTACATTATAATACATGACTCTGTCAAAATTTTGATGATCTTCTGAAAAACGTATTTGTCAAACTTACAAAGTATGAAAGTACTGGAAAGGACTTGGTATCTGTATGTCCATGTCATGATTACTTGTTTATCTTCTTGACTAATGAAGACTTCTTGATTGAAATGGCAGAGTTACGTATTGGGAAGGCAACTGGTGCTTAAAAAATCGGTGGTGTTTGCAACAGCTTTTATGTGGTTTTTTGCAGCTGTTATAGCTCTCTTCAAGGTCAGGCTCACTCATTTTGCACCTAAAATTTATCTTTCTCATTTAATTTTAGAATATACAAAGAAATGATCTCATCGAAAAATTTGCAACTCCAAACTACAATATTGCAAGGTTTCTTTTGGGTAAGAATTGTATGTTTTAAGGATTTTAGCAAAAGACCTTATCATAATCTATGAGATTATTGTACTCTGTGGACTCCATTCATGAAAAACTAATGGAAAATGAAACTACACGAATAATAAATGATAAATTATGTTGTCAATGCTCAATGTTAATATAAAGTTATTGACTGCTGATATAAGTTGTTAATCTAGTTCCAACGGAGGTGGTCAAGTTAGCAGTTTTCAACCCCAAGCAATAAATGTTATTTGAGGAATGCCCTTTAGGTCATGAGGAAGAGGAGAAAAAAGGGAATATGAGAGAGAGGACAACAATTTAGAGATATGAGAGGGCTGTAAAAGAATAAGAGGAGAGAAGGAGTGGCAGAACATAACATGAACTCAAGAGTCCCATACTCAATATCCTGTAGGTTCAAATAGGCCATGTTGAAGATAGTTCTACATACTGACATGTTTGGAAAGTAGGATGTCGACTAAATATGAGTACAACATATGAATAAAAGATTAAAAGTAATTGAAATAAAGCATAACTCAGTCCAAAAAAAGTTGATAAAAATTTGATGCTTTTTAGTTGTTTTGGATAACGTTTGTGCTTAAATTTATGTACAGCCTTTTATTATTCTTGTATGTTAAGTATGGATTCTTGCTGTTGGGTTTATGTCTTGCATACTATATTGAATAAGAAGACAATGAGATGCTAGAGGAATCGAGACGATCAGAGACGGAGTGAAAGCAAGTAAAACAGTCACCAGCAGCAGTAGGTGGAGTTGCGGTCGACCGCACTTGGGGTTGGTAAACTGCTCCGACTGCACAGAGTTTCCGAGAGCGGGACGGTCGACCGAGCTTGTGGTGGGGTCGACCGAACACGGCGCTGATAAAATATTTTGGTCGGGTCTTGGTAATTCGTGAGAAGCCCAACTTGCTCTTCAAGTCAGATCTTACGGCTCTTATCGTAGGGTTATCTCTTCAGAAATATCCAGTGACTATTGTATCAAGATATCAAACTAGATTTTCTCTAGATCTCTATATATTGTTGTTATTGGCCTCCATTAAGTGCCAAGAGAGAAAGAGAGTACTTCATTGAAGGAGAGATTATGTGATTCTCAAATTGTAAACAACTAGTAATTGCTGGTAAGACTTGGGAGAGGGTCGTGGTGAGAATTGTAATATTCTTATATCTTCTCTAGTTGAATAACATTTTGGGTTTCTTCTCCCCCAGATTAAGGTGAAAGTCCCAACAGGAAAAAAATTGTGTTTGCTTTTGTAATACCTTGATTTTCATTTGATGTGAAGTTGTTGATTTTACGTGTTGTGCACGTGCAATCTTGGATGTATTTTCTTATACAAATTATCTTTTATAACATGAACAAATAAATATAATTTTTTCTCTTTGTTTTCTTATAAAAGCCTATTTTATAAAGCCTAAGATTTATTTCTCTATTTTGAGCCCATCCTAATCATTTAATTTTTTTTTATTGGCCCTTGGTTTTGAGCCCACTATTTTGAAGCCCACAACTAATTAATCTCTTAAATTGTCCTAACTTGTCATGTAAACACATTTAGTAGGCAACTGATTAATTAAATGTGTACAACTTACTAATGGGGACACTAGAAAGTTTGTGCATGCACTAAGGTATGCAATGCACACCAATTCTAGGGTAGACCGGGATTGGATGAGTGGGAGAGGGAGAGTGGATGAGGTGGAGGAGTAGTCATTGAGTTCATGGAAGTTACAACAACTTCCCAACTTATCTTGGTCCTTTATCTTCGACTCCTAGATTAATCCTAGCCCTTCTTTTCACTGTAAAATAAGTATAAATATCCCCTCCCCCCCCCCCCCCCCCACCACCTTAGTTACTCTTGCACATTTTCTTCATCAAAAGACTAAGAGAAAAAGACACATTTTGTAAGCAAAAGATTGAGAGTTAACTGAGTTTCAAAAGATCGAGTGTGCTTTTGTGTGTGTTCCAATCAAAGGAGGCCGGCCAATTCTTTTGGAGACTAAGGGCTTGCGGCAATACCAAGGAGCAAGGAGGAGAAGGCAAATTTGCAAACTCAAACTATGAGAAGAAGGCCTTTTGTTCATTCTAGGAGCTTTCCCCTAGGATCTTTTGTGTGTTTATCTTCAACAAAGTGGGTGTTTCTTATACTTCTAAATTAGAAATCATGGTAGGAATGAATTGAGCAATTATTAAAGAGCAACTAGTTGAAATTAAATTTATATTTGCCTAATTAGAGATGAATTGATAATCTAGTAGATGTGTATTAAAATGGTTGCTAGATTGATTAATTGTGAATGAAAGTATTAGAAAAGTTATCATGTTTGCCATATTATAAGTTCAGGAATCATGCTATGTGAAGAAATTATGCTTATGAGATAAATGATGAACTGTATGTGAAATTGGTTGTGCAAACTAAAATGAACCCTATTGTAGGAAAGATAGAATTTTTGTGTTCTAAATTAACGTAGATGATTAAATAATGGAAGAATGAAGAATTAAAGCACTTTTGTAGAAACTTAGTTATGCTACTTTCATGAAAATGAAATGGTTCTAAATGTCGAAACGATGGACATTAGAAAAGATATCAAAAATGTGTGTTATATGAGTGATTATTGATTCTAAAATTACTGGGTTACTGTATTTTAATATAGAATAAATTCTGGAAAAGTTGGACTAAAAAAAAAAGAGGAGAAAAAGAACTAAACGTTTTGAGAAATTTTGAGAATTTAATTTGAACAGAGACTTAAACAAAAACTATTATTTCAACTTTAGATCGACTTGGTCACTTAGACCATCTGGTTGCTGAGTATTTGGGTGTTCACTGTAACCGTGGGCGATCCAAGAGGTTGCGGGTTCGAGTCCTAGGCTCTACCCTCTTGTGCTTTTGGTTTGTTTAAATAAACCCAGACCCGACCCAATGATACTTAAAGTATTAAACCCCCTTTATACCGTGTGAGCTCTCTGGCCCAGTGGCTGGAGCTTGCGGCTGTTTTCCCTCAGGTTGTGAGTTCGATTCTGGGTTTCGGCCTGAATATATATTTTTTGGAATATCGATTTTTTCTGACTTATTCTTGTTTTTTAAAAATCCGAAAAAATATGTTAATTACACTAAATTCATGTAGAACTTGTGAAAATTATTGGGGATTATTTTTGACTAAACTCAAGTGAGATTAGAAGTGAAATTTTGTTGAAAACTATTGAATTCTACTCTTAGAAAGTTATAATAATGTGTTGTTCCATGAGAAAATTATGATAAGTATTTAAGAAGAAATTTTGGATGAAAGAAAATGTAGTTGTAATTTTCTATGGACTATTATTGTCAAATTAAATCTAGTTAAGTATGAAAATATGACTTTGTGATCCTTAAAGTAAATAAATTAAATGTATACAATAGTGTGAGAATGAGATGAAATTAAATTGATTATGAGACGCATGAATTGCGATTGAACTTTATAGATGGGACTTGATTCATGAAAAAGATTGGAAATCATGTTACTTGAAAAAGAGAACTTTTGAGTATGAAAAACTCAATGTTAGAATTGTGAATTGAAATTGAAAATTAGGGTGTAACTAAGCCTCATACCGGCAATAAAAGAAATGTTGATATGATATTTGAGATAAAAGACCAGGTTTGGGTCAAATGTGTTGATTGATGGTTAAGACCGGTATAGAGGAAAGAGTTAACCCTAGAAATTGATTTTTATTGATGAATCATACAATTAAGGACCAAACAATAGAGAAGATGTGATGAAAGTAAGAGAAAAATACAAGTATGAGGGCCTCGAGTCTACGGTGTGAGAGTGATTCATAGGTTGCCTACTTGATGAGTCGAGTCTTGGCGTGGACACTATTCCGGAATTATTGGGATCGTGGCGATGCTTATGGGATATTTGATTGACTACGGGTAGTGCCATGGTCCATGACGGTGGCTGAATTGACCATAGGCTTTACATGATGAGTCATGTCACGACGTGGAATTTCCCTCCAGGCTGTCTGGACATGGGCTCGTAACTCATAGAACATGTAGGATACTTACCGTAGTTACAGTAGTAGATTAAGTCATGGCAAGCGATCGAACCCTACAAGTTGAAGAACGATTAAGGACTTGCCCTCGGACCTATGTAGTATGGGATGCATAGAATCCGAACAAGTGCGCATTAGTGTTATCTAATAATAATAATAAATTGCATTAAGGACTAGGTGCACAATCACAACATACATCAATAAGATAGTCCCCTTAGCTTTGTTTCTGAACAAGTTTGTGGTTTGTTAAGCTTTGAGAATCGTTATACTGTTTTGGCATAGAGAGGATGATCGTGTATAATATCTCGTCAGTTGAATGATCTGACGTGCCCACAATCTTTATGCAGGATAAAGGAATTGACAGAGATTAAAGTATGCAAGCAGCTTAAAGAATGTTTCAAGTGTTGTACATCTATTTATGTAAATATTATAAATTGCTTCCGCTGTTTAAGTTTAAATGTAAATGTAACTCTGATGTAAAGAAAAGTTTAAATTTCCTTGTAAAATTGTACGAAGAGAAGTGTAAAGATCCTGTGGAACTTCGAATTCAGTTGTATTTGAAATTCGGGGTGTTACAGAGTGGTATCAGAGCCATGCTTCCAAGTAGTATAAATTTATAAGAAACGACACCCTAGAAGTGGACATTAGTGTGTTTAGTATAGAGATTTAAATGTAAGTCACTTACGTTTGTATTGCTCTATGATTGACAGTTCTTCTTCTCCTTCCCCTTTCTAAAGATGGCCGACCACTTCGACCCTGCTGGAGATGACGATTGGCACATTGTTGAGGAGGATTACTACTCCGGACAAGCTGTTTCAGACGAAGAAGACCCCATGGAATATGAAGAAGAGGAATGGCCTGAGTTCCGAGAGATCACTCCACCTCCGGATTCATCTGATGATTCCTCCGATGAGGAAGAACCAGTTCCGAGTAGTCTCATTGTGTCTCTTCAGAGGCAGGTAGAGACTCAACGGGAGAGAATCGGGCTACTGGAGACTCAGTTAGCGAAGCGCAAGGATGATATTGCACTTCTCAGTCATCGTGTTTGGGAACTCGAGAAGAGAAAAAACATGTACGATGTACTGAAGGAGGAAATAGAGGAACTATGGGAAGAGCTTCGTGAAGCCAAGAGGAACCGTAGGAACTAGACTGTTGTATCTTCTTACTGCTTTCATTTGATGTCAGAAATGTTCTAAATTCGAATGTATAAAGTTTAAAATTCAATGAAATGAAAAAGTTAACTTAAAATTCATGTTTTTCTACTTCGAATTTAATAGATCTTTTGCATCAGAATATGGCTAGAAGAGGAGCTCGAAATGGTGAAGGTCTGGACTTGGAAACGGAACTAGCGAGGGTCTATCAGACACTCAATGTCGTTGCCATGAATCAGAATCAAGGGAGGGTGCCTGTAAATTCAGTACCTAAAGCTATCAAACTCGTGGAATCATTCAAACAAATGAAACCACTAGTATTCGAAGGGAAGTCAGACCCTGACGCGGCTGACAACTGGATCCGACTGGTAGAGACTATCTTCGAAGTTTCGGAAACTCCGGAGGGTAGCAAGGTGAAGTTGGCGACTCTGTAGTTCGAGAAGGATGCGGCTGTGTGGTAGCGATCGATGAAGTGGACGATGGGAGATGTTGTTCTTGGCTGGGAGAAATTTTTGGAGGAATCTTGTAGTCATTATTTTCCATCAGACATCCAGGAGAAGAAAGCCATGGAATTTCTGGCGCTGCAGCAGGACGGCATGTTGGTTAGAGAGTATGAGATGAGGTTCAACTAGCTCTCGAGGTATGCTCCCGAATTAGTAATGGACGAGGCGAAGAAAGGTCGAAAGTTCGAGCACGGTTTGAGGCCAAGTCTGAGATCCAAGATGATACCCCTTGGTATCCGAAGGTTTAACAAGTTGGTCAAACGAGCTGCAGCTACGGAAGAGGACATGGAGTAGTTCCACGCTGTTCAGAATCAGAGGAACAACTGGAATGTGGGGAAAAGGCCTGCAGCTTCTGGCAATTTCAGAGAACAACCACCACCTCAAAGGTTCAAACCGATAGGGGCAAATGCTGTTAACGTGGCTGGAAGACCCGAAAATAGTTTTGTGAGACCTCCCGTAGTGACTTGTTTCAACTATGGAGAGACCGGTCCTTACAGATCTCACTGCCCAAAGTTGCGAGATGTCGTCCGGAATGGACCAACGCAGCAAAGTGAGAAGAAGCTGTACCAGCAAGGGCGAGTATTTGCCTTGACTGAAGCTGACGCCGATGAGGTGGATCATGTCATCACTGGTACGAGGGGGGATGTTTAAGAGTGTTTTCTGTTGTTTCTTTTTCCCGCTTTAATTGTGAACTGTTATGTAACGAGTGTGTGTTATGTAACAGGAGAATTTTATTTGAATGGAAAGAAGGCTGTTGTTCTATTCGATACTGGATCTTCTCATACTTTTGTATCTCCAATGTTTGCTAAAGTCTTGGGAATTGAACCGAGAGTCTTTCCAGGCAAGATTTTGGCGGTAGCTACACCATCAGGGGAGACTTTAACCACTGATCGATACTATGCGAACTGCGAGATCGTGATTGGGAACAGAATTTTCGGGATTGATCTGATCGAGCTGAATGTCTTGGGAGTCGATGTTATCATTGGCATTGATTGGATATCGGTGTACAGTGTGAATATCGAGTGCAAGACTAAGGAAGTAACAGTGAAAGCTCCAGGTGGACCCGAAGTCACTTTTTAGGGGAAGAAGAAGTGCTCGAGTTTGGTTGCCGCCATCTGCAAGCAGGAAGTTCCTGTAGAAGTGCAAGAGATTCCTGTGCTTCGGGACTATCCGACCGTGTTCTTAGATGATTTGCCTGGGGTACCTCCATAGCGTGATGTAGAGTTCAGCATCACTGTTCAACCGTAAAGTGCACCCATTTCTAAAGCACCATATAGGATGGCTCTGGTGGAGCAGGATGAGATCAAACGGTAGATTGAGGAACTGTTGGGGAAAGGTTTTATTCAACCTAGTGCATCACCGTGGGGAGCACCAGTACTTTTGGTAAAGAAGAAGGATGGATCGATGAGGATGTGTATCGATTACCGGAAGCTGAATAAGGTCACTGTTCAGAATAAGTATCATATTCCATGAATTGATGACTTGTTCGATCGTCTACAAGGAGTTGCAGTTTTCTCCAAAATAGATCTTCGGTCTGGATATCATCAAGTTCTAGTGAAAGCTGAAGATGTGCGCAAGACTGCATTTAGAACTCGACATGGGCATTACGAATTCTTAGTTATGCCATTCGGAGTGACGAATGCACCTGCAATCTTCATGGACATGATGAACAGAGTTCTGAGGCCGTTCATTGATTCTTTCATCGTGGTTTTTATCGGCGATATTCTTGTGTACTCCAAGTCGGAGGAGGAGCACACGGAAGCTGGAAGAGCAGGAGTTGTATGCCAAATTATCCAAGTGTGATTTCTGGAAATCTGAAGTGACATTCCTAGGTCACATCTTTTCTAAGGAGGGAGTGGCAACTGATCCTCAAAAGATAGAGGCAGTGAGAGATTGGGCAAGGCCTACTACAGTGAAGGAAGTCAGAAGTTTCCTTGGATTGATGGGATATTACAGGAGATTCATTCAAGGTTATGCTCAGTTAGCCATGCCGCTCACTGGTTTGACCAAGAAGAATGCGAACTTCAAGTGGACCGAGCAGTGCGAGGCAAGCTTTCAGGAGTTGAAAGAGAAGCTGACTACTGCACCCATTTTAGCTTTGCCTAGGGTAGGTGCTGAGTATGATATCTACAGCGATGCTTCACATCGTGGGCTTGGTTGTGTCTTAATGCAAGAAGGAAAAATGATCGCTTATGGGTCTAGGCAACTAAGACCGCATGAGAAGAATTATCCGACTCATGATCTAGAGTTAGCTGCGATTATCTTCGCCTTAAAGCAATGGAGACATTATGTGTACGGTGAGAAATTGAACATGTACACGGACCACAAAAGCTTGAAATACATCTATCAGTAGAAGGATCTGAATCTGAGGCAGCGGAGATTGTTGGAAGTGCTTGAGGACATGCGTCCTGAGATCAAGTATCATCCTGGGAAGGCTAATGTTGTTGCTGATGCACTTAGCTGCAAGAGAAGTTTGGCCAGTTTGATTACAACTTAGAGGCATCTGGTAGAAGAATTGGATCGGGCTGGTATTGAAGTTTTCTTGCAAGGATTGGGAGCATTCCTAGCTCAGTTGAGGCTTCAGCCTACGCTGAATGAAAGGGTTATTGCAAGTCAGAAAGAAGACGCTGATATTCTGAAGATGAAGGAGCAGGTTGGTGTTGGCAGGTTGCCCAGATTTCAAACCAGGGATGAAGTGTTATGGTTGGGAGAGAGGCTGTGTGTTCCGGATCAGTCGGACTTGAAACAAAGTATTCTTTAGAAGGCGCATGCTACTCTTTTATCAATACATCCTGGGAGTACTAAGATGTACAAGGACATTAAACAACATTTCTGGTGGTCAGGTTTGAAGTGGGATGTGGCTGAATTTGTGGCGAAGTGTGAGATTTGTCAACAAGTCAAAGCCGAGAATCAGAAACCCGGAGGTCTATTGCAACCGTTACCTATTCCGGAATGGAAGTAGGATAACATTAGTATGGATTTCATCACAGGATTTCCCAAGAGTTCTAAGGGCAATGATGTGATTTGGTTCATAGTCGATCGACTAACCAAGTTTGCTCACTTCTTGGCGATGAAACTCACTGTTTCGATGGACAAATTAGCTGAGATGTATGATGGGGAGATCGTCAGGCTTCAAGGTGTACCGTTAACTATTGTGTCTGATCAAGATGCGCAGTTTACTTCGCATTTCTGGAGGAGTCTTCAGACAGCTTTGGGTACCAAGACAAATTTCAGCACTGCTTTTCATCCTTAAACCGATGGGCAGACCGAGAGAGTCAATCGTATTCTTGATGATATGCTTCGTTGTTGTGTACTAGACTTTGGAGGCAGTTGGAAAAGACATCTAGCTTTGGTAGAGTTTGCCTACAATAACACTTTTAAGACTAGTATTGGGATGGCGCCGTACGAAGCTCTGTATGGCAGGAAATTCAGAACACCTGTTTGTTGGTTTTAAATGGGGGAGCGGCAGATGTTTGGACCTGATAATGTGCAGCAAACCTCTGAAAAGCTTGATCTGATCAGGAAGAGGTTGGTGGATGCTCAGAGTAGGCAGAAGAGCTACGCAGACAACCGGAGAAGGGACCTTGAGTTTGAGGAAGGTGACTTTGTCTTTCTGAAGGTATCACTCAGTAAAGGTGTGATCTGATTTGGCAAAGGCGGGAAGTTAGCCCCGAGGTTTATAGGCCCGTATAAGATATTGAAAAGGATCGGGAAAACTGCTTACCAGCTAGAGTTACCGGAAGAGTTGTCTCAGGTGCACAATGTCTTTCATGTGTCTATGCTGAGAGGTTACATTCCAGATCCCAGTCATCATTTGCTCAAAGTGCCAGAAGGTTTGCAATTGGATCTGAATTACATTGAGCTCACAGTTGAGATTGTTGATCGTCGGGAGAAAGTCTTGAGGAATAATACTATACCGATGGTCAAGGTAGTCTGGAGAAACGATTTGGTGGAAGAGGCTACTTGGGAATCTGAGAAGAGGATGTTGAAGGATCATTTTGAGCTTTTTTGATTTGTAATTGTATTTTCTTTTGTTGTTATGCTTGTTTCTCTCACACTTTGATTGTAGTTCCGGGGACGGAACTATTCTAAGGAGAGAGTGTTGTAATACCCTGATTTTTATTTAATGTGAAATTGTTTTTAAGTGTGGTGCACGTGCAATCTTGGATGTATTTATTACACAAATTATCTTTTATAACATGAACAAATAAATATAATTCTTTCTCTTTGTTTTCTTATAAAAGCCTATTTTATAAAGCCTAAGATTTATTTCTCTATTTTGAGACCATCCTAAATTTTTTTTTTATTGGCCCTTAGTTTTGAGCCTACTATTTTGAAGCCCCCAACTAATTAATCTCTTAAATTGCCCTAACTTGTCATGTAGACACATCTAGTAGGCAATTGATTAATTAAATGTGTACAACTTAATAATGGGGACACTAGAAAGTTTGTGCATGCACTAAGGTGTGCAATGCACACCAATTCTAGGGTAGGCCGGGATTGGATGAGTGGGAGAGGGAGAGTGGATGAGGTGGAGGAGTAGTTATTGAGTTCATGGAAGTTACTACAATTTCCCAACTCATCTTGGTCCTTAATCTTAAACACCTGGATTAATCCTAGCCCTTCTTTTCACCCTAAAATAAGTATAAATACCCCCCCATCTTAGTTACTCTAGCACCTTTTCTTCATCAAAAGACTAAGAGAAAAAGACACATTTTGTAAGCAAAAGATTGAGAGTTAAGTGAGTTTCAAAAGATCGAGTGTGCTTTGGTGTGTGTTCCAATCAAAGGAGGCAGACCAATTCTTTTGGAGACTAAGGGCTTGTGGTAATACCAAGGAGCATGGAGAAGGAAAATTTGCAAACTCAAACTAGGAGAAGAAGGCCTTTTGTACATTCTAGGAGCTTTTCCCTAAGATCTTTTGTGTGTTTATCTTCAACAAGGTGGGTGTTTCTCGTGCTTCTAAATTAGAAATCATGCTAGGAATGAATTGAGCAATTATTGAAGAGCAACTAGTTGAAATTAAATTCATGTTTGCGTAATTAGAGATGAATTGATAATCTTGTAGATGTGTGATAAAATGGTTGCTAGATTGATTAATTGTGAAAGAAAGTATTAGAAAAGTTGTCATGTTTGCCATATCATAAGTTTAGGAATCATGCTATGTGAAGAAATTATGCTTATGAGACAAATGATGAACTGTATGTGAAATTGGTTGTGCAAACTAGAATGAACCCTATTATAGGAAAGATGAAATTTTTGTGTTCTAAATTAATGTAGATAATTAATAATGGAAGAATGAAGAATTAAAGCACTTTTGTAGAAACTTAGTTATGCTACTTACATGAAAATGAAATGGTTCTAAATGTCGAAACTATGAACATTAGAAAAGAGATAAAAAATGTGTGTTATATGAGTAATTATTGATTCTAAAATTACTGGGTTACTGTATTTTAATATAGAATAAATTCTAGAAAAGTTGGACTAAAAAAAAGAGAAGAAAAAGAACTAAAACGTTGTGAGAAATTTTGAGAATTTGATTTGAACAGAGACTTGAACAAAAACTATTATTTCAACTTTAGATCGACTTGGTCACTTAGACCATTTGGTTGCTGAGTGTTTGGGTGTTCACTGTAGCCGTGGGCGATCCAAGCGGTTGCGGGTTCGAGTCCGAGGCTCTACCCTCTTTTACTTTCGGTTTCTTTAAATAAACCCAGACCCGACCCAATGATACTTAAAGTATTAAAACCCCTTTATACCGTGTGAGCTCTCTGGCCCAGTGGCTGGAGCTTGCGGCTGTTTTCCCTCAGGTTGTGAGTTCGATTCTGGGTTAAGTATGAAAATATGACTTTGTGATCCTTAAAGTAAATAAATTAAATGTATACAATAGTGTGAGAATGAGATGAAATTAAATTGATTATGAGACGCATGAATTGCGATTGAACTTTATAGATGAGACTTGATTCATGAAAAAGATTGGAAATCATGTTACTTGAAAACGAGAACTTTTGAGTATGAAAAACTCAATGTTAGAATTGTGAATTGAAATTGAAAATTAGGGTGTAACTAAGCCTCGTACGGGCAATAAAAGAAATGTTGATATGATATTTGAGATAAAAGACCAGGTTTGGATCAAATGTGTTGATTGATGGTTAAGACCGGTATAGAGGAAAGAGTTAACCCTAGAAATTGAATTTTATTGATGAATCATACAATTAAGGACCAAACAATAGAGAAGATGTGATGAAAGTAAGAGAAAAATATAAGTTTGAGGGCCTCGAGTCTTCGTTGTGAGAGTTATTCATAGGTTGCCTACTTGATGAGTCAAGTCTTGGCATGGACACTACTCCGGAATTATTGGAATCGTGGCGACGCTTGTGGGATGTTTGATTGACTACGGGTGGTGCCATGGTCCATGACGGAGGCTGAATTGACCATAGTTTCTGCATGATGCATCATGTCACGATGTGGGATTCTCCTCCAGGCTGTCTGGATATGGGCTCGTAACTCATAGAACATCTAGGATACTTACCGTAGTTATAGTAGTAGATTAAGTCATGGCAAAGGATCGAACCCTACAAGTTGAAGAACGTTTAAGGACTTGCTCCCGGACCTATGTAGTATAAGATGCATAGAATCCAAACAAGTGCGCATTAGTGTCATCTAATAATAATAATAAATTGCATTAAGGACTAGGCGTATAATCACAACACGACATCAATAAGATAGTCCCCTTAGCTTTATTTGTGAACAAGTTTGTGGTTTGTTAAGCTTTGAGAATCGTTATACTGTTTCGACATAGAGAGGATGGCCGTGTATAATATCTCGTCAGTTGAATGAACTGACGTGCCCACAGTCTTTATGCAGGATAAAGGAATTGACAAAGATTAAAGGATGCAAGCAGCTTAAAGAATGTTTCAAGTGTTGTACATCTATTTATGTAAGTGTTGTAAATTGCTTCCGTTGTTTAAATTTAAATGTAAATGTTACTCTGATGTAAGGAAAAGTTTAAATTTCCTTGTAAAATTGTACGAAGAGAAGTGTAAAGATCTTGTGGAACTTCGAATTCCGTTGTATTTGAAATTCGGGGTGTTACAGCTTTGGTGTGTTTGGTATGTTCTCATATGTGCTTGGTAGTTTGTATTGATTGCATCGAATAACTCAACAAGATCCTAAGAGAGATTTTCGATAGAAATCCCTAACAATTGGTATCAGAGCTTCGGGTTAAAGGGTTTGTTTGAGTTCCTTGGAGAAGATGGCAGATCAGATTACGAAAATCAAGCGGTTCAAAGGCAAGATCAACTTTGATTTCTTGAAGGTGGACATGCATGAAGCATTGGTTCAACAGGACTTTAATCTAGTCCTCGAAGGAGATAAAGGGAGACCAATCGGCACAAAGCAGGAAAATTGGGAAGATATTTATTTAGAAGCATTGGGTTTAATCCGTATGTATTCGATGAGCGAAGTCAGATATAGGAGAAGCGCAGCGAGTCTTTGGTCAAGATGCAGAATTGACTACTCGAGAACGTCGATACAGGGTCGGATGTACCAGCGAAGAAAGTTGTGGGGTTTCTCAATGAAGGAAAGTACCGCTCTTCTAGCATGTAGTGGAGTTCAATATGGAGTTATCTGAACTCAGGGCATTCAAAGAAGATGATCTAAAGGTTTTCAACTCGATATATTCACCACCAAATTCATCCATCATGATAACCGTGCTAGATGAGAAATCTACTAAGGAAAAGCTTTTCATAGCAGGTATGATCAAGGGTTGGAGGAGAATGCACTTTGGAAGGGAAGTCAGAAATCAGCGTCAACTTCTATGAGTTGCTTGGAGATGGATTGTACTTTGATTAGAAAGGCAAGTGTATGTAAGATTAAGGTCTGTGGCCATCAGTGCAAAGGGATTGAGTATTACATGAGAGACTGTTGCAAGCGGTTGAATTAGATGGGTGCCAAATCTAGTGCTGCTGAATCAGGTGATGGTTTAAACAGTGTTTTTGTTTCAAGTTCTTTATATGTGAATTCCGGTTATTCTTTTGATTCAGTTAGTTCTTCTCAAGTTTGCTCCGAGAGGGAGTTGGTTTCTACTTACAAATTTGCAAACTGTCATCGTATGAGAACGAAGGTTGATAAGATTTGTGAAGTAATGGTTTCTACTTACAAGTTTGCTTCATGTCGTTGTGTGGGAACGAAGATTGACAAGACTTGTGAAGTAAGAGGTGAGAAAATAAATGAGTCAAAGATGACAGACGGAAGGAGATACACACTAGAGGAGGGCATGTATATTCCTTTGATTAAGCAGAGCCTTATATCCATGAGAACTCTAGAAACTCGGGACTGCAGGTACACAGATTCAGGTAAAGTTCGTTCAGTTTGGGAAAGTTATCGTGAGGTGATGAAGGGTGAAAGGGGGATTGAGCAAGGTCAGCACAACCTCTACCAGCTTTGGAGGAATTGAAAAACTTACGCAAGTGTTTCAAATCCCATTGTTCCTAAAGCATCATCTAGTATGTCATCACTAGAATCATTCGAACGAGACTGCGACATTCGAATATTGTCAGGAGGTAGAGAGAGACTTGAGGTAGGTGAAGTTCGTGTGGAGGGTGATACCTCTATGATTACATCTGCTGGGTGTTCCCTTGAGGAGGGCATACAGCGGGAGAAAAACAGGTGGAGATAGATTCAACTAGAAGAGGAAGCCATTGAAACGAGTTGTATGCAAGAAGAGAAGGAAAAAAGTCTAGAAGGTTTTAAATCACACAGGTATGGATTCATGAGTATGCAATCTAATGTGGAGATTGTTGGGTTTATGTCTTGCATACTATGTTGGATAAGAAGACGATGAGACGATGGAGGAATCGAAACGATCGGAGGCGGAGTGGAAGCAAGGAAAATAGTCAGCAACAGCAGCAGGTGGAGTTGCGATCGACCGGGGTCGGTCGACCGCTTCGACTGCACAGAGTTCCCGAGAGGGGGATGGTCGACCGAGCTTTTGGTGCGGTCGACCGAACACAGCACTGATGAAATATTTGGGTCGGGTCTTAGTGATTCGTGAGAAGCCCAACTTGCTTTTCAAGTCAGATCTTACGGCTTTTACCGTAGGGTTATCTCTTCAGGAATATCTAATGACTATTTTATCAAGATATCAAACTAGGTTTTTTCTAGATCTCTATATATTGTTTTTATTGGCCTCCATTGAGAGCCAAGAGAAAGAGAGCGTACTTCATTGAAGGAGAGATTGGGTGATTCTTTAATTGTAAACAACTAGTACTTGCTGGTGAGACTTGAGAGAGGGTCGTGTTGAGAATTGTAATATTCTTGTATCTTCTCTAGTTGAACATCTCGAGTTTCTTCTCCCCCGGATTAAGGTGAAAGCCTCAACCGGGACAAATTTGTGTATACTTTGGTGTGTTTGGTATAATCTCATATGTGTTTGGTAATTTGTGTTGATTGCATCGAATAACTTAACAAGATCCTAAGATGAGTTTTCGGTAGAAATTCCAAACACTTGCACCATTTCAAATTATAAATTTAATTTTGCAATATTTTTGTATCTCGTCACTTTAAATTGTTACCAGGACGAGAACTGTTTTTCTTAGAATTATATAAATATTTTCTTTGTTGATTTAATATAATGTGTTCATTAATAGGATATACCTGATGTTGATGGGGATAGACACTTCGGCATACAGTCCTTCACTGTTCGGCTGGGTCAGGAAAGAGTAAGTGCAATTTATTTTTACCATTCATTAGAGAGATGGACCGATGAAGTGCTTTTGGTAGTCTTGACTAGGGTGGCAAACGAATCAAGCTATTCGCGAGCTATTCGGCTCGAGCTCGATCAAAGCTCGACTCTAACGGAGTTCGAGCCGAGCTCAAAGCTGAGCTCGTTTTCTTAACGAGCCGAGCTCTAGTTTGGGGTTTTTTTTTTTTTTTTTTTTAGGCTAAGGTCGCGAGCTATTCGGTTCAAATACGATCAAAGCTCGGTCAAAGTTCGGCTCTAACCAAGTTCGAGCTCAAAACTGAGCTCGTTTTCTTAACGAGCCGAACTCGAGCCTGAAAATATTCAGTTCGGCTCGGCTCGATTGCAGCCCTAGTCTTGACATATGGCATTTAGCACGTGCATTTTCGGCTGCGTTTGTCATATCAAGTTTAAGAAGCAGTCAAACATTTATGGCAATCAACATACATTGGGGGAATAAAGGAGGTCTTGACTGGCTTTCATTTCAAATTTTGTGCTCAAAACTTTGTGTTTGTAAAAGAAACTAGTTTTTGAAAATGATACTCCAAACTATATCCCATTTGAGTTTTATTTATTTTTTCAATTTTCAGGTGTTTTGGCTCTGCATTAGGCTGTTACTAATTGCATATGGTATAGCTATGTTGGCTGGAGCCTCTTCATCAAACATGTACCTGAGTTTTGTTACTGTAGGTTTCCTTTTTCTCTATGTTTATAGTTAAATTTGAATACAAACTAGATTTTTGATAATCAAATTCACAGCTAGATAATAGCATGTTCTTTTCAGTAGTGGCAAATGTTTGCATTTTAAAGCAAATTTCAGATAATATTACCTTATTGTAGGTACTTGGTCATGCCATGCTTGCTTCCCTACTGTGGATTCGAGCACAATCTGTTGATACCATTCTTCATTGTATTTTCATGTAGAAATACAACATATATATGAAATTTTATGTGGATTTTCATGTAGAAATACAACATATACGATATAATTCTTCATTGTATTGTATGAGGAGTTCTATATTGTTTTATAACATAAAAACTGCATTTTATTTTATGTAGGGTAACTTTTTTTTTAAAAAATGTTTTCAAATTCAAAAAAAGAAAAAAATTTAAAAAATTACCTATCTATACCAGCGTTTTTAGACAAAAACATTGGGATAGGGTGTTTTTTTTTAAAAAAAATTAATAATCTATCTCGGCGTTTTTGGTTAAAAATGCCGGTATAGATCACCTTTCCTTTTTCCCATGCAAAAGCTCTATATCGGCGTATTTTCAACAAAACACTAGGATAGATATAGGCTATAGCGATGTTTTTAAAAAAACGTCTGGATAGACCGAATATTTGTCCCGATGCTCGCTATAGCGGCATTTCAGGCGGCGTTTGTTGAAATGCCGCTACAGTCTATCCCACTGTTTATAAACGCTGGATAGTCTCAAAAAAACTCCGGAAAAGCCTGTGTGGTTTGTAGTGATTATAATATTAGAATTAGAGATGAAATATTTGAAGTTGTACATGGTTTTTAACTTTCATCTTTATACTCCTTCCGGAAAAAAACCAAGCCGTTCATATCTTTATGGCATGTTATGGGTTCAGATAGGTTGGGTGTAGATGGATCGAAGGATTCAGATTCAAATTCGACTTTGTATTCGTTTATTACATATCCATGGGTAATAAATTGATTGAACCATCTCTGAATAATAAAACATTATTGAAGGTCAAAATTAAACTCATTATGCTCAAACTCCTCGTTATCTCATAAGCTCTACCTCTATGCTATTTTTGTAACAACTGAGCTCTCTTTATCTTAAAGTACCTCATATATAAGACCAGAAAACCAGAAAACCAGAAAATATGTGTTTGCTAGGATTATTCTTTTGATGCTCTCTGCTATGTTTCTTTTTTGATGCCCTCTGCTTATTTATGTGCATAGTTAGCTAACTACTGATATGTAGTAGTAGCAGTTTGTTACGTTGGGATTTCTGTAGACCAATGTTTGTGTTGCAGTTTTTTTATCTTGGGCATGTGGGAGCAACAGATAATATGAGTTCTTAGTTTTGAGGAAACCGTGATAATCCTATCCTTCGCTCCGGACCCGGATGGATATTGGATGAGTAGGACGATCGATAGCCGTTCCATAGACCTGCAAAATAAAGCCTGAAACACCGGAAGTATTCCCGGCGACAGACCCACCGATGCTTAAGTTAGAAAGCAGCTATTTTGTGGTGATGGTTCTGTGGAGAAGGAGTCGTTACCTGCAGCTGTACAGTAGCCGCTGTCATTATATGTCCGGGGCGAATCCCTTTGATCTCGGATCTGGGAATGATTAGCCCCATAATTTTAGGGGGTGCGGTTATGGCGTAACCGATGGAGCGCCCTGCGCGAACGGCAGGTGACTTACCGGGGCGTGCGAATGAGCTTGCGGAAAGCTCCTGGATCTGTTTGGCCTGGGCCCAGTTAATTGCTTCACGATTCGTGCTAGAATCAACGGTAGAGATCACTTACAATTTTTTTCATATCATCAGCCTCCTAATCTCGGGAATGCGCCGTTGGTTCCGAGAAATCCGAGAGGATAAGCCGAACTTGTGCCAGGTGCTGAACCATTCGGGGGTCGCGTGCCTCGTATTCTCCAGAGATCTGGTTAACGACCGCTAAGAATCGCTGAAAATTCTTATGCGTCGGGCTCCAGCTTTACGGGCTAGTATCGCCTTATATTCTGCCTCGTTGTTGGAGGCCGGGAGGTTGAGGGGAGAGAATATTGGAGAACAAAGGCATCCAGTCCTTTGAGTATGACCTCAACTCTACTCCCGCCTTCACAGGATGATCTGTCAACGTAGAGATCCCACTCGAGATCGTCCTCTCGAGCTTCGGGTGCGTCGGGGATGGTGCACTTAATGATGAATTCAGCGAGTGTTTGGCCCTTGATAGCGGTTCAGGGCTTGTAGCTAACGTCGTACTGACTCAGCTCAATGGACCATTTGATTAGGCGACCTGATATCTCAAGTTTGTGGAGCACTTGTTTGAGAGGTTGGTCAGTAAGGCCCTGAAAGGAGTGGGCCTGGAAGTATGGGGAAAGCTTTCTCACTGCCATCACGAGCGCGCATGCCATCTTCTCTATTTTAGAGTATCGGAAGTCAGCAACACGGAGGACTTTGCTGACATAATAAATTGGTTTCTGTGATCCGCCCTCGTCCCGGACCAGGACAACACTGAGAGAGTGTTCGGAAGCAACTAGGTAGAGGGAGAGGACCTCATTCGGCTCGGGTTTGCTGTGGAATGGGGGGTTGGCTAAGTATATATTCAATTGATCGAAGGCTTGTTGTTGGGGCTCCCCCCCCCCTCGAAGTTCTTAGCTCTACTGAGAGCCTTGAAAAATGGCATTGACTTCTCTCTATATCTGGATAAAAAATGGCCGATAGCTACTAATTGACCCGTGAGGCACTGAACCTCCTCGACGATTCTCGGAGGGGCCATGTCTAATATGTCTTGAATTTTCTCGGGGTTGGCCTCTATTCCCCGTTGACTGACCAAAAATTTGAGGAATTTCCCAGACTTTACACCAAAAGCGCACTTTGAAGAATTTAGACGCATGTTATGAGATCAAAGTCTTAGGTTTCGATGATAGTCTCAGATCAAATACACAGCTGAAAAATTACAAAGAAATATTGAATCCTAGCCATAGATCCATGCGAAAACCATAAATCATGTTTAGGAGTTTTACCTTGAAGATGGATCTGCTGTTTCCACAGTATGCCGACCACAACACTTCAATTGTAACGCCCCGAATTCCGCTTACATGTAATTCGTAGTACAACAGGATTTTTTACTTCAAATCGTACAATTTTACAAGGAAATTAGAACATTTCTTTTATTACACAACAATGTTTATTACAGAGTTACACAGTGGAATAAAATACAATAAGAAATACAAATTTAATATCAGCAGCTTAAATATAATCTTTATCATCAACCGTTTTTACGTCATTGCTAATCCAATCAAGACATGCACTGAAAATCTTTGGGCACATTAGTTGCTTACAACCGACGCAATATTATAAACAGCGATCCTCTCTATGTTGTATTATAACGAAATCTCTTTTATAACAAACACAAACTTGAATGCATATAAAAATGTAAAGAGTGACTATCCTAAACATGTCAGTATATAATATGACTTAATGCCTAATGCAGATGTTATACTACAATGACACTAATGTATATTTGTTCGGATTCTATGCATCCCATACTACATAGGTCCGAGGGCAAGTACCTACGTACTCCACATTAAAGGGTTTTATCCCTCGCCATGATAACTACCTAGTAATAAAATAAAGTTTAGACATTCCATGAGTACGGATTCCAGTTCCGGAGATCCACCACCTGACTATACAGAATCCTCATCGTACGAACATCTCGCAAGTGTCCCTCTAGCCCTGATATACGCATATAAACTGGAGTACGGCCTACTATCTGCCCGACTAATCATGATCTCGGAATCCACCGTCCGATCAATCATAATTCCAGATTTAATTAAGGCTCACAACCACAGCCCCGGAATCCACCGTTCGACCGGATCTATAGTCCCAAAATCTACCGCCCGATTATATAGAGGCCCTCCACTCATGTTTTTCCAAGTTTACCACATCTTCACTTAGTGCCTAATTCTTAAGTTTAAATATGAATAAATTATACTACCGAGTGCTAGTTTACCCTCCTACCGGTCTTACACAAAAATACCGAGAACAACAGCCCATATTGGTCACTTCTCAAAAATCAATTATTCGTTTCTATTACTTTTTCCGGTACTTGGGTATTACTAAGCCTCTAGAATCAACATCTTTCCAGGTTCAACAACAAGGGGTACTCATACCCATATAACTCATATTCATGTATTCATAATTCATTCAAATTCTTACATTCATTCTTATTTATTCATCAATAAGTACAATCTCAACCTATTCATTTTCAAAATACACTTTTCATATTCATCAAAACCTTCTTAATACAAGTTAATTATTTTTAAAACATAATCTCTTAAAATTCATCATTGAAGACTCAACTCATCATTTTCCTTTGATTTATTTTACACCGGTTCCTAACATCATTAACCTTATATATATTTCTCTTGAGTTCAAATCTCATTTAAGCATGAATGTGATCTTTATTTTTACAAAATATAACTTAAAACAAAGAGAATATATTTTCAATCACCTCGTTTAAGTATCATTTGCAAAACAGTAAATTCAAAGTCAGAAACTGCATTTCATGCTATTTGTAAAAATAATAGAAAATCATATACTTCACGAAATTTTGCGTTATTTATATCAAAATAAAGGTGTGAAAGTCTACTACAATTTCTTAGTTATAAGTTTCCTCAAAATACTGTATCTATAACTCCGAATTCTTTAAAGTACATAGTATGGTCGAAATACTGAAATACTGTCAATTGTACAGTCTTGAAAAATTCATATAAAATTCAGTTCTTTGTTAAAATTTGATTTCTTAGACTTTTCAGAAAGTTTAATGAGTCTACTAAAAATTCTTAGTTCTGATTTTTCTCAAATTATTACATTTACAATGCTGAATTGATTAAAAAACGAAATGTGTACAAATTTTCAGCAACCAATCAACTACTAACCAGTTCTGATTTTAGATTTTATTAAAATAGTAAACGACCTCTAAATCTTTTGAAATTTTAAAGAGATATTCCTGACATATACAAGATGCCCTTAAAATAGTTTTAGCTCTAGATTCTAACTATTTTACTAAACAAATTTTCTGATGGGAAAACATAACTCAAAATAATAACTTTTCTTGGCATGAATTGGTAACTTTGTGCACAAATCTATATCCATATCATTTAATCTAATCATGATGTACTACCATGCAATCAAACAACATCATTTCAACTTATTTACATAATAATCTTTCAATTAGTATTCATTTTCATTCTGAATATCATCATCACAAATTAACCACTATTCATATGTATAAACAATTTTAAATGTTAATTTTCCTACATATGCAATCTATTTTACTTTAGATAGCAAGAAAGAACACCCACCTCAATGAAGATCCTAATGTTGAAGAAAACTCCTAGAAGTTGTTCCTAGCTCCAAGAATAGGGCTCCCTTCTCCTCCTAGCAATCATTCCAAGCAAGAACTCAAATAACTCTCTTTTTCCTTTCCTCTCTTTCTTTTCTTATCTTTCTTATATTTTCTTTTCTTCTGGTTTTTGGTGCAAGATTTCATGAAGAAGGGGGGTGGTATTTATAGGGTTTGAGAAGACTCTTCTACTACTCAAATTAAGTGTTCAAATTCATAATCTACATAAACCCCTTCACTAATTGTCCACTCACCATTACTACCACAAACTCCCAACTCTTCTTCTTCCTTCATGAATTGGCCAATCTTTAGATTTTCCAAAGGTGCACACTTCTCTTTAGTTAGTTGTTATTCATTTGATTGTGCATGTTGTTACATGACAAGTATAGGATAAAATGTTTATTAAAAATGTAGATTGTCTAATGGGCTTTTCTTTTAAATTATTTTTCAATTGGGCTTTAAGATGATCTTTAGGCTTTGAGTTTTTTTTTTAAAAATAAATAAACAAAATTAGAAGAACAAGTATGCATGACATCGTAGAAAATTTTAGAAATAAAATACACATAAAATTTTACGTGCGATGCACGTGCTAAAATATTATAAAAAGCAGTCAAAATACAAAACATGTATATTTAATAATGTTACGGGTATTTCACGTAACGAAAAATATACGTAATCGACATGTGTATTGAAAACACGTGCAATGTACGTAAAATGTATGGGCATGAAATTTAATTAAGAGTATAGACAATATAAAAATAATTTTGTATAACAAGTTAATATTATAAAATAATTTGTAAAGTAAATTCAATAATTATTTATACGTTTTAAAAATAAACAAAAGTAAGGGTTATTAAAGTAGAAAAATCCATTGTTGTTGTTGGTTCGCCTCGTTGGTCTCCAACAGTAGGCTTGTCAAGTTACAGAATTGCCTCTACGACATCTGATCGCAGTTTGTCTTCTGGACATTCGCTTGCAGACCTTGCCTCCCCGACATCCATTTGCAGTTTGCCTCCATTGATGTCTAGTTGCAGATTTACCCTCTCGACATCAGGTTGCACCAAAACAGGAGATGGGAAGATATAATCTTCCATATGTACTTGGATATTGGGTGTTTAATAAGGTATGAAAATATAAGTTACGTTTTTGAAATTGGTGATATGAAAATAGAAGTAAAAGTTGAGATAGTAAGAGTAGAAAATTACAACGATAAAATATTCAAATAAAAGGATAGATTTTGAATATAAGCTATATCACAAAAATAGTAGGAAGAAGATTTATAATGTGTGGAAGTATGTCATAATACCCCGGCTTGTTATTAATTTATTTTCATCCTATCTGAGCATGCAAGAGGGTGTCAATATTGTGTGATACTAAGTGTGTCTAATTCTATGTGTTACAGACAAATCATGAAGAAAACACATCATTTACCGATTTACATAATCAGGACAATATGACCTTGCTGTACTAAAATATGGATTACAGCCACTACAAAATAGCAAACCTGAATCCGCCGGAAGGCCTAGAAAGTAGACTTCCATACAGTTCTAACCAATATAATTAAGGCACATAAAAGATATAGGGACTAGGGTGAAAACTCTATTCTATTCAGGTTTTATGTTCAAGCAGCATGCAGTAAGTTGTGTTTAACTATTTGTTTCAGGTCAGAGAACTCATCAAATAAATCTACAAAAATTCTAGGTGATTCCTACATGTGTCTAGGCTCAACTAGATTTATTTCAGATTATTCTATTACAGTCAGCATAGTCAATTAAATTAAGAAACAGCAGGATACGCATGCATTTGTGAATCTGGAATTTCTAACATAGCAGTATTAAAATGATGATATCTAGCAAACCACACATCGAAATTCAAATCCGCAAAAGGGCGGTAAAATAGACATCAGAGGCTAAGTTTCATGTTCAGAAAGTTAATTCAAATTATGACATTAGCATGGATGAAAATCTGATTCAAAATAAAACAACTAGCAGTCCAGAAATTGTTTTAACATAAAAGGGCAATAAATAAATCATATGATCACATGTTGCATGCAAATTGGTAATCAAAGTGATCCTATGTGTCAATATGCAAATTTCTAAGTTTAAGATAGAATTATCACCAAGGTGTCAATTCATCGATCAAATTCAATCTAACACATTCAATTTAACATGTCCAACTTATCAAGTAGTCATATGCATGAATCTAGTTATTTAAATATGCATATGCATGAAACAATGGGGACTAGGTTTTAGATCAATGATACAGCACGATGTTAAGAACACGTCGGGTTAGCTCGTGTAAACCCTCATAAACTTAACAGAATTGTCAAAGCAGTATGATAACAAATGGGACTGGATCTACTTGCAGAGATCTAAACTTAAACAAAACAAAATATTAGTTCAAAAAGAGACTTTCCTGTTAATTAGTAGGTTCGAATAATATGGAATAACGGGATCGGAATCCCGGGCAACGATCCACAGGAACACGTGCGAAACCCGTGCAAAAAATCAACAACACCAGCAACTCGGTGAAACTCCACACCAGATTGGCCCAAAACAGCAAACAGCGGTCTCGAATCCGCTGTGTGCCGAACACAGAACACCGAAATCACCCAATGGGTGATCGTTTTCGACCTCGGCAGAGATAGAGAGAAAGGGTGTGACTGCGATGGGGCTCTGGACAACGGCGGAGCGGCGTGACGACTGAAGACGACGACGGAGGCCATGCTGTGGTCGGGAAGCGACGTAGCAGCGAGACTCTGATGAGCACTCTCCGTTTTCGCTCGAAAACAGAGGAAGAAGATGCTGACGACTCCGGGGCTTGGACGGCGATGCTAGGGATCTACGGTGGATGCGAGGGTGAGCGGTGAGGGACGACGAAGATGGGACGGCACGACGATGGATTTGACTGGCAGCGAAGCAATGGGTTTTGACAGGAACAGGGGATGGGTTCGAGTGGGATGGGATGACGACGGGGGGGGGGGGGGGGGGGGTGATGGTGACGAGGTTGATGAGGGGATGGGTCGAAGGGAGGATGGGAGAGTGACGAGGAGATGGGCGATGGGTTGGTTAATGGGTTGCGGTGGATTCCTGGGCGAGGACAGGGATGATGGAGGCGGGAATGATGAAGAGCGGAGGTCTTGACGAGGGGAAGGCGGTGGTGAAGGGGGCGATCGGCGAGGTGGTGGGATTGGGTTCGAAGTAGCAGAGAGGGAGAGAGAGCGGGTTGGACGGGGATGAACAGTAGGCGGGGGCTTCACAGGAACTAGGGGTTAGGGTTAATGACGGCTAGGGTTAGGGAATGGGATTAGGGTTTATTAATAGAAGATTAGTATATATATAAGGGAAAAGTAGGATATTGGGTATTAGGTAATTGGGTATAGATCCAATAAGATAAAATTCATTGTATATAATACAATTGATCAATACAAATTCGAATACAAGAAGTACGATATCTGATATAATATAATTTGTATTACGTAAATTATTTGAAACAAATTAAAACACAAATATTAAATAAGAAGGGATTGGTTTTAATAATCAATAATAATAATCACCACAGCCATAAGAACACTAAAATTACCATGTCAATAAAATAATAATAGTAATATCAATCAATCAATAAGAATAAATATCAATAATAATAGTGGCGATAGTAATAATAAAATAATAATAATAATAGTAATAACAAAATAGCAATAAATAATACTAACAACGACAATAGCAATTATAAAAATATGAATTTATGGAAATAGTCCCAACAGTAACAATAGTTTTGAGGGTTAAAACGCAAATAGTTGATCCAGTAGAAATGGAAACAAAGTTTATTCGATGTAATTATAATTATTGTTTAAGAAAATGTTTTAACTAAGAACTCAAAACGAATTTAACAATAACAATTTTATAAATATCGAGATACAGAAAAATACTCATGAAAATACATATTTGCAGGAATAGAGATTACAAATCCTACCCACCTTACAAACAAAATTTCGTCTCGAAATTTACTTAGGCGGTACATAGGACAAGGCAAAAACAAACTGGGGGCAATAAAACAGAGAGTTAAAGGGGAAGAACAAAGCCTGGGTAATACCAGAAAAGAATGAAGTGGTTAACAATGAAGTTAAATGAAATGCAAGAAAAAAGTAACTGGTATAAAAAAATGAAGAAGAAACAACACAAGACTTGTAAGATAGAAAGCAAAGAGATGAAGAAATAGATAGAACTGGAATCGAAGAAAGGATGGACAAGGAAGAGTTAGACCAAGCAAATGAGTCAACGGATAAGGATGAACGCAAAGGGTAGAGGGCAACAAACAATGCAGGGAAGGAGAAACTATAGGAGAATTCTGGGACCTGTGGGTTATGGGCCCACCACGCTTCCGTTGCGCTACTCCGATGGTAATGTCCCAACATACATGTCGCTGTAGGCCACATGACACAAATCGACGGACCGAGCAGGAAGACAAGAATGAGACACCAGGATCAAAAAGAGTATGAGCTCAAGATAGATATAAATAAATAATGCAAAATGAATATAAAATTGAGCTTCAATTTAAACAATCAAAAGATATAATATAGATCAAAACTAATGAGCTTTAACAAAAATAATAATAACAACAAATATTAACAATAAAAATAATAATATCAATAATAATAGAATAATAATAACAATAATAGAAATAATAATAATAACAATAATGATAACAACACATATTAATAATAAAGATAATAATATCAATAATAATAAAAATAATAAAAAAACAATAATATTAAAAATAATAGCAACAATAATGATACAAGTAATAATAACCATAATAATAAAATAATAATAACAAAATAATAATAAAATAATAATAACAGTAATCAAAATCATCATAATCATACAGGTAATAATAATAATAATATAATAAAGTGAAAATATCAACAATACTGATGATAATGATAATACATACACGACAGAATTGGATTCAACATATTCATGAAAATAATGCAATAATAATAACAACAACAACAACAGCAGCAGCAGCAACAACAACAACAACAACAGCAACAACAACAATAATATCAATAATAATAAAATAAACAGTAACAATAATAATAAAAATAATAACAACAATAAAGGTAATGGAAACAATAATAACAACAACAACAACAACAACAACAATAATAATAATATCAATAATATCAATAATAATAAAATAAACAGTAACAATAATAATAAAAATAATAACAACAATAAAGGTAATGGAAACAATAATAATAACAACAACAACAACAACAATAATAATAATAATATCAATAATAATAAAATAAACAGTAACAATAATAATAAAAATAATAACAACAATAAAGGTAATGGAAACAATAATAATAACAGCAAGAGTGATAACAATAATAATAACAATACAAATAATAATAACGAAAACAATAGCAATAGTAATAATAGTAGTAACAATAATTTTATACAACAAAATAAGAATTTAGCTTATCAACTAAATAAATCAACAGGAACATATATATAGTCGATCAAAAATGGAAAGTGAAGTCAAAATGCACCATTATTCGACATAACAAACTTTTTGTTGAGTAACATTTTTATAGAAGTTCCAAAATAAATATAACAAATAATAATCGAAATATAGAAAGTATTCGGAAAAAAATAAATATAAAGAGAAAAATAGGTAGGAGAAAAAAAATGAATCTATACCCAATAAAGACTCAAAGAAGAAGATAACTACAAGAAACGAAAGGAAACAAGGAATCAAAGGATTGAATGCAAAAGGGTCAGATGTGGATCGAATAGGATCAATATCCAGATTATATTAAAGTTATTATATGCTCATGTGATCAACGTGGCGCGCATATTATTGAGTTAACCTGCCTTGAGCCAAACTTGACTAATATATCAATCAAAACCAGACCTCCGTAAAGTTAGTCATGTTTGATTGATATATTACTCAACCCTGGGCTCTGATACCCCTAAAAACCTTTCACGCCCCGCTTCCCAAAATACGGGAATACGAGCACGTAACGAAGGCCCAACGAATGATTATACATCATCCATAAGCTGTACCAGTCTAACTCAACAATATACAAGAAAAAATAACCACGCAGGAGGAATATAATCACATAAACAAAGAATAATCTCCAAGATAATCATGAAATAAATTCACCAAATAATAATCCAACATCTGGGATAAAAACAAACTTCGGGTCATAAAGCTCAAGAATACAAAGTATGATAAAAAGCAATACAATAAGGAAATAACAAAAGATAGCTAAGCAGTCTAATAGTCCAGCTCCGATCTTCAGAAAGTTTGCTCACCAATTTCTTCTGGTATTGCTCCTTCTGTATCTGTTAATTCTTGATCTAGAAAGAAAGAAAAGAGTGCTCTTAGAGCAAGTCGTGGGCAACAAGTAGATAAAAACAGAGGATAAGGGAAACATGAATATCAAAGAAAAGGGATAGGATCAAAGTCAAAGAATAAAGTAAAGAGCAGGCAATAATATTGAAGTTTTACAATAATCACACATGTGTTGAGTGATGTCAAGTCAAGTTCAACACAAGATCAAGTATGCAGGTTATTAGTTATTTTATTAGCCTATCTAGTCTACGTACTACTGCATCCCATACTACAGGTTCGGCACAAACACACAATGAACGTTTTAGACTGGTGGTGAATTCATAGAGCGTAAACTCGGTGTAACGTGATAACATGATAACGTGATAACGTGATAATCTTCTTCCATGACAATCTCCTCCTTCCATGACGATATAACGATAAGGCCTAACCGAGTACATTTTTCGATCGTTCACTACCAAGTCTACCCATAATACCATGGCTAGTTATTAATTTATTTTCAACCTATTTGAGCATGCAAGAGGGTGTCAATATTGTGTGATACTAAGTGTGTCTAATTCTATACGTTACAGACAAATCATGAAGCAAACACATCATTTACACACGATTTACATAATCAGGACAACATGACCTTACTGTACTAAAAGATGGATTACAGCCACTACAAAATAGAAAACTTGAATCCATCGGAAGGCCTAGAAAGTAGACTTCCATATAGTTCCATCGTATATAATTAAGGCATAAAAAAGATACAGGGACTAGGGTAAAAACTATATTCTATTCAGGCTTGATGTTCAAGCAGCATTGAGTAAGTTGTGTTCAACTATTTGTTTCAGGTCAGAGAACTCATCAAATAAATCTACAAAAACTCTGGGTGATTCCTACATGTGTCTAGGCTCAACTAGATTTATTTTAGATTATTCTTTTACTGTTAGAATGGTCAATTAAATTAAGAAACAGCAGGATACGCATGCATTTGTGAATCTGGAATTTCTAACATGGCTGTACTAAAATGATGATATCTAGCAAACCACACATCGGAATTCAAATCCACAAAAAAGGCCAATAAACTAGACATCAGAGGCTAAGTTTCATGTTCAGAAAGTTAATTCAAATTATGACATTAGCATGATTGAAAATCTGATTCAAAATGAAACAACTAGCAGTCCAAAAATTGTTTTAACATGAAAGGACAATAAATAAATTATACGATCACATGTAGCATGAAAATTGGTAATCAAAGTGATCCTAGGTGTCAACATGCAAATTTCTAATTTTAAGATACAATTATCACAGGCATGGTATCAATTCATTGATCAAATTCAATCTAACACATTCAATTTAACATGTCCAACTTATCAAGTAGTTCTATGCATGAATCTAGTTATTTAAATGTGTATATGCATGAAACAATGAGGATTACGTTTTACATCAAAGAGACGGCATGATGTTAAGAATACGTCGGGTTAGCTCGTGTAAATCCTCGATAAACTTAATAGAATTGTCAAAGCAGTATGATAACAAATGGGACTGGATCTACTTGCAGAGATCAAATAAACTTGACCAAAATAAAATATTAGTTCAAGAAGAGACTTGCCTATTAATTAGTAGGTTCGAATAATATGGAATAATGTGATCGGAATCCCGGGCGACGATCCACAAGAACACGTGCGAAACCCGTGCAAAGAATCAACAGAAAAGCAAACAACAACAACAACAACTCGGTGAAACTCCACACCGGATCGGCCCAAAATAGCAAACAGCGGTCTCAGATCCGTTGTGTGCCAAACACAGAACACTGAAATCAGCCAATGGGTGATCGTCTTCAACCTCGACAGAGAGAGAGAGAGAGAATGGGTGCGACTGCCACGGGGATCTGGACGACAGCAGAGCGGCGCAACGACTGAAGACGACGACGGAGGCCACGCTACGGTCGAGAAGCAACGCAGCAGCGAGACTCCGACGAGCACTCTCCGTTTTGCTCGAAAACAGAGGAAGACAATGCCGACGACTTCGAGGCTTGGACGGCGATGCTAGGGATCTGCGGTGGATGCGAGGGTGAGCGGTGAGGGACGGCGAAGACGGGACGACACGACGGTGGATTCGACTGGCAGCAAAGCAATGGGTTTCGACAGGAACAGGGGATGGGTTATAGTGGGATGGGATGACGATGGGGGGTTTGATGGTGACGAGGTTGACAAGGGGATGGGTCGAAGGGAGGAAGGGAGAGCGACGAGGAGATGGGCGATGGGTTGGTTGATTGGTTGCGGTGGATTCTTGGGCGAGGACAGGGATGGTGGAGGCGGGAATGATGAGGAGCGGAGGTCTTGACGAGGGGAAGGCGATGATGAAGGGGGCAATCGGAGAAGTGGCAGGATTGGGTTTGAAGTAGCAGAGAGGGAGAGAGAGCGGGATGGACGGGGATGAACAGTAGGAGGGGGGGGCTTCACAGGAACTAGGGGTTAGGGTTAATGACGGCTAGGGTTAGGGAATAGGATTAGGGTTTATTAATAGAAGATTAGTATATATGTAGGGGAAAAGTAGGATATTGGGTATTGGGTAATTGAGTATAGATCCAATAAGATAAAATACATATATAATACAATTGATCAATACAATCCGAATACAAGAAGTAAGATATCTGATATAATATAGTTTGTATTACGTAAATTATTTGAAACAAATTAAAACACAAATATTAAATAATAAGGGATTGGATTTAATAATCAATAATAATAATCACCATAGCCAAAAGAACACTAAAATAACCATGTCAATAAAATAATAATAGTAATATCAATCAATCAATAAGAATAAAAAGACTATCAATAATAATAGTGACGATAGTAATAATAAAATATTAATAATAATAGTAATAACAAAATAGCAATAAATAATACCAACAACGACAATAGCAATTAGGAAAATAATAGCAGTATATAGAAATATGAATTTATGGAAATAGTCCCAATAGTAACAATAGTTTTGAGGGTTAAAATGCAAATAGTTGATCAAGTAGAAATGGAAACAAAGTTTATTCGAAGTAAATATAATTATTGTTTAAGAAATTGTTTTAACTAGGAACTCAAAACGAATTTAACAATAACAATTTTATAAATATCGAGATACAGAAAAATACTCATGAAAATTCGTGTTTGCGGGAATAGGGGTTACGTTACTTCATCTTCACTTAGTTCCTAATTCTTAAGTTTGAACATGAATAAATTATACTACTTAGAGCTAGTTTACCCTCTTACCGGTCTTACACAAAAATACCGAGAACGATAGCCCATATTGGCCTCTTCTCAAAAATCAATTATTCATTTTCATTATTTTTTGCCGGTACCTGGGTATCACTAAGCTTCTAGAATCAACATCTTCGCATGTTCAACAACTTGCGGTACTCATACCCTTATAATTCTTATTCATGTATTCATAATTCATTCAAATTCTTTCATCATTCGTATTTATTCATCAATAAGTACAATCTCAACATTTTCATTTTCAAAATATACTTTTCATTCCCTCAAAAAAAAAAAAAATATGCTTTTCATATTCATCAAAACCTTCTCAATACAAGTTAATTAAGATTAAAACATAATATCTTAAAATTCATCATTGAAGACTCAACTCATCATTTTCCTTCGATTTATTTTAAACCGATTCCTAACATCATTAACCATATATATATTTTTCCTGAGTTCACATCTCATCTAAGAATGAATAAGATCTTTATTTTCCCAAAATATAATTTAAAATAGCGAGAATATATTTTCAATCACCTCGTTTAAGTATCATTTGCAAAAGAGTAAATTCAAAATTAGAAACTGCATTTCATGCTATTTGTAAAAATAATAGAAAATCATATACTTCACGAAACTTTGCATTATTTATATCAAAATAAAGGTGTAAAAGTCTACTACAATTTCTTAGTTATAAGTTTCCTCAAAATATTGTATCTATAACTCTGAATTCTTCGAAGTATATAGTATGGTCGAAATACTAAAATACTGTCAATTGTACAGTCTTGAAAAATTCATATAAAATTCAGTTCTTTGTTAAAATTTGATTTCTTAGAATTTTCAGAAAGGTTAACGAGTCTAATACAACTTCTTAGTTTTGACTTTTCTCAAATTATTTCATTTACAATGCTGAATTGATCAAAAACCGAAATGTGTACAAATTTCCAGCAACCAATCAATTACTAACCAATTATGTGTTTAGATTTTATTAAAATAGTAAACGACCTCCAAATCTTTTGAAAATTTAAAGGGACATTTCTGACACATACAAGATGCCCTCAAAAAAGTTTTAGCTCTAGATTTGATGTAATTTATTAAATAAATTTTTCTGATGGGAAAACAAAACTTAAAACACTAACTTTTCTTGGCTTGAATTAGTAACTTTGTGTACAAATTTATATGCATATCATTTAATCTAATCATGATGTACTACCACTACCATACAATCAAATAGCATCATTTCAACTTATTTACATAACCTTCTTTCAATTAGCATGCATTTTCATTCTAAATATCATTACCACAAATTAACCACTACTCATATGTATAAACAATTTTAAATATTAATTTTTCTACACATGCAATATATTTTACTTTAGAAAGCAAGAAAGAACACTCACCTCAATGAAGACCATAATGTAGAAGAAAATTCTTAGAAGTTGCTCCTAGCTCCAAGAATGGGAATCCCTTCTCCTCCTAACAAGCATTCCAAGTAAGACTCAAACAACTCTCTTTTTCTTTTCCTCTCTTTCTTTTCTTATCTTTCTTATCTTTTCTTTTATTTTTGTTTTTGGTGCAAGATTTCATGAAGATGGGGGGTGGTATTTATAGGGTTTGAGAAGACTATTCTAAGACTCAAATTAAGTGTTCAAATTCATAACCTACATAACCCCCGTCACTAATTGTCCACTCACCATTACAACCACAAACTCTCAACTCTTCTTCTTCCTTCATGAATTGGCCAGCCATGGATTTTCCACATGTGCACAGTTCTCATTTAGTTAGTTCTTATTCATTTGATTGTACATGTTGTTACATGACAGGTGTAGGATCAAAATATTTATTAAAAATGTAGATTAACTAATGGAATTTTCTTTTATTTTTTTTTCTAATGGGCTTTAAGATGATCTTTAGGCCTTTGGGTTTTTATTAAAAAGAAATAAACAAAATTAGAAGAAAAAGTGTGCATGACATCTTAGAAAATTTTAGAAATAAAATGCACATAAAATTTTACGTGCGATGCACAGGCTAAATATTAAAAAATAATTTGAGAGAACGAAAAGTAGTCAAAATAAAAAACATGTATATTTAATAATGTAACGAATATTTCATGTAAATGAAAATTTACGTAATCGACATGTTTATTGAAAACATGTGCAATGTACGTAAAACACAAAGATTAAAATAAATATTTTGAGTTGGCTAAAAATAGAATTGAAATGAGTTTTGAGAAAACGGAAAACATATAAATAATCAGAATATAAGATACGTCTGATATTTATATAAAAATATGTTATGAATATTACTCGTAACGGTACAATTTAATATAAATGCGTAACACACGAGGGTAAAATTGTCATTACTCAATTTTGCGGGGTGTTATGTCAATATTGCGGTGCCTCTACGGTATCCACATGAACGGATCAAATCAAGCTCTCCCTCATGCCGCGGTGATAGCTGCGGGAAAGGGATGTTCCTCACGATCTTTCTCTATCACAATTTCTATGACTGCTAGGGTTTTCTCATGTGATTCTTTTCCACAGATACATATCATATATATAGCTGCAAAAAATCACCATAAGAGAGTAATGAGGCTGTTGAACTCACAATCTGACCTGGTTCAGATTCGTGTGTGAGCCTTTGAACTTTAGTCAGCCCATTTAATCTAATTAAATGTCCAACCAATGTTAGGAGTCAAAGTCTTACTTGGATCCCCAATTAAATTTATCTTATGAATTTAAATCCCAATTTCGATTCATTCTAAGTGTGTGACCCTGTATGTTTCCGTTACGTTGACAATAAACTAAAATCATATTCAAGTATTACAAACAGTGAGCGGTATCTAGCAGTACATCATTGCTACTCAAGTAACGAGAAGGTCAGTGATTAGACATAACCTATCCGTGACCAATATTTTCATATAGTTTAGTCCCTTTGTCCAGATATCTTAATTGACCACAAGGCATAGAGCATGTCATCATTGTTAGTTCAATCTTTGTTTTCTTGATGTCCGAGTAGACTTACTAAAACAAATGAGCTCAATATCTCATATTGACTCATTTGAGCATGACCATATATTTTGCAGTCTTACTCAATTAAGGGGCCCATAGATATCGCTCATTTTATGTAAGAGGGACAAATCCTATCTAAGACACTCACATCCCTCCGCATGATTTTTAGTATATACAATAGTAGACTTTATAATCACCTTATTACATGCAACGTTTAACGACATTAAAACATATAACTTCTCGTGTAGGGAACCGTAGTGACTTCAAGTCAAAGGACTACATACACCACGGTCACTGTGAGAACCGCTTATGACACTCACATAATGATTCATATAGCATTCTCATGGTAGGTCAGTCCAGGATATTATTACTCTAATATGTACCCATGTGAAGACTTGATATCTCATATCCATGACCCATGAGATATTGTCATCAGTCTACGCACATACTAGTCTCTATGTATTATTGTTGTCCTAATTCATAATAATACTTGACTATGGATATTTAAGAATAGTGTTCTGATTACAACCAATAGGAACTCACAATCAAGTCATGCACTTGATATCCTATTGTATTGAACCTACTATTCTAAGTACTTTATTATGTTTATTTAATCACAATAAACAACACAATAAATGAAATACCTCATATATGAAATAAATATCATGATACAATGTAAACTAGTAATTTCAATCCACAACTGGCTTCTAGGGCATACACCAACACGAAGGACCCCGAATGCTTCTTGCAGATATTTCACATGATCCCGACCCTTGAGGCTTTAATGAGCATGCCGTCTACATAAACCTCCATGTTCCGACCTATTTGATTTTTGAAGACCTGGTTCATGAGTCTTTGATATGTTGCTCCGACATTCTTTAGGCCGAAGGGCATGACGCAGTAGCAATATAGCCCTTATTCGGTTGTGAAAGATGTTTTGGGGATGTTCAGGGACTACATCTTGATTTGGTTGTAGCCTGAGAAGGCGTCCATGAAACTGAGAAGTTCATGCCCGGATGCTGTGTTGATGAGGGCATCAATATTCTGGAGGGGGAACTGATCCTTCGGGCAGGACTTATTGAGGTGTGTGAAATCGATACAGATCCTCCACTTCCCATTGGCCTTTTTTACTATCACGACATTGGCCAGCCACTCGGGGTAGCTCCCCTCCTGAATGAATTTGACGGAGAGGAGTTTCTGTACTTCCTCTTTAACCGCCTGTTGCCGATTTGAAGCGAACTTGCGACGTGTCTGCTGCACTGGTTTCGAGTCGGGCGAATGCTCTATTTGTGCATGATAAGATCTTCGGAGATCCTAGGCATATCTGAGGGGACCCAAGCAAATAGGTCCTGATTTCGGTGGACGTAGTCGACGATCTCGCTCTTAGGTCTGGGGGGAGAGATCGACTCACTTGGAAGCATTTGGATGGATCATCATCTGAAAATGGAACCTCCTCCAGTTCATCGGCAGGTTCAGAACCGATCGTACTTCTTTTGAAGGGGAGGTCTAATGCATCGAGGGGAAGGACCGTAACTCCCATAGCAACCATATAGCAAGTTCGAGCTGCCTCCTGATTGCTCCGGACGATACCTAATCTGCGCTCAGTGGGGAACTTCATCTTCATGTGGTACGCTAAGAGTACTGCCTGGAGGGACGCGAGGACGAGTCGGCCGAGTATGGTGTTGTAGGCAGCTTGGAAGTTCACCACCATGAAGCCCATGATTTTCGTACAGAAAATTGGGGTCTGCCCGGCTATCACGTCGAGGGTCACGACTCCTTCAATTTGAACGGGGGCTCCCAAGAAACCTTGGAGCGTGTACCCCATCCGCTTCAACCTTTCCCTGGGGAATTTCAGAGCGTTAAAGGCCGATATGAACAGAACAATCACCAACACCTTTGACTTAGATGAGTCCTATTTGGCGACCTGCTTGTTGATGGATAGGAACTATCTTAACTCCCTTTGTCAACCAGTATAAGGCCGATCTCGTGATTAGCTAAACCGAGGCTGATGACAAGAGCATCACAATGGGGGAGCTGGACACCCTTCAGATCTTCGTCGGAGAATGTGACTGATAATCCTCTGCCCTTAAGGGGTGGTTGATGGTGGACTGCGTCGACTTCTCAGATGAAAGCCTTGCGGGATGTGTTGGAGTCTCTGCCCATTTGTCTGCCGTGAATGCAGTGGAGAATAGCCAGACCGTCGGCTCCTTCTGGGCCCGGGCCCGTTGTCGGACGCTTGCCTGCTCTTCGAGGAAGGGAGGCTCCTCTAGCATTTTTGGTAAACTCAACCAGATAGCCTATCTGTATGAGTGCTTCAATCTCCTCTTTGTGAGTGCAACAATTCTCGGTCTCGTGGCTGTGGTCTCGATGGAATTGACAGTAGAACCTCCGGTCCCTTCTCTTGTTGATGTTGTTGGATGGCAGGGGATATTTGACCATCCCCTTGTCCTCGATTTCCATAAGAATGGTCGAAATATTCGCCATGAGTGGGGTGAATCTCTCAAACCGAGGAACTGGAAGTGGACATCTCTGACCTTTGGGGTCCTTTTGCAATATTTTTAGGGCCTCGGATTCATCGACTTTCCTTTTTTCCTTTGGTGGGGTTTCCTTCCACTCACGGGGACGTAGGACTTCCTCTGCTCGGATATATTTATCAACCCTGTGGAGGAGGTTGGGAAAGTCGAAGGAAGGTTTCTTGGCGAGGGAGGCCTTCAGTTGTTCGTGGCGGACATTGTGTCGAAATGCCGTTGAGGCGACTGCGGCATCGAGGGAGGAGATTGAACTGGCTTCAGCTGTGAATCTTCGAACGAAAACCCAAAGTGGTTCCCTATCCTTCTGCCGCAGGTCCAGGAGAGACGCGCTCATTTTCTCCGCCTTGTGACTAGTCACGAAGTGCGCGAGTAAATTCTCTTCGAGCTGATCGAAAAAGAATATTGAACCAGGGACGAGCTTTGAATACCATTCCCGAGCAGGGCCACATAGGGTGGTAGAAAAGGTGCAACATAGGAGAGGATCTAAGGTGCTGTGAATCATCATGAGGGTCTTGAACCCCTCTATGTGATCAGCTGGATCCACCTCTTCGTTGTATGTATCGAACTGCGGTGGTTTAAGTTTCTCGGGATGGGGGCTTCAAGAATTCGGATGGAAAAGGGGGGTCGGGACGATTTGTGACCCCGACCGAGCTGTGCCTCATTCTCGCCTATCGGAGCAAGATGGTCCTCCATCTCTTGGAGCCGTCCCTGGACGACATCCTGCCGATTTTCGGATCTGGTCAAACTGTGGATTCTTCTTCTCTGGATTCCAACGTTTTCCTCGCCTGGGCATCGTCCGTCTCGGACTCCTCCACGAAATGCTCACAGGACTTCAACCTGGAACTCTTGGAACTCGGCACGGGTGATGTGACCATCTCTATCGTGGTCATTAGGGTGTCGACAATCCCTTGGGGAACAACTACCTCGTTGGCCCCGAGACCGCTAGACGCTGCGACTCGAAGCAGGATTCGAGGGTGCGGTCTCACCCCTTGATCAACTGAGTTAGTTTTTGGAGGTCCCCTTGGTTGGACCGATTGATGATGATGTCCCGGAGTTCCCCACCACAAATTGATCAACCGGTCCTGTGGTTGAGTGGGATGTGCTCGGAGCTGGTCTCTGGTGATTCTCAGCCTGCTGTCTCCACAACCCTTGGGCGTTGGAGGGGCTTTGGACCGGTGGGGGAGGAGAGACTAAAAATCCTGCAGTAGTGGACTTCTTAGTTTGGGGAGCCATGGGAGCGAGTGGCTTTGGATTGAGACTTGGGTCGGAGCGAAAATAAAACTTTTCTTCGGTCTGGTCGGAGGTTTCCCACAGACGGAGCCAATCTATTGCGATCTTTTTCTTAGGAATGTGGGAGCAACAGATAATGTGAGTTCTTAGTTTTGTGGAAACTGCGATAATCTTGTCCTTCACTTCGGACCCGGGTGGATATTGGATGAGTACGACGATCAATGGACGATCCGACAGTAACTTGGATTCCTCGAGAACAGAATGCTCAGAACAACACCCTATCCAAGCTAACCTCCTCCTCCTTTGAAGGATTGGAACACACTGTCTTAGTGGAGGTTCTCCTCAAACCTAACATCGAAGCCACCGAGCCTCTTGAGGTCAACTTCATCAATCCGCTCGCATGAGAAGCTACTTTGATGGATCCAATCCTAAACTTCCTAAAGGCAGGTGAGTTACCCAAGGATCCATCTGAAGCCAGAAAGGTTCGAGCTCGTTCAGAGTGGTTCACACTCATTGACGACACACTTTTCAAACTCTCGTACACCAAAGTAGATATGAGATCCTATCTCTGCTGCCTAAGTCCCCAGGAAGCCAGATAATTGTTGGAAGATATACATGAGGAATTGGCAGCTGTCACATGGGCAGTCGAGCACTTCTAAGAAAAATACTCAACCACGGGTATTACTAGCTGACCCTCCTTCAAGATGCTCAGGACCTCGTGAAGAAATGTGACCCCTGTCAAAGGCATTCCTCCATTCGACACACTCTCCAAGCCAAGCTGAAATCACTAGCCAGTCTGGTCCCCTTCACTATGTGGGGAATGGACCTGGTCGATCACTTTCCTATGGCGACCAGCCAAAAATGTTTCTTCATCGTCTCCGTAGACTACTTCACTAAATGGGTCGAAGCCGAACCACTCTCCATCATTACCGAGCATCGGTCCCAGCAATTCTTTTGGAAAAACATCATCTGCCTATTTGGTATTCCTCGGATACTTGTAACCAACAATGGTACCCCCCCAGTTCACCGGTAAAATCTTCCACAATTTTTACCGACTTGGGGATCCAACAAAGGTTCTCTTCATTCTCACACCCCCAATCTAACAGCCAAGCCAAGAACGCCAACAAACAGATCCTAGACGGACTGAAGAAGCACCTTGATAACTCGCCAAAAGGCCTGTGGGTAGAGGAACAGCCAAGCGTCCTCTAGGCCTACCGAACCACAAAGAGGATCCCAACAGGTGAATCCCCATTCAACCTGACTTTCGGGAGCAAAGCAGTCATTCTATTGGAGGTTGGTTCCCATCTCCCAGCATAAGCTTCGATGAAGGTTCCAACTCCATTGGTCTAAGAGCCAGCCTCGATCTCCTTGACAAGGTTCGTGAGAGGTCGACCATCATAAGGAACATCTACCAACAGAGAGTTGAACGCTTCTATAGTCAGAAAGTACAATCGACCAACATCAAAGAGGGCAATCTTGTGCTCCGAAGGCTCGCCATTTCCAAACCCCTTAAAAATGGGAAAACTTGCTCCAAACTGGGAAGGTCCTTATAAAGTCTCCAAAGTGGTCTGTCCAGGGACTTACCTACATGAAGACCTGGGGGGCAGGGCAGTTAAGAGAACATAGAATGTAGAGCACCTGATCAAATTCTATAAAAGCACTTAAAATGAACTAGACTCGTAACAAAACAAATGTAATAAGCGCCACCTTTTTGTGGCCATCAAATAAAACCAATTTTAGTTTTGCCAATCAATCGCCTACTCCTCGTCACTGCTAAATCTAAACCTCAGAAAGAGTGCCTCATAATAGCACATCGATTCTGAGTCTTACCTCAGAAAGAGTGCCTCGAAAGAGCACCGCGACTCTGAGTCTTACGCGGTTCACACTGCTAAATTTAAACCTCGAAAAGAGTGCCTCGAAAGAGCACATCGACTCTGAGTCTTACGCAGTTCTCACTGCTAAATCTAAACCTCAAAAAGAGTTCCTTGAAGGAGCACCTCGAGTCTGAGTCTTACTGTAATACCCTGATTTTTCAATTAATGAAAAATTATTTATTTTGCACGTGTTGTGCACGTGCAATAATTTGTTTGGATTATTTTATCATGATGCGTATATTTAAATATATTTTTCTTCAAATTATTTTAGTACAAAAAGCCTTTCTTTAAAGCCTTATTTCAATTTAATAAAAAGCCTTTTCTTAAAAAGCCCAAAAGTATTTTATTTTATTTATTTTATGAACTATTTTGGCCCACAAAGAAAGCCCATGAATTAATTTATTTTAATTAAACTTGTCATGTAGAAGACTTTTTTTTACTAAATTATTTTTATACAAATTTAAAAATGTACAAGTTTGGCCTAGTTGCATGCACGTGCACTACACGTACACGTGCAATGCACACTCTCTCTCCTAGGCCGGATTCAATCTTTTTGGAGGGATTTTCAAAATTTGTCATGGAGAACATGGTGGTAGTTTCTTAGTTGTGGGTAGTTTTCCTAACTCCTACCTTAATCTAAGCCCTTCATCCAACAACCACCAAAACAATCTTGGCCCTCCATCTCACTCATTTCCTAGTATAAATACCCCCCCCCCTCTCATGGCTAATTTTCATATGCAAAGTGTATTTCAAAGTTATAGTATTATCATAGTGTGAGTTATAAAAGATAAGAGAGTTGTGTGGGTTTTTGGTTGCTTGGAGTGGCCGGCATCACAAGGAGGGAAGCATTCGGATTGGGCTAGAGGAAGCATTCGGCTTGGATTGGAAGCTTGGAGTTGGTGCACTCTTTTGGCTAGGAGGAGGTGCTTTCATCTACAAGGACTTGGTTGCTTTTGTTTGGGTTTTTCTCTCCAATTAAGGTAGGTAAACATTTCATATTTCTAAAGTAGGTCCATGCTAAGTTTCAACCATCAAAGATGCATGAAAAATATTAATAAGAGCCCACTTGAATTGAGTAGTTAGTATGTGAATGGTTTGGAATGTGATGATTAACTTATATGGCTCTAGTGTTAAAATTAAGTTGTATGTAGATTGCTCCATGTTCATTAATATGAAGTTATGATGGTAACTAAATTTAATTGAGAATGTTGCTATTGTGATTAGAGACATAATGCATGCTTGTTAATTGTGAAATTGAGACGAATTGACTTTTATGTTGATATGGATATGGACTATTGAACTCACATGTATATTGGTTGAGTTAAGAACTAATTTCAGTAAATTATCACTATGAAATCATTTAATAAAAGACTAGTAGATCAATTATTTTGGCAATGTCGAAAATACAATGTATTGTAGTTTAATAAATGACTTTTTGATTTGGGTGTAAAAACATACACTTCATTAGTACAAAAATTATTTTTTTCCCACTGGTATGAACTTACATGAATGAGGATTTAATCTGGAAGTTTTTAGAAAATTTTATCAAAGCAATAAGAAACTATGGTTATTTGAATATCGAGTTATTTCTAAAGCAGTACGAATATAATACAAATGGATTTTTTATTGGGTTAGTGACAACCCGAGCCAGTGGCTCAGGTGGTCTTGGACTGCGGTTTGCTTCTCTGGTTTGCACAGTTCGAATCCCAGTATTCACACCCTTTTTGTTTAAATTCTCAAAAACTAGTTAACAGCGAACCGAGAGTATGTATTACTCTCAGTCGCTCATATAGCGTGTTCAGCGACCGGCCCAGTGGTCGGGGCTCTGTGCTGTCTTGGTGCTGTGCCTGGTTCGAATCTTGGGATCGGCATATATGAAAAATAATTTTTTTGGGGGTTTTTGAAGTCCAAAAATTATGAAATAAATATGGTAATTCTCATAAAAATACAAGGAATTTTATAAGAGTGATTTGGATATTATTTGAATGAAATACAATATGGTTTGTGAACAAAAGGCATAATTAGAGCTTTGGTTATAAGATACATATTTATGGAATTTATAACTTATAAAGATTAAGTGAGATAGGCTAGTATAAAGTAATTGGCAAAAGTACTTGTGGTGTGACATGATTTTATTTATTCTCATTTGTGAGTATTGTGCAAATGTGAAGTATGAAGGTTACTAGTGATATTATGAAGTTGCATGAATTCATGTATGATTATGAAATTAAAATCATGAGTTATGAAAGGGAAAAAGAAATTGTTGGCTATACATATGAACTTTATGAGTTAGAAGTATTCATTATGGACTTGTGAATAAAGTGCAATCATGAATTGAAAAAAAAAAAAAGAACATGCATGTGAGTTTGAGAACTCGACATGGAAATTGTTATGAGTTGAAGATTGTGAAATGAAATTTGAAATAGAGTAGCTAAGTCTCCCCGGCATTGAGAAAAATGAATTGAGATGAAATTAGACCAAGGTTGGTCATGATGAACAAATGAATAAGTCCGGTTGATGGAGAGGCTAACTCTAGAGATTATTTTGTTCATGATTTTAAAATTAAACTAAGGACTAGTACATAGTGGAGACGTGATGAAAGTAGAAGAAAAACACGAGTATGGGGGCCATCGGATAGCGGTGTGAGAGCGATCCACAGGCTGCCTGCTTGATGCGTCAAGACATGGCGTGGGCGCTACTCCGAAATTATCGTCCCGTTGGCGACGCTCGTGGGATGTTCGAGTGGCTATGGGTGGTGCCATCGTTCCATGGCGGAGGCTGAATTGTCCATAGGTTGCCTGCTCGATGCGTCGTGACAGTGCGTGGGATTCCCCTCCAGGCTGCCTGGACATGGGCTCATAGATCATAGGACATCTAAGACACTACCGTAGTTACAGTAGTAGACTAAGACGTAACGGGGGATTGAACCCTATAAAGATGAAGAACGAATAAGGGCTTGCCCTCGGACCTATGTAGTATGGGATGCATAGAATCCGAACAAGTGTGCATAAGTGTCATGTAACATAATTAACTGCATTAAGGACTAAGTGCACAATCACAACACGACATCAATAGGGTAGTCCCTTTAGTTTGAATTGTGACAAGTTTGTGTTTGCTAAATATGAAAAGTTAAGTTATACTATTTCCGGCATAGAGAGGATGGCCGTGTATAATGTTCGTCGGTTGAATAAACTGACGTACCCACAGTCTTATATGCAGGTATATGTCTTGTTAAAGATTAAAGAAGAATGGATGCTTAAAGATTGTATCATTGTTGTTGTACTTTATTTCAATTGTTGTAAAATTTACTTCCGCTGTGCAAAAGAAAAGATGTAATTTGATGTAATCTCTGATGTATGATGAAAAGTTTTAATTTCCCTGTAAAATTGTACTAAAGAAGGTGAAAAGATCCTGTAGAACATCTCGAATTCAGTGTATTTGGGATTCGGGGCGTTACACTTACGCAGTTTTCACTGCTAAATCTAAACCTCGGAAAGAGTGCCTCAAAAGAGCATCTCGACTCTGAGTCTTACGTAGTTGTCACAGCAAAGTCTAAATATTAAGAAAGAGTGCATCGAAAGAGCACATCGACTCTGAGTCTTACGTAGTTCTCACTGCTAAATCTAAACCTCGGAAAGAGTGTCTCGAAAGAGCACCTCGACTCGGAGTCTTACGCAATTCTCACTTCTAAATCTAAACCTTAGAAAGAGTGCTTCGGAAGAGCACCTAGATTCTGAGTCTTACACAGTTCACACTGCTAAGTCTAAACCTCAGAAAGAGTGCCTCGAAAGAGCACATCGATTCTGAGTCTTACGCTGTTCTCACTACTAAGTCCAAACTATGGAAAGAGTGCCTCAAAAGAGCACATTAACTCTGAGTCTATGCAATTCTCACTGCTAAATCTAAACATTGGAAAGAGTGCCTCGGAAGAGTACCTCAATGCTGAATCTTATGCAGTTCTCATTGCTGAATCTAAACCTCAGAAAGAGTGCCTCGAAAGAGCATCTTAACTCTGAGTCTTACGCAGTTCTCACTGCTAATTCTAAACCTCAGAAAGAGTGTCTTGAAAGAGCACCTCGACTCTGAGTCTCGTGCAGTTCTCAATGCATGTCCAAACTTCGAAAAGGGTGTCTCGAAAGTGCGCTTCGACTCTGAGTCACGTGCAGTTCTCACTGCCAAGTCCGAAGGTGCCTCAAAAGAGCGCTTCGACTCTGAGTCTTGTGCAGTCCTCACTAATAAGCCTAAGCCTCGGTAGGAGCACCTCGGTTCCGAGTACTAAGGTGTTCTTTCCCTGCTACATGCAGAATGCAAGAATTGCCCCGAGCTCGAACTCAAAGCGAATCTCTCCACTACCGAGAACTCAACATCTCAAATCTAAAAAAAATGTCAATTTGTAGTAAAACGATTCACTTTATTGATCGAGAGATGATTATAAAGTCAGCGGTCAGTCCGCAAAAGGCATACAAAATACTGAAAGCTAACTTACATCTACACACAATTCGCTTTGTATCCTGAAATGACTCCAATTCACTCCCCACCATGGCACTCCTCGCCTCATCTACGTCCACTATCGACCTATTGGATGGAGGAAAAACACGAAAGCTAGGATCATCCTTCAGGTCTCCAGGGTACGTTCGATGAACTTCGCCCGCATGAGCACCCCTCGAGTTTCACTCACTGGACCAGCCCCGGTGTCACCAGATTTGGCCTCATCTTCGGCCCGGCTGTGGCCTTCTCCTTCGGAATTGGAGATCCCAATAATGTTCACCACCGGTCGGGCATGTTCGTGTGTGTAACACCCCGCAAAATTGAGTAATGAAAATTTTGTCTCTCGTATGTTACGCACATGTATTTTGTACCGTTACGGGTAATATCCGTAACGTATTTTAATATAAATATTCTCTACCGGTTTTGTCTTTCGATTGTTATATATATATATAATTTTCATTCTCTCAAATTCGATTATGTATTTGAATTTAAATTTTAACTCAAATATCAAATATTCTATTTTTACGTGCATTGCACGTGCTCTTAATACACGTGTCGATTACGTATATTCTACTGTTACGTGTAATATTATAAAATTTCTACGTATTTCAATTATTTATTTTTATAACTTGTTCGAATTCGTTTTATAAATCGAAATTCATTTTTCTCCTATTTTGACTTAAATATATTTTATACGTGCGATGCACGTGTTTTCTATGTACGTGTTGATTACATTGTGGTATATATAAAATTAATGAAATATATTTTTCGTATGTTATATTTTGATTATTTATAAATATTTTTCCGTTGATCAAGTCTATTTCGTAATTGAAATATCATTTTACATGTGACGTGTTGGTTGATCAAGTCTTCATACACGTGTTGGTTGTATTCTCTTTCAAAATAAAATTTATGAAGTGTGTGTGTTTATTTTTATTTGAGCATGAAGACTCTAATTATAATTAAATTAAACTAGTTCTATTAAATACTTATCACATATTATAACATATGCATTTAATTTAAATAAAAACTCTTAATTGTGTGCACGCACGTAGCACGCACGTGCACGTGCTTTCTCACTCTTGGATGGTTGGCCGGGATGTGAGTGGAGGTGGGTTTTTTTTTTTGATTAGTGGGTATTTAATTAGAATTAGTGGGAGATTAATTAAATACTCATTAATTAATTCATTCATTTATAACCACAAACCCCTTTCTAATCAACAAAGAGACAAAAAATGAACAAAAAAATATATTCACTACACCTTGCTATTTGCTGCCGAGATTGTTTGTTGGGGATTCCTTTCTTTGGGCTCGGTTTTCGAGGGGGCTTAGGAGCTCCTTTAGGAATTCATATCCACTAGGGAATTCTTCTTTTGAGGTGAGTGTCTCTTTATTTTCTAATTTAGTTATTTTGATGCATGAAATTGTTAGGAAATTGCTTGGTGTAATCTAGAATGTGATTGGTGAATTAATTTGAATGCATGCTAGATTAAAAAGATGAATAGTTGAAGATACAACATACAAAAGCTTCTAAAATAAATGTGCATAAGATTTCTTGTGTGTTAATATCATGTGTATTTGATCATGTATGTTAATTCTTGAATATTGGCTCATGTTAGATTTTCGCTACACCATAATTAAGTTGTATATGCAAAATTGAGAATGCATAGCAATTTCGAGGAATTTATGTTAGAATTGCGTGTAGATGTATGAGTATTTCATAATCTTATAATAATTGGTAGGGCATTCATACTAATTTTATGAATTTAAAACAAATTGTAGTCTAAATTGAATTCCAAGAATATAAAGGTTAAAGATTACATTATCTAAATTAATTTGAATAATTTCCAAGTTAAAATATATTAAATTAGAGTTGTTTTTCGTTTTGGAAACATTAAAGGTGTAGTGTATAGCAATATTCCAGAAAATAAAGAAAGAAGAAGAAAATTATAAGTTATGTGATTAGATTGAAAATAATTGAGAAACAGAGAGTTGGTATAAGAGGAGTTTAATAGAGATATAATCGATTGTGGCGTTTGGCTTCTTGGTTAGCGCGTGAAGGGGGTTTGACACCTCTGGGTTTGTGCGGGTTTGAATCTTGGGAGGCTCAGTTCTTTTTCGAAATTTTCATTTTTTATAAATTAACAGTAGATGAGGTTATAGAGTTGGGTTTTCTTCACCAATTGAGAGTGACCTAGTGGTTGTTGGAATCATTTGGGTAGCATTGGGTGCTGTGCGGTCTGGGGTTCTAACCCGGCTGTGTACATTTATTATTATTTTTATTATTTTAAGTTTTTTTCATGTTTTAAAAAATTGGGAAAATTGTAGAATTATCGTAGAATACTACTAGAACCTTGGGAAATAATTCTACACTATTAAAAGATATATTTGGGGGATAAAATGAATAACAACTGATTTGAATAAGAGATTTCTTATTTCTTACTAGACTTATATTATGAGATTTAATATGTGAATTAAGGAGAAAATTTAGGGATTGAGTTGAATATAAAAATTAATTTTGGAAATAAATAAATACTAATTTACTTTTTGATTAAGAAGGAAATTTTGATGATTTTGACTAGTGGTATTCTAAAAATTATATCATTTAGATTAAACTCAGTCTAAAGTTAATTTGAGTTTGTTAAAGAATAAAATTGGAAGTTGAATATCATATTATTTATAAAAAAGAATCTGTTGAATGTAATTATAACTTCATTGAGGATCCTATTAGAAGGGGGTGAATAAATCATCTATTTTACATAGAGAATGTTGATTTGAAATGTTGGATAAGACTATGCAAATGGTTATACAAATAACTGAGTTGTGTGAGCAAGAGAATAATTGGATATGTGAATGAATGAAATTTCAAAATGTGAATAAAGAGGGTATGGATAACCCATGATGTTGTGAACATGAATGGTGTTGATACTAGAGGCTAAGTGACCCAGAGTACCGGCAAAGTGATGAAAGTGATAATTAAATTTGAGAAGTGGCCAATATGGGTTATCGTTCTCGATATATTGTTTAAGACCGGTAGGAGGGTAAGCCAGCTCTAGATAGTATTATTATTCATGTCTAAATTTGAGGATAGGCACTAGAAGAAGATGTGATGAAACTTGGGCAAATAAGTTAGGTGCTTCTATCTAGTCTGACGGTGCATTCCTGGACTATAAACCCAGTCAGACGATTGATTCCTGAACTGTGGTTACTTGCGTAGGGAGACAAGCCTCAATTAAATCCGGGACTACGATTGATCGGACGGTGGATTCCGGGATCATGAATACTCAGGCGGATAGGAGGTAGATCTCCAATATATATATGTATATACCAGGGCTAGAGCAGTACTTACGGGATGTTTGCAAGATGAGGATTCAATGTAGTCTGAAGGTTGATTCTGGGAGTGGAATCCATACTCATGGAATGTCTAAACCTTGCTTTTGTTACCATAGTATAATTTTCATAACGAATGATTGAACCCTATAATGAGGAGTACGATAAGGGCTTGCCCTTGGACCTACGTAGTATGGGATGCATAGAATCCGAACAAGTATGCATTAGTGTCATCGTAATGTAATGTCTGCATTAGGCATTAAGGCACAGCATACACTGACATGATTAGGATAGTCACTTTTCTTGTCTGCATTCAAGTTTGTGTTTGCTAAGTTAAAGAATCACTGTATTATAGCATTGCCTCAGTTGTATGCAACTGACGTACCCACAGTTTCCTAGTTGCAGGATTGGACTTGGCATGGACTTGAAGTCACTATGATGAGTTGTTACAAGACTGAAGAATTTTCATTATTGCAGATTGTATTATATTCATTTAATTCTGCTATGTTATTATAAAGAACTGTAACGCCCCTGCCCCAAACTCAGAAAATTTATACAATTCATCAGAAAAATTATTTATAGTATAGTACAACTGCCTACCATAGACTGCGTCTCAAAAGGTGATTAATCGGATTGGTAACTCTTGATCATACGCTATATTATTTATTATTATTTTATTCTAGTTCATTCCCCGATATGGGACTATTCAGAGTCCCTATACCAGCTGCCCTTTTTTGTGTCACTAACGTCATCTAGTGGGCCCCTCCCACTCCCACGTCCCAACGCCACAGAGAAAATAGCTGTAGCGAACCCCTACTGCCTGGGCCCCAGCTAACGTCATCGCTGACATCGGCAGACAGACACAACACCTTTGTTCTCTCTCAACCGGTGGGCCCCCTACTTCTCTTTAATTACCAAACTGCCATCGCCTCTTTTTAATATATATATATATATATATATATTATATCTTTTAGAAATTACGGGGTGTTACATACACCCGCTTCAGAAATCAGCGTCCTCGCTGAGCACAGGGCAAGCACAATCTAGTGCAGGATCTACTTTCTAGCTGAGGTGGAGCATCGCTCTCCTATCCGCCCGATTATTTCTGATCCCGGAATCCACTGCCCGATCAATCATAATCCTGGATTTAATTGAGCTGCCCTCCTATCCGCCCGACTAATCATGATCTCGGAATCCACCGCCCGATCAATCACAGTCCAGGATTTAATTGAGGGTTCACCATAGTCCCGGAATCCACCGCCCGACTGGGTCTATAGTCCCGGAATCCACCGCCTGACTATATAGACATGCCCCACACTCGGTGTCGAAAGTCGGCTCTGATACCATTTGTAACGCCCCTGCCCCATACTCACGACAATTTATATAATTTATTAGATATTATTTATAGTATGGTACAACTGCCCATCACAGGCTGCATTTCAAAAGATGGTTAACTGGATTGGTGACTCTTAATCATAGGCTATATTATTTACTATTATTTTATTCTAGTTCAATCCCCGATATGGGACTATTCAGAGTCCCTATACCCACTGCCCTCTTTTGTGTCACTGACATCATCTAGTGGGCCCCTCGCACTCCCACGTCCTAACGCCACAGAGAAGACAAAGGCAGGGAACCCCTGCTACCTACGCCCCAGTTGAGGTCATTGCTGACGTCATCAGACAGACACAACACCTCTGTTCTCTCTCAACTCGTGCCCCCCTACTTCTCTTTAATTACCAAACTGCCATCGCCTCTTTTTAATATATATATATATATATATTATATTTTTTAGAAATTATGGGGTGTTACAAGAACAATATTGTAAATGAAAAAGTTTTAAATTGCTTGTATTTTTGTACGAATTTGAAGTAAAAATCTTATTTGTGCTACGAATTACCTGTATTTGGAATTCGAGGCATTATAGCCCGTGTCGACCCCGAATTCTCATAATAACTCCCCCTCAAAACGAGTCGGCTCAACAAATGGGCGGCCGACCCACTCCACGAAGAACCTGCATCTGACCTGCCAAGGTTGCCAGAAGAGGACGCGCCATCTGATTTTGCGATCGAAAAATCCAAAGTCTACGACTTTGAAGAGAGAAACTTCAGGAGAATAAGAAAAAGAGTCCTTCGCAGTGTTGAAAGGGGATCAAATTTATAAGGCGACTGGCTCTCGAACCATCGGCACATGCTGCCTCTTTGAATTTTGTGAACAACAGCCCAATCGAATTACCGTTGTCATGTATCGTCTCCTCGTACCCCGCAAAATATGACGGAAAGAAGGCCATGTTGACAGCAAGTCCCATCAGAAGACGTTCTGACATCCTAACTCAGATCGGCCTGAGCTTCCCATGAAGCACAATACCCGCCAAGTTCGCAGCTCGGACTCGTTCCGAACACCATTTCAACTTTTTCCCACAAAGCAATGCATCCCCCGTGATTCAGCAATCTAATGCCACTAGCACACCGAAACTTTTTCCCACGAGTTATCTGCTCCTCGGAAACGACCAATGACGCATTGTCGAGAGTTGAGGGCTTATGATATGGGGAAAATTATAAGTAATTTCCATCGTTGATTCTAGCACGAATCACGAAGCAATTAACTGGGCCCAGGCCAAACAGATCCAGGGTCTTTCCACAAGCCCATTCGCATGCCCCGGTGAGTCACCTACCGTTCGCGCAGGGTGATCCATCGGTTACGCCGTAACTGCACCCTCCTAAAATTACGGGGCTAATCAATTTCAGATCCGGAATCAATGGGATTTCGCCTGGACCTATAACTACAACAGCTACTGTATAGCTGCAGGTAACGACTCCTTCTCCACAGAATCCTCACCCAAAAATAGTTGTTTTCTAACTTAAGCATCGAAGGGTCTGTCGTTGTGAATACTCCCGGTGTTTTAGGCTTTATTTTGCAGGTCTGTGGAGCGGCCATCGATTGTCCTACTCAATATCCACCTAGGTCCGGAGCGAAGGATAAGATTATTGCGGTTTCCTCAAAACTAAGAACTCACATTATCTGTTGCTCCCACGCGCCCAAGAAAAAGTCCGCAACAGTTTGGTTTTATTTTATTTTGGTTGGATCTCTTTCGAGCTCTATCTCATTTATCAAAAAAAAAAAAAAACCTTTATAGCTGAGAGAGCTCCCAATAATCTTCGAGGATGACTCACAGCCATCCCAGGAATTAGGTGAAATTCATTCTACGAGTCTTTGAAGCATGAACTTATGATATTCAACCATCATAGAAGCATCATAAAAGCAAGAACTAACACAAACTAATATCTTTTTACAAACTTATGCTATTCAACCATCATACAAGGAGAAGCAAATAGCATAAATGAAGCAACCATCATATAAGGGAGAAGCAACCATCATTTTTTTTTTACAAACTAATGTTATCCATCACACTTCATGATGTTGCTGCTGCTTCACCTGCTGATGTTGCTTCTCAAGCTCATCCTGCTGTTGTTGCTTCACAAAAAAAACAAAAAAACAAAAAAAAAAACAAAAAAAACAAAAAAAAAACAAAAACAAATGAGAGCATGATTTCACCACTAACAGAGAGCATGATTTCCCAAGTAATAACTCGAACCAAATTAGCCAATTCAATCAATATGTTTAGGCTCAAACAAAAGATGGTTACAAACAATAGGTAAAATCTAGCAACTATAGTGCTGCAAAACAGTGTAGGCTCAGATAACCAAGTCAAGTGAAGTGCTTTGTTACTGTAATTTTGAATCAAGTACAAGTGTATCAAATGCATAAAATTGAGTTGTACTATGCCTGCATTATTATGCCATGCCTATTAGTTCCAACCCAATTTTTAGCACCCCACCTCTTCCAAGTATAAAAATAAAGGGACTAAATTGCCAAAATCAGAAACTGACTTGGGAAACAACCTAACTGAACATGAAACTGAAAATGATAAACTTCACAGAAACTGATGCTATTCAATTTAGGGGAACAAAAAATGTATGAAAAACATGAGCTATTCAACCATCACAGAAGCATGAACCAACACAACTAATTTTGTTTATTAACTGATGCTATTCAATCATCATATAAGGAGAAGAAACTAGCATAAATAAAACTGACTTGCAACACCTTCAGTTGCGCACTGACTTGGTAAATGGGGGAAACACAAAATAAAACTTTTAACTTTTTTTGTTGTCACTACCTACACACTCCAATTTTTTTTTAAAAAAAAATACAATGAGACTAAATTTAAAACATTACAGTGAATCAAACACTTCCCTTAATTCACATAATTGGCAGTGTAATCAGAACTTTCTTCAATGGAGGAATCCACCTATTATGCATTGAACGCACTAAACAATTGAACAATAAAGATGAAGTTAGTTGTTACCGCTGGATCTGGTGTGGGGGTAAACAGATGAGATTTGTGAGTTCGTGGAAAAACCTGAATAACGGATCCAAGCCTGCTGATTCCTGCCACTAACCTGCAAGGAAGTGCGATACCTCAGGGTTGATTCCGGCAACGCACCCTCCAACGCTCTTGTCAGTAACCAGTGATGATTAAGAAAGAGCTTAAGTTGGAAAAAGAGTGATTATCTGGTCACAGTGGTAGGTAGGAGGTATTTATAGTCGCCATGGGAGTCTGATTAGGGACCTGATTTCTTGTGAAACCGTTAGGAGTAAAATCCTCATAATTAGTTTAGGAAACTGATCCCTGATTCCCGGTGAGAGGATAACTGCAAATCAGGCCCGTTGATTTAGTCAAATCAGTGACCCTGATCTCCTCTTGCTGGTCTGGGTTTGTCTTGGGTCGGGACCCGTACCCAGCTGGAGTGGATCCATTTCGTGGGTTATTGGATCTGTGAAGGGGAGATCCAGTGCCCGCTTAGGGTCCATCTATATGCGAAATTACCGTTTTACCCCTGAGTTTCAAGATACGTTCCCAATCTGGACGGTTCCAATTTAACCCATTTTTAGCCATATCACGAGCCCCCCACTCCTAAAGACTGAGTGTGATCATCCTTTGAGGAGTAGTTTAACTGTTTTAGTGGCTAGTGGAGTTGTATCGGAGTCCGAATGGAGGGTTTTGAATCTCGAAGGGGGTAGTGAGGTGATTTTTGAAACTGTAAGCTGTTCCGAAGCCTTGTTGAATATTCGACGGTTTTTATCTATTTTTCGGATTATTTATTTAATTTTGCGATGTGTTAACCAGTCGTTCGGGGGCCTTAACAGTACATTCTAGGCAATAATTGTTCGTTCAGGGGCTCAAAAATATTCTCCTGAATTTATAATTATTTTCTAGAATTTTTAGTTAATTTTCCCGAATTTTTAGCAATTTTTTCGTAATTTTTAAATAAATAAAACGATTAAATAAATAAAAACTAATTTTTAATACCTATTTATGGCGTGGCTTGATCTGGACCCTTGATCTCGCGCGAGCGCGAATATCTGAAAGATCTGGCGGTTGTAGTCGCTCGGCAGCCATTTTCTCACTTTTGGAGCTCGGATGGGCACTTGCTCGGTTAGCCGACCAAGGGTATAAGGGTTCGGCTGTCCGAGCGACGTGGCGCAACCTGAGCCGTTGGATGGTGGCGCAAATCTTGAGACGGGCTCCGTTCCCAAGAAAATGCTATCTTGTCGTCTGGCGCACGTGGCACGATCTGGACCGTCCATCATCAGAAGCGCGAATTTCTGGAAGGTCCAACGATCGTGGTCGCTCGGCAGCTTTTTTCTCTATTTTGGAGCTCGGATGGGCACTTGCTTGGTTGGCCGACCGGAGGTGTAAGGGTTCGGCTGTCCGAGCAACGTGGCGCAATCTGAGCTGTTGGATGGAGGCGCGAATCTTGAGACGGGCTCCGTTCCCAAGAAAATGCTATCTTGTCGTCTAGCACACGTGGCTTCATCTGGATCGTCCATCATCAGAAGCATGAATTTCTGGAAGATCCAACGGTCGTGGTCGCTCGGCGGCTTTTTTCTCTGTTTTGGAGCTCGGATGGGCACTTGCTCGGTTAGCCGACCGGAGGTCTAAGGGTTCGGCTGTCCGAGTGGCGTGGCACAATCTGAGCCGTTGGATGATGGCACGAATCTCGAGACGGGACCAGTTCCCAAGAAAATACTATCTTGTCATTTAGCGATGTTGGCAATATCTGGGCCGTCTGATCGAGATCTTACACGAACGTTGAGGAGAAAGTGAATTTTCTCCGTTTTGGGGCCCGGATGGGCACTTGCTCGGTTAGCCGACCGGAGGTCTAAGGATTCGGTTGTTCGAGCGACGTGGCGCGATCTGAGCCGTTGGATGATGGCACGAATCTCGAGACAGGCCCAGCTCCCAAGAAAACACTATCTTGTCATTTAGCGACGCTGGCAAGATCTGAGCCATCTGATCGAGATTTTACGCGAATGTTGAGGAGAAAGTGAATTTTCTCTGTTTTGGGGCTCGGATGGGCACTTGCTCGGTTAACCGACCGGAGGTCTAAGGGTTCGGCAGTCCGAGCGTGGTGGCGCGATCTGGCCCGTTGGATGACGGAACGAATCTCGAGATGGTTCAGTTCCCAAGAGCATTAACGGCGCCCCAGGATTTGTGCGGCGTTCCACCTTCCCAGGGTCATTAAGAGTGGTGTCCTCTAATTAATGCGTGGCATTTCAGCTCCCTAGGCGTGACCGCTGGGCTCCCGTCGCTTGGCCTCCCAAGGGTCATAATGGCTGGTCCTTGGGGGGAGGTTATAAATACCCCACTCCCCTTGTAGTTTCAATCACAACAATGTTGATTTTTAGCCATCGGAGGTGTCTGCCTTGGGCGGATGCCTATTTTTTGAAAAATTTTAACCCTGAGGGCGTCGGAGGGGTGGTCACTCTTCCGCCGTGATCTTCTCCTGATTCTGATGGCCCCAGTGCGGATGTCAGGGTCAGGGGGGATCAGGGCAGCAATGTTGACGACCGGAGTCCAGACCCGGGGGACAAGGTGCTTCGGAAGGATGGGTGGTCATTCTTCTGCCATGGTCTTCTCCTGATTCTGACGGCTCTGATGTGGGTGTCAGGGTCAGGGGAGATCAGGGCAGAATAGGTGACGACCGAAGTCCGGACCCGGGGGACAAGTTGCTTCGGAAGGATGGGTCTCCTCCGATCTCTGTCTTCCTTCCGGGCTGACGGCTTCTGATGGTTGTCAGCCTGAAGGAGCTAGAGCTGGGAGGTGTGCCGATCTGCTTTCTGACCAGGCTCCATGCGATGGTGGTTTTTCTCCAACCCTTGAACGATTCGTGGTTTCGGCTTCCGAGGTCGAAAGCCTCGAGTTGCTCACAGGTGAGAGGGGAATCGACCGAGTCCTGGGGCCCGGGGGGCTCGCCGAGGGCGGTGCTTGAAAACTTTTAATCCAAATTTTCTCTCGCTTCCTGGGACAGATGCCGGGTGTCCGGGTCCGAAGTGCTTCATCCGAGCGACGCGAAGCGATCTGGCCCGTTGGATGGTGGCGAGAATCTCGAGACGGGCCCAGTTCCCAAGAAAACATTATCTTGTCGTTTAGTGACGTTGGCAAGATCTGGGCCGTCTGATCGAGATCTTACACGAATGTTGAGAAGAAAGTGAATTTTCTCCGTTTTGGGGCTCGGATGGGCACTTGCTCGGTTAGCCGATCGGGCCCTTTGATGCTAGGGTCGGATCGCACGTCGCTCGGATTTTGATCCCGTGTGTGCCGAGCTACTTGACTTGTATCGAAACGTTTTGTCTTTTCACCAACAGTTGCTGCTCGGTCACAAAGTCGTTTTGGGCTTTCGTAACGTTTCAATAGCAGGCTAAGAGTCGCGCCCTTACGTTAGTAAGCCCAAGAGACTTTTTCTTTTACTATAAATCTTCACTCCCTCACCCCAAACCTCATTATTCACTTTTACTTTCTCTTTCAAGTTTTTACTTTTCACCATCGAAGTTTTTAGCTCCTGGGTGGTGCTGCTAGCTGTCACGGCAAGGCGTTTCTTTGCTCCGGCGAACTTTTTCGACCGTAACAGTTACTTCAAGGTCAGTCTCTCTCCTTTCTCTTTAGGAAAAAAATGGTTAAGATTACTTCTTCGGATGAGACCCCCGCCTCGGACCAAGTCGTTAGCCGAGCGGGTAAAGGAAAGGAGGTGGTAGAGCCGACCGAGCAGACCGTTGTTCGGCCGAGCAAGAGTGGTGAGGTCGCCGAGCCACCCCAGGAGGTTGTGGCGAAGTCCCAGAAGGGTAAAGGAGTGGTCACGATCATTGAGCAGCCGAAGACGGCAGGGAGTTTGGTCGGCAGCCTATCGTTCTGTCGAGCGTGGAGGGTGTTCGGAGCTACTCCGAAGAGATGCTGGAGAAGGTGACCCAGGGCACTGCCAAGTCGGTAGAGGAGAACGAGCCGAGAGAGTTGTCCGAGGTGGACCAGACCATTTCGTCTCTTACGGAGGCAGATCTGCATCGGATCCGGACCGGATTCCAGATCCCTGCCGAGTACGGGCTACTTCTCCCTGGACCGGGATTCCGAGCCTGCACGTCATCTTCGGCTGACGCGTGCGTTTTTCCCCTCGACTCCTTGGCCACCGGGCTTCGTTTTCCGCTTCATCCATTCATCGTCGAGGTTCTTAATTGGTACGGTTTGTGCCCTGCTCAGCTGATGCCGAACACTTGGAGGCACGTCTTGGCGTTTGTTCTTCAGTGTCAAGAGATCGGCGCCGAGCCAAGCATGTTTCTCCTCCGAAGCCTCTACCGCCCTTGCCAGCCGAACAGGAACGAGCAGAGGTTCTACCTTTCGCCGCGGACAGGCGTGAAGTTGATCGAGAACCCGGACTCGATCAAGCATTGGAAGGAGAAGTATTTCATTGTCTGAGCTCCCGCACCCTGGGCAATTCTGATAGCTTGGTCGTGGGAAGGCCTGCCCAAGCGAGCGAAGAAGGAGCCGATGCTGAGTGACGAGGAGACGGAAGTCCTCAAGAAACTCCTCGGCCTGCCGACGCTAAGTTGGAAAGATATCACCGAGGAGGCTTTGTTCTGAGGGGGTCTCAGTCCGATCGACCCCAGTACGCTTCTGGTATTTTTACTTTTTGCTTGAAGTTCATGAAAATTTTTCGAAGTTTTTTCATTCGGTTTGTGCAGAGTCATTTAAGATGGACTATAGGGCGTTGATGGCGAAGGCCAAGGTGTCTAGGGAGCAGGAGACGAGAAAGAAGAGACCCTCGACAGGGCCTCAGGGCGGCCGAGCGCCGAAGATACCTTCGGTCCCGAAGACCGCCGACCTGCAGGGGGTCGTTGTTCCGGATGCCGATCCCGGGCAGGAGAAGGTCGCTGCCTCCGATCCTCCTGTCTCAGATGCGCCGATTCCAGCGGCGAAGGCAGATGCTCCCGACTCGTCAAGCGGAGCGTTTAACGTGAGCAAGGTGTTATCCCTCCAAGTTCTGCCCCTCACTGCCGAAGCAGAGAAGATTCTGACCGAGGAGCACAAACAGATCTTCGTCCCCGACTGGCAAGTGATGAAGGTCGACGGTTTTTTGGGCGACGGCAACATTTGTATGCAGGCGGTGAAGCACCTGCCGTCCCCAAAGGACCGAGCGGCCCTTAAGTCCAGGGAGGTTGGGGACGCCACAAAGCAGATTGCTCGGAACACGATGTCGGTAAGTGGAACGAACACTTTCTTCTTGAAGCATTTTTTTCGAAATTTTCTAAGTTTCTAGGTTCGGACCCTAACGGTTTGTTCTCTTTTCAGACCCTCTGCCACTTCAATTTCTTGCTCGAAGAGTTTGCAAGCAAAGAACAAGAGCTGACAGTGCAGTACGACCGGGAGAGGTCGGAGCGCGCAAAAGCTGTGAAGCTGCTCGATGCTGAGCAACTCCTCTCGGCAAAACATGGTGCCGAAGTGGCAGGGTTGGAGGCGCAGCTGGCCGATGCCGTTCAGCGGTCGAAGGACGAGGCAGCCAAGCTCGAGGCCTCGGAGAAAGAGAATGCCGAGCTTAAGGAGGAGCTGGCCAAGGCTCGATCGGAGGCGAAGAAAGCTCGGAAGAAGACCGAGAAGATCATGGCCAAGCACCGGTCAAAGGTGGCGAAGGCGAAGAGGGCTGTCCAGGACGAGGCCGAGCAGCACATGTTTAAGAACATGGAGGATGCGTATGGCCGAGCCCTGCTTCATATCGCCGCTCGGAACCCGGGGTTCGACACGTCCTCCTACCACTTCTACGACCCCGTGGAGGGGGGGAGGAGCTTCCCCCGGCGATGCTCAGCCCCGAGGGACAGGCCGTCGGTGTCGAAGGCCCGGGCGAGACTGAGGCCAAGGGTGAGGGGGAGGACGACTCTGAGGAGGAGAGCGAGGGCGAGGACGAGGACAAGGTCGAGGGCGAGGACAAGGCCGAGGGGTCAACAGACCCGAGCGACAAAAAGGTCGACCCCTGACTTGGTTGCGTCTTTGGTCTCTCTTTTTTTTGTAAGGCCTGACTGCGGACTGGCCACCGCTTTTGTAACGCTTTTTGATTTTTGAATGAAAACAATTTTTGTTTGGCCAAAAATTCTCCAAGTGTTAGTCCCCAGATTTTGTGTTTGATTAGTCGTTTAATTTCTCCAAATGTTGGGCGTCGAATTTATCTCTGCTTTTCAGGTGAAGTTTGGTCCGATCACGGAGGTTTCGTACCTTCGTAAGGAGCTGACCAAAACGAAGCGAGAGCTTTCCCTTAGCCGAGAGAGGCGGTTTTATATGTTCTTGAAGCTGGAGGAGATAATGGTAGCTGCGAGGGGGTATTGTCGCGAGTTGAAGCAACCCCAAGCTCCTTGTCCCGAAGGTGAGACTGAGCGGCATCGTAGGGAGCTTTCCGTCGTCGAGCAAAAGAATAACGAGCTCTTGGCCGAGATCCGTCACTTGGAGTTAACGGAGAAAGAACACTCGGCGGAAGAAGAGAAGCTAGCTTCCGAGTTGAAGAAGGTGTCATCCGAGCACCAAAAGTTGTTGGCCGAGGTCGACAAGCTTAGGAGGATTACGATAGATAGGGGGATCGAGGTCACCCATTATCGACGAATCGCGACCGATAGCGCCAATGTCTCGGGCTCATTAAGACCTCCTCATTTGAAGATGTCGGCGAAGGATGATTCTCTGAGAGATAGGATTATCGAGTTGGAGGAAGAGGTCGCATCGCTCAAGCCTCTGCCTGAGAGGGCCAACGTTCGTAGTACGTCGTGTACTCGCGAAGAGAGCGAGAGAGGGATTACCCTCTACGAACTTGCGACTCGTTTGCCTGTGGCGAGGCAGAGTCCTGCTGACGCTCAGAGTAGTGTAGCTGTCTCGTCTAGCGGTGCCTCGGTCGGCACCACAGTTGGAGTTAGCGGCGAAGGGGGATCTCGCTTTGCTAGTTTGGAATCGAGCTCGGAGGTTAGGCGTCGCCGCCCCCGCGTTTCCTTGAACCGAAGCGTACCCCTTCCGAAGAGGCACTAAACAAGTTGTCTTATGTTCCTTTAAGCTATTGTAAAACTCTGTTGTAGCGTCGGTCTTGTTGTATGTAGAGTTACTTTATTTGAATAAAAGTCTGAAAGTTTGTTTTGAAAATTCTTGAAGGGTTGGACTTCGGCAATGTTTGAAATTTTGTTGTTCGTCTCTTCCTCTTTTCAGCTCGTGGTGGTAGCTCAAGACACCGACACCAATCACTCAAATGACCATGCTCGAACCGAGGCTGGCTTGGGGGTGACGAGGTTGCGCTCGGCGAGGTGCCGAGAGCGGCTCTATGAAGTCGAGCTGGGATTGCACCGAGCCGAAAGCGAGCGGGGCCACCTTCAGCGCATCCTAGGTTAGCGAGACGTCGAGATCCGGCGAATGGAGAGCAGGATCGCCGAGATGACCCCTACAGGAGAGGACGAAGATTTGCCGACCGCCTTTAGCAATGCCCTTCGGATCCAGTGCATTCGGCACAATTTGTCGAAAATAATAGCCGAAAGGGACGATCTGCTCTCTGAGATCCATCACTTGCAGACTGTAGAGGCGGAGCTTCGGACGGAGGAAGGGGAACTGTCGGTCGAGGTTGCCAAACTGACGACCGAACGGGACGTTGATAATTTTTTTTTAAAAAACCAAGTGTAGTGGGTCGGCATTGTAACTTTTGTTCTTTAAGGCCTTATAACCTTGTTGCATGGAAGAGTCGCTTTGTACTGTGTCCCAATTATTAATAACATTTCTTTCTCGAACTAGCACGTCCTTTGTAGCTCTGCGTAGTTGTTTCGTTTGTGACTGTGTTCATCGCGCCGAGGTCTCCGAGCCGGCCCCTCTCTCGTTCACGGTTCGGCGCCGTAGCACGATCTGAGCCGTTGGAATTTGGCACGAATCTCGAGGCGACTCAGTTCCCAAGAAAATGCTATCTTGTCGTTTAGCGACGCTGACAAGATCTGGGCCATTGGATTTTGGCACGAATCTCGAGACGGCTCAGTTCCCAAGAAAACGCTATCTTGTCGTTTAGCGACGCTGGCAAGATCTGGGACCGTCTGATCGAGATCTTACACGAATGTTGAGGGAAAAGTGACTTTTCTCCGTTTTTGGGCTCGGATGGGCACTTGTTCGGTTATCCGACCGGAGGTCTAGGAGCTCGGCTGTTCAAGTGACGTGGCGCGCTCCGAGCCTGTCTCTTGTTCGTTCGCGGTTCGGCGACAAGAGCATTCGGCCAGTGGTGCCAAGTAGCGCTTCGGTCTCCCCCTTCTTGCGAAGTTGAGAGATGAGTCGAGCCTTACCCCATGGTGGGATCGCCGATCATCGTGAGAGTTCAACGGTCGTGGGAGCAATTCCGAATGGCGACCCACTCCTAGCCCGCTGAGAAGCGAGCTTGCGGAGTGGAATCGAACCAAGTGTTGGACTCCGGAACCATCGTTAGAGTTCAACGGTTGTAGGAGCAATTCCGAATGGCGACCCACTCCTAGCCCGCTGAGAAGCGAGCTTGCGGAGTAGAATCGAACCAAGTGTTGGACTTCGGAACCATCGTTAGAGTTCAAAGATCGTGGGAGCAATTCCGAATGGCGACCCACTCCTAGCCCGCTGAGAAGCAAGCTTGCGGAGTGGAATCGAACCAAGTGTTGGACTCCGGAACCATCGTTAGAGTTCAACGGTCGTGGGAGCAATTCCGAATGGCGACCCACTCCTAGCCCGCTGAGAAGCGAGCTTGCGGAGTAGAATCGAACCAAGTGTTGGACTCCGGAACCATCGTTAGAGTTCAACGGTCGCGGGAGCAATTCCGAATGGCGATCCACTCCTAGCCTGCTGAGAAGCGAGCTTGTGGAGTAGAATCGAACCAAGTGTTGGACTCCGGAACCATCGTTAGAGTTCAACGGTCGTGGGAGCAATTCCGAACGGCGACCCACTCCTAGCCCGCTGAGAAGCGAGCTTGCAGAGTGGAATCGAACCAAGTGTTGGACTCCGGAACCATCGTTAGAGTTCAACGGTCGTGGGAGCAATTCCGAATGGCGACCCACTCCTAGCCCGCTGAGAAGCGAGCTTGCGCAGTAGAATCAAACCAAGTGTTGGACTCCGGAACCATCGTTAGAGTTCAACGATTGTGGGAGCAATTCCGAGCGGCGAACTACTTCTGGCTCGCTTAAGAGCGAGCTTGCGAAGTAGAGTCGAGCCGGGTATTGGACTCCGAACCATTGATTGAATTAAAGAATAAAGGTAGAGAGACACAAGCAACTTTATAAATACGAAAAAGCATTCTTTATTGATAATTGACGGCGAGCCGTTTTTACATATGACAACTTAAGAGAGGAATTACAAGTTAGTGGAGAAGAATGGTTCGACACCCTGTGATACTCAGAGAGGCGCCGGGGCGCTTTCTTGGTATTTTAAAAGGTGGTCAGCATTCCAGGTCCTCGGAATCTCCTTGCCCTCGAGGTCTTCCAGATGATAAGCTCTGGGCCGAACTACCCTTGTGATTTTGTAAGGTCCTTCCCAATTCGGGGCCAGTTTGCACTTCTGACTGGGGAAGGAGATGGCTAGTTTTCTGAGGACTAAGTCCCCCTCCATGAGATCGGTGGGTCGGACTCTCTTGTTGTACGCCAATTCGATCCTCCTTCGGTAGTTCTGTTGGCAGATCGACACCCTTTCTCTCAGTTCGTCCACCAGGTCTAGGTTCGTCCGGAGGTCACTGGCGTTCTGTTCCTCGTTGTAGGCTGCGAGGCGAGGAGAAGGTATCCCGACTTCGAGAGGTATTACTGCCTCGGACCCATAGGTGAGGTTGAACGGAGACTCTCCTGTGGGGGTCCGTTTGTTGGTGCGGTAGTTCCACAGCACGTTGGGGAGTTGGTCGACCCATAAGCCTTTGGAACATTTGTACAATCTCTTCTTGATACCAGAGAGGATCTGCCGGTTAGCGTTCTCCGCCTGGCCATTCGACTGTGGGTGGGAGACGGAGGAGAAGCGCTGTTGGATGGCAAGGTCTTCACATAGAGCTCGGAACGCGGCCCCAGTAAACTGAGTTCCGTTGTCTGTTACGAGGACACGGGGGACGCCGAATCGGCAGATGACGCTCTTCCAGAAGAATTGAAGCACCTTGTTCCCGGTGATAGTGGCAAGGGGCTCGGCCTCAATCCACTTCGAGAAGTAGTCGATGGCTACGACCAAGAACTTGAACTGGCCCGGAGCTGGAGGGAATGGCCCTGGTAAATCCATCCCCCACATTGCGAAGGGGATAGGACTTGATAAGGAGGCGAGGTTGGCTTGGGAGAGGCGACGAATGTTGGAATGTCTCTGACAAGAGCCACATTGCCGAACGTGTCGCTTGGCATCTTGAAGGAGAGTCGGCCAGAAGTATCCGTAATTCAGAGCTTTCCGAGCCAAAGACCTAGACCCTGAATGTGCCCCGTCGATGCCTTCGTGGAGCTCCTGTAAGGCGTAGTCGGCCTGTTCTGAGAAAAGGCACCTCAGGTACGGTCGGCCGTCAATCTGCGAGAAGGAGTGCTTGTACAAGATCCCCTCGATCAGGATGTACCGCTCGGCCCTGGTTCTTACTCGGCGTGCTTCCTTGGGGTCCTCGGGGAGGAGTCCGTCCCTTAAGAATTCTACTAACGGCTTCATCCAATTATCTTGCAGTATGACCGGCAATGACTCCACTGAGTCGAGGGTCCCGTCTTCTATGCTCGGTTTCAAGAGGACCTCAATCAAGACGGTCTGCTCGAGACCTTGGAGGGAGGATGAGGCCAACTTGGAGAGGGCGTCGGCTTGTGAATTCTCTTCTCGAGGGACTCGTTGGATGAGTGCCTCTTCGAATTGGGCCATGAGGGTTCGGACTTTGGCAAGGTACTTCGCCATTCGTTCGTCTCGTGCCTCGTAATTGCCCAAGACTTGGTTCACAACCAGCTAAGAGTCACTATGGATTCGGAGGTGCTGCGCCCCGACACTTCGGGCAAGTCCGTGGCCAGCGATTAGTGCCTCATACTCTGCCTCGTTGTTTGAGGCCTTGAAATTCATGCGGAGGGCATACTGGAGGACGAAGTCATCTGGACCCGTTAGGATGATACCGGCGCTGCTTTCCTCATTGCAAGAGGAACCATCCACAAAAACTGTCCAAATAGGGGGTCCGTTCGGGACATGGCTGACCTCGGGAATGGTGGTCTCAACGATGAAGTCCGCGAGGGCTTGAGCTTTGATCGCAGTTCGGGGCTGGTAGGAGATGTCGTGTTGGCTCAGCTCAATGGACCATTTCATAAGCCGGCCTGAGGTTTCCGGCTTGTGGAGGACCTGCTTCAGCGGTTGGTTGGTGAGGACCACAACCGAGTGGGACTGAAAGTATGGGCGGAGCTTCCTTGCCACCATAACCAGGGCGTAGGCCATCTTTTCTACCTTCGGGTAGCAGAGCTCGGCGTCCCGAAGTACCTTGCTCACATAGTAAATGGGCCTCTGAGCCCGGTCTTCTTCCCTCACCAAAATGACACTTAGGGTCTGCTCGGAAGCAGCTAAGTAGATGAAGAGGGTTTCCCCTGGAACGGGCTTGCTGAGCAGGGGAGGATTGACCAAGTAGGCTTTCAGCTGTTTGAACGACTCCTGTTGCAGTTCGCCCCACTCGAAACCCTTGGCCCCCCTGAGAGCCTTGAAGAAGGGGAGGCACTTTTCCCCAGACTTCGAAAGGAATCGCCCAATAGCGGCGAGGCGACCCATAAGCCTCTGCACTTCCTTGACGTTCCGGGGCGGGGCCATGTCCAGTATGGCCTTAATTTTTTCAGGATTTGCTTCGATCCCTCGCTGGCTGACCATGAAGCCGAGAAACTTTCCTGACGAGACCCCGAACGCACACTTGTTCGGATTAAGCCTCATGTTGTGCCTTCTCAATACGCCGAATGCCTCCTGTAGGTCGGCCACATGGTCGGTACCTCGGACGCTCTTCACAAGCATGTCGTCGACGTATACTTCCATATTGCGGCCTATCTGGCTTTGGAAGACTTTATTGACGAGGCGCTGGTAGGTGGCTCCAGCATTCTTCAATCCGAACGGCATAACTCTATAACAGTAGAGGCCCTGGTCGGTAATGAAGGAAGTCTTCGGAATGTCCGGGGGGAACATTCGGATCTGGTTATAGCCGGAGAAGGCGTCCATGAAGCTGAGGAGCTCATGGCATGAGGTGGCATCAATGAGGGTGTCGATATTCGGGAGGGGGAATGGATCCTTCGGACACGCCTTATTCAAGTCTGTGAAGTCGATGCATATCCTCCAGGAACCATTGGACTTCTAAACCATGACGACATTGGAGAGCCACTCGGGGTAGTTCACCTCCTGTATGAACCGAGCTTTTAGGAGCTTGTCCACCTCCTCCTTGATGGCTTGTTGTCGCTCAGGAGCGAATTTACGCCTCTTCTGCTGAACCGGTCTGCACCCCGGTTCGACGCTGAGGCGGTGCACTAGAAGCTCCTCGGAAATCCCGGGCATATTCGCGGCAGGACCAAGCAAATAGGTCGCGGTTCTCCCGGATGCACTGCACCAAGTCGGAACATAGGGCAGTTGGCAGGGACTTGCTGATGAGGAACTTTCGACTCGGGTCCTCATCCGAGAAGAGCACTTCTTCCAATTTGTCTGCCGGCTCGGACGTGGGTCGGACGTTCGGCTCGGGGATCTCTAAAGTCTTGAGGGAGAGCACCGGACCCCCAGTGAAAGTCATGTAGCACTTCCAAGCCGTCTCTTGGCTGCCCCTGACTTCTCCCACTCCCGCCCGGGTGGAGAACTTCATCTTGAGGTGGTACGCCGAAGGAACGGCTTCCAGGGCAGCTAGGCCAGGTCGGCCCAAGATGACATTGTATGCAGCCGGGACATCGACGACCATAAATTCCATCGGCTCTGTCCGGGTGGTAGGGGTCTTCCCAGCAGTTACGTCCAGGGTGATAACCCCTTCGACAGTTACTGGTACCCCCGTGAACCCATGGAGCATGTAGCCGGCCGGTTTGAGGCGATCCCGGGATAGTTGTAGCCCTCGGAAGGCCGAGAGGAAGAGGATGTTCACGGAGCTCCCGTTGTCTACCAGGATCCTCTGCACTTTGAAGTTAGCCATGCGGAGGTCGATAACAAGTGCGTCGCAGTGGGGAGTCCGGAAACCCTCGAGGTCTTCATCAGAGAAAGTTACTGGGACTCCGAGGCCTTTGGGGGGAGGGGCGCCGTGAACTGAGTTGACCTCTCGGACGAAGGCCTTCCGAGAGGAGTTGGAAGAGCCCCCCATTGGACCCCCGTGGATAAGGTGCAGAACACGTTCCTCCTCGAACTCGGGGGTTTCATCTCGTCGCTCGGAGCGCTTGTTAGCCCCCCGAGGCGGAGGAGTGGTGCGATCTCCCCGATCATTTGCCTTTACAAACTTAGCCAACTGCCCCCTCTGGATGAGGGCCTCTATTTCGTTTTTCAGTGCCCGGCAATCGTTGGTGTCGTGGCCATGATCTCGGTGGTAACGACACCACTTCTCCTTGTTCCTCCTCTTGACCGGGGTGTTCATCCTCGGAGCGGGATGTATAACTCCCTCCTTCTCGACTTCCATCAGGATGGTGGAGACGTTGGTAGTGAGAGGGGTAAATTTCTCGAACCAGGGAGGAGGACGGTGCTGACCGCTATTGTCCTTCTGTAGCTTCTTGGCCCCTTCCTCTTCCGTTGTCTTTCTCTTCGACCCGGAAGCGGATCCTCCGAAGCCAGGGAAGCACTCGGCTTCCTCCGCCTGAATATATTTCTCGCATCTAAGGAGAAGGTCGGCGAAGTTGTGCGGGGGCTTTTTGGCGAGGGACAACCGAAGGTTAGAGTTGAGGACGTTGGACTGGAATGCGACGGTCACCACAGACTAGTCAAAGGAGGCGATGGACCTGACCTTCGCAGTAAATCTCCTCACATAGTCCCTCAACTTCTCTCCCCTCTCCTGTCGGAGGTGGAGTAGAGAGAGGCTGGTCTTCTCTGTTTGTCTGCTGCTCACAAAGTGAGTTATGAAGAGCGTTTCGAACTGCTCAAACGAGAAGATGGAAGAGGGAGCGAGCCGGGAGTACCATTCCCGCGCCGAACCCTTGAGAGTGGCGGGAAAGGTTTTGCAAAGCATTGTGTCGGAAGCTTGGTGGATTAGCATCAAGGTCTTGAAGCTCTCGACATGATCAACAGGGTCCAACTCCCCTAAGCATGTTTCAAACTGCGAAGGCTTGAAACCCCTCGGGATGGGAGCCTCCATGATAGTCCGAGAGAAGGGGGGTCTACTGGGGTGGATGGTCCTTCCTCTCGACTCCTCTTCCTTGTCCATTCGACCGATGCGCCTCTCCATCTCGTGGAGACGACGGTAGAGGGCATCGTCCCTCCGGTGGTAGTCAAACGATCCCCTGGACTCGTCTTCATAGGAAGGGGAGCGGGGACTACGGCGTCGATAGTCCTGGGATCGGCGAGGACTATGAGGGTGTTGCTGGTGACTAGGAGCCGGGGGAGAACTTATGGATCGGTTGCGAGGACTTGGGACCCGTGGGGGTGTTGGAACCCTTTGGGCATTATTGTTGTTGTGGCGAAGGTTGAGGGCCTGCAACACCGTTGCCTGGAATTGTTGGAACTCGGCACGAGTGATGGGTGCCTCATCGTTCCTCGGATGATGTCTACCAGCAGGGGAATGTGGCCTCCTCCTACGACGCTCGGGAGATTCTCCCCGTCCTCTTCGATCCGGAGACCTCTTGCCATCTCGGCGATGAGGAGATCACTCGCCTTGATGTTGGTAGGAGACTCCCTCTCGGAACCGCTTCTCATCTAGGCGGTTGTGCAGGTCCTCATCATTCTGCCGATTTAGAACGGTGTTGCGGAGGTCGGAAGCTCGGGGATTATGGGAGGCCATAGAATCCGAGGAGGCATTGTGTACTGACACATGGTCTGGGTGGAGAGGTTGCTTCTGCCTCCGCTGGTTCTGACCGGCAGGACCTTTAGGGGGTTGTTGATTCAGAAGAGGGGGCTGTCCCTGTTGGAAATGGTCTTGGACCGGGGAAGGAAGTTGTTCGGGCTGCGGAGCAGGATGTACGGGGACTTCCTCTTGTTGATCGGTGGGGTTGGGTCCACGGTTGGACCCCCTGGACCTGACCTTTCTGGGAGGCATGGCTGGAGAAGAGCTAGTCGACGGGAAGAGGAGAGGCAGCTATTCGTATGGTTTCCCACAGACGGCGCCAATCTGTTACCACTGGATCTGGTGTGGGGGTAAACAGATGAGATTTGTGAGTTCGTGGAAAAACCTGAATAGCGGATCCAAGCCTACTGATTCATGCCGCTAACCTGCAAGGAAGTGCGATACACCGGGGTTGATTCCGGCGACGCACCCTCCGACGCTCTTGTCAGTAACCAGTGATGATTAAGAATGAGCTTAAGTTGGAAAAAGAGTGATTACCTGGTCACAGTGGTAGGTAGAAGGTATTTATAGTCGCCATGGGAGTCTGATTAGGGACCTGATTTCCTGTGAAACCGTTAGGATTAAAATCCTCATAATTAGTTTAGAAAACTGATCCTTGATTCCCGGTGAGAGGATAACTGCAAATCAGGCCCGTTGATTTAGTCAAATCAGTGACCCTGATCTCCTCTTACTGGTCTGGGTTTGTCTTGGGTCAGGACCCGTACCCAGCTGGAGTGGATCCGTTTTGCGGGTTATTGGATCTGTGAAGGGGAGATCCAGTGCCCGCTTAGGGTCCATCTATATGCAAAATTACCGTTTTACCCCTGAGTTTCAAGATTCGTTCCCAATCTGGAAGGTTCCGATTTAACCCCATTTTTAGCCATATCATTAGTCAAATTCAATATTTAAATTTAAAAAACTAATATGAAAGTTGAGAACATAGTCAGACTATACCTATCAAGTTTCTTTGGGCAAGTTCTCGCATCGTGGCATTGCCCCACATACCGCAACAACTGCACTTTCTTGGTTTTGCACTCAATTTCTCTCGCATTGGCTTCAACCTCTCCCCACTTGTTTTTCCCTTTTTTTTACATTGGCAAGGCTCTTCAATGGAAACTTGAGATAATACCAAGTCCTTACCATAAGGCCTTGTTCCACTAGCTTTGGCTACTCCGCACACTTCGGGTTGCATAAGATGAAATCCTCCAATACACTTGAGCATGTTATCACGCTTGAACATGTGGCCTTCATCGGAAGCTAATCCAATCTCAACTTGTTGTTTTGCTAAGTTATTCAACTCACAATAGGGGGATGCAGAATTCTCACTATTACCTTCATCAATGCCTCTAATATTTGTGAAGGTGTAACTTCTTTTAATTACATCTCGGGACCATCTTCTTAAAATATATTATTTCAGGAGTTCATTATAATTTGAGTACTTAAGATAAGCCAAAAGATGCTTGCAAGGGATGCCAATAAATTTAGACATGAAGCATGAACAACTACCAAACTGAGTTTCCATCGCATAAGTAATCATGGTCTCATTTTCTGATTTACCACACAACCTCACTGTGTAATAAGCATTTGCAACATTCTCGAGATCTTCCACCAAACTCACATTAAATAATAAGCATGATTTGAGGTGCTTTTGAAAGTTATAGACCATTACCAATGTGTACACTTGGGCCATTTGTTCCCCCATATACCATTCGGTCTTCAATTTAAGTTTTTATCAAGTGTATGATGGTTTTCTTTAAGTTCTTGTTCTCTTTTTATCCAATTACTCTCTCAAAGATTACGGCAAATTCATGAAGTTAGTACTTCTTTTGAGTATGCTTCTTTAAGGAAGAATTCATTGTCTTGCTTCTTTGGCTACTTGGCATGTCGGTCCAAAAGTGAGACCTAAGATAGGCGGGGGCCCATTTCTCACGAATTTCGAAAATATTATTCAACCATTTATTATTTTCTACTCTATATTCCAAAACCATTGACTTCAATTTTTCTTCAAAACAAATGCTATTATAAGAATTCCAAATATTATCATTAAAAGCATCCATAAACTTAACATTTTGATTCAATTGAGGCACCTCTCCGGGTATCTAAAATATGCCACATGCAATACGGATGGCGAATTTGAGGGAAAACTTATTTTATTGCAACACCTATTCCGCGGTCTTGATCCGTTATAATGCCAACTGAAACATGTTTCATAACTCCTCCAAATAACCAAAAAAAGATGAAGCTGTTTCGTTTGGAATGAAACCACGGCCTAGAAAAACTAACTGCCAAAGATGATTTATTCCAACAAATGGAACAAATAGCATTCTGTAGCGGTTTGTACTATGTGTTACATCAAAGGAAACTACATCACCAAACTCTTCATAATTGATCCGAGTAATCCCATCCAGCCAAATACAATGAGACGATCTACCACACCCATCTTGCTCGAGATCATTAAAAGAAAGAAGGATCTTTTTGCTTTTGCCTTTTGAAAAAGTCAATCAACATTTAGCCATCATGACCTTTCATTACCTCCCTCAAGTCTCTTTCATGATTTCTAGCATCGGTTTCGGTAAATCCAACTCTATCATATCCCCCGCCATAATTTTTTTTTAAAAATCATTTGTTTGCACGTAGGAATATTAGCACCTAAAAGCTGCTCTATTATTACTTTAGCGGAACTTGACACACTACGATTGTGCGGCAACAAATGCTGTCTACTGGGTGAGGTGAAAGCATGATTGTGTACTTCATGAAATGGATAAAATGACCATGAATTTGCTACTTTATTTAATTTCACACGAACTAAAGCATTGCACGCAGTTGTAGATATAGTTCTCATCTTAACATCATTATTCTTACTTTTCGACACCCCCGCTTTATTACAAAGAAACAACTTTTCCACTACCTCACCATCCTTGAGTTTATGAGGTCCCTTATGCATATGAAACCCCCACATTTTGCATAACAATCATAATAATTTTCAGTTTGTTCAAGGGTATCAAATGTCATACCTAGCTTTAGTATTAGATGCTCGTCAACAATGGGTGTAAAATCACCTCCTTGTACTGACAAAAAATGTCACCGAGTTGTGAGCAGCTTTCCCCACACTCCATACCTATTAGAAAATCCAATATATAATCAAATATCTAGCAGAATACATATTTTTATTTTGGCATATTACAACAAAAATCTATTAGGAACCATACAATAAACTTAATTTCAAGAAATGAATTATAAATACCTTATATAAGAATTCATTAAGATAAAGATCATTAAAAAAATATATACCTATTGAATTTTTCCGAAGTAGGGAAATTGACAGAGGAGGGATTGGGGCATTCTGTTCTTCGAGAAGGTGGAGCTACAAAAGTGGATCCACTACAGTGAAGTTTGAAGCTTTGCAGGGTTTCCTTGGATGCTAAGGGGGGTGTTTGGTCAGGAGCCAGGCTTTAGACAGGAGTTAGGGTTTTGGAAGAGGAAGGTGGAAGATAGCAATCGTGAAGGGTTGGAGATGTGAGGGAATGTCTTTTAGAGGAAAAGAGTAGGGTTTCGATTTGGGGAAGCGATGATATTCGGAGCTGGGGTTTCATTGGGTTCACGATTTGGAGGATTTGGAGAGGAGCTTCGTAGGGTGCAATGAGAGAGAGAGAGAGAGGTAGTGGTGAGAGAATAATGTTTCAATTTGAGGAATTTTGATTTTGAGATTTTTTTTTGGAATTGGATTTGGGGCTGCTTGCGATGAGAATGAGAGAGAAGAAACGGATTTGGGGCTGCGATGAGAATGAGAGAGAATAGAGGGGTAGAGAACTATGAGGGGTAGGGAAATTTCCAAATTTCTCCCATTTGTAAGTGAGAAGAGCGGAGAAATTTTGAGACCTTCGATCGGGATCATGGTCAAAGCGGTGATCGGACAGCGGATGAGGAGTGCACACAATAGTGCACACCATGAGAGTGCACAACTGAAGGGATATATATATATATATATATATATATATATATATATATAGGGAAGTCTTCCGTTGTGCACCACCTATGGTGCACACGGCGTATGCACTCGGCCTTCCCGCCCTCGTATCGACGATCCGAACCGTTCACATTGATCTACACATTTAAATTAGTCTAAATATGTAAAGTCAAATCATTTGAAATTCATTTACCCATCCATTGAAGTGTAACAAATTCATATGGCTAAAAATCATTGTTTTTATAGTCACATGATGGATGGACAAATGAATTTTAAATGATTTGATTTTACATATTTAGACTAATTTAGATGTGTAGATCAATGTGAACGGTTCGGAGCGTCGATACGAAGGCGGGAAGGTCGAGTGCACACGAATGCACACGAAGGGGTGGTGCACAATGGAAGATTTTCCTATATATATATATATATATATATATATATATATATATATATATATATATTATAAAAGCAAGAATAAGAAAAACAATATGTCCAGAGCTAATCCTAATCTTCGTTCATTTTGTTTATCAACTTGATCAGAGGCTATTATTGATTTTTGATCATTTTTTAGTTTTTATATTTAAAACTAAATATAAATAATAATAAATAGTCCCACTTTCCCCCTCCCTTTCCCTCTCCCCCTCTCTCTCGTGTACGCCTCCTTTCAATCTTTTTCAAAACTCAAACCCTAACAGCTCCAATATCTCTCAAAACCCAAAATATAACCCCAATTCCTCTCCCAATCCCGACGACTCTCCTCGAAACCCTCAATCCCTCCGATTCCCCCAACTCTAATCGTTATCTCGTTCCTCCATCGTCGTTGCCGCCGTTGTTCTTGCTATCCTTCCGTCCCCTCGGAGTCTCCCTCCCATCACCGTAGTACAGCCGCTCTCGGCCTCCTCCCCTCTTCGCCATGTCAGCCATCGCCCCTTTCATCCTCGCCACATCATCCCATCTCGAATCATTGAAAAATAGTGTGTTTTTTTTCTGGGTTTAGTTTGATAGATAATTTTTTTATTACTTAGCTCTTATTTGGATTATATCTTACTATTGTAATGGATCCTTCAAAAATTATACAGCTAGATCATTAATTATGTTGTGATCACATTTAGGAAAGTTTGATCCGAAATAGTGATTGTTGTATAAAACATTGCCAGATTATGATTCATGAATGGCCCTAAAATATGTTGTGATGGATCTAGACAACTGAGATAAGGAATTGGGATAGAGACCCCGGGTATAAATCACATTTGCATATTAATATTTAAGTAGTACAGGACTAAGGACCGTGTTTAGGAAGTCGCATAAGAAAATGAAAAACCAAATCTGTTATAATATTCATTGAACTGAAATGCATTAATTATTTCATTTTGAAACTTGATATTGTTGAAATAATGGTGAATCCTTATTTTTACAAGAGAAATTGAAAATTTTGGAAACTTAGTTGCATTAAAGATAATGATGAACATCAAGATGAAGTCCAGCGTGCATGTGAAAATGAGTATAAGTTCAATGGAGATTACCCATGAAAGCATTAATTTTTCAACAAGCAATATGACCAAAATTTCAACTTATGTTTCATAATAGATTACTGGATGCTTGTTCTTATAATTTGTTCATGGCAAAAATTAAGACTTTAAGCTTGAGTAATTAGGTTAAGTATATCAAAGACTGCGAATAATTAATCTGACGTTGAAGGGAACCACATGTATCATATAATTGATTGATCAGTTTTCATATTATAGGACTTCCATATTCTTTTGGTTAGACAGAGGTTTAACTTAATTTATTCACTGCTTGAGAGTTTCAAACATGAGTAAATTGTCCCAACAGATTATGCAACTTTAGATTGTGCAATTGTGCCTTAATTGTGTTCTGATTTTGACTGGCTTCATCAGTGTAGTGAGCATTAGAAGAATAAAAGTTGAATTGATTTAAAAAAAAACTACTTTCCTAGGAAACCTAGGGAATACCAACCAAGTATAACATTGCCTCATTTTTACTTAATAGAGTGAAAATCTTTAAACCAAATTTCTTCTCTATCTTCTTAATAACTAATTCATTTTCTTTCTAATAGCCTTCTTTTATGACATACAATCACTATTTATTTTTAGTCAATTCTACATTGAAGAGTCCATTTACTGAAATTAGTCCCCTCTCAAGAGGATATGTTTTCTCTTCTCTAGAACAAGATTCAGAAAATTAACTAATAGTTATATCCGTTTGAAGCTTGATGAAGGTTAGATAATCATAGAAGAGGTGGGAAAGATAAATCTGTACTTGGTAGTATTAAAATTATTGATAATGTAGCTTGTATTAAAATTATCGATAATGTAGCTCGTATGATTGATTAAGTAGCTATTATGCGCATCCTCGTACCACCTATCTAATATTTTTAATTACTAAAAGTAAAATATACTATGCATAAGCAGAATGTACTATTGGAAGAAGTGGATTATTATTTTTTATGTAAAACTTGCTCATTATCATACATGTTACTTTGATTCAAACCCTGCCACATGCCTTTGTCATGAAGGTTTTATTGAAAAAATAAGGATGCTAATTAGGCATAGTTATAATGATGTAAAGATTTTGCATCATAAATTATTACTACATGGTCAATTCCTTTATATAAAAATGTTCTTTAATGCTAATATAGACAAATTCAGAATTTTCTACTTTAGATTGTGAAACTAGAAATTTAGTTAGAGTACACTGACTTGAAAGTTTGTTGCTGTATGGATGTTTACATAGGTGTACTTGAGATTGGTTTTAACATGGGTCTAACCATGACATGTTTATGTAGAGACGGGTTCTTGTCAATCTATTTTATTCCATTAGAAAGACAAACAACTTTTCATAAAATCAAATGGCTTAGGATAGTTCTTTGTACTATGGAATGATATGAGAAATAATGGTGATGCACTAGAAATCAAATAATGTGTGTGTTTCCTTAGCAGAATAGAAATGGGGATGTTTTAAGACTATATATATGAGGTGGTTGTGTTCCATTTGCTGCTTTGTTCATAATTTCATATTTTAATAGTATTCCCCTTCAATGTGTTGTTGGAAAATTCTAACAGTTTTGAGTTCGTCTACATCAATCCAAGGGTCAACAACTCCATGAAATTAAGAATTTATTTTTTAAAGAATATTATCATAAATGTTATATGAGTAAAAAAAAATATGTCATAACTTTATATTATTTGTATGTGAATATGTTCTATTAATTTATATGTTTTATAGCAGTGTTTTATTAATTTATGTTGTTGATATTTTGAAGATGGAAAATCAAGCGAAAAGAGACTATAATAGGAGCCATGACTCTTGAGCAAAGAAAATGAAAAAATCAATCTTCGAATGACAAACCTGACAATAAAAGGCAAAGGAAGAAAAGTTCTTTGTTGAAGGCTCAACTCAATACATCAAACTCTCTAAATGAAGGTCAGCAGCAGCTATTTTTGAGTTTGTATTAGACTAACATATTTAAATCCAAAAACTAACTCAATAATTTATTGAAACAGATTGCACAACAAACGATATCATCAATGAAAATGATGATTATGATCCCTCATGCTCTGAATTGTATATATTGGAGAAGCCCCGTTTCTGCACTTATTGTTTTGCAAAAGTATTTCAATATGAGACTCCAGCATTTTGTTGCTATAACGGACAAATAAAGTTGGCTACTACTGTTGTACACTCTCTCATGTTGTACACTCTCTCATGTTGTACACTCTCTCTGATATTCTCAAATCCTTCACTGGCATATTATCTTATTTAGCTTTTCTTCCACTAAACTCGTATGTTTTCTTACAGGACGGTGTTATTCTTGGAGCAGATACTAGGGCAACTGAAGGACCAATAGTTGCATACAAGAACTGTGAAAAAATTCACTATATGGCTCCAAACATTTACTATTGTGGAGTAGGAACTGCTGTGGATAAAGAGGTGCTACGGATAAAGAGGCAGTAACAGGTGTTATGTATTCTTGAGCCTGAATTTGTTAAAATATTGTGTGCTTCATACATATTTTTAGTAATTTTTTAAAATAAACTAATACTAAAGGAGAAATTGTGTAACCCCCGTTCCCGTTTATACGGATTTCTCTTTAATTTTCCCGTATTCTTGTATTTCAATTTTTTCCCTATAAATTATTCTATTCTTTTGAACCCAACAAAGCCATTCTATCATATTATTACTATTGATTATTTTATTTTATATGAAGCCCAATTTTAGCCCACATTTAAATTAATTATATTATTTTATGAAAAAACCCAATATAAAACCCAAATCCTAGTCTACCCTAAACCCATTAACCCAATTTCCCATAATCTGCTAGTCTCCCAAGATCTCTCCAGCTCCCTCTCACGCTCCCCCATTTTCTTATGTAACAGCCAATCATCTCCATCATTTTCTCCATAATCCCCACTAATTTCTCCCACTATCCCTATAATCCCTCCCACTAATTCCTAATCTCATTAATAATCTAACCCCCTTATTAATTAACCAGTACTCTCCCTCTCTCTCTCCTCTCTCTCCCTCCCGCCCGTTCCTCTTCCCGAAGCCTCAGACCCCATTGACTTCACTCGCCACTCACCCACTCAACCCATCGTCGTCATCCTCTTGACCTCGTCGTTGACCCCGCTCGAGCATCGTCCACCGCACCCCATTCCCCTCCACATCGAGATCTGCCTTCAAACAATCACAGAACAGAGCGACCTCCATCATCGAGCCCTGCTCGCCATTGCCGCACTTCGAGCATCGTCGAACCCAGCACCTCACCGCCATGGCCACCGCAGTCCATCACCTCGACTGCAACCCCATCCACAGTCGCCCCAAGCATCGCCTCTCTCCACTTACCGCAGGCTCCTCCTTCCTCTTCTTTGTTTCGATCCTGCTGCCTCCGCTAGCTACTTCTGCTCTTTTCCCCGAGCCCCTCCTGTAGTGCCCTAAATTTTCAATATGATATCTCAGAAGTACGTGGCACAATTACCAGCATCAACCTCAATTGTAATAGTAAACATAGCCAAAACACAGAGAAAATTTTTCAACTTTTATTACATTAATTCTTTACAAAGCACAGCGGAAAACAAACACCTTGAATTACAAGTTCTTTCATTTACAACACCTTCTTTTACAATTTACATATGCCATAACATCATTCTATCTCATGCGTCCAAATCCCAAGCTATAGGTACCTACCTGTAAAACATGAGACTAGAGATAACCCTAACCCCCAAAACTATAGGGGTCAGCCATAACAGTGTGAGTGACAAAAAAGTAAATGCAACATAAATAAAATATAAGGCATAGAGTCATAAACACCATGTATTAACAGTAAGAATAAATGAAATAAGAAATAACAATAAATAAAACATAAAAACATCAGGTGAAACTAAGTGTCAAGTGTAGAAAAACAGGAAACGACATGCATAAAACAAAGTCAAGAAAACACCAATGCTATATGCTGACTCTCTAATGCATACTTGTCAGATTCTATGCATCCCACTCTACATAGGTCCGGTGCAAGCCCTTATCGTTCTCCACTTGATAGGGTTAAATCTCCCGCTATGCAACTAATCCTACTACGATGACTACTACAAGATTTAGACATTCTGCAAGTATCGGTTCTCTCCCTTGGAATACTGGAGGCCAATCCCACTCCGCAGATCATTCTGTGGCCCTTACGTCCATCGCCCCAAAAAACTGGGGATTGTCTCACTTCGCAGGTCATCTTGGAACCCTCATTGCACAAACATCCCATGAGCGTCGCTCTCGTCCTCGGAATACTGGAGATCAATCCCACTTCGCGAATCACTCTGTGGCCCTTACATCCATCGTCCCGGAATACTAAGAAATATCTCACTCCTTGGATCATCCTGGAGTCCATAACTCATGTTTGCTTTCATTTTATCATATCACCATCTAGTTCATGTCCTTATCTTGTTAAGTTAATTAATTATTTAATAGATTGTGGATCTTTTAGAGTTGGTGTACCCTACCGGACTTAACTCAAGTGAATAACAACCAAAATCTCAACCGCCGGTAATTAGGGCCCCACTCAATCTCTAAAGATTCATAACTCAACCATCAATATCAAAATTTTCAATAAAAACTCACAAATCCATCATCAAAATGATTATATGAAGAAAACTTCTTAAATCAACAAAAATCCAAATCTATATAATGTACTCATAAAATTCCAGAATTCAAATAAAATATTAAACCCATAAAATAACAGAAAATCATATTTTTTAAGTCGTAGAATATCACCAAAACATCAATTCTTTTGAAAACACATATAATTCACTTAATAAGGTCATAAGAATACAATTAAAATTCTACTATAAATAAAATACAACTCTCTGTAAAATACTGTACTCTATAGTAAAAATATCATCTAAAATAGTAAAGCAATAATCCGTAATATCGAGGAAATAACCATTTAAAAGAAACGAAGAAAATCAACAAAACAGCCAAAAAAAATAATTAACGGTCGACCACTCAAAACAGAGCAATCGACTGTCAATTAGAGAGTTCCCAAAACAAAGGCATGACGGTCGACCATGACCTACTATACAGCCAGGTTGGAGTTTTGCATGTTTTCAAATGATATGCTAATGAATCCTTGTAAAATCAAAATTTAACTTCCTGAGTTGATCAAACATATCCTGTATAACATATAGGAGTTTATAACACACATCAAAACATATCAAGATCTCAAAAGAGTAATTTTTCACAAAAATATTTCAAAATCAGCAATATGCATATATAAGTGTATTTATGTGTGTACTTGCTTCAGTCAAAGCCTCAAATCTCACCAATAAGGAGTAATATAATGTTCAAAACTATCTCAATATCAAAACAATTGAAATCCAATAAAAACCCCATAAAAAATTCACAAAATCTTCAAAAACTGTATATATGAATGTGAATGTGCATATGTGTGTAGTAGTGCATTAGTTAAACATTAAGAGTCCACTGTATATATGTAGTATGAAGTTCAATTCCATCTCAGCATCAAAACTACTCAAATCTAACTTGAAAACATCACAAAATCACAAAAGTGGATTTCGGCCATTCACCATCAGACCTGAAATTTAATTTCTCAGATCCAACTTTAAAACTTGATTTCTTTGATTCAAACCTCCTCCTTCAACTTTTTATACACATAAACAATCCTACATCAGTTAATAGAGGAATATATGCAATTACAACATGCAAACAATCAAGTTCTCCTTCATCAATACTCAAAGCAGAGCATGTATATTTTTTTCACACAGTAAATGTCATCTTTAATCAAATTTGTTATTTTTCTTGCAATAACATCATACAACTCAATATATATGTTCAAATCAGCAACAATGTGATTGAAAACATCTTACTCATGATTTATATTAGGTTCTTAACAAATCTCAAGTCATCAAATTAGGGTTTTAATCATCAATAGTGTGGTTTCATGAAAAGATTCACTTTTTAGTTCATCTACTCATCTAAATTTATTATATCTACATACCATCATCTAATATGCTTTCTAATAGATAACTCACACATACAACATGCTTAGAACAATAAGAGAACAAACATATGTCACTCACCTTATTGAAAAATCAATCAAAGATAATAAACAAATAAGAAAATTCCTCCTTTTGCAAGAAAACCAAGATCCTCTCTTTGAAACTCCAAGAAAATCATAATAAAGAAATCGCTTTGTGTTGTGCGGCAAAGAGACAGCTGCACCTCACCTTATATAAGCCGAAAATAGGGTATCTAGAGTTTTTCAATAGATTTGCAAAATATCTCTTTTGAATATACCTTTACATATATAAATCCTTATACTTGAAAATTAAATAAAACCAAATTAATTGAGATTTAAAAACAAAAACAACTACCCTAATATTGTCCGGCACTGTTTTAAAAACCCAGAAACCGAAATTGTACTTTTTGCCCTCTAAGTGGCAATTTTGTAAAAAGACACTTTTTAATCAAAACTTGCAAAATAAACCAAATTTATTAAAACAAAAAGTAAAATCATTATCTCTGAGTTGACTAGGCATCATGCCCAGACCAAAAATCTGAAAATTTGGAGTTTTCACTCCAAGTGGAAATGTTGCACAAAGTCCCTCTTTTTGTAATATTTGCAAATAGATCAAATAATTATCAGAAAAATCCAGAAAATTCAAAAATAATATCTAATAATAATATATGGGTTTTTCCAAAATAAATTTTGACTTTGAACTTTCCAAGAAAATATTTGCACGTGTTTTGCAAGTGTAAAAAGGTAAATTTCAGAAAAATCTTTATTAAATCACCAAAAATCATTTTAGTTCATTTATTAATCTTAAAAATATTATTTAAAAATCTAGGGTATTACACCTCCCCTCCGAGCACTCGACCACCATTCGACCAACCCTGATTGCCTCATTGTCTCCACCGCAACACCCTCGCCTTGCTGGCCATTGGTGTTGCCTCCCGCCGCAGTACAACACCAAGCAGCAAACCTTCTTCTTCCTGGCTGTCCCGATGCCAGTCCATTACTTCCACCTCGCAAGACCAACAACAATAGCAGCCGCATCTCGAAGTCGAAGCTGGTCCTTGTTGCTACGATCCATTGTACGTGCTTTCGCCGTGTGTTTCCTGTGCCTCGCTCGTTGTTCGGTTGCCACATGCGCTATCGTAGTCGTTACTGCATTGCTGCTGTCTTTTACCGTGTTGTTGTGCACATGTCTGTCGTGTATGTATGTCACGCCCCGCTTTCCAAAAATACGGAATACGAGCACGTAACATTAGCCCAGCGAATGATTTTCATCATCCATAAGCTGTTCAGGAATCTTTACAACATATCTCAATATAATCAGAGACGGAAGCCAGAAAAGTCAACCACATGCACATATGAACCACATACCAACCAGAATACTTGAAATAAAATATATAAATCTCAAATAGTCATGATCTAAATAACACAAATAATCCTAGGTCACATTGCCCAAATACAAGAATAAATCTAAGTACATAATACAATATTGTTCAAGCAAGCTACAAGAAATGATAATAGCAAATCCAGCACTAATATCTCATGTCACCGATACTATCTGGAACCTGTTCTCTAAAATCTGCAATTTAACAGTTGCAGGGAAGAGGGAAAGAGAAAACAAGTACTCATCAATTGCAAACGGGCCACTTATAATATGGGATACAAGTACATGGGGAAAACTAACAAATAACATGAAATATGCATGATATCAAGTATAACAACTAGCATGGTAAGGTGAACAAGTACAGGTAGCATATATCAAGTGTCAAGTGAACAAGTGTCATGTAAACAAGTATCAAGTATCAAGTGTTATGTATCATGTAATCATGTATCAAGTCTTATAGTGATTACTATCTAGGTAGCACTTGATGCATCCATCCTTTTACTACATGGTTGCTATTGTCAATGCAATTTTGTTTTAGATTTTGTAGGGGACCATACAGGGCAGTGTACTCGGGTATTCACAGAATCACAGAACTTGGTTGGTAAACTTGATCGGTAACAGAATATTAACTTGATCAGTAAACTTGATCGGTAAACTTGATCGGTAACTTGTCATACAGGAAACACAAGTCTCCTTCCGAGTACACATTTCTGCACTATCCACTACTAGATCTTTCCCATTAAAAATCCCGGCTTGATTATTTATTATTATTCTCAAACAGACATGTATATATGTGTCGCAAAACAAAAAAAGAATAACAGGGTATAAACATGTATCAGGTTCAGGGTACAAGATAAACAAGTACAGGTACAAGATAACACATAACAGGGTAAAACAACTAGTTTTCTAATTCAGGACAGCAAGACAGTATTATACTAAAATAGTGATTCCCGCTACTACAAGCATCCAAATCTGGATCCGTTAAAGAATCTAGAAAATAGACTTCCACACGAATCCAGTGAATATAAATAAGTCATATAGTATTTCACAAAATCATAACTCAAAACTGATTTGAATCCAGAAAAATACATTCAGTCAGAAATCAGTAAAACGAATTCTCAGTCAGAAAAACAGCATTAAAACTCCTCGAATAAATCCAGAGAAAATCTGGGATATTCCCCTATATGTATAAAATCAAAATATAATGTTTCATAATATTCCAGTAAAATTAGTTTAGCCATCAAAAATAAGAAAACACCAAGAAACGATACTTTGGCTAATCTGGAATTCCCAACACTGCTGTACGAAAATTGAAATATCTCGCAAGCCGTGAAACGAAATCCAAATCCGCCAAAGGGAGATGAAAATAGATAAAATAAACTAACTTTCATATTTCAAAAATATTTTTCATACAGTAAAAGGAATCAGGGTGAAAACACAATTCTTTACAGGACAGCGAGCAAAATATAGCAAGTATGACTTTTGTAAACATGCATGAAACGACATACAAAACTCATCAATAAAATCTACCAAAATTCTAGGTGATCCCTAGATAGGTATAGAAAAACTGACCAAACTTTCAGATTAAGATAATAGGTGTAGCTCAAGTATCAAAATAGTTTAATCAACAAAATCATCGAGAAACGAAATCTGGAAACATAATACACCTCTGTAGTAAAACAGTCATAAGTCACTCATAAAAAAACGAAATCGAGCAAGGTTAGAGGGGTTGGAAAGCAGACGAATTTCTCTACAATTCATGTTTTATACTGAAGTTACGAATCTGACCTTAGTATGGTCTAAATTACAATTCAAAACAGAACATCGACAAAATACAGATTTTCCTCAAAAACCAAAATCAATATAGATCAAACAAAACTAGATCCAAACACAACCAAACTTGAAATCGAGTCTACCAAGTGTCCAAACAACATGAAATAGGGCATACTAACATATCTAAAACAAGTCTATCACATGGTTCTCAACAAATACCCAAATTCTCACAAGAAGTCTCACATACATGATCAAATCAAAAACGGGCAAAACCTAAGTTAATTCATGTCAATATTGTGTCGTGAGGCAACTGTGGTCAAGTTTTCACAATAGAGACAAAACTCATCAAACATAACACACACACGAGTTGTCTCTAGAACCCAACTACAATATAGGTGGCATTTTTGACTTGTATCATACAAAATAAATTTAAGTACAAGTTACTTGACTTAACCGAGATGAAACGAACACAAAGAATAACGGAAATGGGTCCCGACAACGAACAAAACTCACGAATGAGAAATCAGCGAACCTACGAACGATCTACACGCGCACTCGAGTACGTGCAAGAAAAACCCAAGAGCAAGAGAGCGAGAGATGATGGATGGAGATAAGATGGGAGAGACAGAGCACGGTATAGAGGTGTATTGGTTCACGGCTGGACGCGAGGGAGAGAAGATGGCATGCAATAGGGTATATATATAATAGGGAGTTAGGGTTAGGTTGAGAACAGATCGGATGGGCTCTGTTTTTGGGTGCCAACGGGTAGGTAACTCTATATGGTAGTTAGGATATTATTAGGTGGGTTATGGTCGGTAATTAAGGATATGAAAAAAATGGGTAGTGGGGAAAGATCTAGTGGGTGGTTAAATATAGAATAAAAATGATGGTTAGTGGTTAATGAGATAGGAGTTGTATATAGGTAAAAATATATAGGATTTGAGTTTGGTAGTTAGGTATTTACTAGTAGGTTATGATAATTAGGATTGATAATGGTTATTTGGGTGCATAGGAAATCAGGGTAGTAGGTAGATGGGTTTAGGGTAATTAGATGGTAAACAGGTATGTAGGTTTTGCTAATGGGTAATGGGATAGGAATAAATGGGTATAGGGTATGGATTTGGGAAAATAAATAAATAAATAAAAACAATAAACATAAAAATATTAATAATAACAGTAGTAATAATAATAGAGGTCAAAGTAAAAATATCAAAAATAAGATTTGTATTAAAATGTAAAATTCATATAAAATAGTTACAATAAAATTATTAATCAAAAACAAATTTTAATAGGAGATCCAATAATACATTTTAACAAAAGAATTTGAAAACTGAAAAAAATAATTTGTGAAAATTTGAAATACAGAAAATACACAAAATACATTTTTGGAAAAACAGAGGTTACAATGTAAGTTGCACGTGTCGCCGTTGGGAAGCTCATTTCGTTATTCTCAATATTATCAGAATCATTGTCATCATATTAAGGCAAGTATTTACGAATCTTTTATTTTTCCGTACAAGCATTCTTTGAAATACCACAAGTAGATTTATCGTTGTGACTTATTTCTTATGCCTTATATGTTGATGATCTTAATCCCTATCGGTTTGATTGTTTCTGTTAATTTCGTATTCATAAAAGATCATGGTATAATGATTTGAGCACCCGTTTAATTCTGTTTGACATCATATATCAATTTGAATCCATCATGCTTATTATAAATGTCATAATCCAAGAAAAACACTACTGTCCTGATTTGGCACGATGAATTAGACTTTGTTAACGTTAGAAAAATGATTAAGTTTGTGATGAAATGTAGGCCCCTGGGTCTAGTTTCTAGAATATCTGACAAATCTGAAATCCGATCTGTGATGTGCGAGATATCCCATTTTTAATGCTGCTAGCTTTAGATTTCTAGATTTCTAATTTACGATATATTGACATGTTTATTAATTTTAAAAGTCAGATTAATAGTATAATAAATACCTGATAAAGTCCAGTATGTTGCTTAACATGATTAAAAAACCTGATTATAAATTTTATAGAATATTTTTATGAATTTCTTAATGTTTTATGAATATAAGAATTGTAACCTAAGTTTCTGCCAGAACAGGAAATCCGTAAAGAACAGACAAATTGACTTAGTTACTTTTACCAGATTGGTGAATTTAAATATGCGCTGGATCCGGTGAGGAGTCTAGTTTCTAGAACTCCTGACCGATCTTGAATTGCTTTTCTGTTTAGCGGAAATTCCAGTTTTGGTGCAGCAACGTCTGACTGTCCAGAATTGGAGTTCTTGTTGGTTCATTATTTATAAGTTTGTTTATGGCATCCGAACATGCTTTCTGCCCAGTTGAACATGATTTCTGTTCCTGTCATGTTTACATGTCCCTGATTTTGCACATTCATGTCTGTTTTGGTAAAAAGAATAAAGTATCAAGCCGGGGTTTAAAGGAAAGACTTAGTAGTGGACAATATAGGAGACTATACTCGGAAGGGGGCCCGTGTTTTTCGTGTTACAAGTTTACCGACCAAGTTACCGACCAAGTTTACCGACCAAGTTTTATAGTCCTGTGAAGACCCGAGTACATGACCTATAGAATTCACCACTAGCGTCTAAACGTTCACATGATTGTATGCACCCAAACCTATGGTATGGGACGCAGGATTACGTGCATTAGTTAGGATTTATAAAAGATTGCCAGACTTGAGATGAAAACTAAACACATGCATGATTCCTGATTCCAGTTACATGATACCTGTTACAAGATTACATGTAACCTGTTACAAGTTTACATGATTCCAGTTTACAAGATTACATACTCCTGTTTTCAAGTTACATGTTACATGTTTATAAGTTACAAGATTCCTATTTACACGACATGCTTCCTGTTACATGATGTAACTCCTGTATCTCATTTTCTGTATTATTGTAATGTATTTATTTTCTTCCAGTGTATTCAATCTGTTTGTACTCTTTCTTTTCCTGAACAGTGTATTTGTTCTTCTTTCCTTAAATATTTTCATCTATTGTTTGTCAGCTGTGATTTGACCTTTTGTGATTCATTTGTCTACCAATTTTTCTATCTCTGGATAATTTATTGTTTCTGATCTATTGCATTTTATGGCCTAATTGATTATTTATATGATTTTTCCTTATTGGATCTGGTTTCTACCCAGTTTACCCTATTTGAACCCTTCTACCCGTCCTATTGGACCCTAACCCCGCTACCTAATACCCTCTTCTTTGACCCATTCTTCCCCAGATATTTCTTCACGTCTGTATCTGCCTGACAAACAGATCATATCTTTCCCTATCTCCTCTTGATTCTCCAAATCCCTACTTGCCAAAATCTCTCATTATAATCGCCAACAAAATTTGTTACTCATATCCCTAATTTCTATCTTCTAAACCCTAACCCTAATTCACTATCTCTCTCTCTCTCTCTCCCCTACCCTGCATCCCGGTTCCCCCTACTCCCCGTGTGCGCCCACCAATCGCCGTCCTACCCCTCTGATTGTCGTGCCCCTACTGTGCCGCCCTCCTCCTGAGCGCTGCACGCCAACCCCTCTTCTCCCCTTCTCCTCTTCTGTAACCTCTGTTTCCCATTTTGTGTATTTTTGAGTGTATTTTTCTTTTTGGTATATTTCTCTCTTTGTATCTGTTCTTGGACCGTATATTGGATTTTCATTTTCAATATATTCATTTATTGGATTTGTCTTCTTTTTCTTGGTCTTTGGTTTCTCTATCCGTCTATTCTTTCCGCTTTGCTTGATCGAGTTTTGTTTTGATCCCCATAATTTCTTTTTTTATTTCTTTTTTCATGTCCTATTTATTCATCCTATTTGTGCCGTCTCATTATCTGGACCGCTATATTTCTTTCGTCCTGATTTCTTTTTATCCAAACCCATTTTGCACTGCATACAATCCTAATACCATTTTTTCCCTATCTTGTTTATTTAAATATTTTACACTACTCTTTTATACCCATATACCCATCAGTTTTGGTCCCACCTATTTATCCCAAACCCATTAATTACTAAACCCATATCCATCTACCTAACTCCTACCCGCACCCGATTGAACCCAAACCCAGTTACCCCAACCCTGTGAGCCATCATCCCCTTCACCCTCTAACCCTAATATTTTCCCACTATATAACCCACCCCGTACTACCCTACCGACTGCCAACCCTAGCCTCCCGGCATGCACTGTATAGCTGACCTTTCCCTGTGTGCTTCCCCATCCCGACTGCACCATCCCACTTCAGTGCCCTCTCTCCCAAGCCCTGTCCCACCTCTCCCTGCTCTCCCCCGCCTGTGCTCCACCCCACCGTGCACTTTCTCTTGCTTGGGCTCCCCATCGACAGACCAGAGAGCAGCAGCACAGCACTGCGTGTTCTACTCTCCCTCCACCGAGGCGCGGCAGACCAATCTTTTCCCCATGCACCGCAGTGAACTGTGCTCCTTGTTGTCGTGTTCCGCTGTCGTTCCTCGCTCTCTCTGTGTGTGCGAGTTGAGTTCATTGCTTGTGTCTTCGTTGGTTCGTGGATTCGTGACCGTTCGTTGTGCTCGCTGCTTAGGGAATCCGTTCCCGCTATTCTTGATCCTCGTCATTTCCGTCGTCAGTTATAAGGCAAGTAACTTGTATTAAATTCCTTTGCAAATATAAGTACTAAATACCGTCTGTAGTGTAGTTGGTTTCTAGAGACAATTTGTGTGTGAATTTTCTGTTATCTATTTTCTCTATTGTGATGATTTCACCATAGTTGCCTCACGACATATATGACAGAAAACAACATAAGGGTGATCACTTTCAATGTATATGTTCATGCTACTCTGAGATATTTGTGCTTGATGTGTTATTCGCGATATACTTGTCTAATACTTGTAAAATATCTATACCATGTTGTTTGGATATCTAGTACACTATATTTCATGTTTGGGTTGATTTGGATGAAATTCATATGATCTATGTTGATTTGTGTATGAAGAACAGATCTGTATTTTCTGTTACCCTGATATTGTTCAGTATTTTAGACCCTATTAAGGTCAGTATTTGAAAATATTTTGTGAACATGATCTGTAGAGAATTCTGTCTATTTTCCAACCCTTCTGACGGATCTCAGTTTCGATTTACAAGTTGTGAGTTATGTCATTTTACTACAGAGGTGTAGAGAGATTTCCAGATCTTGTTTTCTATGAATTCTGAAGAGTAATCTATTTTTATCATGATGTTAAAAGTATTATTTTGATCCAATATTTTGCACAATACAACTAGACCTGATTGGTATTAACCCTGATTTTTTGTGGAATTATTTGATGAGTTTTACAAATCGACTTCCAAACAATTACTATACTACCAGATTTTTCATACTGTTCAATAAAGAACCTGATTTTCAACCCAATTCTACTTGCTATTTGTAAAATATTTTTGAACATGAAAGTTAGCCTACTGTATCTATTTTATTAACCTTTTGATGGATTTGAATTTCGATTTATGGTTTGAGAGGTATTGTTGTTTTCGCACTACAGTGTTTATAACTACAGATTTACAAAACTACTGCATCTTTATGTTTTCTTATTTTTTTGATTAAACTATTTATATTAAAAAATTCTGAAACTTTATATTCTGATGCTACACATATAGGGGAATACCCCAAATTTTTCGAGGATTTAAATAATGAGTTTTCATGTTGTTTTCCTGACTTTGAACACAAACATCTGATTTCTGACTGAACGTGTTTTCTGGATTCAAACCTGTTTTAAGTTATGATTTTGTGAAGTACCATATGACTTATATGTGTTTGTTGGATTCGGTCGAGAGTCTATTTTCCATATTCTTTGACGGATCCAGGTTTGCATTTTTGTAGCAACGGAAATCCTAGTTTTAGTGCAGTACTGTCTTGCTGTCCTAAACTACAATTTTCGTTGTACTATTCTGTTATGTGTTATATTTAGTCTGTATATGTTCGTCTGTCAACCTGAACCTGTTACAAGTTTATACCATGCTATTCTCACTCTGTTTTCTGCACATACATGCCTGTCTGATAATAATAATAAAATGACCAAGCCGGTGTTTGTGGGAAAGATCTCGTAGTGGAAAATATAGAAATGTGTACTGAGAAGAGGGCTCGTGTTCCCTATCCGTTACATGTTCATGACTACATGATACCCGACTCTGTTTATCTGAACCCTGACTACATTAATTCCCCATAGGAAGGTGTACTAAGAAGAGAACCCATAGGTTCTATCTGTCTATTTGATCTGCATCTGATATCTGTCTGTCTGATCCCTGAGTACACTGCCCTATGGACTCCACTACGAAATCTTAACGTAACTTGCTTGAATGTAGCAACCATGTAGTAAAAAACAGGATGCATGAAGTGCTACGTAGATAGTAACACACAAGACTTATAAGAACATGACATCTGTTATCTGTTATCTGTATCTGTTTATCTGACATCTGTTATCTAATTATCTGTTATCTTTCGGACTATCATCTGACACTATCATCTGTATATTTGTCTGCATACCATCTGACATTTGACACTTGACACATATTATCTGTATCTATTAGTATACCATGCTATCTGATTTGTTTTCCTGATTCATGCTAAGTATTATGTTCCCGTTGATAAGCTTATACCATGCTACATTTGTTCTGCTGTTATTTTGTATTTGTTATTCTTTTCCATGTACTTGTATCTGCACTACAAGCGGCCTGTAACTTGCATTGACGGGAGTTTATTTTCTTTTTCCTCTTCCTGCAATTTATTAATTGCGGACCAGGATGACTAGCTGCCAGATGGAGTTGGTGACATGAGATATTAGTGCTAGAGTTTTTGTTATTATTTCTGTTGCTTATTTGAATATTGTATTTGATACTTAGATTTATTTTGTATTTGGGCAATGTGACCCATGATTATTGACTTATTCATATCTGATTTATTCGATAATATATTATATTTTGGTTTCAAGTAAATTTTTGTTGGTATATTTGATTCGATTATGCATACTTGGTTGATTTCTCTTGCTTTTGACTCTGGTTATTTCTGTGAGATGTTGTAAAGATTCTGAACAGCTTATGGATGATGAAAATCATTCGCTGGGTTTAGTCACGTATCTGTATTCCGTATTTCCTTTTAGGAAGCAGGGCTTGATAAGGTTTTTAGTGATATCAGAGCCAAGGTTTAGCTAATGTATTAATTTGACTGATATATTAGACAAGCTTGGCTCAAACTGGGATCGACTCAACATTTCACCAACCATGCATGCATAAATGAATTATTATTATCAACTTTGATCTGGATGCTAATTGTTTTTGGTTTTGTGCAGACTATGGCTCGTAGAGGTTCTACTTCTCATCCCCAGGGTGATTAGCCTGGGATTAAGGTTGTCACCACTGTGCTTGAGCGCTTGATCAATATGCAGAAGAACCACAGTGATTTGGTGATGGCTGCTTTGGAAGTCGCTCGGGTTCCACTGCCTGCTGTGCCTATGCAGGAAGTTCTTCCTCCCCGTCTGGGTACAGTCACAGACTTCATAAGGCTGCATCCCGACAGGTTTTCAGGCTCTGAGACGCCTTTGGAGGCTGAACAGTGGTTGATTCGGACTAAGCAACTATTTTTGGCAGCTAGGGTTGCAGATGCAGATCGTGTGGATGTGGTAGCCATCTAGCTTGTGGACTTGGCTCTATTTGGTGGAGGTCCAAGTCCAAAAGGCTCGAACGACCGATCACTTGGGCCACTTTCACTGGGGACTTCTTGGAGAAGTTCTTCCTAGCAGCGCTAGCAGGTTGGTCGTTATTTCTAGTAATGAAATTTTGTTACATATTGTTCATGCAATGTTGTAACATGAGACTTTCTTGAAACAGGGCTCCAGGTATGTGGATGAGTATGCAGCTGAACTTACAAGACTCAGCCACTTCGCAGCCGTTCTTGTGGTGAACGAAGAAGACATGGCTCGTAGATTCATTTTGGGGCTTGAGTGAGAGATTAGGGTGCAGCTTGTCTCCCTTCACATGCACTCTTATGCAGAAGCTATTGAGGCAGCTCGTACTCAAGAGTAGATTCGTGGTGGTTTGACTCTTTCTCAGCAGACTGTTCTGCACTTCTCTGATGTTGTTAGGCCTTCTGGTGGGCCTATTCGGAGGCCTATTCCTGCCCGTCCTATCAAGGCAGCTCCGTACCCTTCTGTTGGTTTACCGAGGGGTGGTTTTTGTGACTTCTGCCAGGTGTCCGGGCATGAGCGCAAGAACTATTTTCGTGCCATCCGCCGATGCTTTAGGTGTGGTGCTACTGATCATTCAGTTCGGGATTGTCCGCAGCCACAGAAGGAGTTGGCTCTTCTAGCTAGGGGTCCCGTTCAGTAGGTTGCCCCAGCTCGTGGTCCAGTTAGACCGCCGCTTCCTTCTCAGCACCAGATTGTCGGTCAGAGGACTGCTATTCTGAGGAGAGTCAGGCTTTCAACATGACTGCTGTAGATGCAGAGTCAGCTGAAGGTATTGTTGCAGGTATTTTGTTTTGTTGTTTCTTTTTGCTTTCTTTTGTCTTGCGTTATTCCTTCCTGTTATCTTCCTGCTTTGTTTTTCCTTACCCCTGTTCAACCATTCATTGTTCTCTTGTCTTTTGATTCTATCTTAGGTGTTGTCCTTGTTTACTCTTTCCCCGCTCATGTTCTTTTTTATTCCGGGGTAATCCATTCTTTTGTCTCTCTCGATTTGTGGCTGGCCATCAGTTGGAGTGTAGCACCATGTCAGAGGCTAGGAACATTGTGACAGTTGGTGGTGGTGTCATTTGTTCTCGGGAGTGCAGGCAGTGTCCCGTGATTATTGGTAGCACAGATTTCAAAGCCAATCTGATTGTAATTGGGAATTTAGGATTCGACATTATTCTGGGTATGGATTAGTTGGGTGAAACCCACGCCATTATTGATTGTCGTGCTAAGAAAGTTGTGTTCAGAATCCCAGATCGCACAGATTTTGAGTTCCATGCTGAGGAGTCTTCCCTTGGCTGAGCTGCAGTTGATCAGGAGGTTTGTGCGACGGAGTTACATTCAGGCTGTGAGGTTGCGCCTCTAGTAGTTCGGGATTTCCTGGATGTTTTTCCAGAGGAGTTGCCTGGCTTCTCCCCTGATAGAGATGTGGAGTTCGGTATTGAAGTTCAGCCGGGTATGGTGCCTATATCGAAAAGTCCCTACAGGATGGCACCGGTTGAGTTAGCAGAGCTTAAGGTGCAGATTCAGGAGTTCCTTGATTTGGGGTTCATCAGGCCTAGTGTTTTGCCTTGTGGTGCTCCAGTCCTTTTTGTCAACAAGAAGGATGGTAGTCGTCGACTGTGCGTGGATTATCGGGAACTAAATAGTGTTACTGTGAAGAACCGATATCTGTTGCCCAGGATCGATGACTTATTTGATCAGTTGAGTGGAGCTACTGTTTTCTCGAAGTTGGATCTTCGTTCTGGGGATCATCAATTCAAATTGAAGGTAACTGATGTACAGAAGACTGCATTCAGGACTAGATATGGCCACTATGAGTATCTTGTGATGCCGTTCGGGGTCACTGTAGGATTTCAGGGCACAAACGCTGCGGAAAAAAAAAACAGTCGTAAAACCATAAAATCCGAAACCCTAACCCTAGGATCCGTGTACAAGACATGGCTGATTATGGAGAAACGAAATTTTACTTTTTAAGAGCTTTACGAAGGCTGAAAAATGGAGGTCCTGTTATACAATCACCACGCAACCCTTGTAGCAAGATCCGCGTCTCTAAAGTAGTCCACACGAACGTCCGATCGTCCAACGATCAAGGGAGCCGGTACTAGCCGATGATGCTTGCCTCTATCTCTCTCTCTCTCTCTCTTGCCTCTCAACAGTTGGAGCGGCTAGGGTTTTTGTGGAAAACGAATTTGCCAAAAGATAAACCCTAAACCAATACATCTCTATGTATTTATAAGAGAGAATGAGGTGGGCGTAACCGTAATCGGTTTGGGCTTCTACTAAACCAAACTGATTCGGTTTAAAGATTTAAATTTGAATTACACTTTAATTAATCAAGTCCAACTCAATTAATTAAATAACTAATTTCGAATTTATAATCATTTAATTTAAATTCCGAATTTAAATTAAAACTCCTTTTAAACGTTCTAAGTGTGTGACCCTTTAGGTTATTATTACGTTGGCAATAATTTTATTATCTAATAATAAAATTATAAACAATGAGCGGCATCTAGTAATACATCATTGCTACCCAAGTAATAATAATAATTGGTGATTCAATTAAACCTTTCGTGACTAATGTCTCCGTGTAATATAATCCTTTTAACCTTGATATTATAGATTAAACTAGAGGCATGGTTCGTGTCATCCTCTTAATAATTTAATCTTTATTTTCTTGATCGATGAGTAGACTATTCAAACAAATCAATATTTGAGCATGGCCATGCATTTCATAGTCTCACTCAAACAAGATGCCGATAATATCGCTCCTAAAATTAGGAGGGTTAAATTCCATCTAGATCATTCACATTTCTCACACGATTCATAATGAACCCAATACTATCTTTATCATTACCCGATTAAAGATAACTTTTGATAGAATCAAAGTACATTAATTCTCGTGTAGAAATATAATGATTTCAGGTCAGAGGACCATTACACCATTATCACAGTGAGATTACTTATGACACTTATTTATTTATTCCATGGTTGAATCTCACAGTGGGTCTGTCCAGTACAATGTACTCTTACATTTACCTATGTATTGATTTTAGTATCTCTATACTAATGACCCATGAGAGGTGGTCATCAATCAATCAATATACTAGTCTCAATGTATTATTACTGTCCTAATAATAATAATACTCGACTAGGGACATTTAAGATTATTATACTATATATAATCTCATGTTCATATAGTTCGTATTAATAATCTAAGGACATTTATCATGCTAACATTTATAACGCAGTAAATACGAAGCATAATAAATTATTAATATAATCAAATAGAACATAATGTCAATAATACTGATTACATAATATCATTGTATTGCCTCTAGGGCACCTACACTAACAGTCACGAATCTGCCTTCTGTATTCATGAGTCTTAGGAACTGGGTCTTTTCTCAGTTCTTGGATAGACTTGTGGTGGTCTTCATTGATGATATTTTGGTGTATTCTCAGAATCGGGAAGATCATGCTGAGCATCTTAAAGTGGTTCTGCATACTTTGAGAGAGATCCAGCTCTATGGAAAACTCAGCAAGTGTGAGTTTTGGCTCGACAGGATTTTTTTCTTAGGGCACATTATCTCGGATGATGGTATTTCTGTGGATCTGAACAAGGTTGAGGCTGTGAAGGATTGGCTATTCCCAAGTTAGTTTCAGAGGTCAGGAGTTTTCTTGGTTTAGCTGGCTATTATCGGAAATTCGTCCAAGATTTTTCGAAGATAGCAAGACCATGGACTAAGCTGACTAGGAAGGATCAGATGTTTTGTTGGTCTGATGATTGCAGTGAGGCTTTTGTTGAGTTGAAGAACAGATTGATGTCATCGCCAGTGTTGACTATTCCAGATGGTTCAGGCAGATTTGTAATTCACTATGATGCTTCTAGTAAGGGTCTTGGAGCAGTTCTGATGCATAAGGGCTGAGTCGTTGCTTATGCATCGAGGTAGTTGAGGCCGCATGAGAATAACTATCCGATTCTTGACTTGGAGTTAGCGGGAGTGATCTATGCTATAAAGCTATGGAGACATTATTTACTTGGGGACCGAGTGGAGATCTTTACAGACCGCAAAAGTCTACGTCTTCACCCAGAAGGAGTTAAACATGAGGTAAAGGCGTTGGTTGGAACTTATGGCCGATTATGACATCAGTTTGCAATACCATCCAGGTAAAGTAAACTTGGTGCCAGATGCTTTGAGCAGGAAACCGGCAGTTATGTTCTTGACTCAGCAGAAGGATTTGATTGAGCAGATGCGGAGGTTGGAGTTGGATTTTTTGTTGTCGAGTTCTGATCGGAGTTGTTTGGTACTCCAGCTTCAGTCGTCTCTTGTTGATCAGATCGAAGAGGCGCAGACTGGTGATGCACAGTTTGCAAGGTTTTCGAGCTGAGGTTGAGTCTGGGTCCAAAACGGACATGGTTATTCATGCTGATGGATCGCTTCGTTTTGGGTCCAAGTTATGTGTCCCGAAGGGTGAAGTTTATCAGAGGTTTCTTGAGGAAGCACACCAGTCTTCGTATTCTATCCATCCTGGCGGTACTAAGATGTATCGGGATTTGAAGCTTCATTTCTGGTGGCATGGTATGAAGTGGGTTGTGGCTTGGTTTGTTTCTCAGTGTTTGATCTGCCAGCAGGTTAAGGTAGAGCACCAGAGAATCGCTGGACTTCTTCAACCGCTTCCTATTCCGGAGTGGAAGTGGGAACATATCACTATGAATTTTGTGACTACTTTGCCGATGACTCCTAAGGGTCATAATGCCATTTGGGTGATTGTCGACCGTTTGACGAAGAGTGCTCACTTTATTCCTTTTCGTGTCGGACAGTCTACTGAGAGCCTAGCTGAGAGGTACATGCAAGAGATTGTCAGACTTCATGGGGTTCCAGTTAGTATTGCATCCGACCGGGATACGAGATTCAGATCTCAGTTTTGGGAGAGTCTTCAGAGCCGTTTGGGGAGCAAATTAAAGTATAGTATATCTTTTCATCCCCAGACTGATTGACAGTCAGAGAGGACTATCTAGATTCTTGAGGACATGTTGCGGTCCTGTATGCTGCAATTTGGTGGATCATGAGAGGACCATTTGCATCTCATAGAGTTCTCGTACAATAACAACTTTCATGCCAGTCTTAAAGCTGCACCGTTCGAGGCACTTTATGGGCGAAAGGGCAGATCACCAGTGTGCTGGGATAACATTGGTGAAAGGAAATTTTTGGGTCCAGAGTTGATTACAAGGACAGTTGAAGCGGTGGTTCAGATCATAAAGCATTTGCAGGCAGCTCAGGATACGCAGAGGTGATGGGTCGATGTCCGTCGGAGAGCTTTGGAGTTTGAGTTTGGTGACCATGTTTTCCTAAAAGTATTGCCTTGGCAGGGTGTCATTCGGTTTGGTGGTGGGGGTAAGCTCATCCCTAGGTTTACTGGACCGTTTAACATTGTAGAGCGAGTAGGTAAGGCGGCCTATCATCTTTCATTGCCACCAGCTTTATCAGGAATGCACGATGTTTTCCATATCTCACAACTCAGGAGATATATCCTAGATGAGAGCCATGTGATCGACTATTCTGAGTTGACCGTTCGGCAGGATTTGACTTATGAGATTCTGCTAGTTGCTATCGTGGATCAGCAAGTGAAAATGCTTAATAACAAGGTCATTAAGCTAGTTTGTGTTTCTTGGAATCCTCACTCGCAAGGTGAGTTGACTTGGGAGCTGGAAGACGAGATTTAGCAGAAGTTTCCTCATTTGTTTGAGTAGCTTTTTGTTTTGTTCTTTCTTTTCTTTTCGGGGTTACCCTATGTATCTTCTTGTTGAATTTCGAGGATAAAATTCTTCTTGTTAGGTGGGTAGGATTTGTAACCCCTGTTTCCCATGTTGTGCATTTTTGAGTGTATTTTTCTTTTTGGTGTATTTCTCTCTTTGTATCTGTTCTTGGACCGTATATTGGATTTTTATTTTCAATATGTTCATTTATTGGATTTGTTGTCTTTTTCTTGGTCTTTTGTTTCTCTATCCGTCTGTTCTTTCCCCTTTGCTTGATCGAGTTTTGTTTGGATCCCAATAATTTCCTTTTTTTAATTTATTTGTTCATGTCCTATTCATCCTATTTATGCCGTCTCATTATCTAGACCGCTATATTTTTCTTACTGATTTATTTTAATCCAAACTCATTTTGCACTGCATACAATCCTAATACCATTTTCCCCCGTATCTTTTTTAATTAAATATTTTACCTGACTCTTTTATACCCATATACCCATCAGTTTTAGTCCCACCTATTTACCCCAAACCCATTAATTATTAAACCCATATCCATCTACCTAACTCCTACCGGGACCCGATTGAACCTAAACCCGGTTACCCTAACCCTGTGAGCCGTCATCCCCTTCACTCTCTAACCCTAGTATTTACCCACTATATAACTGACCCCGTACTACCCTACCGACTGCCAACCCTAGCCTCGTCATCCCGTCCACCTCATCCTCCCAACCTGCACCGTACAGCCAACCTTTCCCTATGTGCTTCCCCATCCCGACTGCACCATCCCACTTCAGTCCCCTCTCTCCCGAGCCCTGTCCGACCTCTCCCTGCTCTCCCCTACATGTGCTCCGCCCTACCGTGCACCCTCTCCTGCCTGGGCTCCCCGTCGACAGACCAGAGAGCAGCAGCACAGCACTGCGTGCTGTGCTCTCCATCCATCGACGCACGGCAGACCAATCGTTTCCCTGTGCACCGCGGTGCATTGTGCTCCCCGTTGCCGTGTTATGCTGCCGTTCCTCGCTCTCTCTTTGTGTGCGAGTTGAGTTCATTACTTGTGTGTTCGTTGGTTCATGTATTCGTGACTGTTCGTTGTGCTCGTTGCTTTGGGAATCTGTTCCCGTTATTCTTGATCCTTATCGTTTCCGTCATCGGTTATAAGGTAAGTAACTTGCATTAAATTCCTTTACAAATACAAGTACTAAATACCGCTTGTAGTATAGTTGGGTTCTAGAGACAATTTGTGTGTGAATTCTCTATTATCTATTGTCTATATTGTGATGATTTGACCATAGTTGCCTCATGACATATATGACATGAAACAACCTAGCATTGACCACTTTTGATGTATATGTTCATGCTACTCAGAGATATCTGTGCATGATGTGTTATTCGCGATATACTTGTCGAATACTTGTAAAATACCCTATACCATGTTGTTTGGACATCTAGTACACTATATTTCGTGTTTGGGTTGATTTGGATGAAATTCGTATGATCTATGTTGATTTGTGTATGAAGAACAAATCTGTATTTTCTGTTACCCTAATATTGTTCAATATTTTAGACCCTATTGAGGTCAGTATTTGAAAATATTTTGTGAATATGATCAGTAGAGAATTTTGTCTATTTTCTAACCCTTCTGACGGATCTCAGTTTCGATTTACGAGTTGTGAGTTTTCTATTTTACTACAGAGGTGTAGAGAAATTTCCAAAACTTGTTTTCTATGAATTCTGAAGAGTAATCTATTTTTATCATGATGTTAAAAGTATTATTTTGACCCAATATTTTGCACAATACAACTAGACCTGATTGGTATTAACCCAGAATTTTTGTGGAATTATTTGATGAGTTTTACAAATCGTTCTATACTTCCAAACAATTACTATACTAGTAGATTTTTCATACTGTTGAATAAAGAACCTGATTTTCGACCCAATTATACTTTATGTTTGTAAAATATTTCTGAATATGAAAGTTAGCCTTTTGTATCTATTTTATTAACCTTTTGGCGGATTTGGATTTCGGTTTATGGTTTGTAAGGTATTGCCGTTTTCGTACTACAGTGCTTATAACTACAGATTTACAAAACTACTGCATCTTGATGTTTTCTGATTTTTGTTGACAAAACTATTTATATTGAAAAATTCTGAAACTCTATATTCTGAAGCTACACATATAGGGGAATGCTTCAGATTTTTCGTGGATTTAACTAATGAGTTTTCATGCTATTTTCCTGACTTTGAACACATACTTCTGATTTCTGACTGAATGTGTTTTCTGGATTCAAACCTGTTTGAGTTATGATTTTGTGAAATACCATATGACTTATATATTTTTGCTGGATTCGGCCGAGAGTCTATTTTTCAGATTCTTTTATGGATCCAGGGTTGCATTTTTGTAGCAACGGAATCCTAGTTTTAGTGCAGTACCGTCTTACTGTCCTGAACTAGAATTTTCGTTGTACTATTCTGTTATGTGTTATATTTAGTCTGTATATGTTTATCTGTCAACCTGAACCTGTTACATGTTTATACCATACTACTCTCACTCTGTTTTCTGCACATACATGCCTGTATGATAATAATAACAAAATGACCAAGCCGGGGTTTGTGGGAAGGATCTAGTATTGGAAAAATATAGAAATGTCTACTGAGAAGAGGGCTCATGTTCCCTATCTGTTACGTGTTCATGACTACATGATACATGACTCTCTTTATCTGAACCCTGACTACATTACTTCCACATAGGAAGGTGTACTCAGAAGAGAACCCATAGGTTCTATCTGTCTGTCTGATCTGTATCTGATATCTGTCTGTCTGATCCCTAACTATACTTCCCTATGGACTCCCCTAAGAAATCTAAACGTAACTTTCTTGAATGTAACAACCATGTAGTAAAAACGGGGAAGCAAGAAGTGCTACCTAAATAGTAATCACACGCGACTAATAAGAACATGACATCGGTTATCTGTTATCTTTATCTGTTTATCTGACATCTGTTATCTAATTATCTGTTATCTGTCTGACTATATCTGACACTATCTTCTGTATATCTATCTACATACCATCTGACATTTGACACTTGACACTTGACACTTGACACATGTTATCTGTATCTATTAGTATACCATGCTATCTGATTTGTTTTCTTGATTCATGCTAAGTATTATATTCCTGTTGATATGCTTATACCATGCTACATTTGTTCTGCTGTTATTTTGTATTTGTAATTCTTTTCCATGTAATTGTATCCTGCACTACAAGCGGTCCGTAACTTGCATTGACAAGAATTTGTTTTCTTTTTCCTCTTCCTGCAATTGATTAATTGCAGACCAGGATGACCAGTTGCCAGATGGAGTTGGTGACATGAGATATTAATGCTGGAGTTTTAATTATTATTTTTGTTGCTTATTTGAATATTGTATTTGATACTTGGATTTATTTTGTATTTGGGCAATGCGACCCAGGATTATTGACTTATTCAGATATGATTTATTTGAGATTATATTATATTTTGGTTTCAAGTAAATTTCTGTTGGTATATTTGATTCGATTATGCATACTTGGTTGATTTCTCTTGCTTTCGACTCTGATTATTTCTCTGAGATGTTGTGAAGATTCTAAACAGATTATAGATGATGAAAGTCATTCGTTGGGCTTAGTCACGTATCCGTATTCTGTATTTCCTTTTGGGAAGCGGGCCGTGACATCTTTCGAAGCCGACAGCAGTGACATCAGCATCCAGTGGCAGCAACCCCAGTGCCGACCCCTGTCGGCCTGCCTCTATTCGTCATCATCGTTGCTCCCCCATCGTGCCGCCCTCCTGTCGTCTTCCACCCATCACAGTGCACATCTCCCGGCTGTCCGCCTCTCTCATTGTGTGCACTTGTTGGCTCTCGAGTGTTGGGTTCGTGTTATTGTGTTCGTGTTGTCCATGACCATCTTGCTCGTCTCGTTCGTGATCCATTGGTTTGTGTTCGTTGCCGGGAACCTATTCCCGTTATTTTCATCTCCTCTTCGGTTTCGTCGACTATATAAGGCAAGTAACTTGTATTATTTTTGTTGTATATACAAGTTCCAAATTCCGCCTGTAGTGTCACTTTTTTTTCTAAATTCGTTCTCTTGAAAATCCCTTGTTAGATCTTGACTCTGTTTATTGATCTATCCGTAGTCATCTTTGTCACACACATGACATGAAATAAATTTAGAAATAATCTAGACTCTTGATGCATGTATGTATGTTGCTTCGTGATTCCATGATATGTTGTACACTCGTTGCATGCTTGATGTGTTAGTCGTAGTATCTTGTGGTAGACTTGTTTAAAACCCATACCATGTTGTTTTGGACATCCATTATACCATGTTATGCATTTTGTTCTAATTTGGATTTGTTGCATATGAACTATTTGATTTAATGCATAAGGAGAGATTTCTGTTTTGCTGCTGCCCTGTTTTGTTTCAGTATTTTAGACCCAGTTGAGGTCCATAAATCAAATTAATTGATGACTATAAATCGTAGACCCCGATGTCCATTTTTCAGAATTTCCGACAGATCTCAGTTTCGATTTGTAGGGTATGAGTTATTGCTATTTTGTTACAGATGTGATGAGAATTCCAGATTTTGTTTTATGTGATTTCTATATAGTTATTCATTTTAATATTGATGTTAAAGATAAGATTTGGATCTAATATTTTTCTGATTGTGACTGTACTTGACTGAGATTAACCCCAAATTTTTGGAGATTTATTTAAGGCCATTTATAAACTATTCTATGGTTGTGAACAGACTACTATATTTCCCAAACTACATGCTGTTCAGTAAAGAAGCATATTTTCAACCTGATTCCAGTCGTTGTTGATCATAACTTTGTAAATATTAAATGTAGCCTATTATATCTATTTTACAACCCTTTTGACGGATTTAGACTTTGAGTTATACTTTGTGATCTGTCGCTGTTTTAGTACTGTTGTGTTTAAGGTTTCAGACTCATAAACTTGTTGTATGTTGCTGTTTTTCCGAAATTTATTTGACTATGCCATCTGAATTGGAAAATTATGAAATTTTATTTGCTGATACTAGACATACTAGGGAATACCCCAGATATTTCTTAGATTTAACCAGTAAGTTTTTATGCCATTTTCATGCTTATGAATACAATTTTGTGACTTCTGGCTGAACATGATTCCTATGTATAATTCTATTTTGAGCCATGTTTCTGCGGTTATTATATGACTTGTATATATGTGCTGGATTCAGTCGAGAGTCTATTTTCTAGATTTTCTAAGGGATCTTGATTTGCATGTCCATGGCAACGGGAACCCCAGATTTTGTCTAGTAGTCTTGTTGTCCAGAACTAAAAGTTTCGTTGTCCTAGCCTTTGAAGAGTCGTTTGTCACCCGTTCGTGTCCTTTATTCAACTTGAACATGTCCCTTGTTATCTTACCATGTTTTCTTGCCTTGTTGGTCACGTTCATGCTTGTTTTAAATAAAGATAACAAGAAACCAAGTCGGAGTTAAAGGAAAAGATCTAATAGTGGAAAATTCAGAAACGTGTACTCGGAAGGGGATCCATAAATCCTACGTTATACTTGATACTTGATACTTGACACGTGATTACTTGAAACTTGACACTTGATACTTGATACTTGATACTTGACAGGTGATTACTTGACACTTGATAATTGCTACCTGAGTACACTGCCCTCTATGATCCACTATGAAATCTAAACGCAACTTGTTTGAATGTAGCAACCATGTGGTAAAATTCTGAGACACATGAAGTGCTACCTAGATAGGATTAGATAGAAGACTTGAGAATAACATGATCATTTGCACATTTCTGATAGTTGAACATGCCACTTGACACTTGTTACTTGATACTTTCTTGTATGCTTCTTAATATTTGACACTTGTTATATGCCACTTGCACTTTACGATCTGGCCATGTCATTTGGTTCTGTTCTTGATTAAGAATTGTTTTCCCTATTTGCTATCACATTCCTTCAATGCTTACTTCTGTACTTGCTTCCGCTGTGACTCTATACTTGTCATCTATTTTCCTGTACTTGTTGCCTGCACTACAAGCGGCCCATAACTTGCATTGACGGGCATTTTGTTTCTCTTTCCTCTTCCTACAATTTGTAACTTGCAGACTTTGATGACCAACTGTCCGAGGGAGTAGGTGACCAAACATTCTAGTTGGTTGGAGTTCTTGCTACAATTTGTTTCTCGTTGTTTTTGAATAAATGTAATTGCTACATGGATTATCTTGTATTGGGCATTTTGTCCCATATTTGTGTTTTGTTCCAGACTTGGTTATTTGAAGATTAAGTATCCTTGTTTTCAACAATCCTGTTGGTTATGTTAATTCATTTATTCATGCGTGGATGATTATTTCTTGTTTATCCTTGTTTATACTTGTGTATTCTTGTGAAGATCCTTACAGCTTATGAATGGTGAAACCCATTCGCTGGACTTGTGTCACGTATCCGTATTCCGTATTCCTTTTTGGAAAGCGGGGTGTGACACATGATTCCTTGTTCTCGATTAGTCATATTTGAGACATGTTTGGTTCTTGTTTTCTTCATGTTGTGTATATTGTTTTCTGTTATCATGTTTGTTCCGTATTTGAATTCCCAGTTCTTATTGCTTTCCCTGTTATATCTTGTTCTCGTTTCTATTTTGCTTGTACTACTTGTGGCCCGTTACTTGCTCTAACGAGTACTCCATCCATCTTTCTTTTGAGTTATGTTGTACAGGTACAATGATGGGTTACTGAAAGGAACAGGTCGAACTTTTACTACATTACATATTCTCGGGCTTTTTGGTAAGTTCATGTATCTCAGATATTGGTTATTGTATTACATTCTCGTTTATGTGATTATTATTGAATTGTTGAGTTTACTGGCATTGTACAGCTTACGGATGATATGAGTTAACATACTTATATTATTCGCTGATCCTCAGTTACGTGCGTGTGTTTTCGTATATCGGGAAGCAGGGTGTGACAAATTGCCTTTCATTATATTCTGTAGATATGGTCAACTCTCAGCTACAGCATCACCGCTATGCAGCTGGGCGAGAATCAAGGGTTGTTACTGCCCTTACCCTTTATAGTCTCACCTTTTCAAGTAAGTGTACTTATCATTTACAAACTACTCTTTCATTTGTTTTCTCTTTGTTGATTACCTTGGTAATTTTTCATTTGCTATTCTTGACAGGTATCAGGGCATGTAAGTGCTGCCTTGGAGCTTGGGTGGGGTTGATCTAACTGGACCTCATTTGCATAAAGTGAGTAAAGTTTTTAAAAGTTTGTATTTATATAGATAACCTTCTGTATCACATGTTATTTACTCAATTGCACGACTGTTATGCAGGTCTATCGTCATGGCTCAACTGACACTCTCCCTTATGCAACAATGGGATCGGGTTCTCTGGCTGCGATGGCCATTTTTGAATCAAAATATAAAGAGGACTTAGATGTAAATTAAAAGCTAGCGTTTATGGTTTCCTATTTTAGCCAATTAACCAATATGTTTGTAATATCCCAATTGGATATTATATTTGTATAATTATTAGTTTTTAAAATTAAAATATTTCTAATGGAAATTACTTAATTTTACTAATAAAATGTTATCTAAATATATACAAGTAAGTATATATATGTATTGTATCGGTTTTGTGCACTTGTACAAAATCCTGTAAAATGCATTTTTGAGAAAAATATCTGTAATATCCCGGGGTGATATTAAAAATAAATATTTTATTATTATTTTATTTTTATTTTCAGAATTGCAATGTCTTTTATGGATATTACCCGGTTTTGTTAATAAACATTAACTATATATATATACCAGTCTGTATACATCTGTATTGTTTCAAATTGGTACTGAAATCTTTCGAGCCAGTAATAAAATTATTTTTTATTATTATTTCTAAATTAAAATATTTTTGGTAGAGATTATTTGTTTTCACCAATAAAAATTATCTGTATATATAGATGTATGTACGTATAAGTACCGTATCGATTTTGTACGTTTGTACGAAATCATGTAGTATGTGATTTTGGCAAAATGTCCCTTATGTTTTTATCAATCATGATCAAATTGGAGGGTTAGGATTGGATTAGGGTGTGGCTCTCTTCTCAACCACAAAGCCACTCCCCTTCACCTATAACCCCCGCCCCCCCCCCCCCCCCCCCCCCCCCCACTCACTCCATTGGCCGGCCACAACCCTAGGGAAAAAGCCCTTTTTCAAGTTTTGTTTCCTCCATCTCCTACTCATCTCACTCTCATCTCATATTTCTTCCTTTTCTTTTATTGTTTTAATTTTAGAAAAAAATTGAGAAGGAAAGAAAAGAAAGAGAGATCAAAATCAAAACAAAAAAGAGTGGGTTCTCTTTTCATGAGGAGTAAGAACAAAGAGTAAGGAGGAGAAGGCTAAGCTAGCTAGTTCTTCCAACCGTTTTGGGTGGGGGTTTCTCACTTTTATGTATTGCTTTGTTATTTTATTTTCTTAGTATATGAAGAACACGGACTAATTTCATATGCATAATCATGATTGTGGACTAGAATGAAAGGCATATAAAGATTGAAGTAGTAGAACACAAATAAAACCCTAAAGATCAAATCTTAATAACTAGTATGTTGTCATGATAGCTAGAATTAATTACTTGTGCTAAAGTTGGAATTTTGACTCCAAATTAATTTGAGAGCTTCTTGTATGTGTTACTACCATGCTCTAATTTTTGTAGACTTTTTGGGGTTGATTTGATAGATCAAACAAACGTTTCCCCTTAAACAACGAGCTTTTAACCAAATCGTTGTTTTGGTTATTTTTGCATATGATTACAGAGCTGGATTTTGAGCTCTATAAGGAATTTGAAAATTTTATAAACTAGAAAGTTGTAGTATATGTTCTTAGCTTTTCAAAAAGTATAATTTTGTTAGATTCTGACAAGTATAACAAAAGTTGTGAGCTTTACAAGTTTCAGCTTTTTGCTGTCCTTGTTGCTCTTTGTATTGTATTTAAAGAGCTGGATTTTGAGTTCCACAAGGAATCTGAAAAGTGGTCAACTAGAAAGTTGTAGTAGATGTTTTCCCCTTTCTAAAAAGCCCAATTTCGTTAGATTCCGATAAGTATAGCAAAAGTTGTGAGCTTTACAAATTTCAGCTTTTGTTGTCCTTTTTGTTGTTCTTGAATTGTGTTCAAAGAGCTGGATTTTGAGCTCTATAAGCAATCTGAGAAAGTTTTCAACTAGAGAGTTGTAGTGCATGTTCCCACCTTTCCAAAAAGTATAATTTTGTTAGATTCCGACAAGTATAGTAAAAGTTATGAGCTTTACAAGTTTCAGCTTTTGTTGTCCTTTTTGTTGTTCTTGAATTGTGTTCAAGTTGCTGGATTTTGAGTTCTATACTGAATCAGAGAAAGTTTTCAACTAGAGAGTTGTAGTAGTTGTTCCTAGCTTTCCAAAAAATACAATTTTATTAGATTCTGACAAGTATAGCAAAAGTTATGAGCTTTATTCAGCTTTTTGCTGTCTTTATTACTCTTTGTATTGTATTTAAAAAGCTGAATTTTAAGTTCCACAAGGAATCTGGAAAATTTATCAACTAGAGAGTTGTAATATATGTCCCCATCTTTCCAAAAAGTCTAATTTTGTTATATTTCGACAAGTATAGCAAAAGTTAGGAGCTTTACACGTTTCAGCCTTTTGCTGTCTTTGTCGTTCTTTGAATTAAAGAGCTGGATTTTAAGTTCCATACGGAAACTGAGAAAGTTGTTAACTAGGAAGTTGTAGTAGATGTTCTGATCTTTCCAAAAAGTCCAATTTTGTTAGATTCCGACAAGTATAGCAAAAGTTATGAGCTTTACAAGTTTCAGCCTTTTGCTGTCTTTGTTGTTCTTTGAATTAAAGAGCTAGATTTTGGGTTCCATACGGAATATTAGAAAGTTGTTAACTAGGAGGTTGTAGTAAATGTTCTGAGCTTTCCAAAAAGTCCAATTTTGTTAGATTCTGACAAATATAGCAAAAGTTATGAGCTTTACAAATTTCAGTCTTTTGTTGTCATTGTTGTTCTTTGAATAAAAGAGCTGGATTTTGAGTTCCATACGGAATCTGAAAAAATTGTTAACTAGAAAGTTGTAGTAGATGTTCTGAGATTTCCAAAAATTCCAACTTTGTAAGTTTCCAATAAGCGGAGTAGGAGTTATGACCTTTACAAGTCACAGCAGCTAGCCTTTTGGCTGAAGCTTCGCTGTTTAGATTGTTTGAAGTTTTTGTACCTCTTATTGACTGAATCTAAGAACGTTGTCAACTAGAGAGTTGTATTAGAGGTTCTCAAAATTTCAAAATTTTCTATTTTTTTAGATTTCGGTAAGCGAAGTATGAGTTATGACCTTCACAAGTCACAGCAGCTGGCCTTTATTGGCTGAAGCTCGCTGTTTAAGTTGTTCGAGGTTTTTCTACCTCTTATAAACTGAATCTGAGAAGGTTATCAACTAGAGAGTTTTAGTAGAGGTTCTCACCTTTCTAAAATGTCCTATTTTGTTAGATCTGATAAGTGGAGCAGGAGTTATGACTTTTACAAAATCACAGCATTTGGCCTTTTTAGCTGCAGCTCGTTGTTTAGGTTGTTCAAACTTTTTCTGCCTCTTATTAACTGAATCTGAGAAGGTTGTCAACTAGAGAGTTGTAGTAGATGTTCTGAACTTTCTAAAAATTTTAATTTTTTTAAATTTCGATAAGAGTAGCATGTTTAATTGCTTCTAGGGTGTTAGAAGACTTTTATGTTGCTTTTATGAATAAAAGATCAAGTTTTGTTAGTAGTTTGAATCATGCACTTGATTATGAGTAATAAGTGTTCATTGTGTTCATTAGTAGCATGTTTATGTTGGGAAATAATTCACGCTAATTGTTAGCAAATTATTGTCGCATACATAGCCAGTCGGCTCGTATGTAAGTTGTTTTGCTCGTATGTAGCTTATTAGCTAGTACGCAGTTATTATGCTCGTCTAGGGTGATATCATTGCCCTTGGAGCCATCGACCATCAAGACGTGTATTTATTTTAAACCTCATAGACTGTGGATGAGTCACCCCTCGTGTACTATCAGATTTTAACCGGTGTAGATTGGTCGCGGGCTGGGAGTGTAGACGGAATCCAAGTTCAGGGTAGTAGTGTGCGAATACATTCGTATTGCCAGGGTTTTGGATCGATAGGCTATGGACAGGATCCTTAGGGATTTTGGTAAGTCTAGGTTGAGCACTTAGTAGAGTTATCTTGCGAAGTCTAACTTAAGACCTAGCATGTTCTGTTAGTACTATTGTCATCCCTCGGATTGTTTAGGGTTAGTGACATCGTTAGGGTAGTAACTTTTGGCTATTACTACTTAACCTTTATTTATTATCATTTCACCGAAGGGAAAGAGTTGGTACTAAGGGTGATACCTTATGATCTAACCTATTCTGTAGGCCAACACTAGGTGGTGTTATTGGTTGTACCATTCCTGTCAAAGGGATACGGTCTGTGCCTTATCAAGAGTTGGGAACACGGGATCCATTTCTCGTCTGTTAATTTCCAAAGTGCCATGATAAGGGCTGGAAAGTTTTCTATCGGAGCTAGGGGATGGCTCCCCGGAACTTCGTAATGTTCTATATCAGGAAAGGCGAACAAGCCATAGACTACGGACTATAAGCTAGGGGGCCACAGGGGATGCTTCGAGCTAACCTATGTTGTAGTAATATCACGCCCCGCTTCCCAAAAAGAATACGGAATACAGATACGAGAAAAAAGCCTAGCGAATGATTTTCATCATCCATAAGCTGTTCAGGAATCCTTATAATATTTCACAAGATAATCAGAGTCGGAAGCAAAAGATACAACCAGGCATGCATAATTGAAACAAGAAACCAACAGAAATTACTTGAAACCAAATATAATAATCTTAAATTATCAAATTCTGAACAAGTCAAATATTCTGGGTCACATCACCCAAATACAAGGTAAATGTCCAAGTAATCAAGTATATCTTATTCAAGTTCAAGCAACAATAATAATAAAAATCATAAAGCATAAAATCCAGCCCTAATACATCATCTCGCCAATACCATCTGGCAGCCGACCATCCTGATCTGCAATTAGTAAATTTGCAGGAGAAGGAAGAAGAAAAACAAGTACCCGTCAATTGCAAGTTACGGGCCACTTATAATGTAGGATACAAGTATATGGAATAAGTAAATCTATGTAACAAACCTAGAATGGTATAATCATGATAACAGAATATAATTCATAGCATGGCAAAATGAGCAAGTATAATAGCATGTGTCGAGTGTCAAGTAAACAAGTGTCATGCATCAAGTAACCAGTATCAAGAATCAAGTAATCATGTAGCATGTATCAAGTATCAAATCTCATGTATCATGTAGTCAAGTGTCAAGTGGGCATGTATCCTGTTCAAGTATCATGTATCAAGTCTTGTAGTTATTACTATCTAGGTAGCACTTCATGCATCCCGGTTTTTACTACATGGTTGCTACAACAAACAGTTTCGCTTTAGATTTTGTAGGGGACCATACAGGGCAGTGTACTCAGGGACAAACTCCAAGTATCAAGTAATCATGTATCATGTAAACAAGCTCCAAACCCAAACAAGCTCGAGTGTCATGTGTGTACGTGTCATATATATTGTGTCAAGCTCCACAAGTAAACAAGCTCTAATAACCACTAGATTTTTCTGAGTACACGTTTCTGCACTATCCACCACTAGATCTTTCCCTTAACCCCAGCTTGGTTATTTTATTACTATTAGTGTCCAATAAGCATGTAGGTGTGCAAAACATATCAAGAATAACATGGCATGATCATGTAACAAGTTCAAGTTGCAAGATAAACATGTACGTGTGCAAGGTATCTCATAAAAGAATAAAATAAATAAATCTCAAATTAAGGATAGCAAGACCATACTGTAGTAAAACAGTGATTTCCAGTGTTACAAACATGCAAATCTGAATCCGTCAAAATATCTAGAAAATAGACTCCCAACCGAATCCATCGAGTATAAATAAGTCATATATTGATTCACAAAAACATAGCTAAAAACTGATTTGAATCCAGAAAATAGGTTCAGCCAAAAATCAGAAAAACGAATTCAAGAGCAAGAAAACAACATGAAAACCCAGTAAATAAATCCACGAAAAATCTGGGGTATTCCCCTATATGTCTAATATCTAAATTTAAAGTTTCATAATTTTTCCAGTGAAATTAGATTAGTCATCAAAAATAAGAAGACATCAATAAACAGTAGTTTGGTAAATCTAGAATTCCCAACACTGCTGTACGAAAACTATAATATCTCGCAACCAGTGAAACGAAATCCAATTCTGCCAAAGGGATATAAAAATAAGTAAAATTTACTAACTTTCATATTTTACAAACACTTTTCATACAGCAGCAAGCATAGTTTTCATAAACGAGCATGAAACAACACATAAAACTCACCAATAAATTTACCAAAATTCTGGGTAATCTCTAACTAGATAAAGAAATACTGACCAAAGTTTTGGATCAAAATAATATAGGTAGCATCAGAATCAAAATCATTTAGCCATCAAAATCATCGAAAAACAAAATATGGAAAAGATCAACACCTCTGTAGTAAAATAGTCATAACTCACTCATACGGAAATGAAATCAAGCAAGGTTAGAGGGATTTGAAAATATACAAAATTATCTAAAACTCATGTTTTATACCGAAATTAAGATACTGACTTCAAGACAGTTCAAAACAGCAAACAAAACAGATCAGCGACAACACAGATTTTTCCCTTTAACAACAACTCAACATATATCATACGAAACTTGTTCAAAACACAACCAAATATGAAATCGGGTCTACCAAGTGTCTAAAAATTATGAATTAGGGTATCTAGCATGTCCACACCAAGTATATCACATGGGTCTCAACCAAATCACGAATTCTCACAAAAGTCTCACATACAAGATCAAAATCAAGAACGGGTAAAACCTAAGTTAATTCATGTCCATATTGTGTCGTGAGGGCAACTTTGGTCAAGTTTTCACAATAGAAACAAAACTCATCAAACATAACACAACCAAGAGTCGTTTCTAGACCCAACTACACTATAGGTGGTATTTTTGACTTGTATGAAACAAATGAATTGGAGTACAAGTTACTTGCCTTAACCGAAGATGAAGAACTGTAATACCCTGATTTTCCTAATATATGAAGATTATTTATTTTGTTGCACGTGGTATGCAGTGTAATATTTTGCCTATTATTTTCAACATGATGAATAAGCATATTGTTTTCTATAAGGATTTTCCCTAAAGCCCAAATGTTAATTTACTTATCTTTATTTTAAAAATATTTATTTTTGGCCCAACTAATTTAAGCCCATGGATTTAAACCCTTTTATTATTTTCTACAACTTGTAATGTGTAGCATCCTTTCTTTTAATTACCGGGTATTTAATGTACAAATTTATGTAGTGCGGTTTGTGTGTGCACGTGCACTCAATGTACACGTGCACAAGGCACAAAGCTTGGCCGGTTGGAGTAAGTAATGGGATAGAGTCATGGGCGGTTACTCTTGAAGTGTGAGTAGTTTTCACAACTTCCTAGTGAATCCTAGCCCTTGATCTTCCAACTCCCTAGTGCATCCTAACCCTCCATCTCACTCTAATTTGTGTATAAATACCCCCTCTCATTCCCCATCTCTTTTACACTAAAGTTATTATTGTAAGAGAGGCATTCTGTGAGTTTGTGTGTGGAAGCTTTTCTGTGGAGGCCGAGGAGTACTCTGAAGGATTCAGTGTGGAACAAGGAGCAAGGAGTGTGGCACTGCATTGAGGAACTTTGCTGGATTCGATTACTTCGTCAAATAAGGTGGGTGTTTCTCAGGACTTCTAATGTAGGAATTATGCTATAATTATTATGATTGCTACCATGTTATGAAAAGTAAATTGAATGTATTAGAAAATGCCTGAGCTTGCTGTTGATAATAAGAACGAATGAGTCGGTACAGTCGACTGTCGCATGAACCAGTCGACTGGTACGAGACAATTATTTTTATGATGTGGTGGTAAACATGTATGCAAATAGACGTAATAATGTGATTACTGAGTTCGTATTTCCCTATGACACATATGATGGAGGGAAGGTAAATGGATGAAAAGAACTAGCGATGATTAACAAAACTGAGAACTGTCGGTGCAGTCGACTGACAATGTGTTCAGCCGACTGGCACATTGATTTAATTATGATTATTTGGTAATTCCATAAAATGAGACATTCCATCATGTTGACCTAGTATAATGACTTGAGATTATATCTTCATCTTCGTAAGAAGGTTATGAATAGTGTGAATGCCTGTTTAAAGTATTTTCCTTAAAGAAAAGAGCATATTAGTAACTTGAAATTCCATGCTACAATGTTATTGAACAAGTAAGAAGTGTGGTGATTATGAAATATGAATGTATGTATGCTGTAATGATATTGCATGTGAGAACGGTGGAGAAGATAATTTCTGTTTTGAATTATGAAACTGATCAGTCGACCTAGCGCGTGTAGCCAGTCGACTGAGCTGAACTTAGAATTGTGCTATTTAAATCCCAGGACAGACGACTGGTGGATGAACAGTCGACTGTCACTTGGATGACACTGTGAACATGAAAAGTTGCGGGACAGCCGACTGGTCGTGTACAGCAGTCGACTCTCCCGAGTATTTATGATGAACCTGTATTGACTGTATGAGTCGACTGGTGTTCTTCCAAGTCGACTGTACAGAGTGGACTTTGATGTGTATGAGATTTCGTTTTATTTATTGCTGTTGGAAGCTGTGAACTTTATGATTGAAGTCAATGAATTCTTATGACTGTATGGATTTATGTGAAAAGAATCATAGATGTGAATTGAGAATTAAATGAACATGAAAGGCTAAGATCATGATAAGAAAGTCTGTGAGACTCTAAAATGAATTATGAGCTGAGAATGCTCAATTGGAAATTGTGAATGGGAAATTGAACGAAAGAGTAGCTAAGTCTCCCCCGGCAGTGAAATGAAATGATATTGAAAAGAAGACCAAGGTTGGTCATGTGTAAATGAAATGATAAGTCCGGTTTGGTGGAGAGGCTAACTCTAGAGCTTTGATTTTAATTCATGATTCTAAAAATTTTAGTACATAGTGAGGAGGTGATGAAAGTGAGAGAAAAACATGAGTATGAGAACTAGAGTTTACGGTGCGGGTGTGTGAGCCGCAGAATGCATGCTTGATGAGTCAAGACATGGCGCGGGCGCAACTCAGAATGATCGGACTCTAGTCACACTTGTGGGATATTTGGTAACTGCAAGAGGATCGTGTTCAGGGAGGAGGCTTGAATTGCCACAGAATGCATGCTTGATGAGTCAAGACATGGCGTGGGGTTTCCCTCCAGGGTCCAGTGCACGAGCATGTACTCATAGACTATTTAAGATACTCACCGTAATTACAGAAGTAGAGTAAATCATGGCGAGGGATTGAACCCTATAAAAATGAAGAAACGATTAAGAGGCTTGCCCTCGGACCTATGTAGTATGGGATGCATAGAATTCGAACAAGTGCGCATTAGTGTCATGTAAATTAAGTAATTGCATTAAGGATAAGTGCACAATCACGACACGACATCATTATGAGTTCCCTTTGATTTATATTCTTATGAACAAGTTTGTGATTTGTTAAGAAATGAGATTCGTTATACTGTTTCTGGCATAGAGAGGATGGCCATGTATAATTATCGTCGGTTGAATAAACTGACGTACCCACAGTTTTGTATGCAGGATAAATTACATGTAAAGAGGAATGGATGCATAAAGATTTTATCATGTTGTTGTATATTCGTGTAAATGTTGTATATTTTTACTTCCGCTGTGCAAATGTAAATGTAATATGATGTAAACTCTGATGTAAAAAAGAAAAGTTTGAATTTCCTTGTAAAATTGTACTCAAAGAAAGCGAAAAGATCCTGTAGAACATCTCGAATTCTGTGATTTGGGATTCGGGGCTTTACAGAGTGGTATCAGAGCCACGTTTTCTACGCTTTCACACTTGTACAAATTTATAAGGAACGATACCCTAGAAGTGGACATTAGAGTGTGTGTTTGAGTTTAGAGATTTAAATGTAAGTGACCTACATTTGTGTTGCTCTATGATTTATGCTTCTTCCTCTCTTTTCTAAGATGGCTGATCACTTCGACCCTACTGGAGGCGACGACTGGCATATTATTGAGGAAGAGTACCATCCTGGACAGGCTGATTCTGAGGACGAGTATCACCCTGGGCAAGCAGATTCTGATGATGAGGAGTGGCTTGAATCTCGAGAGATTACCCCACCTCCAGATTCATCTGACGATTCTTCTTCCGATGAAGAAGAGGGACTAGCTCTGAGTGGCACTGTGGCTTCTCTTCAGAGGCAAGTGGAGACCCTGAAGGAGAGAGTTGGAGTTTTGAAAACTCAGCTGGCACAGCGGAAGGACGATTTCTCTGTTCTCAGTCACCGGGTGTGGGAACTTGAGAAGAGAAAGAACCTGACGGATGTGCTGAAGGATGAAGTGGATGAACTGCGGGAAGAACTTCGAGCAGTGAAGAGGACCCGTAGGGGTTAGATTGTTGTAGCTTCTATTTCTTTCATTTCTGATGTCAAAAATATTTTTAAATTCGAATGTATAAACTTTGGAATTCAATGAAATGCAAGTTGGTTTAAATTCTTGTCTTATTCTTCGAATTTAATGGATCTTTTGCATCAGAATATGTCGAGAAGAGGGGCTAGGAATGGTGAAGGATTGGACCTGGAGACCGAACTTGCAAGGATTTACCAGATGCTGAATGCTGTAGCTGGGAACCAAGGAAGGGGGCCGGTGAATCCAGTACCTGAGGCAATTAAGCTAGTGGAATCGTTCAAGAGAATGAAACCACCAGTGTTCGAGGGAAAGTCAGACCCAGATGCGGCTGACAACTGGATTCGGCAAGTGGAGACGATCTTTGAGGTGTTGGAGACACCGGAGGGCAGCAAGGTCAAGTTGGCGACTTTGCAGTTGGAGAAGGATGCGGCTGTTTGGTGGCAGTCGATGAAGAGGACCATGGGAGGCTTGTTGCTCGGCTGGGAGGAATTTCTGGAAGAATTCCGCAGCCACTATTTCCCCTCCGACGTCCAGGAGAAGAAGGCAATGGAGTTTCTGTCACTTCAGCAAGGCAGCATGTCAGTGAGGGAGTATGAGACTAAGTTTACTCAGCTCTCCAGGTATGCTCCAGAACTGGTGATGGATGAGGCGAAGAAGGCTCGCAAATTCGAGCATGGGTTGAGGCCAAGCTTGAGATCCCGGATGATACCGCTTGGTATCAGGCGATTTGACAAGCTGGTCAAGAGGGCGGCAGCAACGGAGGCGGATATGGAGCAGTTCCATGTTGTTCAGAACCGAAGGAACAACTGGCAGTCCGGAAAGAGGCCTGCACAATCGGGGAGTTTCAAGGGGCAACCATCTGCACAGAGGTTCAAACCGACAGGGGCGAACGCTATCAGTGTAGCTGGAAGACCTGAAAACGATGTAGGGAGACCTTCTGCAGTCACCTGTTACAACTGTGGAGAAGTGGGACATTACCAATCTCAATGTCTCAAACCACGGGCTGGCAATCACAATGTGCCAATACAGCAGACTGGGAAGAGGTCGTACCAATCAGGGCGAGTATTTGCTTTGACGGAAGCTGATGCTGATGAGGCAGATCAGGTCATCTCTGGTACGAGGGCTGATGTTTAGTAGTTTTGTCATTTCTTCTTCCCGTTTATATTGTGAAACTGTTATGTAATGGTGTGTATTATATAACAGGCGAACTCTATCTTAATGGAAAGAAAGCTGTTGTGTTATTCGATACTGGATCCTCTCATACTTTTGTGTCTCCTAGATTTGCTAAAGTGTTGGGAGTGGAAACAAAGATTTTTCCTGGCAAGATCTTAGCAGTAGCTACTCCATCAGGGGAAACTTTGACCACTGATCGGTATTATGCTGATTGCGAGATTGTGATTGGGGATAGAATCTTTGGCATTGATCTGATCGAGCTGACTATCTTGGGAGTCGATGTTATCATTGGCATTGATTGGATGTCGGTGTACAGTGCGAGCATCGAGTGCAAGACCAAGACAGTAACAGTGAAGGCTCCAGGTGGATCTGAAGTCACTTTCCAAGGGAAGCAAAAATGTTCTAAGCTGGTGGCAACTATCCGCAAGGAAGAGACTCCTGTGGAATTGCAAGGGATTCCTGTGGTTCGGGACTATCCGACCGTGTTCTTGGAAGATTTTCCTGGGTTACCTCCGCATCGTGATGTAGAGTTTAGCATCACTGTTCAACCGGGAAGTGCACCCATTTCTAAGGCACCGTATAGGATGGCTCCAGTGGAACAGGATGAGGTGAAACGGCAGATTGAGGAACTGTTGGGAAAAGGCTTTATTCAACCTAGTGCGTCACCTTGGGGAGCACCAGTGCTTTTGGTAAAGAAGAAGGATGGATCGATGGGAATGTGTATCGATTACCGAGAGCTGAATAAGGTCACTGTTCAGAATAAGTATCCGATTCCTCGAATTGATGACTTGTTCGATCGTTTACAAGGAGCAGCTGTTTTCTCCAAAATAGATCTTCAATCGGGATATCACCAAGTGCGAGTGAAAGCGGAAGATGTGCACAAAACTGCATTTAGAACTCGGCATGGGCATTACGAATTCTTAGTTATGCCATTCGGAGTGACGAATGCACCCGCAATCTTCATGGACTTGATGAACAGAGTTCTGAGGCCGTTTATTGATTCTTTCGTCGTGGTGTTTATTGACGATATTCTCGTGTACTCCAAGTCAGAGGCGAAGCACACCGAGCATCTGGCAGCAGTTTTGCAGAAGCTGGAAGAGCAGAGGTTGTATGCCAAGTTATCCAAGTGTGATTTCTGAAAATCTGAAGTGGCATTCCTAGGTCACATCCTTTCTAAGGAGGGAGTGGCAACTGACCCTCAGAAGATAGAGGCAGTGAGAGATTGGGCTAGGCCTACTACAGTGAAGGAAGTCAGAAGTTTTCTTGGGATGACTGGATACTACAGGAGATTCATTCAAGGTTATGCTCAGATAGCTGTACCGCTTACTGGACTGACCAAGAAGAATGTGAGCTTCAAGTGGACTGAGCAATGTGAGGCGAGCTTTCAGGAGTTGAAAGATAGGCTGACTACTACACCTATTTTGGCTTTGCCTAGAGCAGGTGTTGAGTATGATGTTTATAGCGATGCTTCACATCGTGGGCTTGGTTATGTCTTAATGCAAGAAGGTAGAGTAATCGCTTATGGGTCTAGACAACTACGACCGCATGAGAAGAATTATCCGACTCATGATCTGGAGTTGGCTGCGATTATCTTTGCTTTGAAGCAATGGAGGCACTATGTGTACGGTGAGAAGTTGAACATGTACACGGATCACAAGAGCTTGAAGTATATATATCAGCAGAGGGATCTCAATCTGAGGCAGCAGAGATGGTTGGAAGTGCTCGAGGATATGCGACCTGAGATCAAGTATCATCCTGGAAAGGCTAATGTTGTTGCTGATGCACTTAGTCGCAAGAGCAGTTTGGCCAGTTTGATTACGACTCAGAGGCATCTGATTGAGGAGTTGGATCGAGCAGGTATTGAGGTTGTCTTGCAAGGATTGGGAGCATCTTTGGCTTAGTTGAGGCTTCAGCCTATACTGAATGCAAGGATCATTGCAAGTCAGGAGGTTGATGCAGATATTTTGGAGATGAAGGAGCAGGTTAGTGCTGGCAGGTTGCCCGGATTTCAAACCAGGGATGGAGTGCTGTGGTTCGGAGATAGGCTGTGTGTTCCAAATCAGGCGGACCTGAAAGAGAGTATTCTTCAGGAGGCACATGCTACCCTTTTGTCAGTACATCCTGGGAGTACTAAGATGTACAAAGACATCAAACAGCATTTCTGGTGGTCAGGTTTGAAGCGGAAAGTGGCTGATTTTGTCGCGAAGTGTGAGGTTTGTCAGCAAGTCAAAGCCGAAAATCAGAGACCCGGAGGTCTACTACAGCCGTTACCTATTCCGGAATGGAAGTGGGATAACATCAGTATGGATTTCATCACAGGATTGCCTAAGAGTCCTAAAGGCAATGATGCGATTTGGGTTATAGTCGATCGGCTAACCAAGTCCGCTCACTTTTTGGCGATGAAACTCACTGCTTCGATGGACAAGTTGGCTGAGATGTATGTTGGTGAGATTGTCCGACTTCATGGTGTTCCCTCAACTATTGTGTCTGATCGAGATGCACGGTTTACTTCGCATTTCTGGAGGAGTCTTCAGGCAGCTTTGGGTACCAAGACAGATTTCAGCACTGCTTTTCATCTGCAGACCGATTGGCAGACCGAGAGAGTCAATCGTATTCTTGAGGATATGCTTCGGTGTTGAATACTAGACTTCGGAGGCAGTTGGGAAAGGCATTTACCTTTGGTGGAGTTTGCCTACAACAACAGTTTTCACGCTAGCATTGGGATGGCGCCGTATGAAGCTTTGTATGGCAGGAAGTGCAGGACTCCTGTTTGTTGGTATGAAGTTGGGGAGCGTCAGTTTTTTGGTCCTGAGCTTGTACAGCAAACTTCTGAGAAGATTGATCTGATCAGGAAAAGGTTGGTAGAAGCTCAGAGCAGGCAGAAAAGCTATGCAGACAACCGGAGAAGGGACCTTGAGTTTGAGGTTGGTGACTTCGTCTTTCTGAAGGTATCGCCCAGCAAAGGTGTGGTTCGATTTGGCAAAGGCGGGAAGTTAGCCCCGAGGTTTATAGGCCCATATAAGATATTGAAAAGGATCGGGAAAACTGCTTACCGGCTTGAATTACCGGGAGAGTTGTCTCAGGTGCACAATGTCTTCCATGTGTCTATGCTGAGAGGTTATATTCCAGATCCGAGTCATCATTTGCCTGAAGTGCCGGAAGGTTTGCAGTTAGACCTGAATTACATCGAGTCTCCTGTCGAGATTGTTGACCGTAGGGAGAAAGTCTTGAGGAATAAGATGATACCGATGGTCAAAGTAGTCTGGAGAAACAACTTGGTCGAAGAGGCTACTTGGGAATCTGAGGAGAGGATGTTGAAGGACTATCCTGAGCTTTTTGCTTGATTGTATCTTTGTATCTTTGTATCCTTTGTTTTGGTGTTGTGTTGTATTTTTCTATTTTTCTCGCTCTTGGCTGTAGTTCCGGGGACGGAATATTCTAAGGAGGGAGTGATGTAATACCCTGATTTTCCTAATATATGAAGATTATTTATTTTGTTGCACGTGGTATGCACGTGTAATATTTTGCCTATTATTTTCAACATGATGAATAAGCATATTGTTTTCTATAAGGATTTTCCCTAAAGCCCAAATGTTAATTTACTTATTTTTATTTTAAAAATATTTATTTTTGGCCCAACTAATTTAAGCCCATGGATTTAAACCCTTTTATTATTTTCTACAACTTGTAATGTGTAGCATCCTTTCTTTTAATTACCTGGTATTTAATGTACAAATTTATGTAGTGCGGTTTGTGTGTGCACGTGCACTCAATGTACACGTGCACAAGGCACAAAGCTTGGCCGGTTGGAGTAAGTAATGGGATAGAGTCATGGGCGGTTACTCTTGAAGTGTGGGTAGTTTTCACAACTTCCTAGTGAATCCTAGCCCTTGATCTTCCAACTCCCTAGTGCATCCTAACCCTCCATCTCACTCTAATTTGTGTATAAATACCCCCTCTCATTCCCCATCTCTTTTACACTAAAGTTATTATTGTAAGAGAGGCATTCTGTGAGTTTGTGTGTGGGAGCTTTTCTGTGGAGGCCGAGGAGTACTCTGAAGGATTCGGTGTGGAACAAGGAGCAAGGAGTGCGGCACTGCATTGAGGAACTTTGCTGGATTCGATTACTTCGTCAAATAAGGTGGGTGTTTCTCAGGACTTCTAATGTAGGAATTATGCTATAATTATTATGATTGCTACCATGTTATGAAAAGTAAATTGAATGTATTAGAAAATGCCTGAGCTTGCTGTTGATAATAAGAACGAATGAGTCGGTACAGTCGACTGTCGCATGAACCAGTCGACTGGTACGAGACAATTATTTTTATGATGTGGTGGTAAACATGTATGCAAATAGACGTAATAATGTGATTACTGAGTTCGTATTTCCCTATGACACATATGATGGAGGGAAGGTAAATGGATGAAAAGAACTAGCGATGATTAACAAAACTGAGAACTGTCGGTGCAGTCGACTGACAATGTGTTCAGCCGACTGGCACATTGATTTAATTATGATTATTTCGTAATTCCATAAAATGAGACATTCCATCATGTTGTCCTAGTATAATGACTTGAGATTATATCTTCATCTTCGTAAGAAGGTTATGAATAGTGTGAATGCTTGTTTAAAGTATTTTCCTTAAAGAAAAGAGCATATTAGTAACTTGAAATTCCATGCTACAATGTTACTGAACAAGTAAGAAGTGTGGTGATTATGAAATATGAATGTATGTATGCTGTAATGATATTGCATGTGAGAACGGTGGAGAAGATAATTTCTGTTTTGAATTATGAAACTGATCAGTCGACCTAGCGCGTGTAGCCAGTCGACTGAGCTGAACTTAGAATTGTGCTATTTAAATCCCAGGACAGATGACTGGTGGATGAACAGTCGACTGTCACTTGGATGACACTGTGAACATGAAAAGTTGCGGGACAGCCGACTGGTCGTGTACAGCAGTCGACTCTCCCGAGTATTTATGATGAACCTGTATTGACTGTATGAGTCGACTGGTGTTCTTCCAAGTCGACTGTACAGAGTGGACTTTGATGTGTATGAGATTTCGTTTTATTTATTGTTGTTGGAAGCTGTGTACTTTATGATTGAAGTCAATGAATTCTTATGACTGTATGGATTTATGTGAAAAGAATCATAGATGTGAATTGAGAATTAAATGAACATGAAAGGCTAAGATCATGATAAGAAAGTCTGTGAGACTCTAAAATGAATTATGAGCTGAGAATGCTCAATTGGAAATTGTGAATGGGAAATTGAACGAAAGAGTAGCTAAGTCTCCCCTGGCAGTGAAATGAAATGATATTGAAAAGAAGACCAAGGTTGGTCATGTGTAAATGAAATGATAGTCCGGTTTGGTGGAGAGGCTAACTCTAGAGCTTTGATTTTAATTCATGATTCTAAAAATTTTAGTACATAGTGAGGAGGTGATGAAAGTGAGAGAAAAACATGAGTATGAGAACTAGAGTTTACGGTGCGGGTATGTGAGCCGCAGAATGCATGCTTGATGAGTCAAGACATGGCGCGGGCGCAACTCAGAATGATCGGACTCTAGTCACACTTGTGGGATGTTTGGTGACTGCAAGAGGATCGTGTTCAGGGAGGAGGCTTGAATTGCCACAGAATGCATGCTTGATGAGTCAAGACATGGCGTGGGGTTCCCCTCCAGGGTCCAGTGCACGAGCTTGTACTCATAGACCATTTAAGATACTCACCGTAATTACAGAAGTAGAGTAAATCATGGCGAGGGATTGAACCCTATAAAAATGAAGAAATGATTAAGAGGCTTACCCTCAGACCTATGTAGTATGGGATGCATAGAATTCGAACAAGTGAGCATTAGTGTCATGTAAATTAAGTAATTGCATTAAGGATAAGTGCACAATCACGACACGACATCATTAAGAGTTCCCTTTGATTTATATTCTTATGAACAAGTTTGTGATTTGTTAAGAAATGAGATTCGTTATACTGTTTCTGGCATAGAGATGATGGCCATGTATAATTATCGTCGGTTGAATAAACTGACGTACCCACAGTTTTGTATGCAGGATAAATTACATGTAAAGAGGAATGGATGCATAAAGATTTTATTATGTTGTTGTACATTCATGTAAATGTTGTATATTTTTACTTCCGCTGTGCAAATGTAAATGTAATATGGTGTAAACTCTGATGTAAAAAGAAAAGTTTGAATTTCCTTGTAAAATTGTACTCAAAGAAAGCGAAAAGATCCTGTAGAACATCTCGAATTCAGTGATTTGGGATTCGGGGCGTTACAAGAACAATGAAAACCAAGAGTAACGAACAAAACCCACGAATGAAAATTCACGAATCAATGAATCCAAGCAACTTGAGAGAAAATCTCCACACGAAAAAAATTCCAAAAGCAAGATGACAATAGTGGCTTGCGGCCACAAGAGAACACCACGAGAGAGACTACGGATTATATGTGGTGGTGTGAGGAGGTTCAAGAGGGTTGTATGGAGGTGTAGGAGGCCTGCCAAGGGAGAGATCGGCCAAGAGGGGAAGAGGGATGGGGGCTCGGGTTTGGGGGTGTTGCGGCATCGGAGGCAGGCCGGAGGTGGGTGTCAGCTTGGGTGTCGGGTTGGGGTCGGCTGTAGGTGGCGCAAGCAACGGGAAATTGGGAGGCCGGGTGAGGGAGAGGGAAATTAGGGTTAGGGTTTGTGTGAGAGAGGGTGGAGGCCGGGTGAGGGAGAGGGAAATTAGGGATAGGGTTTGTGTGAGGGAGGGTGTATTTATATGGAGGAATTAGGGTTAATAATACAAGTTGGGTTGTGGGTTTAATTGGGTATTAGGAGTATTAATAGGTTATACCAATGGGTTATGGATTTGGGTCAAATCAATTAGGAATACAAATAGGATTTTAGTTTAATTAGGCTTTGGTGAACAAATTGGGATAAAATTAATGGGACTGAAAAAGGATAACAATCAAACACCACCACAAGCACCCAAGAACAAAAATAAAAAGGACAAGAACAAAATGAAAGAAAGAACAAAATACTAAAGAACGAAACAAAAGAGACAACCAATCACACACAGAGCTCAAAATGAAATAAAACGAACAAATATTGAAAACAACTCCAATATACGGTTCAGAAAAAAAAAATACAAGAGAGAAAATACACTCAAAAATACACAAAAATAAAAAACAGGGGTTACAAGTAAACTTCAAGGGTTAGTCAAATTTTTGAGTGAGGTCCGGTATGCCGGGCAATAGTGGCAAACGGAGACACCACTATATGACTGCTAATGGCGAGATTATACCATTTCTGAGCAACCTCATCAGTCACGCTGTATCTTTAGAAACAGGTTGAGTACAAGAGTAGAATTCATGGCGCGGGTTCAAATCCCTATATATAAAGAAACAGCTTGTTATGGGCATATGTATTTATGGGGTGCATACTGTCCGGAGACTCGCTTGCATTAGAATAAGAGCATCCTTGCATTAGTTAATCTTGCATTAGAGTCTAAGTCATAGTATACACAGACACATCAAATATATATACACTTTGCTCTTTTCATCAATCAGTTTGTTTAAAGTTAAGAATCGCTGCTAGTCATCAGCCTTAAAGCTTCAGTATATGTTGGTTACCATTGTTTCAATTGTAAATTTACAAGTATCACTGATAGTCATCTGATAAGTATGTTGATTGCAAAATTACAGGTACAGGATTCAGGAGGACTCAAGGCAAGAGAAACAAAGTGTTAATTTTTTTTCAATTGTAATATATGTTGGTTACCATTGTTTCAATTGTAAATTTATTAATTATTGAGAAGCATCCAAGTGAAGTACCAAGTGTTATTTAGTATTCATTGTACTATGATGTAAATTTATTGAAAGTTGTAACACTTGGACTTATATGACATTATTGTAATACTGATGTAATGTATTGCAGTTTTATAATATTCGGACTTGTAATACATTTGTGTTGAATAAAAAGTTTTAAATTTTCCTGTTTTTCTGTGTATTGTGGCTAATTGAAGGAAAATATTCTGGCTCATGTCATGGTTTTCCAGTGTATGGAAATCAATACACTGTTTATAAGTGTTTGAAGTTTTTTTTTCTGCTTTTGCTTGTGCTCTACTGCAATGCATTCTCTATCATAATCTTTGAGTAATTACTTGGCAGTTGGCATGTCTATTCAGCATTGGAGATAAGAAAACATATGTTACAGTCAATAGATGAAGTGTTATATATATATATATATATATATATTGGAAATGACATTGTAAGATGTTGTGTTTTTAAAATTATTAAATCGATATATTCCGAGTCCTTCCATTTACCTAGAGAATCTATTCCTCATGATTTTTTTGGGGTAGAAGATAGGCTTGCTAATCTGTTAAGAACTGTAATACTCTTCTTATTAGTTTAGTTCTTTCTTTTTCGTTGTGAATGAGATACTATTATATATGTTCTCATGTGATAGATCCCTAGGAGAATGGTTATGATTTAATAGGTTGGTTCGTGTTATAATCATCCAATAGAAGGATTTTCCCCCCCTCTTTCACATAGCATAAGATCCAGGGACATGTACTAGATTGGCCTCTAATATGGTTAAGATTAACCATCTGTTTGGCCTCTTACTAGATTGGTCTTGTATTATTTAGAACAATAATCTGTTTGGAGCAAAAACCAAATCAGACTATACCAAGGACAGGAAAGATAAACATATTTTTAACATTCAAATGAGTTACTGAATCTTTATAAAACTGAATGGATATCATTTCCATTGTTGTGATTTTTAAAAATGTATAATTTTCTCCCATATGCTTACGATTGATTCTATTATCACTGGAGAGGCAAATATGAATCCTATTAGTTGATGAGTTATAATATTCTCATGAAATGTGTCGAGAATAATATATAAGCATCTTCTTATAAATTTCAATCTTTCTTAAAATATTCTAGTGTAAAGGTTAATATTTACAGCTAAAGGAATTGTCAAAACATGGAAAGATGCCACTAAACAATCAGGTTACTTCCTAAATTTAACTTCTCTAAGGAAAGAGTTTTCTGTAATTACTTTCTTCTTTTTACCTTCAACATTTAGTCTCACTGTCTCCTTATTAATACCTTAAAAACCTTCAAGCATCAATGATCTAGAACATGCAGTAAACAATTGTTGTAAGAAAAACAAAACTTTGATTCGGATGACAAAGGGATTCATAACTTTATTATATATGCATATGATTGAGTGGAAAGTGTATGAGACTTTCCTAAGATACTCCACTAATTCTGATGTGATCCCTTTAAAATGGAGAAGTGCACGGATAGTAGCTAATTTTCAAAAATGTACTAAAACATGCATGTTTGCATATATTTAAATTCTTCTTTTGTAATTCTCTTCATCCTGATTATAGTTGTTCATTGTGTAGAGTCCATTATTGACGCACTTGGAGTTCACATCACGATATTTTTTCGCAAGCTGTAGGTTGAAATCAGACCCATATGAGCCTTGCACTCAGAGCCAGCAATATATGCTCTTGGCTTATGTTATTTCATTCCTTACCTACTACTGTCATGTCATACAGGTATATAATGCGTAGATTTATGAGCGCGTGTTTATTCTGAATTGCAAGCACACACTACACTTTGAACATAGGTTGTTTGCATTCAAACACAAATTGTAATATCCCGGTTGAATATTATATTTCTATTATTATTATTTTTTAGAATTAAAATATTTTTATGATAATTACTTGGTTTTTGTAACTCCTATTTTTTGTTTTTCGTATTTTTGGTGTATTTTTCTCTTTCTTGAATATTTGTACTTTCTTGTATTTTTCTTGGACCGTATATTGGAATTGTTTTCAATATATATTCATTTTTGTTTCAGTTTGAGCTCTTTGTGTTGATTTGTTCGTCTTTTGATTTCGTTCTCCATTGATTGTTGCTCTTTTCTCTTCATTGGATTCTTGTTCTCTTTATTTTGTTCTTGGGTGCTCGTGGTGTTCTGGTTGGTTACCCTATTCCCAATCCTATTGCTTTTGATCCCTAATTGATTACCACAGCCAAATTGACCTACAATCCTATTTTGAGTCCTATACAATTTATCCTAATCAAATCCTAATTAAACTAATCCTATTTCTTCTCCTATTGGACCCATTTAAACCCAAATACCCAATACCCATACTGTAATACCCTGAAATTTTTATTGAATGTAAGATTGTTGATTTTATGTGTTGTGCACGTGCAAATTTGTTTATAAATATTTTCTTATGAAATGATTTTATATATAACATGAGCAAATAATTAATTTCTTTCCTTCCCTTTTCTTTTAAGCCCATTTTAAGAAGCCTAAATTTATTTTCTAAATAAAGCCCAACTTAATAAATTAATTATTTCATTCCAAAAGCCCACATTTTAATAAAGCCCATGAATTAATTACTCTTTTAAACAACTTGTCATGTAGACACATTTTTGTAGACAATTAATTAATTTGTAATATACAACTTTAATTAGGGGGACACTAGTTGGGACACGTGCTTGCACGTGTGTGTGCTTTGCACACCCTCCTCGGCCGGATTGCATGAGAGAGAGTGGGGGTGTGGATTAGTGGAGTGGTAGTTTTTGTGTTCATGGGTGGTTGCTACAACTTCCCATTGTATCCTAGCCATCTATCTACAACCATCTAATGCAATCCTAGCCCTCCATTCCACCCTAAAACTAGTATAAATACCCATCCTTTTATGCATACAACACTAAGAAACTTTGAAAGAAAGAAAACTATATAGGAGAGTAAAAGATTGAGAGAAAGTAAAAAAATTTGAGTGCATTAGTGTGTGTGTTCTTTTGGAGGCTGGCTACTACAACCGACGACAAAGGGTAGGTTCGGGTTTCACAAAGTGCAAGGAGGAGGAACTTTGTGGTGGCTCATTCTAGGAGGAGAATGACCGCTCGTGTGTTCAAGGAGATTCTAGGAGTTTTGTAGTACTTTCTTCAAATAGGTGGGTGTTTTTCTATACTTCTAATCTTAGACATCATGCTAGGAATTTTTATATATATATATATATATATATATATATATATATATATATATATATCCATGCCAAAAGAACTAATAAGATAATCACTTATTGACTTTTAAAAGGACTTGCTAGACGAATGAGTAAATGCTTGATGAATTGCGTGCTATTGGTAATAATTCATGTTTAATATAGTTAAACTCACTGATTGTCATGAAATTGTGGAATTAGAACCATGTAATGGTAGAAAAATGTTCATGTATGGTTAGTGGATGAATTATTAAATTTTTGCATTTATTGAACCATGGTATTATTTTGCTCAAAGAATGCAACCTTGATTATAAGTATTGTGATTAAAGGGGGAAAAATAGAAATTTACACTTCTTTAATAAAGTCTTAATACAAGGAGTTGAGTAGAGGATTTGTTTCAGTGGAATTTGGCAATTTGTAAACATAGAATACAAATTGGAGTGAAAATACTTGTTTTAATGTCAAAAATATATCCACGATCTACCCTAAATTGCAACCTGGTGCAATCGACAGTCAACCGAATTAGAGTCGACAGTCGACTGTCAGGTAATAAATTTTGGGATTCTAGTTGCAGAACAGTCGACCTAGTGTATTGTAACAGTCGACTGCCCTGACTATTGGTTTTCGAGTTTTAAAATCTTTGCAGAACAGTCGACCAACTGTATTGTACCAATCGATTGCCCTGGAGTATTTGTCTTCGAGTTTTAAATTCTCGCAGAACAGCCGACTGACTATATTTTTACAGTCGACTGCCCTGAAGTTCAAATGATATCCAGTTTTCATGAGATCATTTTCTATAACCTTTGGCCTAGCATATTTGAGACTATTTTTTCAAGAAAGAACTTACTATAAATTGTTAGGTTAAATTGTCTTTGGATAAAGAAAAATGTATTGATTAAAAGATGATTTGAAAAGAGTTTTGATACTAAAAGAAAAATGAAAGTACGAATGTTAGATTTAGTATTGATAAAATGAGAATAAGGGAATTATGTGGAAAGAATGAACTATTGAATATGACAAATTGGCTGCGTTTGGTTTGTTGTTTTTTGTTTTCTCGCTGCCTGTTTTCTGAAAACTGTTTTCTGAAATGTGTTTTCTGAAAACTGTTTTCTGAAAATGAGAGTGTAAAAACTGTTTGGTAATAACTTTTTTCCTGAAAACTGTTATCTGAAAGCTGTTTTTCTGAAAGAGAGAGTTTAAAAGCTGTTCGGTTATATTTCTAGCTGAAAACTGTTATCTGAAAGCTGTTTTTCTGAAAGAGAGAGTTTAAAAGCTGTTCGGTTATATTTCTCGCTGAAAACTGTTATCTGAAAGTTGTTTTTCTGAAAGAGAGAGTTTAAAAGCTGTTCGGTTATATTTCTAGCTGAAAACTGTTATCTGAAAGCTGTTTTTCTGAAAGAGAGAGTTTAAAAGCTGTTGGTTATATTTCTAGCTGAAAACTGTTATCTGAAAGCTGTTTTTCTGAAAGAGAGAGTTTCAAAGCTGTTCGGTTATATTTCTAGCTGAAAACTGTTATCTGAAAGCTGTTTTTCTGAAAGAGAGAGTTTAAAAGCTGTTCGGTTATATTTCTAGCTGAAAACTGTTATCTGAAAGCTGTTTTTCTGAAAGAGAGAGTTTAAAAGCTGTTCGGTTATATTTCTAGCTGAAAACTGTTATCTGAAAGCTGTTTTTCTGAAAGAGAGAGTTTAAAAGCTGTTCGGTTATATTTCTAGCTGAAAACTGTTATCTGAAAGCTGTTTTTCTGAAAGAAAGCTGTTTTTCTGAAAGCGAGAGTTTCAAAGCTGTTCGGTTATATTTCTAGCTGAAAACTGTTATCTGAAAGCTGTTTTTCTGAAAGAGAGAGTTTAAAAGCTGTTCGGTTATATTTCTAGCTGAAAACTGTTATCTGAAAGCTGTTTTTCTGAAAGAGAGAGTTTAAAAGCTGTTCGGTTATATTTCTAGCTGAAAACTGTTATCTGAAAGCTGTTTTTCTGAAAGAGAGAGTTTAAAAGCTGTTCGGTTATATTTCTAGCTGAAAACTGTTATCTGAAAGCTGTTTTTCTGAAACAGAGAGTTTAAAAGCTGTTCGGTTATATTTCTAGCTGAAAACTGTTATCTGAAAATTGTTTTTCTGAAAGAGAGAGTTTAAAAGCTGTTCGGTTATATTTCTAGCTGAAAACTGTTATCTGAAAGCTATTTTTCTGAAAGAGAGAGTTTAAAAGCTGTTCGGTTATATTTCTAGCTGAAAACTGTTATCTGAAAGCTGTTTTTCTGAAAAAGAGAGTTTAAAAGCTGTTCGGTTATATTTCTAGCTGAAAACTGTTATCTGAAAGCTGTTTTTCTGAAAAAGAGAGTTTAAAAGCTGTTCGGTTATATTTCTAGCTGAAAACTGTTATCTGAAAGCTGTTTTTCTGAAAAAGAGAGTTTAAAAGCTGTTCTGTTATATTTCTAGCTGAAAACTGTTATCTGAAAGCTGTTCTAGCTGAAAACTGTTATCTGAAAGCTGTTTGTAGCTGAAAACTGTTTTCTGAATTAGAGAGTGTAAAATGCGACTAAAAATTGTTCAGATAACCAAATGTTGTGTTGGTATTGTAGGAAGAACCACGTAATCCAGTGCTATGCCAAGTCAATATACTGCAGTATCTTGAATGTATTCAGAGAAAACAATATTAGACGTCTATGGCAGTAAACCTCACCCCATTTGCATACCAACGAGGAACGCATTTTACATTAACAAACATATGAAGATGATGCAGGTAATGTTTAGTACATCATCAGATTGAATTAACTTCTATCAAGCAGTGAAAATACAGAAAAATACCAGGATAGCTTTTGTGAGCATACATAAAAATTTGAACACTTCCAAGCTGATCAGACCTTTTCAAAGCTCAGAGCATACATAAAAATGAACCAGGATATATTTGATTCAGGTCTTAATAGCAAACAAAATACAGCAATACAGCAGTAATAGGGAGAACCTTCACAGAAAGCATACATAAAATTTATTCAGCATACATTTGATTCAGGTCTTAGTAGCATACAAAAATCCATATCAGAGATGGGCATACAGGAATACAGCAATACAGTAAGCATACATCAATACAGTTGTATTTCCTTGTATTGTAAATAATGGTATATATATCAATAGATGTCAGTATATTGACAAGTATGAAGCCAACCGCAGCTTCCTTGTTATGGAAATGCTTCAAGATGGTGTCCATTATTTGATCAGCATGCGAACACAACTTCGAATAAAATTCAGCAGATGTTGAATGGGCCCATGTTTTGAATTCCCTCTATTAAGCACCTAAATTTATTGAATTGCCTCTCTTCTTCAGCATGCTCCTGCACAAATGACACCTCCCCATCTACTGTTGGAAATATGACTTGATCCTCCGCAATACTACATGGCACCAAATAAATTAATTTCAAAGAAAACAGTAACTAGGTAGGCATTAGATCTATACCCACATTTCTCACCTAGTTGTTTCCAACAAAAAAAGCAGAACAATCCACTTTTTATTTTTATTTTCCTAAAATTAGATTCACCAATTCAAAAGATCTAGATAAACAGATGATTGAAGGAAAAGTCATATATATTATTCATGTAACTTTGTAAGTTTAATTACAATGCAGAATGTAATCTCTCGTGGTCTACTATAAAAGTATATACCTTATAATCTGCACCACACCCTAATGTACTGATCTACAGTTTTATTTTTTCTGAACCAAACATCTCATTGATCTGGTGCAGAAACCAGTGTCTACATAAGTGACACTCATCAGAGAGAAAGAAGCTAGCGAATATAAACTAGTGCAAGTTAGTCCTACGACAGCCTCATGTGCAACATGCTGCTCTAAAAGATTGGAAGGAGGAATCAATATGATTTTTTTAAATGTATGAAATACATATGGAGAAGAAAAATACCTGTGAAAGATGCAAACCTCAGTAATAAATTGCATTTTAGTCTCTCATTAAATGCAGACAAATCTGACAAATCTCCAGAAACTTGTATCTTCCTTGCCTCCTGTGCAATATCATTCAACTCATTTTAATAGCACTGTGCCAATACAATATCTCATTTATTGGATGTGTTCCAGTAAAATCAATAGTACTGCTATCTGATTCCATATGTTTCCTCTTCCCAATTATTGAATGTTCTGCACATACCTGCTTCTGAGATTGACTGTCAAACTGCCCCGGACCCAAACTGGGATAATTCTGTATGCCTGCTATAGGCGTGCCTTTTCCTTCCATCCAGGTACATATGACCTTCGATAAGGAAAAGAGACTCAAGGTAAATTTTTTAAAGAAAGAAATCAAAACAATTTCTTTCATAAACAAAATTACTTGTTGAAGAAGCTTTTCTTCAGGAACTATCTTGCACAAACATATTTTCATATCGTGACGTTCGTGAGGTGAAATGCAAGATGAAAGCCAAGGAAGGAACTCTGTCATCATATTCACCGGGATGCTACACAAAAACTGCCAAACCCGGCTAGCTTGCTCTTCAAATGAAAATTTTTCAATAAGCAAAGGGAAGACCTGAACCAATAACTAACAGTGAGGGGGAACTAATTCATCTATTGATAGAAACAAACATAGTTGGGAGATGGTGACATCTACAAGAACCTGATGAATGTATGCCAAATTTTAGGATTTCTATTACAAATGCTTTTTGTGTGTTATACTGCTAAGAAGAACTTGCAACTGAAGAACCTAGCAAAAGTAACATTGTAAATCATATATTTATGCATCCTGGAGTCATATATCAAATAATTCATTCATGTGAAGAAGAAACATTTAATCTCGAAAAGATTTGAGGGTCAGTTGAAACAAAACAGATGAGGAAGGCTAGTACTCTCAAGACAAATGAGGAATAGCATCCACTTCCAACACCTTTACTCTTACCAAAACTACTATACGCCCCCGAACGTCCGTAACTATCCCTCGGGTGGCCTATAGAGCCATTACCACTAACCTTCCTCCGAGAAGAGGATGATAACGATGATGCCCAGGAAGTATCATGATCAGAAAAACTCAAAAATCTGTTTCTGGACAAATTCCCATTACTGTGTTCATCTGTTATCAATCAAATATCGACGTGTCAAGTCAATGTAAAATGAAGCCATCCAGTAAAATAGCTCCCATCCAGTAAAGTAGCTCAGACCAAAAAAAAGCAATACCTTACAAAACTAGCTCAGACCAAAAAATAGCTCCCATCCAGTAAATTGCAGGTTTAATGATGAACTCAGACCAAAAAAAAACTGATGGTTAACATTGGCATAAGAACTTAATCTAGCTAATCTGAAACAGAACTAAATCAACAAGGTGAGTATTAACATTGGAGGAGAACTTACAATCCTTTCAAAAGCAATACCATCTTCATCACTTCGTGGAAACCCATCAACAGCACCTGATGGTTCCCACTGGACTCAATTGCTTTGAGGATCAAGCTAACCGTCACTGCTGAGGGAACAATCCTTCCTGCTTTTATGGTCTCACAGATCATATCTCAGTATTCCAATATTCCAACAGCTAATTAGTGCCATAATGCATACGTTTATATACTCCAATATAAGAAAAGGAAATGAATAAATAGACCAGAATCACCATATACCCATTCTCACTATTTGATAAAATTTCCATCCTCAACAAATCACCAGCACTTAGGTGTGTAAATCCAAATACATCTGCTATTTTCGCACATTGTGTTCCTTTCCCACAACCAGGACCACCTGTATCAAGTAAGCTTCGGCAAAATCTTGAATTCATAAAATGCAAATAGATGTTGTCTCAAAGATATGTAAATGGATGAGCAGAAGAGGAAAAATAAAGCTCAGTTAGGATTAATTCATCACAAGTAACTCCTACAAATCATTAAATAAATGATTCGTAGTGTGCAACTTCAGAAACATAATCCATCTCATCATCACTTAAAACCAACGAGGAAAAATAAAGCTCAGTTAGGATTAATTCATCACAAGTAACTCCTGCAAATCACTAAATAAATGATTCATAGTGTGCAACTTCAGACACATAATCCATCTCATCATCACTTAAAACCAACGAGGGAAAATAAAGCTCAGTTAGGATTAATTCATCACAAGTAACTCCTACAAATCATTAAATAAATGATTCATAGTGTGCAACTTCAGAAACACAATCCATCTCATCATCACTTAAAACCAACGAGAAAAAATAAAGCTCAGTTAGGATTAATTCATCACAAGTCACTCCTGCAAATCACTAAATAAATGATTCATAGTACTTAACTTCAGAAACATAATCCAAATGCATCATCACTTAAAACCAACGAGGAAAAATAAAGCTCAGTTAGGATTAATTCATCACAAGTCACTCCTACAATTCATTAAATAAATGATTCATAGTGTGCAACTTCAGAAACATATTCCAAATGCATCATCACTTAAAACCAACGAGGAATAATAATGTGCAACCCCTGTACATCATTGAATTAATTAGTAAAGACAACATCTCAAAAATTAAAAAAAAAATGAAAGTAACATATGCTTCTGAAATTTATAATAGTAATGATACAATGATACAAACATATCCAAATGACATCAATGCCTCGCATTCCACATAGCCATAGCAATTTGATCCCTTTTTCTACCCATACGGTTCAATGTGGAAGCAGACATATCCAATCCCTGAGATGTTGATGGGATTTCGTTATTTTGTGGATGATGACCTAATTCATCATCCGCTCCTTCGACAAAAAAGGTATCATCTTTGCTATGTCTTCCTATGAAGTTGTGTACGGCACAACAAGCAATTACCATATCCACCTGTTTTGTTGGAGTGTAGTTAGATATAGATTTGAAAATAGGAAACCTTTTCTTGAGGACTCCAAAAGTTCTTTCAATGACATTTCGTAGCCTTACATGTTGCTTGTTAAAAAGTTACTTATGGCCAGTCGGCGCATTATTGGCCCCTTGGAAGTCTTGTGCATGATAAGGCTCGCCTCGGTATGGTGCTAAAAAACCTGGCATATTGAGATAACCACAGTCTACTAAATAATATCTATCATTTGCCGGGATTTGAAGCAATCCTTGTGATATTGCTGTTTGAATTACACGGGAGTCATTGGCACTTCCTTCCCATCCCGCATAAACGAACGTGAACATCATTTCAAAATCACAAATGGCTAGGACATTTTGTGTTATGTTACCCTTCCGTGACCGACAAGTATTGTGTTGGCCAGCAGGTGCCCAAGCATCCACTAATGTCCCATCAACAGCACCTAATGCTCCCTACATTGTTCAGTTTGAAAACCATATGTTATCTTTTCCATTCAAATATAATAGAACACAATGTACGTCCATGGTCATGTGGATACGACGCTTCATTGGAACGATTCAATATAGTAAAAATCATTTATTAAAGATTACAACAAAATTTATATCGATGTTTATTCTAAAGCGTACCTTAAACCATGGGAAAAAATCTTCAGAACTCGTAATCCTTTCATGTATATCTATCGGATCTGGTGGAGTAATAAGAACTATCGCTGCAGTGGCCAAACCTTTCAACACTTTGGCAAAATGTTTGTTAATTGTGTATGTCGAATGAGGAAATCGATCAGCTGCCTGTCTTTGTCTGTTGCTATGGCCGACGATGAACAAAAAGATGGCGACACTTTCTTCAAAAGAAACACGCCTACGTCGGGATGACGACTCCGTATCCTCGACATAGTTTCCATCCTTCAAAAATTGACACAGAGACATAAAACAGGCTTGATTCATACGAAACATGCGATGGAACTTATACGGAGGACCATTTAACAATTCTGTCAAATACTCTTGCCCTGATAGAGTGGGAGTGGAATATGGTTCTCTATCAAAGAAGGAAAGCCACTCGATTGTATCCAAGTCTTCCAAGTCTTCAAGGTCAGCCATGTCATCGTCCACCGACCTGTCCATCACTATGTTGCGTCGGTGCAGTTAGTACTGAACTGTGAAAAATTAGAATTCATTTCCAAATATTGTGTTGTTTTTTGTAAAGCCTACATTGAAATATGATTTTATCCAATTAAAAAAAAGTAGAGAGAAACCAAATACATAAACATCGTCAAATAGTTCTCCATGGACAACCATAAACATAACCTGCAAATGTAAACAAGAATTAAACATACTCATTACAGGACATAGAAATAATTCGTAGGGCACTCATAATATCTAAAAAACCCTCTATAGTCTCACAAGCTGTCAATGAACCAATACCTAAACTCCTCGCTCATCCCAACAAAACCCTCACGACCCTCTCGATTGTTTAAAAAATGATGGTATGCCTTAACCATCTGTTGGGGTTGGACCCCAGTCATTGAATTCAATATTCTCATGGCCTCTCTCATGGAGTAAGGGTCATCGGAAGTAGAGGGTGGAGCTTGTTGGTGGGGTTGAGTTGATTGGGCTTGGCTGTCTGCTAGGATATCGTAGTATCGTTGTCTTGAGCGGGCTGCATCCGCGACACAACTCATAGCATCGTCCTTGCCAGACGTCTTCGTGCTTTTAGTTGCTCGCCCACTTGAATTGGCAGATCTCCTTTTTCGAGACCTCTCACCTCCCCGTGCTCCATCGCCTTCATCATCTGATAGTACATATGGTACATGTTGTTGGGCGAACTCTTCATCGATCCTACGAGCCTCATCGTCATCTAGGGGCATTTGTGTTGAAGCCCTAGCAAGTGAGCCTGAAGCCATGCTGTTTTTAAAAATTTTCGTTAAGGCATCAAAATTGGCCAATCCTTCCTCATCAAAACCTTTGGCCTTCGGGTGCGCCTACCAAAAAAGTATTGAGTTACAACTGTGATAAACAAGTAAATTAATCTTACGTTTAAGTATAACTATATGTTAATCACATAGTATAATAGGTTCATGATGAAGTATATGAACCTTGACATAAGCATCCCACACTACTGGCTCGCAGGTAACAGTTCCGATTTCCTCATTCCAACCTAACCCACTCTGCGACTTCACATCCCGAAAGGCCCTCCATTGCTGTCGGAGCCTGTATTTGCCATGTAGTTGGGTGAGTGTATACTTTCGATTCGTAAGGGCGTACACATCATGCTGAATTTTTTTCCAAGTTCTATTATCGAATGTGGTACTTTTTAAAGGGCTACGGTCTACCGCTGCCTCCATCATATCAACAAACGCCTTTTCATGGGATGGCGGCCATAGACTTAGATCAAAATCAGATTCCATCTCGATCTGTTTTCCCCTACTAGTCATCTATTTTATAAACATCAACGGTATCAATATAAATTCAACTTCATACGAAACTGCTAAAACATCATGTTAGCCGAGCTCAGTAACATAAAACATCACTTTACCCCTCTGTTTATACATCAACGGTATCAATATAATATTATTTTTCTTTTTGCCGTTCTCTGTTTATATAAAAAAAAAATTAACAGAAATATTTTTCTCCACCGACTACTCTCAAATCCCATAATATGAACAAAAACAAAATCATTTCTTGAAATCCCAAAATCCTTGAAGATCTGACAGTAAAAAATGTTAACCAAAAACAGATTACCTTATTTTCAGCAGTGGAGAAGTTGTCACCAACGGATTCAGGGCGCAAATGATGTTTTATTCGATTGAACCGAGCTCGAGTGCGCCTTCTTCTACAAGCTGCTCGTGTTTCACAGACCATGAAACTGTCGAACAATTTGGGGGTCTACAAACAAATCGAACTATATCCCTACAGAAAAACAAAAAAACATCGGTGAGCGGTTGTGGTGGTTTTTCAGTTCAGATCTGGGGTTTTAGTCTGAGAACGCCAAAGGAGCGGAAAGAATAAGAGATGGGTTGGGATCGATGTGGGAATCGTGAGATTCTGGGTTCAGATCGAGGTAGGAGAGAAAGGAAAAAGAGAGAGGGAAGAAGAGGTGCCGAGTCTTGAGTGCGAGTGCGGTTCAGATCTAGGGTTTTTGGGGAAGAAGGAAAAAGAGGACCTCTTGGCTGCGTGAAGGAGAGAAGGAAAAAGAGCTCGTGAGCGAAAGTCTCAAAACAGTATTTTGATCGTTTTTGGAAAACAGATCTAGGGTTTTTGGGGAAGAAGGAGAAGGAGGACCGAAGGAGAGCGTGAAGGAGATAAGGAAAAAGCAGAAGCTCGTGAGCGGAGTGAAAAAAAGTAGCATTCGTTTTTGGAAAACGTTTTCCAAAAAAACCCCACTCCAAACAAAAATTTGCGTTTTCATATTTTCAGAAAACCAAAAAACGGTTGAAAAATACCAAACCAAACAAACCCGGTTGAAAAATACCAAACCAAACCCAACAAAATTTGCGTTTTCATATTAGGGTCTGTTTGGTTTATTGTTTTTTTCTTTTTTTTGTTTTCCAAAATCCCAAAATCCGTTTGGTTAGATTGTTTTGTGAAAATAGTTTTCACAAAACTCTACTTCAACTATTTTCTGTTTTTTCACATCCTCTCTCTAAATATATTTATATATTATTATTATTATTATTATTATTATTATTATAATATATTATTGTTTCATATATATTATGATGATGATGATTATTATTATTATTATTATTATTATTATTATATTATATTATTATTTTTATTCTTTAATATACATATATATATATATATATATATATATATATATATATATATATATATATATATATATATATATATATATATATATATATATACTATTATTATAATATATATTATTATTTCAAATATGATATTTTATATATACTATTATAATATTCTATTATTATTACAATATATATTATTATTATATATTATTATTATATATTATTATATATATTATTATATAATTTATTATTATTATAATAAATTATTTCATATATTATTATAATATATTATTATTACATATATATTATTATATGTTATTATATATATGTATATAATTAAATATGTTTATTATAATAAATTATTTTATATTATTATATAATATATAATTATTATAATATATTATTATTTTATATATACTCTTTTATATATACTATTATTATTATAATAATAATAATATTATTATTATATATATTATTATTGTATATATTATTATTTTATTTATACTATTTTATATATACTATTATTATATTATATTATTATTATATATATTATTATTATTATATATTACTATCATATATTATTATATGTTACTATTATATATTATTATATATATTAATATATAATATATTACTATTATATATTATTATATATATTATTATATAATATACTATTATTATAATATATTGTTGTATATATATTTATAATATATTATTGTTACATATATTATTATTATTATTATTATTATTATTATTATTATTATTATTATTATTATTATTATTATTATTATTATAATAATTATTATTATTATTATTATTATTATTATTATTATTATTATTATTATTATTATTATTATTATTTATAAAATAATAATAATAATAATATATATATACATATATATACATGAACACACACACACACACACACTATTATTATAATATATATATTTTTTTCATATATACTATTTTATATATACTATTATAATAATCTATTATTATTATAATATATATTATTATTATTATATATTACTATTATATATTATTTAATATATTATTATATAGTTTATTATTATTGTAATAAATTGTTTAATATATAATTATAATAGAATATTATTACATATATATTATTATAATTATTATATGTTATTATATATATGTATATAATTAAATATGTTTATTATAATAAATTATTTCATATTATTATAATATATTATTATTTTATATATACTATTTTATATATACTATTATTATATTATATTATTATTATATATATTATTATTTTTATATATACTATTTTATATATATACTATTTTATATACACTATTATTATATTATATTATTATATATACTATTATTATATTATATTATTATTATTTATATATTATATTATATTTTTATTATATATATATTATATTATATTATTATTTTATATATACTATTTTATGTATACTATTATTTCATATACACTATTTTATATGTACTATTATAATAATCTAATATTATTATAATATATATTATTATTATTGTATATTACTATTATATATTATTATATAATTTATTATATAATTTATTATTATTATAATAATTTGTTTAATATATAATTTGAATATATTATTATTACATATACATTATCATAATTATTATATATTATTATATATATGTATATTATTAAATATGTTTATTATAATAAAATATTTTATATTATTATATATCAGTATGTATGTATATGTATACAATATGTATGTATCAAAGTATATATACTGTATACAGTATATACATACAACCAAACCTATACATACATTATACTCTCATTTTCAAAAAACAGTTTTCATAAAAAATTATTACCAAACAGCTTTTACACTCTCATTTTCAGAAAACTGTTTTCAGAAAACTCTTTTCAAAAAACTGTTTTCAGAAACTGTGTTCAAAACAACAAACCAAACGCAACCTTAGTCATTAAATTAAAAGAATTTGTATATCGAGTAGGAAAAGAAATGGTAAAACATTTAACATGATTATAATCTGTTGTAAAGAGTACCTGATTCAAGCATGAATACACTTTCAACTATTATTATATTAGGGAGATTCACTACCACATAAGAAAAACAATCACCTACATCTGCTTTGAAGTCCTTCGAGAACTGGTCCTTGGCATTCCATACGACATCAATTTCATCACGATTCATCACCAACGTGTCAGATTGAACAAATGCAGCATTGAACATGACCCTGAATGATAAAGGGTATGGCAATTTTCTAGACTGTGACTGGTCTACTTTTGGTGATTTTGATGATAGTGAGACACTTTTTAGGTAATAATGGCTACTTTGAATTGAAATATTTCTTCTGTTTTTCCATATACTTACGCTACAATCTTAACAAATATGGTTTTGTAGTAACGATGACTCCATCTTTGGACATCATATTGGTGATGGGGAAGGCTTTCTTTCTTCATCTAAGGATGTAATTGATAGCACTGCTCAATCAATTCCTATCCCTGTAGGTGTGCAGCTACAAAATATGATAAGCATCATGCAATATACTATACATGGACTAAGCCTGATTTATGTTTGTCTGTAGGATCTACCGTTGAGTAAAGACCAAGATTTTGATGAAGGTTGTGCGTCATTTCATGTAGGTGATTAGAGTGAGAAACAAAGAAGTTCCTTGCGTAAAGAAAATGTATTTGTGTTTGTTCATGCTTATATTTCCAAAGCTGATAGGAAACTATAATTTATACCCACTGATATATGGAACACTTCTGAGATTATTTCTGTAATACCCTGATTTTTCAAATATATGAAAGATTATTTATTTTTATATATGGTGTGCTTGTGTAATATGTTGACTATTATTTTCAACATGATGAATAAGAATATTGTTTCCTATAAAGCATTTTTTTACCAAAGCCCAAGTGTTAATTTACTTATTTACTTCTACAAAATAACAATTTTGGCCCAATTAATTTTAAGCCCATGAAATTAATCTTTTATTATTTTCTACAACTTGTATGTGTAACATTTCTTTTAAAGAGACTTATTATTTTATGTACAAGTTCTTGTAGGGGTGATTTGTGCATGCACGTGCATTTCACATACACGTGCATTGAGCACTAATCTTGGTCGGACTTGAAGTAGAGAAGTGGGGGTGAGTCATGGGTAGTTATGTGTGGTGTGGGTAGTTTTCACAACTCCCTAGTCCATCCTAGCCCTTGATCCCATAACTATCTACTAAATCCTAGCCCTCCATCTACTCAAATTTGTGTATAAATACCCCCTCTCATTCATTATTTCTTTTACACTAGAATCATATTGTAAGAGAGGTATTTTGTGAGAGAGTGGTGTGTGCTTTTCTGTGGAGGCCGAGCAGCATTTCTGAAGGCTTCGGTGTGGAACAAGGAGCAAGGAGCAAGGAGTCATCCACTGCAGTAAGAAGCTTTTGCTGGATTCGATTACTTCGTCAAATAAGGTGGGTGTTTCTCAGGACTTCTAATGTAGGAATTATACCATAATTATGATATTTGTTACCATGTTTCTGAAAAGTAAATTCAACATATTAGAATTTGCCTGAGTATGTTTATGATGATAATCATGAAGGACAAATGGCGAAATAATGACACTGTAAATAAGAATGAATTGGGTCTGTACAGTCGACTGTCTTTTGGATGAGTCGACTGGTACGAGACCTATATTCTCATATTTTGATAGAAAATTTCGTGATGTATATGTGTATGGACTAAAATAAAACAGAAATGCCAAGTTTGTATCTTCTATGTCGCATATGACTGAGAGGACATGAACATGTGGAAAGAAACTAGTGATATTAGAAAAATTGAGATTGGGTCGGTATAGTCGACTGTCGATGGATAAGTCGACTGGTACGAGACATCCGTTACATATTTTGTTAGAAGGTTTTCGTTGACATACATGTGTACAATTAAAATGAAATAGTAAGGCTAAACTCATATTCTTCATGGTATACATGAATGAGGAGCCATGAGCCTGTGGAAAAAGAACTAGTGATGATTAACAAAACTAAGAATGATCTGTGCAGACGACTGGTGATATGAACAGTCGACCGATGCTTTGCGTAAACTATGAATAATCCAGTAGTTTCATGAAATGAAGTATCTTTCCATTGTGTTATTTTAGTGTAATGGTTTGAGATTATATTTTCATCTCTGCAATGCATGTTTAAAACATTTCCTCGAAGAAAAGACAATATTAGTAACTTGAAATTCCATGTTGCGATGTTACTGAACAGTAAGAAACTCTGTGTTTATGAACATGAATGTATGTAGACTGTAAATTGGCAGCATGATGCAAGTGCATGTAAGAACTGTAAGAAAGATAATCCCTCAAATTGAAATATGAATCTGTCCAGTCGACTTAATGCGAGTAGCAAGTCGACTGAGCTGAACATAGAAATGTACTGTTAAAACCCCCAGGACAGACGACTGATGAGATAACAGTCGACTGTCATATGAATGATTTTTTTGAACATGAAAAGCTGCGGAACAGCCGACTAGCCATGGGTAGCAGTCGACTCTCCCGAGTGTTTATGAAGAACTGGTACTGACTGTATAAGTCGACTGGTCTTTTCCAAGTCGACTGTACAGAGTAGATTTTGATATGTCTGAGATTTCATTTTGATTACTGCTAAGAGTTGTGAACTTTATGATTGGTGTTAATGAACTCTTTCTATTGCTGTATGAATTTATATGCAATGAATCATAGTTTGAATTGAGAAATTTACATGAGATGAATCATAGTTTTGGATTGGGAATTACATGAATATAAAAGTTAAGAATATGATATGCTGAGGCAATGAAAAATGAATTCATGAATTAGAAATGCTCAAATTGAAAATTGTGAATTGGAAATTGAACAAAAGAGTAGCTAAGTCTCCCCGGGCAGTGGAAATGAAATGAAATGAGAATTGAAAGACCAAGGTTGGTCATGTATTGAAATGAATGATAAGTCCGGTTTGGTGGAGAGGCTAACTCTAGAGCTTTGATTTTTATTCATGATTCTAATGATTTTAGTACATAGTGAAGATGTGATGAAAGTGAGAGAAAACATAAGTATGAGAACTAGAGTTTACGGTGCGGGTGTGTGAGCCACAGAATGCATGCTTGATGAGTCAAGACATGGCGTGGGCACAACTCAGAATGATCGGACTGTAGCCACGCTTGTGGGATGTTTGGTGACTGCAAGAGGATCGTGTTCAGGGAGGAGGCTGAATTGCCACAGAATGCATGCTTGATGAGTCAAGACATGGCGTGGGGTTCCCCTCCAGGGTCCAGGACACGTGCTTGTACTCATAGATCATCTAGGATACTCACTGTAATTACAGAAGTAGAGTAAGTCATGGCGAGGGATTGAACCCTACAAAAATGAAGAACGATTAAGAGGCTTGCCCTCGGACCTATGTAGTATGGGATGCATAGAATCCGAACAAGTGCGCATTAGTGTCATGTAAATTAAGTAATTGCATTAAGGATTAAGTGCACGATCACGACACGACATCATTAAGATTTTCTCCCTTACTTTAATTGTTATGTGAACAAATTTATGATCTGTTAAGAAATGAGATTCGTTATACTGTTTCTGGCATAGAGAGGATGGCCATGTATAATTATCATCGGTTGAATAAACTGACGTACCCACAGTTTTGTATGCAGGATAAATTACATGTTAAAGAGGAATGGATGCATAAAGATTTTACCATGTTGTTGTACATTTATGTAAATGTTGTATATTTTTACTTCCGCTGTGCAAATGAAAAGTGTAATATGATGTAAACTCTGATGTAAAGTGAAAAGTTTAAATTCCTTGTAAAATTGTACTGAAGAAAGTGAAAAGATCCTGTAGAACATCTCGAATTCAGTGCATTTGGGATTCGGGGCGTTACAGAGTGGTATCAGAGCCACGCTTTCTACGCTTTCACACTGGTACAAATTTATAGGGAACGACACCCTAGAAGTGGACATTAGAGTGTGTGTTTGAGTTTAGAGATTTAAATGTAAGTGACTTACATTTGTGTTGCTTTATGACTTATGCTTCTTCCTCTCTATTCTAAGATGGCTGATCACTTCGACCCTGCTGGAGACGACGACTGGCATATTATTGAGGAAGAGTACCATCCTGGACAGGCTGATTCTGAGGACGAGTATCATCCTGGGCAAGCAGATTCTGATGAGGAGGGGTGGCCTGAATCTCGAGAGATTACCCCACCTCCAGACTCGTCTGACGATTCTTCTTCCGATGAAGAAGAGGGACCAGTTCTGAGTAGCACTGTGGCTTCTCTTCAGAGGCAGGTGGAGACCCTGCGAGAGAGAGTCGGATTGTTGGAGGCTCAACTGGCAGAGCGAAAGGACGACTTTTCAGTTCTCAGTCACCGAGTATGGGAACTTGAGAAGAGAAAGAACCTGACAGATGTGCTGAAGGATGAAGTTGATGAACTACGAGAAGAACTTCGAGCAGCGAAGAGGACCCGTAGGAGTTAGATTGTTGTAGCTTCTATTTTTTTCCATTCTGATGTCAAAAATGTTTTTAATTCGAATGTATAAACTTTGGAATTCAATGAAATGCAAGTTGATTTAAAATTCTTGTCTTATACTTCGAATTTAATGGATCTTTTGCATCAGAATATGTCGAGAAGAGGAGCTAGGAGTGGGGAAGGTTTGGATCTGGAGACCGAGCTTGCTAGGGTCTACCAGACTCTGAATGCAGTGGCTATGAATCAAGGAAGGGGGCCTGCGAATCCAGTGCCCGAGGCGATTAAGCTAGTGGAATCGTTCAAGAGAATGAAGCCACCTGTATTCGAGGGAAAGTCAGACCCAGATGCGGCTGACAACTGGATTCGGCAAGTGGAGACAATCTTTGAGGTGTTGGAGACACCGGAGGGCAGCAAGGTCAAATTGGCGACTTTGCAACTGGAGAAGGATGCGGCTGTTTGGTGGCAGTCGATGAAGAGGACCATGGGAGGCATGTTGCTTGGCTGGAAGGAATTTCTGGAAGAATTCCGCAGTCACTATTTCACCTCCGATGTTCAAGAGAAGAAGGCAATGGAGTTTCTGTCACTTCAGTAAGGCAGCATGTCAGTGAGAGAGTATGAGACTAAGTTTACTCAGCTCTCCAGGTATGCTCCAGAATTGGTGATGGATGAGGCGAAGAAGGCCCGTAAGTTTGAGCATGGGCTGAGACCAAGCTTGAGATCCCGGATGATACCTCTTGGTATCAGGCGATTTGACAAGTTGGTCAAGAGGGCGGCAGCACGGAGGCAGATATGGAGCAGTTCCATATTGTTCAGAACCGGAAGAACAACTGGCAGTCCGGAGAGAGGCCCGCAAATCCTGGGTGTTTCAAGGGCCAACCATCTGCACAGAGGTTCAAACCGACAGGGGCAAACGCTATCAGTGTAGCTGGAGGACCTGGGAACAATGTGGTGAGACCTTCTGCAGTTACTTGCTACAACTGTGGTGAAATGGGACATTACCAATCTCGATGTCTCAAACCACGGGCTGGCAATCACAATGTGCCAATACAGCAGACTGGGAAGAGGCCGTACCAACCAGGGCGAGTATTTGCCTTGATGGAAGCTGATGCTGAGGAGGCAGATCAGGTCATCTCTGGTACGAGGGCTGATGTTTAGTGGTTTTCGTCATTTCTTCTTCCCGTTTATATTGTGAAAATGTTATGTAATGGTGTGTATTATGTAACAGGAGAACTCTATCTTAATGGAATGAAAGCTGTTGTATTGTTCGATACTGGATCCTCTCATACATTTGTGTCTCCTAGATTTGCCAAAGTGTTGGGAGTTGAACCGAAGATTTTTCCAGGCAAGATCTTGGCAGTAGCTACTCCATCAGGGAAAACTTTAACCGCTAATCGGTATTATGCTGATTGCGAGATTGTGATTGGAAATCGAATCTTTGGCATTGATCTGATCGAGCTGACTATCTTGGGAGTCGATGTTATCATTGGCATTGATTGGATGTCGGTGTACAGTGCAAGCATCGAGTGTAAGACCAAGACGGTGACAGTGAAGGCTCCAGGTGGACCTGAAGTCACTTTCCAAGGGAAGCAGAAATGTTCCAAGCTGGTGGCAACTATCCGCAAGGAAGAGACTCCTGTGGAAGTGCAAGGGATTCCTGTGGTTCGGGACTATCCGACTGTGTTCTTGGAAGATTTTCCTGGGTTACCCCCGTATCGTGATGTAGAGTTCAGCATCACTGTTCAACCGGGAAGTGCACCCATTTCTAAGGCACCGTATAGGATGGCTCGAGTGGAACAGGATGAGGTGAAACGGCAGATTGAGGAACTGTTGGAGAAAGGCTTTATTCAACCTAGTGCGTCACCTTGGAGAGCACCAGTGCTTTTGGTAAAGAAGAAGGATGGATCGATGAGAATGTGTATCGATTACCGAGAGCTGAATAAGGTCACTGTTCAGAATAAGTATCCGATTCCTCGAATTGATGATTTGTTCGATCGTCTACAAGGAGCAGCGGTATTCTCCAAAATAGATCTTCGATCAGGATATCACCAAGTGCGAGTGAAAGCTGAAGATGTGCATAAAACTGCATTTAGAACTCGACATGGGGATTACGAATTCTTAGTTATGCCATTTGGAGTGACGAATGCACCCGCAATCTTCATGGATTTGATGAACAGAGTTCTGAGGCCGTTCATTGATTCTTTCGTCGTGGTGTTTATCGACGATATTCTCGTGTACTCCAAGTCAGAGGCAGAGCACACCGAGCATCTGGCAGCAGTTTTGCAGAAATTGGAAGAGCAGAAGTTGTATGCCAAGTTATCCAAGTGTGATTTCTGGAAATCTGAAGTGGCATTCCTAGGTCACATCCTTTCTAAGGAGGGAGTGGCAACTGACCCTCAGAAGATAGAGGCAGTGAGAGATTGGGCTAGGCCTACTACAGTGAAGGAAGTCAGAAGTTTTCTTGGGATGACTGGATACTACCGGAGATTCATTCAAGGTTATGCTCAGATAGCTGTACCGCTTACTGGACTGACCAAGAAGAATGTGAGCTTCAAGTGGACTGAGCAATGTGAGGCGAGCTTTTAGGAGTTGAAAGAGAAGCTGACTACTGCACCTATTTTGGCTCTTCCTAGAGCAGGTGTTGAGTATGATGTCTATAGCGATGCTTCACATCGTGGGCTTGGTTGTGTCTTAATGCAAGAAGGAAAAGTAATCGCTTATGGGTCTAGGCAACTACAACCACATGAGAAAAATTACCCGACTCATGATCTGGAGTTGGCTGCGATTATCTTTGCCCTGAAGCAATAGAGGCACTACGTGTACGGTGAGAAGTTGAACATGTACACGGACCACAAGAGCTTGAAGTATATATATCAGCAGAGAGATCTGAATCTGAGGCAGCGGAGATGGTTGGAAGTGCTCGAGGACATGCGACCTGAGATCAAGTATCATCCTGGAAAAGCTAATGTTGTGGCTGATGTACTTAGTCGCAAGAGCAGTTTGGTCAGTTTGATTACAACTCAGAGGCATCTGATTAAGGAGTTGGATCGAGCAGGCATTGAGGTTGTCTTGCAAGGATTGGGAGCATCTTTGGCTCAGTTGAGGCTTCAGCCTACTCTGAATGCAAGGATCATTGCAAGTCAAGAGGTTGATGCTGATATCTTGGAGATGAAGGAGCAGGTTGGTGCTGGCAGGTTGCCCGGATTTCAAACCAGGGATGGAGTGCTGTGGTTCGGAGATAGGCTGTGCATTCCAAATCAGGAGGACTTGAAAGAGAGCATTCTTCAGGAGGCGCATGCTACTCTTCTGTCTGTACATCCTGGAAGTACTAAGATGTACAAAGACATTAAACAGCATTTCTGGTGGTCAGGTTTGAAGCGGGATGTGGCTGATTTTGTTGCGAAGTGTGAGGTTTGTCAGCAAGTCAAAGCCGAAAATCAGAGACCCGGAGGTCTATTACAGCCGTTACCTATTCTGGAATGGAAGTGGGATAACATCAGTATGGATTTCATCACGGGATTGCCTAAGAGTTCTAAAGGCAATGATGCGATTTGGGTTATAGTCGATCGACTTACCAAGTCTGCTCACTTTTTTGCGATGAAACTCACTGCTTCGATGGACAAGTTGGCTGAGATGTATGTTGGTGAGATCGTCCAGCTTCATGGCGTTCCGTCAACTATTGTGTCTGATCAAGATGCACGGTTTACTTCGCATTTCTGGAGGAGTCTTCAGACAGCTTTGGGGACCAAGACAGATTTCAGCACTGCTTTTCATCCGCAAACCGATGGGCAGACCGAGAGAGTCAACCGTATTCTTGAGGATATGCTTCGGTGTTGTATACTAGACTTTGGAGGCAGTTGGGAAAGGCATTTACCTTTGGTAGAGTTTGCCTACAACAACAGTTTTCAGACTAGCATCGGGATGGCGCCGTATGAAGCTTTGTATGGCAGGAAGTGCAGGACTCCTGTTTGTTGGTATGAAGTTGGGGAGCGTCAGTTGTTTGGTCCTGAGCTTGTGCAGCAAACCTCTGAGAAGATTGTTCTGATCAGGAAAAGGTTGGTGGAAGCTTAGAGCAGGCAGAAAAGCTATGCAGACAACCGGAGAAGGGACCTTGAGTTTGAGGTTGGTGACTTCGTCTTTCTGAAGGTATCGCCCAGTAAAGGTGTGGTTCGTTTTGGCAAAGGCGGAAAGTTAGCCCCGAGGTTTATAGGCCCGTATAAGATATTGAAAAGGATCGGGAAAACTGCTTACCGGCTTGAATTACCGGGAGAGTTGTCTCAGGTGCACAATGTCTTTCATGTGTCTATGCTGAGAGGTTATATTCCAGATCCGAGTCATCATTTGCCTGAAGTGCCGGAAGGTTTGCAGTTAGACCTGAATTACATCGAGTCTCCTGTCGAGATTGTTGACCGTAGGGAGAAAGTCTTGAGAAATAAGACGATACCGATGGTCAAGGTGGTCTGGAGAAACCATTTGGTTGAAGAGGCTACTTGGGAATCTGAGGAGAGGATGTTGAAGGACTATCCTGAGCTTTTTGCTTGATTGTATCTTTGTATCTTTTTGCTCTTGTTGTTGTGTTTTCGGTTTTCTCGCTCTTGACTGTAGTTCCGGGGACGGAACTATTCTAAGGAGGGAGTGATGTAATACCCTGATTTTTCAAATATATAAAAGATTATTTATTTTTATATATGGTGTGCATGTGTAATATGTTGACTATTATTTTCAACATGATGAATAAGAATATTGTTTCCTATAAAGCATTTTTTTACCAAAGCCCAATTGTTAATTTACTTATTTACTTCTACAAAATAACTATTTTGGCCCAATTAATTTTAAGCCCATGAAATTAATCTTTTATTATTTTCTACAACTTGTATGTGTAACATTTCTTTTAAAGAGACTTATTATTTTATGTACAAGTTCTTGTAGGGGTGATTTGTGCATGCACGTGCATTTCACATACACGTGCATTGAGCACTAATCTTGGTCGGACTTGAAGTAGAGAAGTGGGGGTGAGTCATGAGTAGTTATGTGAGGTGTGGGTAGTTTTCACAACTCCCTAGTCCATCCTAGCCCTTGATCCCATAACTATCTACTAAATCCTAGCCCTCCATCTACTCAAATTTGTGTATAAATACCCCCTCTCATTCATTATTTCTTTTACACTAGAATCATATTGTAAGAGAGGTATTTTGTGAGAGAGTGGTGTGTGCTTTTCTGTGGAGGCCGAGCAGCATTTCTGAAGGCTTCGGTGTGGAACAAGGAGCAAGGAGCAAGGAGTCATCCACTGCAGTAAGGAGCTTTTGCTGGATTCGATTACTTCGTCAAATAAGGTGGGTGTTTCTCAGGACTTCTAATGTAGGAATTATACCATAATTATGATATTTGTTACCATGTTTCTGAAAAGTAAATTCAACATATTAGAATTTGCCTGAGTATGTTTATGATGATAATCATGAAGGACAAATGGCGAAATAATGACACTGTAAATAAGAATGAATTGGGTCTGTACAGTCGACTGTCTTTTGGATGAGTCGACTGGTACGAGACCTATATTCTCATATTTTGATAGAAAGTTTCGTGATGTATATGTGTATGGACTAAAATGAAACAGAAATGCCAAGTTTGTATCTTCTATGTCGCATATGACTGAGAGGACATGAACATGTGGAAAGAAACTAGTGATATTAGAAAAATTGAGATTGGGTCGGTATAGTCGACTGTCGATGGATAAGTCGACTGGTACGAGACATCCGTTACATATTTTGTTAGAAGGTTTTCGTTGACATACATGTGTACAATTAAAATGAAATAGTAAGGCTAAACTCATATTCTTCATGGTATACATGAATGAGGAGCCATGAGCCTGTGGAAAAAGAACTAGTGATGATTAACAAAACTAAGAATGATCTGTGCAGACGACTGGTGATATGAACAGTCGACCGATGCTTTGCCTAAACTATGAATAATCCAGTAGTTTCATGAAATGAAGTATCTTTCCATTGTGTTATTTTAGTGTAATGGTTTGAGATTATATTTTCATCTCTGCAATGCATGTTTAAAACATTTCCTCGAAGAAAAGACAATATTAGTAACTTGAAATTCCATGTTGCGATGTTACTGAACAGTAAGAAACTCTGTGTTTATGAACATGAATGTATGTAGACTGTAAATAGGCAGCATGATGCAAGTGCATGTAAGAACTGTAAGAAAGATAATCCCTCAAATTGAAATATGAATCTGTCCAGTCGACTTAATGCGAGTAGCAAGTCGACTGAGCTGAACATAGAAATGTACTGTTAAAACCCCCAGGACAGACGACTGATGAGCTAACAGTCGACTGTCATATGAATGATTTTTTTGAACATGAAAAGCTGCGGAACAGCCGACTGGCCATGGGTAGCAGTCGACTCTCCCAAGTGTTTATGAAGAACTGGTATTGACTGTATAAGTCGACTGGTCTTTTCCAAGTCGACTGTACAGAGTAGATTTTGATATGTCTGAGATTTCATTTTGATTACTGCTAAGAGTTGTGAACTTTATGATTGGTGTTAATGAACTCTTTCTATTGCTGTATGAATTTATATGCAATGAATCATAGTTTGAATTGAGAAATTTACATGAGATGAATCATAGTTTTGGATTGGGAATTACATGAATATAAAAGTTAAGAACATGATATGCTGAGGCAATGAAAAATGAATTCATGAATTAGAAATGCTCAAATTGAAAATTGTGAATTGGAAATTGAACAAAAGAGTAGCTAAGTCTCCCCCGGCAGTGGAAATGAAATGAAATGAGAATTGAAAGACCAAGGTTGGTCATGTATTGAAATGAATGATAAGTCCGGTTTGGTGGAGAGGCTAACTCTAGAGCTTTGATTTTTATTCATGATTCTAATGATTTTAGTACATAGTGAAGATGTGATGAAAGTGAGAGAAAACATAAGTATGAGAACTAGAGTTTACGGTGCGGGTGTGTGAGCCACAGAATGCATGCTTGATGAGTCAAGACATGGCATGGGCACAACTCAGAATGATCGGACTTTAGCCACGCTTGTGGGATGTTTGGTGACTGCAAGAGGATCGTGTTCAGGGAGGAGGCTGAATTGCCACAGAATGCATGCTTGATGAGTCAAGACATGGCGTGGGGTTCCCCTCCAGGGTCCAGGGCACGTGCTTGTACTCATAGATCATCTAGGATACTCACTGTAATTACAGAAGTAGAGTAAGTCATGGCGAGGGATTGAACCCTACAAAAATGAAGAACGATTAAGAGGCTTGCCCTCGGACCTATGTAGTATGGGATGCATAGAATCTGAACAAGTGCGCATTAGTGTCATGTAAATTAAGTAATTGCATTAAGGATTAAGTGCACGATCACGACACGACATCATTAAGATTTTTCCCCTTACTTTAATTGTTATGTGAACAAGTTTATGATCTGTTAAGAAATGAGATTCGTTATACTGTTTCTAGCATAGAGAGGATGGCCATGTATAATTATCGTCGGTTGAATAAACTGACGTACCCACAGTTTTGTATGCAGGATAAATTACATGTTAAAGAGGAATGGATGCATAAAGATTTTACCATGTTGTTGTACATTTATGTAAATGTTGTATATTTTTACTTCCGCTGTGCAAATGAAAAGTGTAATATGATGTAAACTCTGATGTAAAGTGAAAAGTTGAAATTCCTTGTAAAATTGTACTGAAGAAAGTGAAAAGATCCTGTAGAACATCTCGAATTCAGTGCATTTGGGATTCGGGGCGTTACAATTTCGCAATCTTTCTTTCTTTCCAGAAGTAAAAAAGAAAATCATCAAAAGAATTCAAGGCTAATTCTTGTAATGTCTCACTGTTGCGATCAATTAGTTTGTTATTTTCATTTCCCAAGACACTTCAGTACCAGCTACATCTGAGAGGAAGTGATAAACTACAAATTGGCCCAATTCTTGTTAGTCATTCTTATATTAGTATATCGAATTTTGAAGATGCTGAACATCATGTGAAAAATTATTCATATATCAGTTGTGCGCATTTTCTTGTTGTCTCCTGCTCTTGAATGACATATTCTTCATTTATAATTGCCAGAAGCGATCTCCCCTTCTATCCAGTAAAATATTTATTTACAATATATACAACTATATTATGGATTTAGAATAATTTGACACCCAGCATCTGTCTTAACAACACCTTTTAAGACAACCGTACTCTCAATCCATAGAAACTATTGCTTGGACCTAGTTCAAGATAAACTAAGACTGACTGTCACTGCCACTGCACTGCACTGCACTAATTACTAAATTGGAAGTTGTAGGAATTGAGTTAACAATCTTACCTTCTTCAAATCTGGCAGAGTTGAGATCGACATCAATAATCCTTGAAGCACCAGCAATCCTTGCCCCTTCAGCAGCCTATTCATCCAAAAAAACCCAAACAAACATAGAATTTCAACAAAAAAGGTGTATTAAAAAAAACTAATTAAAATGACAAAAAGGTATAAACACTTACAGCAAGGCCTACTGCCCCCAATCCGAAAACAACCACAGTCGAACCCTTTGTTGGTTTTGCGACATTTAAAGTACGTAGCCCCAAGACCTAAAAAGAGAATAAATCACCAATTTGAATATATATAGAAGTGAATTTAAAACTCTATATATAGAGAATCTAATAGCTAGAATTAATGAATTATTTTTTTTTACCAGTGGAAATGCCACGGCTAAGGACACGGACTTTGTCGAGAGGAGCCAAAGGATTGACCTTGGCAAGGCAACCGACATGGACCACAGTGTACTCGCTGAAAGTGGAAGTTCCGACAAAGTGGTAGATGAGCTTTCCGACAAAGGCAGGGAAGCAATGAATTTCTCAGCATTCAGCATTGACGAACTGAATCAAACCTTCATGCGTTACAAAAACATCCCCATTGACGAACTACCCAAAAATTCATGTACATTCAGCATTTAATTCATCTCTAGCCATTAATGATGGATATTTAGTATATTGAAATTCCAAAATTGTAATGAATTATGTTTTTACCAAAATTGTAAACCGAGATTTAGAAAATAGTGAACTAATCTGAAATTCCCAAAAGTAGTATGTCTTTTGTTTACCTTGTACACAAATAGCAAGCAGCCACTGCTGTAAATGATCATTCTATCAACAAACTATTTTCTTTTCTTGAAATCAAGCAAAACAAATGGGGCCAAAAAAATACGATGAAGACAACTTACCACCAAAGTTGGAGAAGGAGAAATTCAGAACCTTTCAAACGAAATAAGCAGCATCTATGATGGCTTCCGACACAACAGACAACCAACTTGATATCCTAACTGTAAAAGCATATCAGTTGTTTGTACAACCACGGAGATATACAGTCTTCAATTTTCTTTTGGAAGGACATAATGGAAATAAATGGGTTAGTTACTCATTATTGATTAATTGTCATGAAAATGAACCAATTCACCCAACTATTCTCAAATGGTCATATTTAGAACACTGTTGTACTGGACTTTGGGTGGAGTTTTTAGGTATTTATTTGATTTGGAAGGTATCAAGTGCGTTCTTCAATCCATCTTAATTAATGTCAAAATTTGGCATATGTATTTGTTTCTAACACCACCAACAAGGAGGAAAAATCAAAATGAAAAGTAAGAGGTTGTCAATAAAATTTCTCAATAAAATTTTTAAAGAGGTTGTCAATAAAATTAATGTCAAACCACCACCACCACCACCAACAACAAAAACAACAACGAAAATATATGAAAGGAAAATCAGAGAAGAAAATCGATTACCTTCGGAGGATGAGATGGGAGATGTAAAGGCGCCACAGTGCATGTCGTCGGCGTGGTGAGAGAGAGAGATGGTGAACATCGCAGACGGCGCTGTGGTTAGTCAGCAGCTCTGCAGTTCGGTGGTGGCGCTGAAGGTGGACAGCGCGGGGAGAGAGAGAGGGTGTGGTGGCGCTGCAGGTCGACAGCGCAAGAGAGAGAGAGGGGAGGAGCAGGTGGCGCTACGATCGTCGGCGGAGATGCGATTTGTCGGCGAGAGTGAGAGGGAGTTGAAGAGACGGGGAGGAGCAGGCAGATGCGATTAGGTTTTTTGGGTTTTTTTAGAGATAGGGATAGGGTAATAAATTTGAACATGTACTGTACGTATTTTATTGGTTTATATTGTAGAGTTTAATTAAACGTGCGTTGCACGGGTTGGGATAGGACAAATTACACTAAGGCCTTCTCCCATTATAGTAGTAGAGATTTTTTTAGAAGGTATTTGCAAATATAGGACATCCTCCAAACTATTAATATATAAAAGTAGGACAGTTGGAAGAAAATTTTCAAGAAAGACCCTAACTTTGGAGATATTTACACAACACTAAACTAAAAATTTACATATCTCACTACCCTATTTAAAAATTGGATATTTCACAGAAACTAAAGAAATTAAGATTAAAAATCTTTCAAAATTTAAAATTAGATACGCCGATAGAAGATTAACAGAAAGAAAGCATATTGCTCATAGGGAAATATCAGAATATTTGTTAATAACAAGAAAAATAACTAATAAACTACCCAAGGAAATACAAAAAGAGATAGCATACAAAGTATTAGATTACATAAACGAAGAAGCAAGTTGGTATTACCAATACCTACTAGCATACAAAATATTAGGCTAAGTATGGCCAACGGAGCAGTAGTATTAAATCCAAATATAGGACAAAAAATTTATATGATAAACATACAAGAGTTAAAAGAAGATTGCAATGGTCCTGACTTTGTAGGAATTATAAGAAAAGATTTAAAAAGCATAAATAATATCATAAAAGAATTAGGTAGGTATATAACTAATGACACAGAGGAAGATTTGGGCATAACGGAAGAAGGTATGAAGGAGTTAGAAGCCATAACAAAACTTAATATAAATATTTTAGAAATAGAAGATTTAATGGCAAATCCCAATTCAATAGAAGTAGAGGAAGCCTTAAAAAACCTAGATATAACGAATGAAGAAATAAAAATGGATCAAGATAAAGAAAAGATTATAATAAAACCAACAGAAACTCAAATTGATATGTACGAAATCTTAAGGCCACCACCTAGCAAAAGATCTTATTAATTACCATGGAACTGGCAAAATACAAAAAATAATAAATTAGGAAGAGACAAAGAAAAAGAAATCCCAAAATATGAACCTGCAGAACACTATGAAAAAGAAATAGCAGAAAATAGAGAATGGCTAGATCTAGACTGCGTAAAAGACGTAGATAGAACAATAGAAGAATGGGTAAAGGCCTCACTAATAGTAAGATTTAGGCAAAATCTTTCAGGAAACACATTTGAGAAATTTATAGAAGCCACCTTTATAGACGTAGTAGAAAAATGATGGAATGGACTAAAGGAAGAAGATAGAAATACTATAAAAAAATCAAGACCAACTAATGATAAAGGACCTAAAGAAACATCAGCACAATGAACCTTAGGTCTGAAAGAAATAATTATAAATTACGAAATAGCAATAAGAACAAAATTCAGTGTCTACGATAAAGGAGAAAAACACACTATATACAAAAAGAATCAAGCAAGATGGAGACTAAGCAACTTAGAAATATGCGACACGTGTTATTTTGACAACTATGCTTGTGAATTCCGAGAATATTTTCAATATAGTTGATATGGATAAAAATAGGGTTAAATCGGAACCGTCCAAATCGAGCACGAATCTTTAAGGTTGGGGGTAAAATGGTAATTTCACCTACAAACGGGTCTGAAATGGGTTCTGGGTCTTTTCTGCAAAGGCCTAATAACCCACGAACGAATCTGCCTCAAATGGGTGTGGGTCCCAACCCGCAAGAAACCCAGTCCAGCTGGATAGAATTAGGGTTTCTAATTGTATTTAATCAACGGCCCTGATTCGCCCTGTCTTTTCACTAGGAATTGGGGATTTCATTCCTAAACTGGTCTCAAAGGCGACTATAAATACCCCCCATCCACCTCCATTAAGAGGTAATCAATCTTTTGCTAGTTAACGCTTATTCATAATTTTTTTCTGATTACTAACTTGAGTATCGGAGGGTGCGTCGCCGGGATCAATCCCGGTGTATCGCACTTTTTTCAAGTGAACGGCGGGAGTCAACGGTCAAACTCCGGTGGAAAGGTTCCAGGTTTGCAATTCAGTTTCCCTAAGAATCCACAAATACTATCTGTTTGACCCCACACCAGATTTAACGGTAACAGATTGGCGCCGTCTGTGGGAAGTCACGAATAGCAATCCTCCCTCTTCCAATCGGTCAGATCACCTCCAGCCATTACTCCCCAAAAACTAAGTTCCAGAGGGTCCAATCGTGGACCCACTCCTCCTCAACCACAACAGGAGGTCCCCCTCCAAACCGTCCAATAGCAGGGGCAACTTCCACCTCAGCCTGATCAGCCCCTACAGCTAGAGTAACCTCCTCTTCAGAACCTTCAACCCCAAAAGGCTCCGCTCGGACCCCAGAATGTCGGCGCAAGGACCCAATCCTCAGAAGCAACCTCCTCATCGTAACCACATCTCCATGCACAACCCCTCTACTGATTTGATGGCATCTCACAACCCCCGAGCTTCCGAAGACCTCCGCAATATCCTTATCAATCGGTAGAAAGAAGAGGACCTTCACCACCGTTTGGATGAAAGGCGGGCCCGTGAGGGAGCCTCCCGCCGAGAACGTCCAAATGAGCGATCTCCTCATCGCCGAGACTATCGGATGTCCCCATATCACAGAGGACGGAGAGAGTCCTCTGAGCACCATAGAAGAAGAACTCGTTCTCCTGCTAGTCGACAACCCCTGAGGAATGATAACGCACCTATCACCCGTGCTAAATTCCAGCAATTCCAAGCAACCATCTTGCAAGCCCTCAACCTCCGACCCGACAACAACAATGCTCAGAGGGTCCCCACTCCTCCTCCGGTCCAAAGTTCTTGCCATCGGTCCCTAACCCCTCCTCAAGCTCCGAGTAACCGCCACCGCAGTCCTCGCCATTCCCCTAGCTACCATCACCGAACACCGCGCTCCCCTTCTTACAAAGATGAGTCCAGAGACTCGTTCGGCTACCATCGAAGGGATGACGCTGTCTATCGTCGTCTCCACGAGATGGAGAGATGCCTCGGCCAACTAGACAGGGAATAAGAGCTGAGAGGAAGGACCCTCCGTCCCAGCCGACCTCCCTTCTCTCGAACAATCATGGAGGCACTAGTTCCAATAGGTTTCAAGCCCCCGCAGTTCGAGACTTATTCCGGGGAGTCAGACCCCGTGGACCATATCGAGAGCTTCAAGACCCTTATGTTGATCCACCAAGCTTCCGATGCCCTACTGTGCAAAACCTTCCCAGCCACTCTCAAGGGTCCGGCTCGGGAATGGTACTCTCGCCTCGCCTCATCCTCCATATTCTCCTTTGAACAATTTGAAACCCTCTTCGTCACCCACTTCGTGAGTAGCCGCCGTACAGAGAAGACCAGCATCTCGTTACTCTACCTCAGTCAAAAAAAGGGTGAGAAGCTCAGAGATTATGTAAAAAGGTTCACCGCGGAAGCCAGGTCCATTGCTTCCCTCGACCAATCGGTCTCCGCTGCAGCCTTCCAGTCAAACGTCCTCAACTCAAGCCTTCGGTCCTCCCTAGCCAAGAAGCCCCCGCAAAACTTCTCCGACCTCCTTCTCAGAAGCGAGAAGTATATCCGGACTGAGGAAGCTGAGCATCGCCCCACATTTGAGGGGTCTTCCTCTGGGAACAAGAGAAAGGTAGCTGAAGAAGAGGGAGCTAAGAAGCTCCAGAAGGATAATGGGGGTCAGCGCCGCCCACCTCCCAGATTCGAGAAGTTCACCCCTCTTAACGCTAACATTTCCACTATTCTCATGGAGGTTGAGAAGGAAGGGGTCCTGCCTCTTGCCTCGAAGATGAATACCCCTGGTAAGAAGAGGGACAAAGAGAAGTGGTGCCGATACCACCGGGATCACGGTCACGACACCAATAATTGTCAGGCCCTGAAGAATGAAATTGAGGCCCTCATTCAGAGGGGGCAGTTTTCTAAATTCTTGAGAAAGGACCGAGCTGATCCTTCTCCTCCCCCCAGGGGGGCCAATAAGCGTCCTGAAAGGCACGATGAGACTCCCAAGTTTGAAGAGGAATGCATTCTGCATCTCATTCATGGAGGCCCCATGGGAGGCACCTCCAACTCCTCTCGAAAGACTTTCATCAAAAAGGTCAACTCAGTACATGGCATGCCCCTTTGCAAAGGCCTCGGAGTACCGGTCACTTTTTCATATGAAGACCTCGAGGGTGTCCGAACTCCCGTTGTGACGCACTAGTCATCAACCTTCATATGACAAATTTCAAAGTGGAGAGGATTCTGGTCGACAATGGTAGCTCTGTTAACATTCTCTTCCCCGCGGCTTTCCGAGGACTCAAGCTATCGCATGACAGGCTCAAGCCCACCGGCTACATGCTCCATGGGTTCACGGGAGTGCCACTGACTATCGAAGGGGTAATCACCCTCGACGTAACCGCTGGCAAAACTCCTACTACCCGTACGGAGCCGATGGACTTCATGGTCGTCGATGCCCCAGCTACTTATAATGTGATTCTAGGCCGACCTGGCCTAGTTACTCTAGAGGCCGTCCCGTCGGCTTATCACCTCAAAATGAAGTTCCCCACCGGGGCAGGAGTAGGGGAAGTAAGAGGTAGTCAAGAGTTGGCACGCAAGTGTTACATGACCTCCACCGGGGGTCCTGTTCTCTCCCTCGAGACTCTTAAGATTCCCCAAGGGAACGCCCAACCTATGTCCGAACCGGTGGAGGAGCTGGAGGAAGTTCTCTTTTCCAAACAGGATTCGAACCGCAAGTTCTTTATCAGTAAGACCCTCCCATCTGTCCTATGTTCCGACATAGTGTAACGCCCCGAATTCCAAAATACACTGAATTCGAGATTCCACAGAATCGTTACACTTCTTTCATACAATTTTATAAGGAATTTAAAACTTTTCACTTTACATCAGAGTTTACATGAAACTTTACACTTTACATTTTACAGCAGAAGCAAATTTACAACATTTAAAATAAATATACATCAACATTTGAATAATCAACATTTGAATAATCTCTAAGCATCTGTGCTTCTTTAACCTTTATCATGTCATTTACCCTGCATACAAACTGTGGGTACGTCGGTTTATTCAACCGACGAACATTATACACGGTCATCCTCTCTATGCCGGAAATAGTATAACTGATTTTCCATATTTAACAAACACAAACTTGTCACATATCAAACTAAGGGAATACCCTATTGATGTCATGTTGTGATTGTGCACTTAGTCCTTAATGCAATTTATTTATATTACATGACACTAATGCACACTTGTTCGAATTCTATGCATCCCATACTACATAGGTCCGAGGGCAAGCCTCTTAATCGTTCTTCATCTTGTAGGGTTCAATCCCTCGTCATGACTTAATCTACTACTGTAACTACGGTAAGTATCATAGATGATCTATGAGTACAAGCTCGTGAACAGAAAACCTGGAGGGGAATCCCACGCCAAGTCTTGACTCATCAAGCATGCATTCTGTGGCAATTCAGCCTCCTTCATGGCACACGATCCTCTTGCAGTCACCAAACATCCCACAAGTATCGCCAAGGTCCGATCATTCTGAGTAGTGCCCACACCATGTCTTGATGCATCAAGCATGCATTCTGTGGCTCACCCCCGCATCGTAAACTCGAAGCTCTCATACTTGTGTTTTTCTCTCACTTTCATCACCTCTTCACTATGTACTAAGTCCTTAAATTTGATAAAATCATGAACAAAACCAATCTATTAGAGTTAGCCCTCTCACTACTACCGGTCTCATTACTTTCATTTCACAATGACCCAACCTGGTCTTTTCAATTTCAATAATCATAATTATTCATCACTTTCACTTGCCGGTGTGAGTTTTGGCTACACTCTAATTTTCAATTTCAATTCATAATCTATCTGTTAGAGTTTTTCATACTCAATAACATTTCTCTTTTCCAATCTCATTATTTCAAATTATTCATGAGTCCATAAACATACATAGAATTCAATTATTCCTTATGTATTTCATCAAATATCATCTTTACATTAAAATCACATCACTAGTTATATAGTCAAAATGAGTATTCACAACTCATAATTGTCATACTATTCTCCAATGAGAATAATTCACATCACTTCACTTCATATAATTTCTTTCTTTATTATACTTCCATTCTAGCACTTTATTTCAAGTTCCTTTGCGAATTATAAACTCCACGAAATATAAATGTAGAACCATAGTTCTATTTATACATTTGTTCTCACAAATATACTCTATTTTATTTTGTTAACTCCCAAATTATTTTTCATAAGGCCCACATATTTTTAGAATAATAATCATAATTTTTCATAATTTTTAATCATAAAAAACAACCCAAAAAAAAAATATTACTTCCCCCAATTTAATACTGGCCGAGACCAGTATTCGAACCCACAACCAGAGGGAAACAAGCCACAGGCACAGACCACTAGGCCGATCGTGCCAGCGATATGAAGGAGGGCTGAGAGCTATAAATGCTCTCGGCTGTAACCTTATTATTTTTTAAATGTTTGAACAAAAATATATGGTGTCAACGGGGTTCGATCCCTCAACCTCTGAGAAACCCGCACGACACTGTAGCGATTTAGAGCATCCCGACCACTTGAGCTACAAGCTCAGGTTGTCATATTACAACTCGAACTCTAATTAAAATCAATTCTCTCAGTTTAATATAACATTTCGATGTTCAAGAAGCTCTCATTGACTTTGCTTTTACTAAAACTTGCTGTAAATTTCCAGATTAATTATTCCCATCATAGTTTATACTCCAGTATATAAAAATAATTTTTCCCAATAATTAACACATATTTTCCATACAATTTGGTCCGAACTTTATGCTACGACTAATATGTTTCTTTTTCGACATTTCTTATCAAATTTTAACATCAATAATCTCTATATTAATAATCTGTATTTATTCACTCTACAAATCCACAAATCATATTTTAAATCATTCATTGCAACATTATCACAAAAAAGTACGTTCAAGCGCATGAAAACAACATTTTCGCCTACTAGCATTTGCATATTGTTTTTTATGCTAACAATAAATTTTTCTTCAGGCAATCCATGGCTATAATTTATTTACACACAACTTAGGTTTAATGATGGAATCACATACAAGTTATATATCAACATTCCAATCAACTAATAGGCCAATTTTTCCAATTAAAATGTACTCTTATTAATCTTTTTCATGCATCATCATTTCATTTTAATTCTAGCATGCTTTCTAATTAGAAATATGAAAAATAACCCACCTTGATTGGAGAGAAGTACAATTAGCAACACCTCCTAAACAAATGTCCTTGCCAAGAGAGCGATCCTCCTCCTTGTCGATGCGCACACGAGCACCAAGATGCCAAACCCGAGCACTCCCTTATTGCCGGCCTTCCTCTTGTTGATGCAACCACAAACTCCCCACACAACTCTCAATCTTTTAACTCACTTACTAAACTACTAATAATGTATTCTATACTATAGGACTTGGAGAATTAATTAGCACAAAAATAACTAGGCTAAGGGGGGTATTTATACTAAAAATTTGGGTAAATGGACGGCTAGGATTAAACTAGGAGTTAGAAACAAAGGGCTAGGATTCAAGGAGGAGTTACAATAACCAACCATGATCAAGTAACCACCACCCATGACTCCACTTGAAAATTTTCTTTTCCCTCCTAAAGCTAAAAACCGGCCATGCATGTATGGTGCAAATTGCACGTGTACGTGCAATGCACGTGCATGCATTTGTCCCCATTTAACAAAAGTTGCACATTATATTTTTTATAAAAATAATCTTTAAAATATGTTCTACATTACAAGTTGTATTAAAAATAAAAATAGCTCATGGGCTTTAGTTTATGAGCCAAAATAATAGTTTATAAAAAGAAAATAAATAAATTCAATTTGGGCTTTAAAAAGAAAGGCTTTTGTTTATTTGAAAAATGCCTTTATATAAAAATAATTAGAGAACACACATCATCCATAATAAAAATAATTATAAGATTTCATACTACAAAAATTGCACGTGCACAGTACGTGCAAAATAAATAATAAATTTTCGTAAATGAAAATCGGGGCACTACAACACTCCCTCCTTAGAATAGTTCCGTCCCCGGAACTACAGTCAAGAGCGAGAAAACAAACACTCACAAGAAAAATACAAAAATAAAAATCAAGCAAAAAGCTCAGGATAATCTTTCAACATCCTCTCCTTAGACTCCCAAGTAGCCTCTTCAACCAAATGGTTTCTCCAGACTACCTTGACCATCGGTATTGTCTTATTCCTCAAGACTTTCTCTCGACGATCAACAATCTGGACAGGAGACTCGATGTAATTCAGATCCAACTGCAAACCTTCTGACACTTCAGGCAAATGATGACTCGGATCTGGAATATAACCTCTCAGCATAGACACATGAAAGACATTGTGCACCTGAGATAACTCTTTCGGTAATTCAAGTCGGTAAGCAGTTTTCCCGATCCTTTTCAATATCTTGTACGGGCCTATAAACCTCGGGGCTAACTTCCCGCCTTTGCCAAATCGAATCACACCTTTACTGGGCGATACTTTCAGAAAGACGAAGTCACCTTCCTCAAACTCAAGGTCCCTTCTCCGGTTGTCTGCATAGCTTTTCTGCCTGCTCTGAGCTTCTACTAACCTTTTCCTGATCAGATCAATCTTTTCAGAGGTTTGCTGCACAAGCTCAGGACCAAACAATTGATGCTCCCCAACTTCAAACCAACAAACAGGCGTTCTGCACTTCCTGCCATACAAAGCTTCGTACGGTGCCATTCCAATGCTAGCCTGAAAACTGTTGTTGTAGGCTAACTCTACCAAAGGTAAATGCCTTTCCCAACTGCCTCCAAAGTCTAGTACACAACACCGAAGCATATCCTCAAGAATACGGTTGACTCTCTCGGTCTGCCCATCGGTCTGCGGATAAAAAGCAGTGCTGAAATCCGACTTGATACCCAAAGCTGTCTGAAGACTCCTCCAGAAATGCAAAGTAAACCGCGCATCTCGATCAGACACAATAGTTGACGGAACACCATGAAGCCGGACGATCTCGCCAACATACAACTCAGCTTACTTGTCCATCGAAGCAGTGAGTTTCATCACCAAGAAGTGAGCGGACTTGGTTAGTCGATCGACTATAACCCAAATCACATCGTTGCCTTTAGAACTCTTGGGCAATCCCGTAATGAAATCCATACTGATGTTATCCCACTTCCATTCCGAAATAGGTAACGGCTGTAATAGACTTTCGGGTTTCTGATTCTCGGCTTTGACTTGCTGATAAACCTCACACTTCGCCACAAATTCAGCCACATCTCGCTTCAAACCTGACCACCAGAAATGCGCTTTGATGTCTCTGTACATCTTAGTACTCCCAGGATGTACTGACAAAAGAGTAGCATGCGCCTCCTGAAGAATACTCTCTTTCAGGTCCGTCTGATTTGGAACGCATAGTCTATCTCCGAACCACAGCACTCCATTCTTGATTTGAAATCTGGGCAACCTGCTAGCACCAACCTGCTCCTTCATCTCCAAAATATCAGCATCAACCTCCTGACTTGCAATGATCCTTCCATTCAGTGTTCGCTGAAGCCTCAACTGAGCTAAAGATGCTCCCAATCCTTGCAAGACAACTTCAATACCTGCTCGATCCAATTCCTCAATCAGATGCTTCTGAGTTGTAATCAAACTGAATAAACTGCTCTTGCGACTAAGTGCATCAGCAACAACATTAGCTTTCCCAGGATGATACTTGATCTCAGGTCGCATGTCCTCAAGCACTTCCAACCATCTTCGCTGCCTCAAATTCAGATCTTTCTACTGATATATGTACTTCAAACTCGTGTGGTCCGTGTACATATTCAATTTCTCACCGTACACGTAGTGCCTCCATTACTTCAGGGCAAAGATAATCGCAGCCAACTCCAGATCATGAGTCGAGTAATTCTTCTCATGCGGTCGTAGTTGCCTAGACCCATAAGCGATTACTCTTCCTTCTTGCATTAAGACACAACCAAGCCCACGATGTGAAGCATCACTGTAAACATCATACTCAACACCTGCTCTAGGCAAAGCCAAAATAGGTGCAGTAGTCAGCTTCTCTTTCAACTCCTGAAAGCTTGCCTCACATTGCTCAATCCACTTGAAGTTCACATTCTTCTTGGTCAAACTAGTAAGCGGCACAGCTAACTGAGCATAACCTTGAATAAATCTCCTGTAGTACCCAGTCATTCCAAGAAAACTTCTGACTTCCTTTACTGTAGTAGGCCTAGCCCAATCTCTCACTGCCTCTATCTTCTGAGGGTCAGTTGCCACTCCCTCCTTAGAAAGGATGTGACCTAGGAATGCCACTTCAAATTTCCAGAAATTACACCTGGATAGCTTGGCATACAACTCTTGCTATTCCAGCTTCTTCAAAACTGCTGCCAGATGCTCGGTGTGCTCCTCTTCTGACTTGGAGTACACGAGAATATCGTCGATAAACACTACGACGAAAGAATCAATGAACGGCCTCAGAACTCTGTTCATCAAATCCATGAAGATTGTGGGTGTATTCGTCACTCCAAATGGCATAACTAAGAATTCGTAATGCCCATGTCGAGTTTTAAATGTAGTTTTGTGCACATCTTCAGCTTTCACTCGAACTTGGTGATATCCTGATCGAAGATCTATTTTGGAGAAAACAGCTGCTCCTTGTAGATGATCGAACAAGTCATCAATTCGGGGAATAGGATACTTATTCTGAATAGTGACCTTATTCAGCTCTCGGTAATCGATACACATTCTCATCGAACCATCCTTCTTCTTTACCAAAAGCACTGGTGCTCTCCAAGGTGACGCACTAGGTTGAATAAAGCCTTTCTCCAACAGTTCCTCAATCTGCCATTTCACCTCATCCTGTTCCACTCGAGCCATCCTATAGGTGCCTTAGAAATGAGTGCACATCCCGGTTGAACAGTGATGCTGAACTCTACATCACGATGCGGGGGTAACCCAGAAAAATCATCCAAGAACACGGTCGGATAATCCCGAACCACAGGAATCCCTTGCACTTCCACAGGAATCTCTTCCTTGTGGATAGCTGCCACCAGCCTAGAACACTTCTTCTTCCCTTGGAAAGTGACTTTAGGTCCACCTGGAGCCTTCACTGTTACCGTCTTGGTCTTACACTCGATGCTTGCACTGTACACCGACATCCAATCAATGCCAATGATAACATCGACTCCCAAGATAGTCAGCTCGATCAGATCAATTCCAAAGATTCTGTCCCCAATCACAATCTCGCAATCAGCATAGTACCGATCAGTGGTTAAAGTTTCCCCTGATGGAGTAGCTACTGCTAAGATCTTGTCTGGAAAAATCTTCGGTTCAACTCCTAACACTTTAGCAAATTTAGAAGACACAAAAGTATGAGAGGATTCATTATCGAATAACACAACAGCTTTTATTCCATTTAAATAAAGTTCCCCTGTTACATAATACACACTCATTGCGTAACAGTTCATTAAATAAGCGAAAAAAAGAAACAACATAAACCTCTAAACATCCGCCCTCGTACTAGTGATGACATGATCCACCTCATCGGCATCAGCTTCCGTCATGGCAAATACTCGCCCTGGTTGGTACGATCTCTTCCCAGTCTGCTGCATTCGTACCTTGCGATTACCATTCCGTGGCTTGGGGCATTGAGATTGGTAATGTCCCGTTTCACCACAGTTGAAGCAATTTACCGCAGGAGGTCTCACAACATTGTTCCTAGGTCCTCCAGCCACACTAACAGCGTTTGCTCCTGTCGGTTTGAACCTTTGTGCAGATGGTTGACCCTTGAAGTTCCCAGAATTTGCAGGTCTCTTTCCAGACTGTCAGTTGTTCCTCCGATTCTGAACAACATGAAATTGCTCCATGTCTGCTTCCGTGGCTGCCGCGCGCTTAACTAACTTGTCGAATCTTCTTATACCAAGAGGTATCATCCGGGACTTCAAGCTCGAACTCAATCCCTACTCGAACTTACGAGCCTTCTTAGCCTCATCCATCACTAATTCAGGAGCGTACCTAGAGAGCTGAGTAAACTTGGTCTCGTCCTCTCTAACTGACATGCCACCTTGTTGTAGTGATATAAACTCCATAGCCTTCTTCTCTTGGACGTCGGAGGGGAAATAGTGACTGCGGAATTCTTCCAAAAATTGCTCCTAGCCGAGAACAATACCTCCCATTGTCCGCTTCATCGACTGCCACCACATAGCCGCATCCTTCTCAAGTTGCAGAGTCGCCAACTTCACCTTGCTGCCCTCAGGGGTCTGCAGCACTTCGAAGATCGTCTCTACTTGACGAATCCAGTTGTCAGCCGCATCAGGGTCTGACTTTCCTTCGAACACAGGTGGTTTCATTCATTTGAACGATTCCACGAGTTTGATCGCTTCGGGTACCAGATTCGCGGGTACCCTTCCTTGCATCTGATTCATGGCCACAGTGTTGAGCGTCTGATAGACCCTTGCAAGTTCCGTTTCCAAGTCCAGACCTTCACCGTTTCTAGCTCATCTTCTAGCCATATTCTGATGCAAAAGATCCATTAAATTCGAAGTATAAGACATGAATTTTAAATCAACTTTGCATTTCATTAAATTCCAAACTTTATACATTCGAATTGAAAAACGTTTCTTGACATCAGAATGAAAACAGTAGAAGCTACAATAGTCTAACTCCTACGGTTCCTCTTCGCTTCTCGAAGTTCTCCCCGTAGTTCATCAACTTCTTCCTTCAGCACATCAGTCATATTATTCCTCTTCTCGAGTTCCCATACACGATGGCTGAGAACTGCAAAGTCGTCCTTACGCTTTGCCAATTGAGCCTCCAATAATCCGACTCTCTCCTACAGTGTTTCTCCTTGCCTCTGAAGAGTATCACAGGACTATTCGGAACTGGTTCTTCTTCTTCTTCGTCAGAAGAGTCATCAGATGAATCCGGAGGTGGGGTGATCTCTCGGGATTCAGGCCATTCTTCTCTGTCAGAATCTGTTTGCCCTGGATAGTACTCTTCGTCGGAATCTGCTTGTCCAGGATAATAATCTTCCTCGATGATATGCCAGTCGTCGTCTCCAGCAGGGTCGAAGTGATCAGCCATCGTAGAAATAGGGAGGAAGAAGCATAAGTCATAGAGCAACACAAATGTAAGTAACTTACATTTAAATCTCTAGACTCAAACACACACTCTAATGTCCACTTCTAGGGTGTCGTTCCTTATAAATTTGTACTAGTGTGAAGCGTGGCTCTGATACCACTCTGTAACGCCCCAAATTCCAAAATACACTGAATTCGAGATTCCACAGGATCTTTATACTTCTTTCGTACAATTTTACAAGGAATTTAAAACTTTTCACTTTACATCAGAGTTTACATGAAACTTTACACTTTACATTTTACAGCAGAAGCAAATTTACAACATTTAAAATAAATGTACATCAACATTTGAATAATCTCTAAGCATCTGTGCTTCTTTAACCTTTATCATGTCATTTACCCTGCATACAAACTGTGGGTACGTCGGTTTATTCAACCGACGAACATTATACACGGTCATCCTCTCTATGCCGGAAATAGTATAACTGATTTTCCATATTTAACAAACACAAACTTGTCACATATCAAACTAAGGGAATACCCTATTGATGTCATGTTGTGATTGTGCACTTAGTCCTTAATGCAATTTATTTATATTACATGACACTAATGCACACTTGTTCGAATTCTATGCATCCCATACTACATAGGTCCGAGGGCAAGCCTCTTAATCGTTCTTCATCTTGTAGGGTTCAATCCCTCGTCATGACTTAATCTACTACTGTAACTACGGTAAGTATCCTAGATGATCTACGAGTACAAGCTCGTGTACAGAAAACCTGGAGGAGAATCCCACGCCATGTCTTGACTCATCAAGCATACATTCTGTGGCAATTCAGCCTCCTTCATGGCACACTGCAGTCACCAAACATCCTCTTGCAGTCTTGTAACAATAATATATTATAAATATAATAATAATAATAATAATAATAATAATATATAAATATATTTAGAGAGAGGATGTGAAAAAACAGAAAATAGTTGAAGTAGAGTTTTGTGAAAACTATTTTCACAAAACAATCTAAACAAACGGATTTTGGGATTTTGGAAAACAAAAAAAAAGAAAAAAACAATAAACCAAACAGACCCTTTTTTTTTATAAGCGTGCATCGCACGTGCAGTATACAATCTTTTAAGGGGGCGTTTGGTACGCGGATTGGAGAATTCCCAGGAATTGGTGGATTCCCAGGAATATGAGAGTGGGAATGAAGATTCCCGGGAATGTTGTAATACTGTGTTTGGTATACGACATTACATGCCTGGGAATACTTTATTACCGTGTTTGGTATAGAACAATTTATTCCCATCAATCCATCTCTATAGTAGACATTACCGAAAATACCCTTTTGGCTTTATTTAAAAATAAATAAATATAAAAGTTATCTAATTTAGTAATTGATGTATATGCATGCATGTGCAAAAGCAATACTGATATATATCTTATAAAACTTTACTAAATTAACAAATAGATTACTAAAAAAATTACACTATGAACATGATATATTTCAACCAGTTAGATGAACATAACAAAAAGAAAAATGAAATGTATTTATTAACACGAGACATAGGTTTATAAACACAATGTGACCTATCACTGGAGCCTGTGAATTGGAACCAAAATAATGAGAAACTTGTTTCTTTCATTTCGGTTTAGCACAAAGTTAACCCTACACTTCCACAATGTTTTCAAAAAGTTCCAATTGTAAACCTTCGAGTTCTTCTAATTACATTCCCCTTCAAGTTACTGCTCAAACTACAAGGATAATTTTAGCATTCTCATGCAAAGAAGCATCACAAGATTATAGTACTTTAGCAGCAGTTAACAATTAAGAAGAGGGTCCGGGCAGAACTAGCTAGCATATGTTTTAGAAACACTGTAGTAAGAAACTACTGCTACTTCCCATCATTTTTGACGCATCCGCAGTAAGAAAACCAACTCGAAAAAGAATGCAATTAAAAATTTGATCGAGTCTCACCGGTTTGGCTGTACAAGAAGAGTGTTGAGCGGTAGAATTTGGTTGGAGGGAAGCGGGTTATGATAAGCTAGAAATATGAAGGTTGTTTTGGGTATGCAATATTCTCACTCAGTTTTTATGTGGAGGAATCCACAAATCCCACCCTTTTCAAAGGGAATGTTTATCCTTCCAAACTAATTATTTTGATAACCTTGGGAATTTAAAATTATTTACAAAACTATACCTATGTCTTACCAAACCAGGTAATCAAGAGGGTAATCTTAGATTCCCTTATACATTACCGCGTACCAAACGCCCCCTAAGTGAAATTTTGTCGGGATTCTGGCTGTAGGCTATTCAAAGTCCTCAAAATCTGACAAACAAAACACACAATACAATCCCTTCTTCTTGCTTTTTCATCATCCCCTCCAAAGGAAGAAACCAAGAAAAGAAAAAGATAAAAAAGCCCCCAAAATGGATCATCTCGAAACAGTGAAGAAATCCCTAGAAAAAGCAGCAGTCGAGATCGTATCCACTGAAACCCTAGATTCCCTCCCTCCCAAATTCTACGACGCATTAATCCTCGAAGGCCTCCGAATCCTCCAAATCGACCCCGGCCACATCATCTGCGCCATCAACGTCCCCCCTCGCCTCCTCGTAATTTTGTTCTCTCACTTTACTTTCCCTTATCTCATTAATTGATATTCAATTTTCTCAAAATTAATAAACTGGATTTTTTTTGGGGGGTTGATTTTGTAGAATTCAGGGGGGACTTTGCATGGTGGGGCCACCGCCTCGCTGGTGGATTTGGTGGGGTCCGCTGCTTTTAACACTGCTGGAGCTCAGACTGAAGGCTCCCCTTTGGAGATCAACGTCGCTTACCTGGATGCAGCTGTAGCTGATGTAAGCTTAATTTTTATTTGTAATGGGTTTTCTTGGTTTTGAAAGGAGTGCGTTTAGAGCATCTGTAGTCATTCAATCTCAATTTTTGGGTATTTGGCATATAGAAATAGGAATTTTGGGTTTGAGCTCTAGTCGTTTTAACCCAAAATTTGGGTTTTTATTAAAAAAAATCGAGGATGACAGATGATGTCTCGTCCCACAAAAACAAATCGGTTTAAAATGTGTCGACGAGGAATGATTTCTGATTTAAAATAAAATAAAATAAAAACCAACGGACGGAAAATTATTTCCCGTGAAAGGATAATAAAAAAAATCTAACCATGGACGGTAAATCATTCCCATCCAAGAGTTTTTTTCAAAATTAACTCCTAATTAAATCCTAATTAACTCTCAATTTAATCATAATTAAATCTTAAATAAATCTAAAATCTTAATTAAATTTCAATTAAAACCAAATATATACACATAATAATTTTTATAGGCCTACTTCTTTAGATTTTTTTCTTCACAAATGAGAAAAAATTGGGATCGGATGGGATACGTCGCTTACCTGGGATGCAGCTGTAGCTGATGTAAGCTTAATTTTTATTTGTAATGGGTTTTCTTGGTTTTGAAAGGAGTGCGTTTAGAGCATCTGTAGTCGTTCAATCTCAATTTTTGGGTATTTGGCATATAGAAATAGGAATTTTGGGTTTGAGCTGTAGTCGTTTTAACCCAAATTTTGGGTTTTTATTAAAAAAAATCGAGGATGACAGATGATGTCTCGTCCCACAAAAACAAATCGTTTTAAAATGTGTCGACGAGGAATGATTTCTGATTTAAAATAAAATAAAATAAAAATCAACGGACGGAAAATCATTTCCCGTGAAAGGATAATCAAAAAAATCTAACCATGGACAGTAAATCATTTCCATCCAAGAGTTTTTTTCAAAATTAACTCCTAATTAAATCCTAATTAACTCTCAATTTAATCATAATTAAATCTTAAATAAATCTTAAATCTTAATTAAATTTCAATTAAAACCAAATATATACACATAATAATTTTTATAGGCCTACTTCTTTAGATTTTTTTCTTCACAAATGAGAAAAAATTGGGATCGGATGGGATACGTCGCTTACCTGGGATGCAGCTGTAGCTGATGTAAGCTTAATTTTTATTTGTTATGGGTTTTCTTGGTTTTGAAAGGAGTGTGTTTAGAGCATCTGTAATCGTTCAATCTCAATTTTTGGGTATTTGGCATATAGAAATAGGAATTTTGGGTTTGAGCTGTAGTCGTTTTAACCCAAATTTTGGGTTTTTATTAAAAAAAATCGAGGATGACAGATGATGTCTCGTCCCACAAAAACAAATCGTTTTAAAATGTGTCGACGAGGAATGATTTCTGATTTAAAATAAAATAAAATAAAAATCAACGGACGGAAAATCATTTCCCGTGAAAGGAAAATAAAAAAAATCTAACCATGGACAGTAAATCATTCCCATCCAAGAGTTTTTTTCAAAATTAACTCCTAATTAAATCCTAATTAACTCTCAATTTAATCATAATTAAATCTTAAATAAATCTTAAATCTTAATTAAATTTCAATTAAAACCAAATATATACACATAATAATTTTTATAGGCCTACTTCTTTAGATTTTTTTCTTCACAAATGAGAAAAAAATGGGATCGGATGGGATATGATCTCCTGTCCGAGATATTTTTTTAAATTTAAAAATGTTTGGATGGTATATGATTTCCCGTCAAATCGTTTTTAAATAAAAATGATCGGACGGTAAATCATTTCCCATCCGATATATTTTAAAAAAAAGAAGTGACGAAAGATGGTAGTTCGTCTGATTCTTTTTTTGTGTTTAAAATGAACGGACGAAAGATCATCGTTCGTTGGCTATATTTTCCAAATTTCTATATCTTCTCCCAAATATAGCTGACTATTGTTCCCTCAAACCCAAAATTTGGGTATTTAACCAACAACTACAGCACTCTTTTTTCCAAAATTTGGAAAAATTGAGTTTTTAGCCAACGACTGTAGATGTTCTTAGAATGCATAAATTATATTAGGGTCGAATTAATTATGTTTGTAAATATATATGAAATTACCATATGTCAGTGAAAATAGTTTAAGTATTCAGGCGTCCGAAAGAGAAGTGAATGTGAGCCATAATTTGATATTGGCAATATTCAACATTTGATAGTGCATAACAAATTAGACAGAATACTTAGAGGAAATGTAATTTGGGTTTGTGTAACTTACATCGTTTCACAATTTGAGTGGAAGCATCTCAAATATGCAAGTGTTATACAGTAGTTTTAATTGTAGTAATGATGCAGAAGGTTTGAAGAATGCACAATGTAATGCTCGTGTATGTCTGATTAGCTAATGTGTATTGATGATGACAACAATTGTAAGCATATCCACGCAGTATACTCTCTTATCTTTGAAGTATGCTAACTAATATCCAGTAGAAGGTATCCTCACATATAGTGCCTTCCTATTTGAAAATTGTCACACCATGATTCCTCCTACACCACAAGTTCAGAGATAGAGATAGATTAAGTATGCTAACACTTATTTTTTGTTTGTTTTTGCTTTGATAGTTATCTTGGTTTTGTTTATGTTGGTTACCGTGACACCTGGAATGGCGGGAAGTAAGAGGTAATTGGTCATAAGATTTAATTACATTGGTATGAGGGGCTGGGGGATTTGATTTGTGATATTCTGAGTGGTAGGGTGATGTAAAACGTAATCCTAAATAGAGAATTTTCAAAAATCTTAAATGATTAATTTTACCAACATGTAATGCAGATCAAAGTTAGAATTTTAAATAATTAATCGGTTTGATGGATTTTCAAGAATTGAATAAAGTTTAACAAGCCCAATTAATAATTCAGTTCTAACAATTAATAATTAAATCCCTAAGCGTTCTTAGCAAGTAAAGGTTCAATATTGATTCGCACCCTAATTAGGCAAGTGGAATACTTAATCTCGATATTTGTGGTCGACAGTTAAATTAAATAATATAGTAGAGATGATAAAACAGTATAACACAAATATTTGAGAAGTGGAAAGAGTATACCGGGATTCGAAGAAACCGTTAGATTTAGGGTTGGGAGCAATGCAGGACACAACAATCAGCAAACACAGTAAGAGAGAAACAGCAACAACCAAGTCAGCAATGACAACAGCAAGGGCGGCGGCGTCGCTGGCTGAGGGCGGCAACGGGGTTGTCACGGCGAGGGAGGGTCGACGGCGGCGTCGACAGAGACAAGAGGAGGATCGTCGGGTTTTGGGGATTTTGGGCTGTGGTGGTCGACGAAGGTAAGGGATGTGAGGGATTTCGGATTTTAAGAGGAAGAAGAAGAATATGGTGGAGAAGAGGGAGAGACGTCGATGATGACGGGAGGAAGGGGGGTTGTTCGGGTGATGCCGGTAGTGGTCGAAGAGGGAGGGGACGAGTGGTGGTCGGGGCTTTGGGGTTGCAGGATCCAGAGAAGAGGAAGGAGGGTAGGGATTAATTAGGGTTGGTTAATTTGGGGATTAGTGTTAGGGTTTAGAAATTTGTATTGGATTTGGGGTAGTTTTAGAGTTTATCACAAACCCTAAAATTTTATTAGGACTTATCACAAACCCTAATAATTGGATCTCAATTGTATCACACAAAAAGAGAGAGGAAGAGCAAAACTCAACACAATAAATTTTTAATCAAGAATAGCATACTTTCTCATTAATCTCAAGGCCTGTAAATAGGCTCAAAACAAATCTTGATACAAATATCAAAATATTCTAAACATCTCAAAAATATTCTAATGCATAAAAGAAAGATTACATATGGCTATAATTGTCAAAAACAAATATGGTACTGGAATAAAATACTAAACTAAATAGTTTGGATGTCCTCATCATAGGGTCATCATAGGGTCTGCCTAGATAACCATATAGGCTATACACATTATGCTTTAATAGAGTTTTTCATAATTGTATGCTATTCCTTTTAAACTTTTTGTTTCTTTCAAAGCTTTAAGCCTCTTGATAGGATAACCTTGTTTGACCTTGCATTGAAATACATTTATATGTATCAAGCATGCATGGTGATTGACTCTTTGCAATTGTGATTTGTGTATGTGCAGTAATGATTTCTAGTTATGGTTTATGATATTGCCACCATAGTAATATCTCATTAGATGTTGGTTGCGATGTTTATGTAGAAAACAATATTGATCCAGGAAGTCTAGTAACGTGCTATGCTATCATCGTGCCAAATCTGAAGTGAGTCAAAGTAATACTCCCTTCTGTGTAGATTGGGTAAAACTGGTGTTTTAGAATTAATGTCATCAGAAGATGGATTGTGAAGGGGAAAGACATTTCACTGCATGTTTGTCAAGGAAAAAGAGTTGTCAGTTTCGAAAGTATACTTGAAACATGTATGATTTGGATTTATTTGAGAATATGGTGCTTGGTTGTGACTTGTGAAAAGGAATTGCTTGGAGATGCTACTGGTAAGCCAATTAGTAAAGGGGTGATTGATATGCAGCTTTCTTGTGCTAGATTCAGAAACAAGAAACAGGTGCTACTGCATGTGTGCATCTGAAGGTATGTATACTTGAAGCATGTATGATTTAGATTTATTTGAGAATATGGTGCTTGGTTGTGACTTGTGAAAAGGAATTGCTTGGAGATGAAGGAACTGGTAAGCCAATTAGTGAAGGGGTGATTGATATGCAGCTTTCTTGTGCTAGATTCAGAAACAAGAAACAGGTGCTGCTGCATGTGTGCATCTGAAGGTATGGTTTCTAATGAAAATATTCCACTGCAACTTACTACAGTGTGGTTATGGTTTACAAATATTTCTCACTCAAGAGACTGGGAAAGATGATTACCTGTGTAGGGAGTAGGGGTGAGCACGGTTCGGTTCTCTGACCGAACCCGACCCGATTAAGCTTCCAAACCGGGTTAAACCCGATCGAGCAATGCTTGCACCGCAACCGATCTAACCGTTTGATTTGTGGTCCGGTTTGGTCTTTAGTTGGTTAATTTTGGGGGCAGAGATGGTTAGCGAGAGAAAGAGAGCATCAGAGAGAGAGAGAGTTGGAGAAACTTTAGTAGGGTTGACCAGAGCATGGAAATGGAGCGGTGCTAGGAGGAAGACGCAGCGCTAGGTTTAGGGCTTTTGGTACTGAATGAAGATGGCGAGGAAAAGAAGATATGGAGGAACGAAACGCGAGGTAATTAAGCGGCGTCGTTCCCAATTTTTAGGTTAGATTAGTTATTAATATTTGATTAGGATTTAGGTAAAAGACCCGTTTATATTAAGGCCTTGTTTGGATATGGAGGTTATATACCTACAGCTAATTTTTAAGTGGAGGTACAGGTTTGCATCCTATAGGTTGTATACCTATATCTATACCTACACCCCTACCTAAAAAAAAGGTGTTTGGGTTCAAAACACAAGTAGCATACTTTTGTTTTTTTTTAGTTTATTCTATTTAGGAAATACCCAATCTCTCAATTAGAAAATACTTACGTATATTTCTCAATTTCACAATCTGTAAGTTAATATTATATGATCTCACAATCTTGCAGTTAATTAAAAACAATAAGGAGTAACTATCAATTAATCTCACAATTTGCATGTTAATCTGGAAGTTAATATTAATTGTGATTTGTGAGATTGGATATTTCTTAATCCGTAAGTTAATTGAATTAACATATTTGTAATATATAACTAAAAAATACTTATCTGTAATATATTTTTTTGAAGAAAAACTTTTCTGTAATACTGGGATATCTTTTGCGAGATTTTTTTTCATATCACAATATATATTACCAGAATATATATAGGTTGCAGATACCCGCTGCCATATATATATATAAACATAAAATATTGCGCGAGAGTTTTTTTTGCTAGAGTTTCTGTTCTTTCTAACATAAATATTTTGCGAAAATGTTGTGGTTTTTTTTTCTTCTCTCTGATAGAATGGAGCGCAAGGGAAAGAGAGAACACGAGAGAAATAAATTTGGTGGGAGTGTATCTCAACTTTACCTGTAGTTACCTATAGGTATCTAAACTCCAAAAAAAACTGGATCAAAGTTAGTTAACTACAGGCATAAAAGTTACCTCGACTTACCGCCACTAACCTTACCTAACCTCCGTATCCAAATATGGCCTAACTTGCTAGCAGGTTGCAGATTTAAGGTATGTAATCACTGTGATACTATGTGTATAGATGATTTACATCTATTGGTCGGTTAACCTGACTTGACCCGACTCGAATTGCCATCATAAAACCGTGACTTGATCCGAACCGGTACTTTTAGCAAATCCTTAACCGCTGCCTGACCGGTTCCACTGCAAACCCAAACCATTCGGATCGGTTCGGTTCGGTGCAAGTCGGTTTGGCGGTTTCAACCATTTTGTGCTCAGCCCTAGTAGGGATCATTTTCTATGCGGATTAGAGGCTTTCCAGGAATGTGAGGGTGGGAAAGATTCGCGGGAATGTTGCATTACCCTGTTTGGTATAATACATTATCCCTGGAATCCTCCATTATCGTATTTATTTATTCACAAATCCTGTAGTTTTAGGGGGAATCCACAAATCCCTTGATTTTCAACGGGAATGGAAACTCTTCCTCACGGAGAATTTTGATTCTCATGAGAATTCAACATTCCTTCAGAAATTATGCTTGCCTCTTACCAAACCAAGTAATTCACAAGGCAATGGAGGATTCTCTTGCACAATATTGCTTACCAAACGCACCCTAAGAAGATAGCTTAAATAATGGATGAAGTATGATGCCAAGGTGTATATTTTATCATGGCTCCTTTTTTTTTCACTTTTTGTTTCAACACCTATTATGTTATGCTTAAAGTTCTAAGTTCTAACTACAAATGTTCTTTTTGTCGCTTTCTTTTCCTTTACTTGATGACTTAAGATTTTTGACTATAAAGGGGCTTTTTTACCCTTATTTGATAATACCACGGTATATATTGTTTGCATTTTTAGGGTAGTCGCAAATAACAAAATGTGAATCGGGCTATTGACAATAAGATGCAGTATGCTTTAGGGTATTTTCTGATGTTAGCTTTGAATTTATACCGATTGCCTTGAGATGTAATGCCCCAAGCCTGCTCAGCTGCACACGCGACTAAGCGTGCGCACACACGCGAAAAACAAATCCTAACAATGGCCCACCACATGCTTGCCCCACAAAAGGTGCCCTGGCTATTAGTTACTTTATGATCATAGGCTTCCTAATATACAGACTCATATTTTCTACACCATTCATGTGGGACTAAGTCACCACCGCACTTCAAGAACTCATGGCCCCATAGTAATTAATCCATAATATTCTATAGGCCCTATACACGCACTACCATATCTATAGGCCCTATACACACACTACCATATCTATAGGCCCATAGCAATTAATTACTAAGCCCACCATGAAAGCCCATTCATGGCCCATCATAATTCCATATATACCATCATATATACCCTCAAATACGGGGTATTACACGAGATGTGTGTACTTTGCAAGGACCAAGCTTTTGATCACAACACACAATACAAGAAAAATGCATAATATTAAAACTTTTGTTCTTCATTCAGTATTTATACTACCTGTTTACAAAATTTTTTCCAAAAAAATGCAACTATTGTACGCGGCTACATTAAATCTTCTCTCATAGTCAAAAAAATGCAACAATTGTGCACGGCTATATTAAATCTTCTCTCATAGTCTGTTACCGGTTAGCTGCTAGCTCTGAAACTCTAAATCTACCTGTACATTCACAGAAAATATGTGGGTGGGTCAGCCTCAGTTACTTTCTTTGACTGCAAGTGAGTAATCGACATTAATCTAACTTATTCAAGAAAACTGTGGATACAAAATAGATGCCTCAGGAAAACTCTAGTCACAGTAAGCAGTTATTACATGAGTGATCCTAGGTAACACAAATATAAATGCCTAGTGTATGTGAAATGCATGTGTTGTGGGTCAGTGGTGTATTCACAAACAATAAACGGTCCGTTGGTTCAACAACAAAAAAAAGTGATTATACAAGAAAACAATGCAAGATGCCTAGTGCGATACTTTTCTAATGATGTACGCATCCCATACTACGTAAATTATCAGATAATAGTATTCCTAATGTTTCTCCAATTTTGGGATTGACCCCTCAAACATAGAAACATCTAACTCCACTTGACTACTTCGGTACTCGTTACCGCTGAATACCTTGTGGGTTTGCAATTGCCAACCATGCATCAATTTTCAATGAATTTGTGCTACTGCACTTGTCACGCCCCTAAACCACGCAACTTAAATTGGAACGCAACATCGACAACATGTGTACAAGAATGTATTTCATACTCATGCTAAGCCTTTCAATAGTACAAAACATAATATAATATTTAAAATAAGCTAATAATTAAAACTTCATTTCAGACTTAGTACATAACACTGATGTCATGAGTCACACTGAATAATACAACATTTGTCAAATGTCTTCAAATTTAATTTACTAACATAGATCAATCTTCAAATTCAAAGACATCTAATAATAGCATGCTCCCTTAATATGATACTCCAGAAATATACTCCATGGTTCTAAACGGTATCTGAAAAATGGTGAAAACAACTAAGTGAGCTACACGTCCAATGAGTATGGCAGTGCCTCACCAATGGATCAGACAAGTTGTATAAAAATAATCCATAACCTTGTAGCAATTTAAGAAGGTACAATAGCTATAACCATGAAGTTGATGTAATCATATCAGTAACAATATTATTAGAAAGTTGCTATGCTGTTATAGAAATATGCAATATAATATAATTTGAAAACAATAACCGATTTGAGATAAGTGATAACAGTACCTCAGAATGCATTTATAATAATGAATTAATAATGCAAATTCAAACTTTACTAATTCAAATGATAAAGTATGGTGCCAGTTCATACATTAGCAGAACAGAAACAATTCAGAATACCATAATACCATTATAGTTCGGTTCCAAATACCCCTTAACTTGTCTTTTTTATGGCTACAAATTATAGCCCAGTAGCATGGACACAAGACACAGTACACTAAAGGTTTCCCGAGGATGAATGCACTAACCTTGCCATAAGTTTACCCGAAGGCCAGTAAATACTTGCAAGTCGATAATTACCCAAAGGCGGTTATCAATATATACAAGTCAATAAATTTTCGAGGGCCAATAACCATGCACTCACAATCACCATATGGCAAGTTCACAGTAACTATAAGTTGGACTCATGAGGGTTTCTTTGTTATTTTAGAAATATTCAGTTCTTGTTCCAGCAAGTACACTAAAGGTTTCCCAAGGATGAATGCACTAACCTTGCCATAAGTTTACCCGAAGGCCAGTAAATACTTGCAAGTCGATAATTACCCAAAGGCGGTTATCAATATATACAAGTCAATAAATTTTCGAGGGCCAATAACCATGCACTCACAATCACCATATGGCAAGTTCACAGTAACTATAAGTCGGACTCATGAGGGTTTCTTTGTTATTTTAGAAATATTCAGTTCTTGTTCCAGTAATTTCAATAAATCATATTCATTCTTGTTTGCATAACAATAAGATAGAAAAATCAAATAATATTTTCTTTGTTCCATGAATTTATGCTAAATAATTATTCAAATAATATTTGTGAAAGCTTGTTAGACGTAAATCGGAATCCTTTAAGGTAATTAAAAGACCTTGTATTTTCATAAGCAAACCCTCCACTTTTAAGATTAATTCAATTTGCATAATTGTATTCCAATGGTATAGTCATACAAAAATCTCAACATGTCTGATTTGATTTTATGTATCTAAAATAGCATACTTTATAGTTATCACAAGTAGGTAGTACCTAGGCAGTTAAAAGCGGTTTTTGAAACTAATTGGTCTAGGAGCAAGTAGTGATTAATCTGTTAATCAGAAAATAATCGGGGATTAAATCAAAAAAATTGTGTGTGTGTGTGTGTGTGTGTGTAGCAATGCTCCATTGCTTACCACTGCAGCTGTTGTTCGGAATAACGGCTTCGTTTATTTTGAACCTAAGCCGTTGTTCCGAACAACAGGTTAGGTTATATTCAGAACAACGGCTTTAGTGGTTTGCATACCCGTTTGCAATGGAGCATTGCTCTCTCTCTCTCTATATATATATAAAATAAAAAAATGATTTATCCTCATTATGTAGCAATTCTAAATCCTTACATAAAAGTATTATGAGATTATCAAATTGGAACATATGGTTATAGCGAAAAAGAAGAGAGTGCTTGGTTTCAGTTGAGTTTGGATTCTGGATGTGGGTTAGGTCGGGTTGGGTTTGATAGTTGGTCCCAGCTAACAAAAACAATCGGGGATGAGCAGCACGAGCAGCAAGATGAGGAGGTGCAACATATGCGGGTTGGGTCAAGTTTGTGACGACGCAGGGGGAGTGTCGGCGGATCAGGTTTGGGTTTGCACGAGGGAGTAGAAGAGAGCAGCGATGTGTCGGGTTTGGGTTTGCGCGAGGACTTTTAGTTTGGGCCGGAATTAAGTCCAAATAATGCAAATAAGCATGAAAATTAAAGGATGGGGATTTAATCAATTAATCGGCCACTTAAAATCGATCGATTACCGAGTTTGACCCAAACTAGACCCAAACCCAACTTACTCTACATCTTCTTCCCCTTTCTCTTTCATTCTTTCTTTAAAAAAAGGTAATAGAATCGACCATGGAATCAACCCTCGATCTCTAAGATTTACTATGGATTTAGAGTTAAAGAAAGTGATGTAAACTTAATCCTAAGTGGAGAATTTTTCAAGAATATCAAAAAATTAAGTTTACCAACAAGTAGTGCCGATTAAGTTAGAAATTAAAACTAGTAATTGGTTTGATGGATTTTCAAGAAATGAAATAAGTTTAATAAGCCTAATTAAAGATTCAATCATAACAATAAATAATTATACCTATGCGTTCTTAGCAAGTAAAATATTCAATAATGATTAGTCCAAAAGCCTATATATAGACTCAAAACAAAATCCCAATACAAATATCCAAAATGTAGAAAATAAAGGGTGCAAATAGCCAAACTATTACATATGTCCAAACAACACATTCGTTAAAAAGGGGAAGTATAAAAAGAACACATTCGTTAGAGTCAATAGAGGTAATTTAGTAATGCAAACAATGATATGGTGAATGTATAAGATCTATTTGTATAAAGTTTGGGAATCAAATGAAAGACTTCAATTAAAATTTTCAGGGAGCTCAACATTTGTTTGCTTTCGATTCTTCTATGATGAAATTAACATGTGAATTGATCTTGCAAGCTACTAGTAAAAAGGGTTTTTTTTTTCTTGGTTTAATTTGTTCACGAGTAAAAATAACCATTTCAATTATTAAGTCCTACAAAAAATCAAATATTATTAAGTCCTACATAAGAGGGCATTGTTTATGTGAGGATCGAGTTCGACTGATTAATATCTGATGCGAATATTAAGTTTGGATAATTTAGAATTACATGAACTTAGCTGAGTTATACCTAATATACATATATATGATTTAAAATTACAGGGGACCGGGCCGGATCTGGCTTATGCAAAATCCCAATCCGGTCCTATTTTGAAATGGGCCAAGTATTGAAGCCTTACCCTACCCATTATTTTAAAGGACCAGGGCTGGATTGGGTATTTCCAGGGTCGGGTTCTAGGGCCGTTAGGTCCAGCCATAACCCACCATCATCCTAGTGCCCTTGCTTTGTTTTAGCCCTGACGTCGCTCAAGGTTGCTAAAAGACGCATTGAGTAATGCCCCCTTCAGGCTAGTATGAGTTCTGCATCCTGTGTCTACGAGATCGCAAGACGCTTTTTTCGTCAACCATTTTAGTTACTGTCACCTTCCTAATGCATATAAACTAAATTAACATACAATTACCCCAAACCTCATGTATTCGACTGGCCTAGTGATATAAAACTAGCCCTAAATAGAGAATTTCCAAGAATCTTAAATGATTAATTTTACCAACATGTAATGCGGATCAAAGTTGGAACGTTAAACAATTAATCGGTTTGATGGATTTTCAAGAATTGAATTAAGTTTCACAGACCCAATTAATAATTCAGTTTTAACAATCAATAATTAAATTCCTAAGCGTTCTTAGTAAGTAAAAGATTCAATACTGATTTGAACTCTAATTAGGCAAGTGGAACGCTCAATCTCAATATTTGTGGTCGACAGTTAAAGAATAATATAATAGATATAATAAAGTAGTATTACACAAATATTTGAGAATTGAAAAGAGTATACTGAGGGTTCGAAAAACTCAGCATAGATCTCGGGTTGAACACGAAGAGCACAACGATCAGCAACAATAGCGGAAGCAACAACCAAGAGCAATGGCAGCAACTAGCAAGGGCTGGCGGATCTGGGTCGGCGTCGGCGCTCGGGAGGAGCACAGGATGCGCACGGGTTGCCGGACTGGTGGTCGGCCTGGTGTGAGGGCGTCGCGACTGACTGGAGGTGACGGGGGCATGCTTGGGTGTTGACGAGGTCGATGAGAGTGGCAAGGATGAGGGAGTTGTTTGGGAGTTGTTAGTTGACGACGAGGTGAAGGATGCTCGGGGTATTGGGTTGAAGATGGAGGCGGATGATGGGTTTCGAAATCAAAAAGAACAAGAGAAGGTGAGGGCGGCTGTGAGATGGAGGTTTAAGATTTGTTAGGGTTAATGAATAATAGGGTTGGATTTTGGAGATTTGGGAAATTAGGGTTTAAGTAATTTTATTTGGGGGATTTTTAATTTGGGGGTAGATTTTAGAGTTAATCACCAACCCTAAAATTGTATTAGGATTTATCACAAACCCTAATAATTGGATCTCAATTGTATCACACAAAAAGATACAGGAAGAGCAAAACTCAACACAATAAATTTTAATCAAGAATAGCATACTTTTTCATTAATTCAAGGTCTATAAATAGGCTCAAAACAAATCTTGATACACAATCTCAAAATATTGTAAAAATCTCAAAAATATTCTAATGCATAAAAGAAAGATTACATATGGTTATAATTGCCAAAAACAAATATGGTACTGAAATAAATACTAAACTAAACAGAATAAATGTCCTCATCATTCTCTCCGGGTGGGAGAGAGCTCGACCCAGTCGAGTCAAAAACCTCATGGTGCTCCAAAAGATCTGGATCCAGTTACGGGAGCTCCTCACGATCACTGCAAGTGTCATCCAACTTCGGTTTGTTCTTCCACCTCACCAAATATTTGTGCATAGCACCATCTCTTGTAGAGATTATCTGATCATCTATAATATTATTCAATTCTTCTGTCGATGAGTAAGTAGTATAATGTAGAGGGGTAAATGTGGGAATCTCACCTTTAGGCTGTAGGGTAGGCTTATCTATAAGAAAATTTATACGATGGAATTTTGAGTCTTCATAGAGTACTATATCCTCAATATTGGAAGTCTTATGCCAAAGCTTTCACGAAGGTCAACGACATAGGTATTATCATTGCTTGTATGAAGAATCTTAAATGGGCCTGCAGCACGTATGTTCAAGTTCTTAACGGATCCAGATGGAAACCGTTCCGGATGAATCCGAACCATCACTTCGTCACCAACATCAAGAGTTTTAAATTTTCTTCTAGTATCTGTTATTAACTTGTAGTTAAAATTATTCTCATTAATTTTCTTGGAAATTTCTCTATGCAAATCATGAATGCAGAATGAAAATGTGGATGCAGACTCTGTGACTCTGTGATGTTCTAACATAGGGGTAAAATTTATGGGTTGCCAAGTGACTGGGGAAAGGATGGGTGACTCAGGTACATTCACTGGGGGTGACTGAACAGACTGAATACAATTGAGAGATTGGTCATCCCCTTTTTCATCAAAGTCATCACTTACATTAGGTTCATAGGTAAACTCATTGTCGGGCTCATCAGCGATGACTGCGGTACCCTCTACTATATTGAACCTACTTGGACTGGGACAGTTGCCAGCAACATGGCCATATCCCTTACATTTATAACACTTTAGTGAGAGGATCAATCTTAGAATAGTCTCTTTCAGTGTTCTTACCCGTGTTGTTATTTTTAAGTGGATTGGAATTTGAAGTATGTTTGTTTGGGTAAGACTTATTAAGGTACTGAGGAGCGGAGTGCTTCGGTCTAGAAGGATCAGGAGGATTCATTCTGGAGGAATGATCCATCGAATCGCTGGACTTGTAATGGGAACTTGCTTTAAGGAAATCCATATCGAGGACAAGAGCATAAGCTGGCACTAGTGAGTCCTTATTTCTATAAATTAGCTCGTTCCTAAGGTCAGCTCGTAGTCCAGCTCTGAACCTAGAGAGTTTGTTCTTCATTCTCTTTACCTAAAGCATTGCACCGAATAAGGAAGTCATCAAACTTATCAACATATTCTTTTGTGGATTTACTTTCTTGATAAAGTTGGTTCCACGAATCTAGCAATCGGGTGTGGAACGATAACAGTACATATCTCTCAGTGAGCTTCTCTTTCATGGCTTCCCAAGTGGCTATGGGTGCCAGGCCTCGGCCTCTGCGGGCATGTTCAAGATTGGTTCAGTGTTGTTGAGCTTTACCTGTCAATTTCATAATGGCAAATTTAACTTTCAGGGCTTTGCTCATGTCAAACCACACAAAGTTGTGGTCCATGATACGGATCCAATCGAGGTAAGCTTGAGGTTCCATGTGGCCTTCAAAATGGGGAACGAGACTGGTCATCCCCTTTTTCATCAAAGTCATCACTTACATTAAGTTCATAGGTAAACTCATTGTCGGGCTCATCAGCGATGACTGCGGTGAACCTACTTGGACTGGGACAGTTGCCAGCAACATGGCCATATCCCTTACATTTATAACACTTTAGCGAGAGAATCAATCTTAGAATAGTCTCTTTCAGTGTTCTTACCCGTGTTGTTATTTCTAAGTGGATAGGAATTTGAAGTATGTTTGTTTGGGTAAGACTTATTAGGGTACTGAGGAGCGGAGTGCTCCGGTCTAGAGGGATCAGGAGGATTCATTCTGGAGGAATGATCCATCGAATCGCTGGACTTGTAATGGGAACTTGCTTTAAGAAAATCCATATCGAGGACAAGAGCATAAGCTGGCATTAGTGAGTCATTATTTCTATAAATTAGCTCGTTCCTAAGTCAGCTCGTAGTCCAGCTCTGAACCTAGAGAGTTTGTTCTTCACTCTCTTTACCTAAAACATTGCACCGAATAAGAAAGTCATCAAACTTATCAACATATTCTTTTGTGGATTTACTTTCTTGATAAAGTTGGTTCCACGAATCTAGCAATCGGGTGTGGAACGATAACGGTACATATCTCTCAGTGAGCTTCTCTTTCATGGCTTCCCAAGTGGCTATGGGTGCCAGGCCTCGGCCTCTGCGGGCATGTTGAAGATTGGTTCAGTGTTGTTGAGCTTTACCCGTCAATTTCATAATGGCAAATTTAACTTTCAGGGTTTCGCTCATGTCAAACCACACAAAGTAGTGGTCCATGACACGGATCCAATCGAGGTAAGCTTGGGGTTTCCATGTGGCCTTCAAAATGGGGAACGCCAGCCTTAACATTCTTATATTGTTCGTCAGGGTCACGTTCTTGACGTCGAATGGGGAACGCCAGCCTTAACATTCTTATATTGTTCGTCAGGGTCACGTTCTTGACGTCGATCGTCACGAACATTCCCTTGAGGGATCTGACGATTGGCATGAAGCTCAGGGATAACAGGTTTCATTTAATTCTACTTTCTCAAGCCTCTGATTGATATTGACAAGAGTTGCTTGAATGACAACTAGGGTAGCGGAGATATCAGAGTTCATTTCAGGTCGGGGAAGTCTAGGGTTCCTAATTGGGTGATTTGGAAGGGATAAGAAAGGCTCTTCAGGATTTGTGATGGTGCTGGGAAGGCGTATTCATCAAAAGTGGAAACTAGGGGTCGTGTGTCATAAATTTAATAAAATAAAATAAATAAATCTGACGTGATCGAAAAAAACGAAATAAAATAAAATAAAAGACTAAATAATCCTAAATGAATGCAAAAATAATACCTAAATGATGCAAGAACTAGGGTTTTAAGAACCTTCGCTCTGATACCAAAATGATGTAGAACTAACCCTAAATAGAGAATTTCCAAGAATTTTAAAGGATTAATTTTACCAACATGTAATGCGGATCAAAGTTGGAATGTTAAACAATTAATCGGTTTGATGGGTTTTCAAGAATTGAATTAAGTTTCACAGACCTAATTATTAATTCAGTTTTAACAATCAATAATTAAATTCTTAAGCGTTCTTAGCAAGTAAAAGATTCAATACTGATTTGAACTCTAATTAGGCAAGTAGAACGCTCAATCTCAATATTTGTGGTCGATAGTTAAATTGAATAATATAATAGAGATAATAAAGTAGTATAACACAAATATTTAAGAATTGGAAAGAGTATACCGAGGGTTCGAAGAACTTAGCATAGATCTCGGGTTGAACATGAAGAGCACAACGATCAGCAATAATAGCAGAAGCAACAGCCAAGAGCAATGGCAGCAACTAGCAAGGGCTGGCGGATCTGGGTCGGCGTCAGCGCTCGGGAGGAGCACACGACGCGCACGGGTTGCCGGACTGGTGGTCGGCCTGGTGTGAGGGCCTCGCGACTGACTGGAGGCGACGGGGGCGTGCTTGGGTGTTGACGAGGTCGATGAGAGTGGCAAGGATGAGGGAGGAGTTGTTGGTTGATGGCGAGGTGAAGGATGCTTGGGGTATTGGGTTGAAGATGGAGGCGGATGATGGGTTTCGAAATCAAGAAGAACAAGAGAAGGTGAGGGCGGCTGTGAGATGGAGGTTGAAGATTTGTTAGGGTTATTGAATAATAGGGTTGGATTTTGGAGATTTGGGAAATTAGGGTTTAAGTAATTTTATTTAGGGGATTTTTAATTTGGGGGTAGATTTTAAAGTTAATCACTAACCCTAAAATTGTATTAGGATTTATCACAAACCCTAATAATTGGATCTCAATTGTATCACACAAAAAGATACAGGAAGAGCAAAACTCAACACAATAATTTTAATCAAGAATAGCATACTTTCTCATTAATCTCAAGGCTTATAAATAGGCTCAAAACAAATCTTGATACAAAATCTCAAAATATTCTAAAAATCTCAAAAATATTCTAATGCATAAAAGAAAGATTACATATGGCTTTAATTGCCAAAAACAAATATGGTAATGAAATAAATGTTAAACTAAACAGAATAGATGTCCTCATCACCTAGTCTCCCGCATGATTTGACATTCTAGGAACGACGACTCATTTGTAGCTCGTCTTCATGCATTTTTCTTAGGCTCCTACTTATTTTATTTGACATCAAGAGTCAGGACAACTCAGGTTAAACTCAAAATACAGTATGAGACTTTAATTTTCTCACATTTTCCCTTATTGCATTCATTCTATTATCACCTTATTCATTCTAAGGCCCCTTAGACCATTAGATTGTGATTGACATCACCATTCATAAACAACCTACTTAGGTTAAGGTCAATTACCTCTGTACCCTCTCATTTTAGTAAGGATTTCAAGTAAACTTCTTAGTAGCTGAAGATTAATTTCCTATAATTACACTCTAGTTATTTTTAAAAAAAAATTTATATTACACAACCTATTGATCATCTAAAGTGTCAGAATCTTAAGTACATACTAATATATGCGCTAAAAAATATACAAAATATTTGGAAGGAGTTAAAACCTGCCAAATATATTCTTACAAACTTGTCACAGTAGAACGACCAGGGTTGATAACACAACTTCTTTAGGAATCAATACTTGTGTATTTCGGAGTAGCTAATATGTATATATGATGGCAACAATTTAAGCATGGTCATGAGTGATACTTGTTTATTGTTTAGAATACTTCTATATTTGAAAAGTGTCATACCATGATTTTGGTTTTGTTTATATTACTTGCTTTTGTGTGATACCTGGAATAGGTTGAAACCAGAGGAAATTAGCCACAAGTCTAAAGTACTTTGGTCTCGTGGGACGTGGAATATACTGTGCATGTAGTTTTGATCTGGGATATATAGTGGAAGGTTCATCCTAGAGGACCATAGCATTGCATATTATTGTTGAACTATTCTACATATTTGTTATAATTCGAATGATATTGCTATTTCATTATTTTTATTGTTATTTTCTTACAGTGAGTGCTTAGAGTTTTGAGGCCTCTTAATAGGTTAATCCTTGTATAGTAACTGTGGAAGACCTACCTTGGGCCGAGGGAAGGTGGCACCTACCCTGAGTTTTTGAAACTTCTTGAAGACCTAGGTTAAATTAATTTTCATAAAACAATTGTTAAAAATTTGTATCAGTTGGTTGGGGCGTTAGGTTGTCTACATGGAACATCTTGCTTCGAATCTTGGCTAGTTCACTTTCGTTTTCAAATTTTATTTCCATTGTACATTTTTTTTTCTTTTTCTATTTTCCTTCAAAATTTTGTTAGCATTGTCTCTTTTCTTTAGGTATGAGAGGTCGACGTCCATGTGAAATACATGTGTTTCTCACTTTCTCAACTATATATGTGGAATAGCGAACATTATCAAATGCTTCAATATGCCTAAACAATGGTAACACAATTCCTATATCACCTGAATCGTTGCATGTAAAATTTATCTTGTAAATGTTTCATGATTACTTGATGTATAAAACATAAATATAAACATCTATTTTGTTTTCCCCTGCTCCCCAAGAAAAATTTCTGCTTCAGCCACTCTATAGGAATCTGTTTAAACATCAAGCATACACAGTGCTTGATTCTTCGCAATTGTCATGCATCTCGGTGCAATTGACATTTCGAGGTATGGTATATGATATTGCTGTTGGGTCAGTAATATCTCACTAGCCTGTTGATTTGATGTTGGGTAGGAAATATTTTGAATCAAGCAATCTAGTAAAGCAGAAGGATAACATCTCAAAATCAAAGACTAGTATGCCAAAATGAATGTAGGTTGAAGAGACTCTTAAAGCTTTAGTAACAGTTAGGACTGATATGATTGAACGATGGATTTTGAAAGAAAGACATCTCACAGAGGGTTGTTGAGGAGACGGTCTCAATTTCAAAAACATAAAATTTGCATGTTTTAGTTTTATATAAGAATAAGAAGCTTGGTTGCGGAAAGAGATTGCTTAGAGATGCAACCGGTAAGCCAAATAATTAGTATAATAAGGTGATACATAATTACAGATACTGTATTCTTGTGTTAATTCAGAAACAGATGTTTGTATCTATGCAACTGAAGATATGGTTTCGAATGGAAACATTTTCTTGAAATTTACCACTGTCTTGTTATAATTGAAAAACGTAGCTTACTTAGAGACATGCAAAAGAGATATAAACTACTAAGGATCTTACTTAGAGACATGCAAAAGAGAGAGAAACTACTAAGGAGATGGTCTAATAAGGGATGGAGTATGAATCCAGTATTTTCTCATCGCTTCCACTGGTTTTCACTTTGTGTTTCCCACACTATATTACCTACTGCTTAGACTTTTAACTACAGAGGTGTATTTTCCCTTTTATTTTAAATTTTTTGATTATGATAATTATAGATGTTGATTTGTAAAATATTGTTTGAGATTACAAATTTAACTACAGGTTCATTAGTTAGGGTTTCTGTTGTCACTGATGCATATATATTAGCATGCAGCCCCATTATGCAAAAACAGACATGCCGACACGATCACTAACACCGGTAAATTTTGAAAAACTACAGTTAAGCGGCTATTGCTATGTCAATTCCACGTGTCCAGCATGGCATGACTACCAAACAGAAGTCTCGTTGCCTCTGTTTTGAAAAACAAAGTAGCTATCGTTGTGTCATATCACAAATTATATGCTGGTTTTCACTTCAAACAAGTTGTTGGAGGTGGTGCGCATTCTGATTATATTACTGTTTTTAGTGCTGGGTGTAATTATGCTGCTTTCCTATTGTTTCTCTTTTACTTGAGAGTATCCATTCAGAGAATTAGGTATACCTTTAATATGTTTCTTGAGGGATAAAGCGGTTTATCTACAATAGAGTTCCCAAATTTTTTCAATGTAACATGCCTTGAGAATCTGACGGAACTGTATTCTGTATGTGTTTATTTCTTTTATTTGTGTGAACACTTGCTTGTTTATTGGTTTCTACCTAATAGAGGCTAATTCATTCTTAGTTTCAGTTCTGACCAATTGTCGTGATCTTATTGCTTTAGTAATTTAGATCATCAACTCAGCGGTGAGCAGGGTCGGCTACAGCTAAAAAATGAGAATATTATTAGTAATTGTGTTGATTCAACTACATGCAGTCTTATTCTGAGACTTCCACTATTTGGATATTTATTAGTTTTGGTTAATAAACCCCTTAAACCACTTCATCGATACTTCATTATTAATTTGTTCTTTTTGATAGTGTACTTCTATTTTTTTTATTTATAATTTAAAAGTTTTTAATTTTAAAATTTTTAAAATTTTTGAAATTTTTAAAAATTTAAAATTTTTTAAAAATTAAAATTTTAAAAATTTAAAAATTTAAAAATTTAAAAATTTAAAATTTTTAAAATTTAAAATTTTTAAATAAATTTTTAAAATTTTAAATTTTTAAATTTTTGTGGTTCCACTGGAAATTCCCAAGATTGACAGCTCCATAAATGTTTTTTATATTTTATTGCTGTTACATGGTGTTAATTGTAAAGTTTAATGACAAATATATGGTTTGTTGATGCGCCAGGAAGAAATCGAGATCGAGGCAAACGTGCTGCGCGCGGGAAAATCTGTTGGGGTTGCCACAGTAGAGCTCAGGAAGAAGAAGAACAAGAAGATAATAGCTCAGGCACGGTATACAAAATATCTCGGTGCATCCAGTAAACTGTAGTTATACATGTACCTTTGTTTTGCTTTAAAATTAAAGAGAAATGGTGACATATGGTAATAAGGTGGTATACATTTTATTAATGGAAGGACATTAAGCTCATTGTCTTCTGTAAATTTGATTATTCCTGATATGGCTAAAAATGGGATTAAATCGAGACCGTTTAAATTGGGCACAAATCTTAAAGCTCAGTGGTAAAACGATAATTTCACCTACAAACGGGTCTGAAATGAAAACTGAGTCTTTCTTCAAAGCCCAATAACCCATGAACGGATCTGTCTTACTGGGTACGGGTTCCAACCCGTTACAAACCAGTTCAGAAGGATAAAAAAGAATTAAGATTCATAATTATCCCTAAGAAGTGATCTTAATCGCTTCTATCCATTCACACTGGGAAGTAGAGATATGTTCATATCTCGAAACGAATCGCTAAGGTGACTATAAGAACCCCTCTCCCCCCACTGTTACCAGGTAATCAATCTTTTGTTAGTTTAAGTTCTTGCTTAATCATTCAGATTACTGACAAGAACGTCGGAGGGTGTGTCGCCGGGATCCATCCCTGTGTTTCGCACTTTTTGCAGGTTAACGGCAGCGCAAGAAACTGGTCAATAACTTGGTGAAGGTCAACAGGTTAACAGGTTTGCTTTATTGTTTTCTCTAAGAATCTACAAATTCATCTGTTTGTTCCCACACCAAAATCAGCAGCAACAGATTGGTGCCGTCTGTGGGAACCGAAAAAGCAATCCGATCTAATTTCATCAGTGAGACTAGTTTCAAGCCATGCATCCAAAACAGAAGGGGAAGACAGCGGTCTTCAGCCGAAGAACCACTTCTCTTCCCCTTCCCCCTCTTCCAGCTCAAGGTGCTCCTCTTCAACAGGCCCCTCCAGGGTCTCGGAGGCTGCCCAGGGGGGCTTCCGTTGGAGTCGTTCGAAGCAACATCCTCCTTATGACCATGTCGCGGGTCCCAATCCTTCAGTTGAATCTATGGCGTCTCAAAGCCCTCCCGAGCGGGATCTTCGTCAAGTGATTGCCGACCGCCAAAAGGGGGTCGACCTCCGAACTCGCCTGAATGGATGGCGAGCCCTTGGGGCAGTCCATCAACCTGAACACCGAGGGGCCTCAAGAGTTCGGACCCCCCGCTGACCGAGAACCAGAAGATCCCTTCCCTCGAGGAGGCGAAGAGAGTTCCCTCAGCATCATCAGCGGAGAACTCATTCTCCAGTAAGCCGAGCCACACATAGGAACCGCCAAGCTGGAGAGGCACCAGTCACAGGGGCGGAGCTCCAAGATTTTCAAGAAGCCGTTCTGCGGGGTCTCAACGCCGCTCCCAACCACGAGCAACTGGCACCTCGTCCATCTCCAAGCTACCATCGCCGCAGCCCCAGTCCACCCTCGTACGAAGATGAGTCCCGGGGCTCGGCAAGATATGATCGAAAAGAAGACTCGGTCTACCGCTGTCTCCACGAGATGGAGAGGCGCCTCGGCCGAATTGACAGGGAAGAAGAGCAACGGGCGATAAACCTCCGTTCGAGCAGGCCTCCAATCTCCCGCGCCATCATGGAGGCCCCCGTCCCAGAAAACTTCAAGCCGCCTCACTTTGAGCCGTATACCGGGGAGTCGGACCCCGCGGATCACATAGAGAGTTTCAAAACTCTCATGATGATCCACCATGCTTCAGACGCCCTCCTCTGCAAGATCTTTCCTGTCACGATGAAGGGGCCTGCAAGAGAATGGTACTCTCGACTCGCTCCGACCTCCTTCTTCTAATTCGATCAGTTCGAAGGGCTCTTCCTTACTTATTTCGTAAGTAGCCGCCGGGTCGAGAAAACAAGTGTATCCCTTGTGACCCTCAACCAAGAAAAGGGTGAACGTCTAAGGGATTACGTTCGACGCTTCACCGCCGAAGCCCGGTCTATTCCCTCCCTCAACCAATCAGTAGCCTCTGCTGCATTCGAGCGCAACGTCACTAATGCCAACCTCAGGGCATCCTTTGTCGAGAAGCCTCCTCGGGACTTCTCAGAACTTCTACTTAGGGTGGAGAAGTACATACGAGCGGAAGAGGCTCTCAACCGCCCTACTCTTGAGGAGACATCTTTCGGGAACAAACAGAAGAATACGAGCGAAGAGGGGTCCCAGAAATTTCAGAGGGATGATAATGGCCAGCGCCGCCCGACTCGTTTTGAGAAATTCTCCCCCTTCATTGCTAATATATCAGAAGTTCTTATGGAGGTGGACAAGGAAGGGTTACTCTGCGCTCCCCCTAGAATGAATATCCCTGGTAAGAAGAGGAACAGAGATAAGTGGTGCCGCTTTCACCGGGACCACGGCCACGACACGGATGATTGTCGGGCTCTCAAGGAAGAGATCGAAGAACTCATACAGCGGGGACACCTGACCAAATTCGTCCAAAATGATGGGACCGAGCTTCCTCCCTGAGGAGCCTACAAACGAACCGAGAGGCCCGCCGAGCTTCAAGACTCAGAACCTGGGGCCGTCTTCCACCTCATCCAAGGAGGTCCAATGGAGGGAGAACCCAGCTCCTCCCAAGAGGCCTTCACCTTATCGTAGAAGTAGGATCTTGATATTCAGTAAGGCTGATGCTTGTAACCCGGCCAATAGCATGTAATAATGGCTCGCCCTATTGAAGCAGCCACTTAGTTTATCTTAATAAAATTTAGCATTTTTTCATGGAAAATTATTGCTCTTGCTTCGTCTCTATCTCTCTGAGTCACATCTACGATTCGTTAAATTGTGAGTTCAGAGTCCAGCTTCTCCTATATGGCTGCTCCTACAACTTACTAAGCTCAAAAAACGAGTTTGGAGTCTAACACTTGGTTCGACGTTGTTTTAGCCGCTTGCAAACAAGCAAGGGCGGGGCAGCCCACCATTCAGAATTGCTCCTACAACTCGTTAACCCCCTCTAACAACAGGCTCCGAGTCCAAAACTTAGCTCGATTCCGCTTCGCAAACTTGCTCTTAAGCGAGTTAGAAGTGGTTCGCCATTCGGAACTGCTCCCACAGCCGTTGAACTCTTCTAAAACGACGAGCTCGGAGTCCAAAACTTGGCTCGATTCCGCTTCGCAAACTTGCTCTTAAGTGAGTTAGAAGTGGTTCGCTATTCGAAACTGCTCCCACAGCCGTTGAACTCTTCTAAAACGACGAGTTCGGAGTCCAAAATTTGGCTCGACTCCGCTTCGAATAGCTCGCTCTTAAGCGAGTTAGAAGTGGTTCGCCATTCAACCGTTGATTCTCTCACTTAAACAACAAGTTCGGAGCTCAATTCTTTCATAGAGTTGCTCCTCAAACTTGTCCCCCAAATGGCTCTCTCCTAGAGCCAAGCCCTCCGCCTTACTCGCCTCCAAAGCGGACCTCTTCTCTACGAGTTCGGAGCACAACTCTCCTAGAGTTGCTCCTCAAACTCGTCTCCCAAATGGCTCTCTCCTAGAGCCAATCTCTTCGCTCCGCTCGCCTCCAAAGCAGACCTCTTCTCAACGAGTTCGAAGCACAACTCTCTCCTAAAGTTGCTCCTCAAACTTGTCTCCCAAATGGCTCTTTCCTAGAGCCAAGCTCTTCGCTCCGCTTGCCTCCAAAGCGGACATCTTCTAAGCGAGTTCGGAGCTCAAAACTCTTCCCTAGAGTTGCTCCTCAAACTCGTCTCACAAATTGCTCTCTCCTAGAGCCTTGTGATGTTCTTCACTCCGTTCGCCTCACGAGTGCCCTTCCTTTCAATGGGCTCCGAGCTAGAACTCTCCCCAGGAGTTGCTCCTTGCACTCGCCCCCAAGAATGGATCTTCCCATGGCTCTTACGAGGATCTTCCTAGCCCATATTCTTCGCTCCTAGGAGTGGAGCTCCTCTTCGAAGATTTTGAAGACAAAAACACTTCTCAACTTCATGAAGACAAGAATGTTGCGGGGCTATTTTGGCCATGAAGAAAGGTGATTCTTCAGGCCACTCCTAAAGAGAAGTTGTGGATCTTCGAGTTAGCTTCGAAACGAGGGGTCACACGCCCCGATCGGACCTCCGTAGCACCGGAAAAGTGGATCGCAACACAGCTGCGCCAAGCTACCGAGGTGCCCCTTCGGGGAAAGATGCCCCGAGCCACAACATCGAGCTACTGAGCTACAACGCCGAGCTACCGGGGTACCGACCTCTGTATTGGGAAAAAATACCCCCGAGCTCCTTGGACCGTCAAATCGTCCAGATGTTCGTGCCAATGGTTGGTGGATGACTCAGATTTCGCCACGTCTCCACAAAATGACAAGATCATGTTTTCTCGTGATTTGGGCCTCTTGCCTTGTGATTCGCGCCATGATCGTGATCAACCGTCCAGATGGGGCCACATAGCTCGGATCTGAAATCCGAGCTACTGAACTATAAAATGGCCAAAAATGAACCTCAAAATCCGTGCTCGGATTCGTCGAACAAGCAAGCAGCCCAAAAGCAAAAAAAAGAAAAAGGGATTTGAGGGTTAACGGGTCTGTTCGGGTCTGAACCCGTTTGGGCCCAAACCTAAAGCACCACCCTCCCACGTCACCTTCTTCTTCTCCGAGTTCCCGCCAAAAACAATCAGAACAAAAAAAAACCCCCAGCTTCTTCTTCAAACCACCGAGCTCCAACGGCGAGCTCACCTCCGCTGCGAGCTGCAAGGAGGAGTTTCGTCTCCTTCATCCGAAAGCAGAACCCACTCCGAGCTCACCTCCGCTCCTCCACCTCCGAGCTCCAAATCACTCCACCTTCGAGCTCTGCCACTTCCTCGCTGAGCTCCGACGTCTCCCTCGTCGAACTCCTAGCTCCTCCCTCATCTCGAGCTTCTCCATGGCCACATTCACCTCGTCCTCCGAGCTCCAGGCTACCCCATCGTCAAGCTTTGATAGAGACCTCCTTCTCCTTGGCCGAACTCCAAGACAGCGCTCGAACTCCAAGGCTCATCCTCAAGCTCTGTTGTTGAGCCCCCCTCGTTAGCTCGATCTCTCCTCGTCGCCGTCCTCAACAGTTTCGAGTTCGGCAGCTCATCCCCTTCTTCTTCACTGAGCTCCCATTCTCCGATGATTGAGCTCCACCGTGCTCTCGCCGAGCTCTACTCTTCATTGAAACCCATTTCGATCGAAACTTCGTCAACAAGCTCTCCTCTAAAGCTCCGAGCTCCTCTCCTTCGAGCTCCATGTCGCCAAGCGCCAACTTCGCACGCCGAATGTCTTCAACCTCAGCTCCTCTCGCCACCTTCGTCGAAAGCTTCGAGCTCATCACAGCGTCGAGCTCTTCTCGTCGAGCGTCGGTGCCATCGCCATCGCCATCGCTCCAAGGGGCCGAACCCATGGCCGGCCGAGCTCTACCACCTCATTGCCGAGCTTCAAAGCTCCCTACACCGAGCTCCTCCTCCTCGAGCTCCAGCAACGCCCTCAGAGGCGGAGACAGGGTGGGAGCTGGGGTTGGAGGTAGGCTCGGGGTTGAAAGCCTAGAGAAGAGACGAAGGAGAAGAAAAAAAAAGCGGAGTAAAAGACGAGGCGAAGAAGGAAAGAAAGAAGAAAGAGCTTGGGGAAAAAAAAAGGATGTGCCACGTGGCGTCTTTTGGGGGGTCGGCGTCGGTTGCCGAGCTACCGACCTACCGAGCTCGTAATGTGGAGAAAAATGCTGCCAGCTACACAAGCTGTCCGATCATCTCAAAATTCGCGCTACGATATGATCAATGCTCAGAAACGCGCCACGTGTTCAGAAAATGATCTGCTTTGTGATGTGCGCCATCTGATCATGATCGACGTCCAGAAATGCGCCACGTGTTCAGAGAATGATCTGCTTTGCGATGCGCGCCATCTGATCATGATCGACGTCCAGAAATGCGCCACGTGTCCAGGTAATATTTGATTAATTAATTAATTTATTTATTTGAATTAATTATTTAAAAAAAATCCGAAAAATTAATTAAAAATTGAAAAAATTAATTAAAATTTTTTAAAAATAATTATTAATTCGGAAAATTATTTTAAAATTCTGAAAATAATAATTATTAAATTAGAATAATTAATTAAAATTTTCTATAATTAATTATTTAATTCGGAAAATGAAAAAAAATTCAAAAAAATGAGAAAAAATTCAGAAAAATCTGGAAAAATAACAAAAAATTCAGAAAATTCAGAGGATATTTTTGGGCATTTTACAAGCCCAGAATAACACCGTTACACCTCGAGCAAGATCCGAACTCCCTTAAGAACACCGATAAAATTCCGTACGCCATTAGAACAAAACTACTTCTCGAAGACTGTAGAACTCAGTCTCCAGCAGTGGGGGGCCCGTGATATGGCTAAAAATGGGATTAAATCGAGGTCATTCAAATCGGGCACGAATCTTAAAGCGCAGGGGTAAAACAGTAATTTCACCTACAAACGGGCCTGAAATGAGAATTTGGTCTTTCTTCAAAGTCCAATAACCTATGAACGGATCTGTCTTACTGGGTACGGGTCCCAACCCGTTACAAACCAGTTCAGAAGGATAAAGAAGAATTCAGATTCATAATTATCCCTAAGAAGTGATCTTAAACACTTCTATCCATTCACACCGGGAAGTAGAGATATGTTCATATCTCGAAACGGATCCCTAAGGCGACTATAAAAACCCCTCTCCCTCCACTGTTACCAGGTAATCAATCTTTTGCCAGTTTAAGTTCTTGCTTAATCATTCAGATTACTGACAAGAGCGTCGGAGGGTGCGTCGCCGGGATCCATCCCGGTGTTTCGCACTTTTTGCAGGTCAACGGTAGTGGCAAGAAACTGGTCAACAACTTGGTGAAGGTCAACAGGTCAACAGGTTTGCTTTATTGTTTTTTCCAAGAATCCACAAATTCATCTGTTTGCTCCCACACCAAAATCAGCAGCAACAATTACTAAACAATTACTAATCTCTGGCATTTGTCGTGAGTATCAAAATATATTTTGGTTCTGCAATTACATTGGCTTCGGACTTTGAGCTTTGCCGTATTGTAGTATAATTCGGGTTCATGCATCTTACGAACTACCCACACCCACATGCAGGCGATATCAATTTCTGACAATTTACACTACTCCTTATTTACTTGTTACATAATTCTTGTTGTTGATTATTTGTTAATATTTATATTGGATGTTTGACTAGCAATTTATATATATAATAATATTAGATGTTTGAATAAACGATTTTTAAAAATATTATATGGGGTATCTCACGTTCTTTGTAACTAGCAGTCTCACGTTCGGGAAATTGAGTATTCATAGTGTAATATAATCTCTCCTATTAACCCAAGAGTTTGGGCGTTGTACACCTGTGTGCTGGTGTTCTTTTTGGCCGTTCTTGTGTAATGTCCATGGAGGGAGGTATTTCAAACATCCAAATTAATCTTTTCTTTAGGCCAAAATCCTGGACGCAAGAGTGGGTTGATCTTGAATCTTTCTAAATACCGATAAATTTTGATCCCATTGAAGGCATGTGCGATTGCACTCAGACTTAAGGGCCTGCCGTTTGATGAAATGTAAACTAAGCAAAAAACATTTTACTTATAAGAAAACATCAGCTTAATCAAAACTAAAACCTCTCTAATTAAGAAGGGATCTAGTTATCTCAATATGTTTAGACCCTCAACATAGTTTGGGAGTGGTAATAATTACATGGTTTGGAGAAGCATGTGACAGTGCTAAGCACCTCCTAGTCATTGTCGGATAGGGGAAGGAGTGGAACTCAGTGCTCTACAACAGAGTTGATAGTAGAGAAATTAGGGCCCATCGTGGCTGTGTTGGTGGTGTTCAACTTCGAAAGAAGGCATCAATGTAAGTTGTTCAACAATTTGATCCCGGAAGGAACTCGGCATTTATTCCCAATCAGCTTTGGCACTCTAGTAGATGTTAAATCCGTTTCATGCCAGTACGTTATTCTCTTGTTGGTCAATCAGAAGTTGTTTAGGTATCAATAATGTGTGTGAGGCCATACATTTATTGATTTCTATACAATTTCCAATTGACTAAAGAAAAACAGAAGCTCTTGGGATGAAACAGATTTGACTTGGTATATAGACCTACTATGTTTGTAAATTGGTTCATGTGCGTGCACGTCTTGTTTGCTTGCTTATTGGTGTCTCTCTAATATATAGGCTCCTCAATTCTATCTTTAGTTTCAGTTATGACCATTCACGCTCCCTCTATTTGTTTAGTGATTTAGAATCATCAATCATCAATGCCACAAGTTATCCGCAATGATAATCAAAATCCGCTCCTTAGGAGGTGTTTGGTACGTGGGAATGTGCAAGGGAATTCCACATTCCCTCTTACATTGCCTTGTTTGGTATGTGGCAAATATAGTTTTGGAAGAAATGATAGATTCCCAAGGTAATCAAAATCCGTTGTTTGTAAGGATTTCTATTCCCCCAAAAAACCATGGGATTTGAGGATTCCCATGAAATTTTCATAACAAACAATAAAATAACCAAAAAAACTAGAATAAAAAAATATATTCCTCCCTAAAATCATGGGATTTGAGAATTCTCATGTGATTTTCATAACTAACATTAAAAATACCTAAAAAACTAGAATAAAAATTACAGTAATAAAGGATTTTCGGAAATGTAATGTACTATACCAAACGCGATAATGCAACATTCTCGGAAATCTTCATTCCCACCATCACATTCCCGGAAATCCTTTTATTCCTAGGGAATTTTCCAATCCGTGTACCAAATGTCCCCTTCGGATATTTTCAATCCAGTAATTGTCAGACGGCAATTGGTAGCAAGCAATATGTACACACCTGTATTTTTTTCTTTTCCTTTTGTTTTGATTTGTTTGGAACAAGGCCGTGGGGGCATTATCACACCCCCACCCAACAAATGCCCACACACATCTGTAAGAGCATCCACTATCGTTTTCTAAAGCCATTGATAAATATAGTATTTAGAAATAGCAATAGAAGGACCACGCTGCAGTCATCCAAATCTTAAAAATAGAAACGACGGATGAACATCATTCGTCTTTGTATTTATTTTTTTGTTTTTTTTGTTTTTGTTTGGGTATCCGGTGATTTTAAACGAAAAAAATAAAAAAAATAAAAAAAAGTCAAAAACGTCCCAAACGGATGAACATCATCCGTTTGGTGGGTTTCGACTTTTTTTAAAAATTTTATTATTATTATTTTTTGTTTAAAATCATAAAAAAATCAAAAAATAAAAAAAAATAAAAAAAACCATAAAAAATCATAAAAAAAACACCAAACGAATGAACATCATCCGGTTGGGTTTTTTTTCAGTGATTTTTTTAAAAAAATTTGTTTTCAACGAGAGACTTCATCCGTCTCTCGGTTTTATTAATTTTTATTCAACTAGACGGATGATCTTCATCCGCCCCTTTCGTCAAACGGATGAACATATTCCGTCTCCTATATTTAGCAATTGTCTAAAGTCTTTGCTAAGTTTAGCAAGATACTGTGCGTTTCTATCCTAATTTTTGAGTTTTTAGCAAATGACTGCAGTGCGTTTTTCTAATCCTATTTCTAATTTTTGAGTTTTTAGCCAACGACAGTGGATGCTCTAATAGGAGAATTGTGCAAGCGGCAGTTCGAACCCTTTGATCGCTTACTCACTAGTATAAGCAGAATAGACTTATCTAGACTACTAGAGTACTTATTCTAAGTTATACAATAGATAATAGATAGTAGATTGAACTCGATTATTATATATTTAAAATGTACTCAAGAGAGAAAAGGGAAAACCCACAAGTAATAATAAAGATGTATTTGTTATAAAATTGAAAAAAAGAAATATTGATAGAATAGATAAGATAGTAATCTGGTACAGCTCCGATCGCTGCATCGAAATGAGGAGGAGAAGCGTATCAGTCTCAGAAAGCTTCACATATCAGTCCCTAATAATAATCTCTCTTAGGAGGATTTAAATGCATAAAGACCAGCCCCAGAGTCGCATGTCATCCTGTGAGTGGGGAACCTTTTGAGTAGTGGGCCCCCTTCTACAGTGAAAGCGGTTGACACTGTTTTCAGTCTCTTTTTCTTTTGTTGTAGCTCCGCGCGTTGCACGTGCCACGTGCCATCACGCGATTGGTAGATCCATTGTAGCCAGCTTTTTACATCCGTTCTCTATATAGAGCAATGGAGTTGTAATGGTTTTGATATGTTAATGAATTAAATCTTTCTGCTTCTTCTTCCTCTTCCTTTTCCTTCTTTCATAGGTATCCATGGTGAATACGTGCTCAGGATGTGAACCCCCACCGCCGAGGGCTCCGACTACGGGTCCCCAGTTTGGAACCCTATCATTGGTATCAGAGCAGGACGACCCTGCGAACCCTGGCCATCCGATCGAGTGCCGACAGATCCTCGAATCTGGAGTAAACTTTGGAATTGGATCTTCATGCTCGTTGGCACGAGGATCCACCCATAGGGGTGTTGAACCTCAATAGCCGACCGATCTTAGCCAAAGGGTAGAGGGCATCGAAGTCTCCATTAGCACTCTGCAAAATCAGATAACCGGGTTGTAGCTACAGAACGATGATATCAGGAGCTTTTTGCGTTGACTCATTGAGTGGGATTCCCGTAGTAGAGATGAGGCTTCGCACACTGCAAATCCTAACGCCCAACCTGTCACTGAGAGCCTATAAACATCCTTGGAATCAGAAAAATGAGATAGAGAAGCTCATCAAGGAGATGTTGCAAACGAGAATTATCAGACCCAGTAACAGCTCTTACACCTCCCCGATTGTTACGGTGAAGAAACCAGATGGTACGTGGCGACTTTGTGTCGATTACAGAGCTCTAAACAAGGTGACTGTCAAGGATAAATACCCTCTATCTGTCATATATGAATTGCAAGGTTCGAAGGTGTTTAACAAGTTAGATCTTCGCAGCGGTTACCACCAAATCAGGATGAAGAGCGAAGACATCCACAAGGCTGCTTTCAAGACCCACGAAGGACATCACGAGTACATGGTAATGCCCTTTGGCCTCACCAATGTGCCCTTTACTTTTCAGTCACTTATGAATGAAGTCTTTAAACCGTATCTAAGGAAGTTTGTTCTCGTCTTCTTTGATGATATACTAGTCTACCACAAATCTCATCATGATCATATTCAGCATTTGCAATTGTTGCTACAATTGTTGAAGGAGAATTCCCTATGTGCCAGGTAGAGCAAGTTTGTGTTCGGGGTACATGAGGTTTCCTATTTGGGCCACATAGTGTCTGACAAAGGGTATCGGTGGATCCAAGCAAAATCTCAGTTATATAGCAGTGGCCACAACCCAAAACCATATGAGCCTTGAGGGGGTTTCTGGGGTTAGCAGGGTTTTACCGCAAATTTATTAACAACTATGCTTCCCTAGCATCTCCTCTAGTGAGCCTTACTAAGAAGGGAGCATTTAAGTGGTCAATTGAAGCTCATCAAGCTTTTGAAGCTCTTAAAGTCACACTCACTTCCCCACCAGTGCTTGCATTGCCCAACTTTGAGGAAAAAAATCACATTAGAGTGTGATGCGGCTGGTTCTGGAATTGGAGACATCCTAATGCAACAACATCCTATTCCGTTTTTGAGCAAAGAACTGAAGGGTAAAAGTAGACACTTGTCCACTTACGAGAAGGAGACATTGAAGCTCATCAAGCTTTTGAAGCTCTTAAAGTTGCACTCACTTCCCCACCAGTGCTTGCACTATCTAACTTTGAGGAAAAAATTCACATTGGAGTGTGATGCGGCTGGTTCTGGAATTGGAGCCATCCTAATGCAACAACAGCATCCTATTACGTTTTTGAGCAAAGAACTGAAGGGTAAAAGTAGACACTTGTGCACTTACGAGAAGGAGATGTTGGCTATCCTTCTAGTAGTTAAAAAAAATGGAGGCACTATCTGTTGAGTGGGGAGTTCCTAATCAAAATCGATCACAAACCCTTAAAACACCTCTTGGAGCAAAGATTGGATACAGAGGCTCAACATACATGGCTTTGGAAGCTCCATGGATATCAATTCACTGTTGAATACAAGCAAGGGAGGGAGAATAAAGGCGTAGATGGCCTTTCGAGGATGTTTGAAGATGCTCAGTTGCAGGCCTTATCGGTTGTACACCTCACTTGGTTGATCTCCTTAAAGACTGCAGTCCAACAAGACCCATTCAACCAAGAGCTCCAAACTAGGATGGATAAAGGAGAAGCAACTGGGTATAACTTCCAACATGGCCTTTACTACTACAAGGGAATAGTAGTTATCAACCCTGCATCCCTGCTCACTACCCAACTATTTCAAATCCACAATGACTCACTTTAAGGAGGGCACTCCGGCTATGAGAAGACTTGGTTGCGGCTGAAGGCTGTTGCTTATTGGCCAGGTATGAAAAGAATGTTAAAATCTTACATTAGGCAATGCGACACTTGCCAGAGGTGCAAGTACAGCACACAAGCCCCGGCTGGGCTGCTGCAACCCCTCCCTATACCAACAGAGGTGTGCTCCCTATACCAACAGAGGTGTGGATTGATTTGAGCATGGATGTTATCGAAGGATTGCCTCAAAGTTGGGGGAAAACCACAATACTGGTTGTTGTAGATAGGCTCTCCAAATATGCTCATTTCATTCCCATCTCACACCCTTATTCTGCTAAACAAATAGCTGATGTGTTCGTACACAACATTATCAATCTATATGGTGTGCCCTCCACCATCGTTAGTGATAGAGATACCATTTTCACAAGTGCTTTTTGGCAAGAAATCTTCAATCTGCAAGGTACCCAACTGTGCTTGAGCACCTCTTTTCATCCCCAAACTAATGGACAATCGGAGGTTGTCAATCGCACACTTGAGACCTACTTGTGACGTTTCTGCGCATACAAACCATCAAGATGGACAAATTTACTCCCATGGGCGGAGTAGTGCTACAACACAAGCATTCATAGTGCCACAAAAATCTCCCCGTACCAGGTATTGTATGGTAAGGCTCCACCTACCATCCTCACACCCCCAAGACAGCTAGCATACCAGAGGTTGAGGAGGTTCTCATCGACAGGAATGCCACCTTACAACTACTCCGAAACAACTTAATCAAGGCCCAGCAAAGGATGAAATCTTATGCAGACAAGAAGAGGACAGATAAGGAGTTTGAGGTAGGAGATCTGGTGTATCTTCGTCTACAACCCTACAGGTAGGTGACGGTCGGGGGAAAAAGGCTCCACAAATTGTCTCATCTCTACTACGACACCTACCAAGTTGCTAGCAGGATCGGAAGAGTTGCCTACAAACTCTTGTTGCCTCCAACAACCAAGATTCACGATGTTTTCCATGTGTCGCAGCTGCGTCGACACCTTGGGGATCACTGCAAGATTACTCCAACACACCCGTCCACGAAGAGGAGCCAGAACCTCTCTAGATATTGGACAGAAGAATGGTGGGGAAGAAGGGGGTCGCCATTTCAGAGATCTTGATTCAATGGGGTGGGGAGGAGAATGGGACATCGACTTGGGAGGAATATTGGGACATATATAGCCGCTTCCCTAATTTTCACCGTATTATGGAAGCTCCTTTTCAAATGAGGAGGAATGTTACAGCTCCGATCGCTGCATCGAAATGAGGAGAAGCGTATCAGTCTCAGAAAGCATAACATATCAGTCCCTAATAATAATCTCTCTTAGGAGGATTTAAATGCATAAAGACTAGCCTCAGAGTCGTGTGTCATCCTGTGAGTGGGGAACCTTTTGAGTAGTGGGCCCCCGTCTATAGTGAAAGCGGTTGAAACCGTTTCCAGTCATTTTTTCTTTTATTGTAGCCCCGCGCATTGCACGTGCCACGTGTCATCGCGCGATTGGTAGATCCATTGTAGCCAGTTTTTTACATTTGTTCTCTATATAGAGTAGTGGAGTTGTAATGGTTTTGATATGTTAATGAATTAAATCTTTCTGCTTCTTCTTCCTCTTCCTTCTTTCATAGGTATCCATGGTGAATACGTGCTCAGGACGTGAACCCCCACCGCCGAGGGCTCCAACTATGGGTCCCCAGTTTGGAACCCTATTATAATCTTACAAATACTTCTCTAATTGGAAGCACTTTATTTCTAGTTTTTTCTTTCACACTTTTTTGCTCTTACAACTCCACATCTATTTATAGTAGTTCATAAGCATGAATCACATGCTGATGAATCAAACGTTGCATCATTCTCATCTGTTAGATAGCCACAATCTTTGACTCACATTTTTCCATATTACTTCAAGTATTAAAATTTGGTTTTCGTCAGCAGAACAGTCGACTGTCTATTTATCCACAGTCGACTGCTATTGTCTTGAATTTTGGTTTTTGAGATTTCAAAGTGTCGCAGAACAGTCGACTGATTCCTTGTCAACAGTCGACTGAACCGACTGTTTTGTTTCTGAAGATTCAAAGTTTCGTAGAACAGTCGACTGAACTGAACTGGCTTTTGTTCTTGAGTTTGGATTTTATTTCTGACATGTGAAAGTTGAATATGACTGGATACGAGATTTTATGATTATTAATACTTGATTGAGTTTATTTTGAAATGCATACGAAGGTGTGAATGATGAAATTGATTAAGAGAATAAATTGAATTGCTCTCATGTTATGAGATTATAAAAGAAATGTTTTGAGAAAGAATTGTGAACAAAAGAAATGGAAATGTTATTTGAGATTGATTATGAAATATTGTTGATCTCTAGAAAGAGATAGTTGTTGGAATCTAGTGGCTAGGCGAGACCCTAGTGATCGGTAGTTTTATTTATGATTTTGAGAGCTAACCGTTGAGGGTTGAGCGTCTCTTGAGAAGTAGCCAGGTAGGCTGACTCTCTTTTGTTTTGATTTAAGTCCGGTAGGGTAAGCTAACTTTAGGTTGTGATGATTTTCTTTTAAAAAAAATATTGTAAGGATTAGATACATAGTGAAGATGTGATGAAAGTAAGAGAAAAACACGAGTATGAGGGCCATCAGATTGGCGGTGTGAGAGTCATCTACAGACTGCCTGCTTAATGCGTTATGACATGGCGTGGTCACTACTCCGGAATTATTGTTCCGGTGGCGGCGCTTGTGGGGTGTTTGGTGACTGCAGGTGGTGCCATTGTTCCATGGTGAAGGCTGAATTGTCCATAATTTGCCTGCTCGATGCGTCGTGTCAGTGCGTGGGATTCCCCTCCAGACTGCTTGGACATGGGCTCGTAGATCATAGAACATCTAGGATACTTACCGTAGTTACCGTAGTAGTGTAAGTCATGGCGAGGGATTGAACCCTATAAGATGAAGTACGATTAAGTGCTTGCCCTCGGACCTATGTAGTATGGGATGTATAGAATTCGAACAAGTGCGCATTAGTGTCATGTAATATAAATAACTGCATTAAAGATTAAGTACACAGCACAGCACGACATCAACAGGATAGTCCCTTTGTAGCCTTGTTTGTGATCAAGTTTGTGGTTGCTAAAGTGTTTAAGAATCGGTATACTGTTTCCGGCATAGAGAGGATAGCCGTGTAGAATATTTCGTCAGTTGAATGAACTGACGTGCCCACAGTTTTATATGCAGGACTTGGAGTTTACATGAAGATATAAAGATGATGTTAAAGTTGTAATAATTGTTCATTTATTATTATTGTATTTTATTTATTCCACTGCGTATTGATATAAAAGACTCTGATGTAATCATTGTTATAATTAAAGTTTTAAATTCCTTGTAAAATTGTACGAAAGAAGTGTAAAGATCCTGTGGAACTTGAATTTAGTTGTATTTTTGGAATTCGGGGTGTTACACTAACAGTTTTTGATTTTGTGCAGACTATGGCTCGTAGAGGTTGTTCTTGTGTCCCGGGTGATCCGCCTGAGCTTGAGGCTGTCACCATTGTGATTAAGCGCTTGATCAATATTGTAACGCCCCGATCTCCCCTGTTGCTGGAAAACCGAGACACATGCCAAGATCTTTCCTTCAATTAGTCTCGAGACACAGAAAAACTGGAAAATTTAAAACTTTTCTTCAACACAGAGTTACTACGCAGTAATTACAAATATCAGTTTGTAATACCAAACTGTACTGCCTGCCCCTTTTCTTTTCTTCTTTTGACTCCAAAATCAATTCTTCCAATTTCTATATCACTTTAAACATAAACTAAAATAGTTATGTTTCAAAGAAAATTTGGGCAGAGTCTCCTTTGTATTTTTTTTGCCCAAAACACAGAAAAGCTTACGGAATTTTGCTCTAAATTCCGTAGCTTACATCACAGGCAATAATAATATGGGCTCCCCAGGCCAAAATGAGCATCATCACACAGGCAATATATATATATGCTCTGGGGGCCAAACTCATAACGGTTTAACAAATATCAATTAAAAAGCATAAATCCTTTTGAAAACGTAGTAAGTTTTTTAGAAAATAACCTGTAAAAACCTACCACGACGCCCGGCACTCCACAACAAAATGGGTACGGGTCCAAACCATATCCTGCTGCCTCACACTATACTCTTCATCATCATCATCATACTTATACATCAAAAATACAAATTAAGGCATAAATCTTTAATACTTACAATTAAAACATAATAATGAATTATAACTGGAACTCCACTCCACGGAACCTGTACCTACACCTCACCTCTGCACTGCTGAGGACCTGTAACAGTAGGGACCTAGGGTAGTCCAGGGACTCCCTAACCCCCAAATACTAAGGGGTTAGCCATTTCTGCTGTGAGTATAATTTATTAAATAAGTAAATAAATTAAACTTACAAGTACAAACATAACGAACTCACAATTTCCAAGATAAACAAATCTTACTTGACATCTGAATATGTAAACATCATAATTAAGATTTTACATCAAATACTCTCTGAGTCATCACCTGTATGTATATCTATACCCGCTCATAACCTACTTATATTTAGTAACCATTTGAATAACCACTCATAATACAATATTGATTTTGTTTCCTTATATCACGTATCCCATCATCAATATATGTCTTCAATCTCATACTACCACATTCATTCATGTCCAACCTAACATCTCATTTTACCTCACCAATTACTTGCATTTTATCACAATACACCCCATATCCCAACATAGTTTGGTAATAACACAATCACATCCCAAGCCCATAGCTTGGTTATTAATCTACTCCAACTATCACACTCGCAATTCAACTTGAATGGAAAAGACACGTGTACATATAATTGATGTGTCAGTGTATGTTATGACTTAACTCTAATGCAAAATTACCAATACAATGATGCTCTTATACTAATGCAAGATTACTAATGCGATGATGCTCTTATTCTAATGCCAGCAAGTCTCCGAAGCAACATGCAGCCCATACTACATGCGCCCATCTCAAGCCGTTTCTCCATATATAGGGATTTGAACCCGCGTTATGAATTTCTAATTGTACACAACCTGTTCCTGACAGATACTACATGACTGATGAGGTTGCAAATGTGGTCAAGTCCCACCAATGCAGTACGCTCATGGTGTCTATGTTTGCCACTACTACCCGGTACACCGGACCTCACTCAAAAACCAGACGAACACGGGGTCTCCCGAGCGCAGTATAGCATACAAAGCCTATCCTGTGTCGCCCCTAACTCATAGACCGTGATCTATGGCCTGTTCGCTCTCTCCTGGACAAGGACCCGACGAAGTTCCGGGGTCCATCCCCCTAGCTCCGCCCGCCTTATCATGGCACTTCAGGAATTAACAGCGCGAGATACGCAACCCGTGCTCCCAACTCGTGAGACGGCACCGTACGTATCCCTTTGACGGGAAGGTACAACCCAATATCACCACCTAAGGCCTGCTTCGAGGGACAAGTTGGTCGTAAGGCGCTACCTACAACCAACTCCTCTTTTTTCGGGAAAGGGTCGAAGTAAAATGATCTTTGTAAGTCACTACCTTAATGATGTTTCTAACCCTGAACAATCCTAGGAATGACAACATTACACAACATGCTAGGTCTTAAATTAGACTTCGCAAGATAACTCTATTAGGCTGCTCAACCTAAACTCACCAGAATCCCTCAGGATCTGGTTCATGGCCTATCGATCCAAGACCCCGGCAATACGAACGCATTCGCATGCTACTACCTGAACTTGGATTTCGTCATACTCCGGTCCGCAATCAACCAACGGTTAAGATCTGACGACACCCGCGAAGTAACTCGTCCACAGTCCCTTAGGAGTAAGCTAAACACACGTCTTGATGGTCGATGGCCCTAGGGCAATGATATCACCCTAGACGAGCACAACAAACTGCGTATTAGCCAAGAAGCTACATACGAGTAACCAAAAATACATACGAGCTAAACAGCTACGTATGGGACCAACAGCTACATACGGGCCAGTCGAGCCGCATATGAGACAACAACATGCATACGAGCCAAATAAGCTCCGTACGAGACCAACATCTACATACGGGCCAGTCGAGCCGCGTATGAGATAACAACACACATACGAGCCGAATAAGCTGCGTATAAGATCCACAGCTACATACGGGCCAGTCGAGCCACGTACGCGCAAAACCACATACAAACAATCATACAGGTAATCAAACCTAGAAACAACCAACTGTGCTTACTAGCAAACTTGATCTTCTATAATTAGAAGCAACAAAAGAATCTACTATAATTAACCTAAGCATGGTATCCTTCTAAAATCAACTCATCATGGCCTATCTACTATAATCAACTCAAACATGAGCTTCTTTCTAAAATCGACTCAAACATGATATTCTACTACAACTTAACCATGGATTTCTTTCTACAACAATTCAAGCATGGATTCTTACTATAGCACAAGTGTGGGTTCTTTCTCTCCAACAATCCAAATCCATAGGATGGGTTCTTTTTACTCACTACTACTAACAACTAAAATGGGTTCTTTTTGAGACTCTTAACTAAAACCACTACTACACTCACTTAAGCATGGTTTCTTTGAACCTTAGAACCACTACTTATCTTAGCATGGGTTCTTCTCTTAGAATCATTAACTACAACAAATCTTTAAGCATGGTAGTTCTCTTTTTGACATAGCACACTAACTCAAGCATGATCTAATACAACTCAAGTTCTACCATTCATACTTTTCATAGGATCCTTTTGATCCATAAATTTATATCAATACTTTAGTTTATTCGAACTTCTTCAAAACATCAAAATACGTATATAAACCATACACCCATATTTTGATATCATCATCTAAAAATAACTCATCCATTATATAGGTTTTTATATACTCATGAATAGTTAAAATTCACCATATTTTTACAATCACAAAAATATGTAAAATAAATTAATACTCACATATTCTTTAACCCACAAAATATATTAATATACTAACTCACATATATTTTTAAACCACAAAAATATATAAATAATATAACTCACATATTCATCACACTACAAAAATATATAATAAACCAACTCACAAAATACATATAATAAATCATACTCACAGAATTTTAACACACCAAAAACACATAATAAATTAACTCACATATTCATCAACCCACAAAATATATAAATATACTAACTCACACATATCTTTAAATCATAAAATACACAAATATATAAACAAACTAACTCACATATATCTTTAAATCATAAAATACACAAATATATAAACAAACTAACTCACCATTTTCCGCGAAGATCCGAAGCGCCATGCCACTTCGCCTCCAAAGTCGCAACATATCCTATCACCAAATTTCAAGCAATTAAAACTCAATCATTCAAACCAATCATAAAAGCTAAATAACACTATCCCCAAATATCACACAAGCGTTTACTGAACGCTTGGAATATACACGTGCGATGCACGTGATAATCTAATGCTTACGGTATTTTCATTCCCAATTAATTACTAGAATCTCCCCCAAATAATCTAATAGTCCAACTACAATTTCTATTACTATACGAGAATTAATCCATACCCATATAGTTCATTTTTACAAACCCAAAACCCTATTTTACTAACAACTCACAATCTCTCTAATAACCTACTATTCTTTCACATCTACAATTTCCAATATCTCTAAATCTCCCTACCAAAATAATTCTACTCAATAAAAATTAACCCAACTAATTTTTATACAACAAAATAGTTAGGGTTTTACTTTCCGAAATCCAATCGAAAATCCGACAACACCACCATGTAGAGAATCCCTCCATTAGTCTACCCCTCATTTTAATTTGGATTTGACGAAGAAATGGAGGAGATTTGAAGTGGGGAGAGTATCCTTCGATGGGTTCTGTTGGGTTCGTTTTGATCGGGAATGGAAGGGAAGGAGAAGAAGAAGGAAGAGGGAAGGTGAGGGTCGGGGTTCCTTCGATCTGGGCTGGCGTGCGAACGGGAGGAGGCCGGGGGGGGCTTGGGGGCATGGGGTCGAGATCGTCAGCCGATGGGTTTTGTTGGGTTCCTTCTGATCGGGATGGAGATGGGAAAGGAAGGAGAAGGAGAAAGAAGGAGATGGAGGTCAGGGTTCTTTTCGATCGGGTGGGGGCGAACGGGAGAAGGAGGAAGGGAGAGGAGGCCGGGGGGCTTTGGGGTTCGGTTTGGGAACGAACGGAAGAAGAAAAGGAGATGGGAGAAGGAGAAAGAAGAAGGGAAAGAGAAGGGGTTGGGTTTTCTTTGGTTGGGAGTGAATGGGAGGAGGAAGAAGTAGGGGAAGGAGAAGAAGTGGGGGGAGCCGGGGGGGGTATTACTTGGGTTGGGGTGGAACTGGACGGGAAGAGAAGAGAAGGAAGAAGAAGAAGGAGAAAGAAGGGGGTTTTTTTTTGTAAAAATGGAAATAGATAATAATAGATAGATAATAACTAATGTATAGGAAATATTACATATAAGCCCTCTAGTCTTAATACATCTCAAATAAAGCCCAACTCTCTACTCTAATAATTCCAAACAATACAAAAATACATTAAAACTACTTTGAAATAATCCGTATAAAAAAATAATTTAATTTCGAAGATAATAATAAAATAAAGTAGACAATATATCTTATATTTCTCAATTGAAAATAATTATTATCAGAAAAAATACAGTCGCATGCAATTCTCAATTGTGCACGGATTTCGATGCAAAATAGCCATATGCTATTTTTCGGGTCGTTACAAATATGCAGCAGAACCATAATGATTTGGTGATGACTGATTTGAAAGCCGCTCAAGTTCCTCCGCCCGTTGCGCCTGTGCAGGCACCTTTTCCTCTCCGTCCGGAAACAGTCACAGACTTTATGAGGCTGCATCCCGACAGGTTTTCAGGCACTGAGATGCCTTTGGAGGCTGAACAGTGGTTGATTAGGACAAAGCAACTGTTTTTGGTAGCTAGGGTTGCAGATGCTGATCGTGTGGATGGGGTTGCCATCCAGCTAGTGGACTTGGCTCATATCTGGTGGCGGTCCGAGTCCGAAAGGTTTGAAAGACCGATCACTTGGGCCACTTTCACTAGGAGTTTCTTGGAGAAGTTTTTTTTTTCTAGCAGCACCAGAGTGGAGATGGAGAAACAATTCTTGGCCCTAAAACAGGTTGGTCGTTATTTTTAGTAATGGAATTTCGTTACATATTGTTTATGCAATGTTGTAACACGAGACTTTTTTGAAACAGGGCTCCAGGATTGTGGACGAGTATGCAGCTGAATTTACTAGACTTAGCCACTTTGCAGCCGTTCTTGTGGTGAACGAAGAGGATAGGGCTCGTAGATTTACTTTGGGGCTTGAGCGCGAGATTAGGGTGCAACTTGTCTCTCTTCGCTTGCGCACTTCTGCAGAAGCACTTAAGGCAGCTCGTGCTCAGGAGCAGGCTCGTGGTGGATTGGCTCCTTCTCAGCGGACTATTTTGCACCCAGTTGCTAGGCCTTCTGGTGGGCCTGTTCGGAGGCCTGTCCAAGCCCATCCGGTCTGGGCAGCTCCTTACTCTTCTGTGGTTCCTCAGCGAGCTAGTTTTTGTGACTTGTGCCGTCTTGCTGGGCATGAGCGCAAGGACTGCGGGCGTGCCAATCGCCACTGCTTTGGTTGTGGTGCTTCTTATCACATGGTGCGGGATTGCCCGCGACAGTAGCAGATGGCTCTTCCAGCCAGGGGTCCCTTTCAGCAGGTTGGCCCAGCTCGTGGTCCAGTTAGGTCACCCCTTCCTTCGCAGCGCCAGATTGTACGTCAGAGGACCGCTGCTCCCAGAAGAGGTCAGGCTTTCAACCTGACTGCTGCTAAGGCCGAGTCAACTGAGGGTGTGGTTGCAGATATCTTTTATTTTTGTTGTTTTGTTGCTTCTCTTTTATTTCTTCATTTCATTTGCTCTATTTCTTTCCGTTTGTTCTTTCTGCATTTTGTTTTCCTCACCCCTGTTCAACCATTCTTTTTTTGTCTCTTTTGATTCTATTTTAGTTGTTCTTGTGTGCTCTTTCCCTGCTCAGGTTCTTTTTGATTTCGGGGCAACCCATTCTTTTGTCTCATCTCGATTTGTCGCTCGCCATCAGTTGGAGTGCAGCAACATATCAGAGGCTTGGAATATTGTGACAGGTGGTGGAGTTGTCATTTGTTCCTTAAAGTGTAGGCAGTGTCCCATAAATATTGGTAGCGTAGAGTTCAAGGCCAATCTGATTGTAATTGGGAATTCGGGGTTCGACGTTATTCTGAATATGAATTGGTTGGGTGAAACCCATGCCATCGTTGATTGCCATGCCAAGAAAATTGTGTTCTGGAATCCAGGTCGCGCAGAGTTTGAGTTCCATGCCGGGAATTCTTCCCTTGGTCTGCTGCAGTTGATCAGGAGATTTGTGCGATGGAGTTGCATTTAGGCTGTGAGGCTGCACCTCTAGTGGTTCGGGATTTTCTGGATGTTTTTCCAGAGGAGTTGCCTGACTTACCTCCTGATAGGGATGTGGAGTTCGGTATTGAAGTTTAGCCGGGTACGATGCCTATATCGAAGAGTCCCTACAGGATGGCATCGGTTGAGTTAGCTGAGCTTAAGGTGCAGATTTAGGAGTTGCTTAATTTGGGGTTCATCACACCCAGTGTTTTGCCTTGGGGTGCTCCAGTACTTTTTGTCAATAAGAAGGATGGTAGTCATCGACCGTGTGTGGATTATCGGGAACTGAACAGTGTTACTGCGAAGGATCGGTATTCGTTGCCCAGAATCGATGATTTGTTTGACCAGTTGAGTGAGGTTGCGGTTTTCTCGAAGTTGGATCTTCGTTCTGGGTATCATCAAATCAAAGTGAAGGCGACTGATGTGTAGAAGTCTGCTTTCAGGACCAGATATGGCCACTATGAGTATCTTGTGATGCCGTTCAGAGTTACGAACACACCTGTTGTATTCATAAGTCTTATGAACCAGGTCTTTTCTCAGTTCTTGGATAGATTCATGGTGTTCTTCATTGATGATATTTCGGTATATTCTCAGAATCGGAAGGATCATGCTGAGCATCTTAGAGTGGTTCTGCAGACTTTGAGAGAGAATCAGCTCTATGGAAAACTCAGCAAGTGCAAGTTTTGGCTCGACAGGATTTCATTCTTGGGGAACATTATCTCAGGCGATGGTATTTCTATGGATCCTGCTAAGGTTGAGGTTGTGAAGGATTGACCTGTTCCCAAGTTAGTTTTTGAAGTCAGGAGTTTTCTTGGTTTAGCTGGCTATTATTGGAAATTCGTCCAAGATTTTTTGAAGATAGCAGAACCGTTGACTAAGTTGACTGGAAAGGATCAGAAGTTCTATTGTTTTGATGAGTGTGGTGTGGCTTTTGTTGAGTTGAAGAACAGATCGAAGTCAGCGCTTGTGTTGACTATTCCCGATGGTTCAGGCGGATTTGTAATTCACTGTGATGCTTCTGGTATGGATTTCGGAGCAGTTTTGATGCAGAAGGGCCGAGTCGTTGCGTATGCATCGAGGCAGTTGAGACCGCATGAGAAGAACTATTTGACTCATGACTTGGAGTTAGCGGCAGTGATTTATGCTTTGAAGCCGTGGAGATATTATTTACATGGAGACCGAGTGGAGATCTTTACAGACCACAAATGTCTCAAGTACGTCTTCACCCAGAAGGAGTTAAACTTGAGGCAAAGGCATTGGTTGGAACTCATGGCCGATTATGACATCAGTTTGCAATACCATCTTGGAAAAGTAAACATGGTGCAAGATGCTTTGAGCAGGAGACCGGCAGTTATGTTCTTGACTCAGTAGAGGGAGTTGATTGAGCAGATGAGGAGGTTGGAGTTAGAGGTTTTGTTGCCGAGTTCTGGTCGGAGTTGTTTGGCGCTCCAGCTGTAGTCGTTTCTTGTTGATCAGATTAAAGAGGTATAGGCTGGTGATGCGCAGTTGTAAGGTTTTCGAGCTGAGGTCGAGTCTGGGTCCAGGACGGACATGGTTATTCATGTTGATGGATCGCTTCGTTTTGGTTCCCGTTTGTGTGTCCTGAAAGGTGAAGTTCGTCAGAGGTTGCTGGAGGTAGCCCACCAGTCATCCTATTCTATCCATCCCGATGGTACTAAGATGTATAGGGATTTGAAGCTTCATTTCTGGTGGCATGGTATGAGGAGGGCTGTGGCTCGGTTTGTTTCTCAGTGCTTGGTCTGCCAGCAGGTTAAGGCAGAGCATCAGAGGACCGCTGGACTTCTTCAACCGCTTCCTATTCCAGAGTGGAAGTGGGAACATATCACCATGGATTTTGTAACCGCTTTGCCAAAGATTCCTAAGGGTCATAATGCTATTTGGGTGATTGTCGACCATTTGACGAAGAGTGCTCACTTCATTCCTTTTCATGTTGGGCAGTCGACTGAGAGCCTAGCTGAGAGGTACATGCAAGAGATTGTTAGACTTCATGGGGTTCCAGTCAGTATTGTATCCGACAGGAATATGAGATTCAGATCTCAGTTCTGGGAGAGTCTTTAGGCTAGTTTTGGGAGTAAGTTAAAGTACAGTACAACTTTCCATCCCCAGACTGATGGACAGTCAGAACGGACTATTCAGATTCTTGAGGACATGTTGAGGTCCTGTATGCTTCAGTTTGGTGGACCATGGGAGGACCATTTGCATCTCATAGAGTTCTCGTACAATAACAGCTTTCAAGCCAGTATTAAAGCTGCTCCATTCGAGGCACTTTATGGGCAAAAGTGCAGATCACCAGTGTGCTGGGATGACATTGGTGAGAGAAAGTTGTTGGGTCCAGAATTGATCACCAGGACAGTAGATGCTATGGTTCAGATCAGGAAGAATTTGCAGGCAGCTCAGGGTAGGCAGAGGCGATGGGCTGATGTCCATCGGAGGACTTTGGAGTTTGAGGTTGGTGACCATGTTTTCCTAAAGTTATCACCGTGGCGCGGTGTCATTCGGTTCAGTGGTGGGGGCAAGCTTAGCCCTAGATTTATTGGACCGTTTGAGATTTTGGAGCGAGTAGGCAAGGTGGCCTATCGTCTTGCATTGCTGCCAGTGTTATCAGGAGTGCATGATGTTTTTCATGTCTTACAACTCAGGAGGTATATCCGAGATGAGGGCCACGTGATCGACTATTCTGAGTTGACTGTTCGGCCGGATTTGACTTGTGAGATTCCGTAGTTGCTATTGTGGATCGGCAGGAGAAAGTGCTTAAGAAAATATGCTTGCCTTTCGACGAATTCAGATTTGCATTTTTGTAACACCGGAAATTTCAGTTTTGCTACAATATGGTCTTGCTGTCCTGAATTAGATGTTTGGTTATTTTATCCTTTTGAGTGTTATCTTTCACCATACATGTTTATCTTGTAACTTGAACTTGTTACTTGATCATACTATGATATGCTTGCCTTGTTTCCTGACACATACATACTTGTTTGACACTAATAATAAAATTAACCAAGCCGGGGTTTAAAAGGGACAGATCTAATAATAGATAATTCAGAAACATGTACTCGGAAGAGAATCTATTAATTCTATGTGATGCTTGGCTTGATACTCGAGATACTTGAGACTTGGGGTGATACTTGATTACTTGAGACTTGATATTTCACTTGGCTTGATACTTCACTCTTGAGGCTTGATACTTCACTCTTGAGGCTTGTTTACTTGATACTTGATACTTGATACTTGATTCTTGAGGCTTGTCCCTGAGTACACTGCCCTATATGGTTCACTATGAAATCTAAAACGAAATTGCATTGATTGTAACAACCATGTGATAAAAGGATGGCACATGAAGTGTTATCTAGACAGTAATAATACATGATATTTGATACATGCTTACTTGATACTTGATTACATGATATATAAGACTTGATACTTGAATATGATACTTGATACTTGTACTTGACTACTTGACACTTGTTACTTGTTACTTGATTTCATGATACTTGATACATGACACTCGACACTTGTTTACATGATACCTGATCACTTGCCGCTTGATACATGCTATTTGTACTTGTTCACCTTACCATGCTAGTTGTTTATTTTGATATCATGCTTATTCCATATTATTAGTTAGTTTTTCTATGTACTTGTATCCTGCATTACAAGCGTCCGTAATTTGCAATTGACGGGTACTTATTTTATCTTTTCATCTTTTCTGCAATTGTTGAATTGCAGATTTTGGAGAACAGGTTCCAGACGTTATTGGTGACATGAAGTATTAGTACTGGATTTTATTATTATTATTTTCTTGTAGCTTGCTTGAATAATATTGTATTTTGGTACTTGGATTTATTTTTGTATTTGGGTAATGTGACCCAGGATTTTGTTGACTTATTCAGATCATGACTATTTGAGATTAATGTATTTGGTTTCAAGTATTGTTGTTGGTATTTTGGTTCATATGTGTATGTTGGTTGATTCTTTTGCTTCCGACTCTGATTAGTCTTGTGAATGTTGTAAAAATTCTTGAACAACTTATGGATGATGAAAATCATTCACTGGGCTTTTGTTGTGTATCCGTATTCTGTATTCTCTTTTTGAGAAGCGGGGCGTGACAATTAATGTTAAATATGATTAATGATGAATTCCTTGGTGGTTTCACTAGGTCTGAAGAATCGTATACTGCAGTTCAATTAGGACATCTAAATCCTCCAATAGGTCATGCATCAAATATTTATTAGTTAAGCTTAAGGATCTCTCTTTTACATCCTTCAATTAAGTTGGACGAATGTTATCTTTATTACTTTATTTTGGTAGATTGTGTATGCCATTTGCATTTAGTTACATCTTGATAATTTATTTAATTTCTAGTCTCAGGATTTATGGGATATTGGGTTTGGTTTTAAGTATACCTCCGGCGCTTGATGTTCTCTATTGGATTAAAATGGTTATTTAAATAATCAAACTAAAAATACAAACACATTTGCTTTAGGGAACTGAAATTACAATCATACAAAATATCTATATATTAGTCATGCTATCTCTATATGTACTATACACATATATACATATATTTGGTTTGCATGTGGGCGCATGCCTACGGCACGTCTTTGGAACGATGCAACATATGAAAGTAAACATTATAATGTCAGAAATATATAATAAAGAATTAATTGATCTAATCTGAAAGAGTTGTAGATGTCATACAAAAAAGGAAACTTACATGGCCATATATAGTGATGTAATCCATTGCATGAACCAGGGAGAAGCCAGACATATGTTGTTGTTTAGTTCTAATGAAGAACTTGCTCTGTATATCAAGGATGAAAAATATTTGACGATTGACTTTGGTGTTCTCAGTGTATTCTAGTATCATATTTTAATCGACTTTCTGAGATGTACACTTTAATAATGTTCATGTATAATATTGGATACATTTACTTTCCAGCATTTGATCAGATGCATGAATCTGGAACTTCCATCATGTAGTTTATGTAGCTCACGTTTGAATAGTATGACAACAATTAGATAAAACTTCATGTTTGAAGAATTATAAATAGGGGTGTAAAATCTAACTTCTTAGAACTTTGAGGGTGTAAAATGATGAAATTTAACTTTTGAGGAGATATTTTCTACTTTCAGTGTAACTTACGGGTTGAAATTTACCAATATCCATTAAATCTTCCATTGCATTTGAAATCAATCAGGAAACTCTGTGAAATTTTCTACATGAGCAATAAAAAGGATAAAAAATCTGATATATCCAAAAATTTACAAACTTGAAATATGAAAATCTAAATTTCTGGGTAGAGAGAGAGAGAGAGAGAGAGAGAGAGAGATGAAAAAGTGAAGAGATGAGAGAGAGATAATAATAAAATGAGGAAGATTTTTATTTTGGAAAAAAAGATTAGTTTTTTTTTGGGGGGGGGGGGACTTTTGGAGAAAAAAATGTCTTTTATGAGGGTGAATGTGAGCCATTGATTTTGTTTCAATTGAAGGAGAGCCATTTGATAGTTTTTTTTTTTCAAATTTACTTGTGATTTATTATATAGATAGACATGCATGAATACAAACACAACTAGGCTAAAAATATCTCTCAAGATAATTGAGACTGCTAGTTTACACTTTGTGTTAATAAACTTGGTTGAAGATAAATTTTAAGATAATTGCTGCTAGTTAACATTGTTGGATATGCATACAGGGCATAGAATTCAACATTGATTTGGCCCCCTGTTTCAAGAAAAATGATTTGTTATTTTTTTTACTTTTCATGTACCTATGGTGTGATTCTTAAAGAATTACACGGGCTAATACTTCAGTGTTTTGGCAGTGCCATGCCTAGTGCCTTCAACTGTGATGTGACAAAAAATGGTATCTGTGGAGATATTAGTTATGCTATAGCCCAGATACTTTTGAAGACATTCTGGCTAGAACAGGTGAAATTCCTAGTTACTCATTTCTCATTATAACATTCTCTATCAGAAAGCTTTTCTCTAAGCTCTTGTACATGTGACATGTGAAGCAATCACTTTCTTCTCTGCAGGTTGTCGATAATCATAGACTTTTTGAGGCTAGAGATACTGCATTTGAGGATAGACAAGTTAGTAGTCTCTAAAGAATAACCATTCTATAGGGATGAGATTAAAAATGAGATTTGAAGGCGAAGAGGTCCCAGAGTAGAGGTATATTGATCCCATTTTGCTTGTATATGATTGTTTGTCAAAATTTAGTAACTCGTCTAAAAGTGTTCATTTTGTAATTTGTAATTTGAAATTTGTTGTAAAAGGTTCACTGGAACTGTAGATAAATATTCATTGTAAAAGGTGTTCATTTTATAAGTAATTACTTGTTGATAAAATATTCGTGTTGATTTTAATTGGTTGTATTGAATGGATTTGAGGAATTCTATGTTGTTTTATAACATATATATGAGATTCCTTTTCATGTAGGTTATTAAAATAAAATTTATTTATTTTTTAATATTTAGAATAGCCTATCCCGACGTTTTAGGAAATAAACACCAGGATATGGTGTTTTTTTAAAAAAATGGTTAGTAACATATACCGACATTTTCTGGTCAAAAACGCCGGGATGGTAGCTTTTTCCGTGTTGTTGTAAAGGCTCTACACCAGCTTTTTGTATATAAAATGCCGAGATAGATGAGTCTACATCAACGTTTATAAAAAACTCTGGGATAGACCCTATATCTGTCCCGACACTCGCTACAACGGCTCTTCTGGCGGCGTTTCCAGAAGCGCCGCAACGCTATGTGCAATCCTGACGTTAAAAAACCCCGGGAAAGCCTAATAAAAAAGTTGCTAAAGCCGTTGCGATTTGTAATAAAAACATCGCTAAAGCAGTGGGTGTGCTTTGTCTACACCAAACCTTTTAAAAATAATCTCGGTATAATTGGACTGATGAACTAATATCCCACTCGAATTTCTCTCGATCTGCAGTCCGAGACAAATTTTCCCCCCCAAGATCTTCCATTTCGAATTCCTTTTTCAAGTGGTTAGTAGTTTTCTCAAGCTCTTCTTGAGTCCTGATTAAATTTATATCATCCACATAAACTGTTATTATTGCAAATCTATTAAAAAAATTCTTTATAAAAATGCACAGGCAAATTGGATTGTTTCAATATCCTTCCTTAGACAAGTATTCACTAAGATGATTATGCCACATTCTTCCAGATTACTTTAGACCGTATAATGAATGTCTTAAATGAATTGCGTACGTACTCTTTGAATTTACTTTGGGTAAAGTAAATCCTTCTGGGAATTTTCATATAAATATTGGTGTCCAAGTCCCCATATAAATAAGCTGTTACAACATTCATAAGTCTCATATGTAAATGTTCAGAAACTGCTAAACTTATCAGATATCTGAAATTTATTGCTTTCATGATGGGGAGTTTGTTTCCTCATAGTCAATGCCAGGTTTCTGCGAGATTTGTGCCACAAGTACTGCTTTATATGTAGTAATTTCCATTTTGGCTATTCTGCTAAAATACACAACTTTTATTGAGACACTCTAATTATGTTTTGATGTCATCTTTCCATTTTGGCTAATCTGCTCTTTGTCGACATTCATTTATAGTACGTGGTTCGGTATCATCATTATCAGATCCCTTTGATACTTGTGTTTATATATATATATATATATACATATATATATATATATATATATATATATATATATATATATATCATCGATAACTATATCTTTTATGTCCCACATCTCTCTTTCTCTCTTGAATTATTGTAAAGTATAAAGATCTCTTTATTATTAGGTACCTTTGTCTCTTCGGGAACCTGTCTTTTCCAAGGCAATAACTTCTTCAGGAATTTTAGAGAAAGTGGATTTTTGCATAACCTCTTCTCGAGTGAAATGATTAATGTCTTCAGGAGTGTTATTTGGGCATATTTTCTCATTTCTCCTTTTCTGAGGAGTAAGGTCTTTTGAACCTATAGATCTTCCACGCTTCTGGCGCTTTGCAGATTCATTTGTGTCATATTTGATTTTTGTTCTACAGAGACAATAACTCTGGCAGGTGCATTCATAGCTAGCATGTGTGACTTGGTCACTTTCGTTGCATCATAAAATGCAGCAGGTAATCTATTTGTAATTTTTTGTAAGTGCAATATTTTCTGTACTTCATTCTCAAATTGTGAAGTACGTTGATCTAGATGAGACACAGTGGAAGTATTCCACATTAATTCTCGTTGTTCTACTGGAACAGATTGTTTTGCAGAAACAATGTATTTTTCAGGAACTTTCTTATCTCCCCCTAACAGTGGGAATACTGTCTCATCAAAGTGACAATCAGCAAAACGGGTAGTAAACACATCTCCTATCATTGGTTCTAAATACCGAGTAATAGAGGGCGAATCAAAAACTACATAAATCCACAACCTCTGTTGATGATCCATTTTAGAATGCTGAGAAGGTGGTATAGGAACTTGAACTGCATAGCCAAACTTCGGGGTGGAATTCGGGCTGCCCGGGCTGGGTGGGGCCGAATACCAGCGGGCCTGACTTGGTCCTGGGCCAGCGCAGGCCGGGTTGCGGATGAATGCGGGCCAGACCGGGCCGAGTCTTTGCGTGTGTGTGTGTGTGTATGTGTGTGTGTGTGGGAAAAATTGAATTAAGACATCAATTGTAAGAACATATAGATTAAAGTGAAAGATTCATATATTAAATTATTTTAATGAATTACAAAATTTCAAATATAATTAAATAGATAAGTAACATTTCATACAAATATTATCAAATTAAAATATGAGGGAAATTTTTGTGTTTAGAGTTCGAGATGACCTCAATTTAGATTGAAGAGAAGACATTGGAATACTGTTGTGCACTTGTACTTAACCTAAATATAGAATCTCATCCCTTTAAATTTCTCAATTATTTACAATATATGATCCGTAGTGCACTTCTACTAGATCTCCATTCGTCGCTACTTGTTGAGCCGTTTTGTGCTTCTTGAAGTAAATCTTGGGTGTTCTCTGTTGATGTATGCCCTAGAGGCCAGTTGTGTATTGACATTACTAGTTTACATTGCATTATGACATTTATTTCATATATGAGCATTTCATTTATTGTGTTGTTTATTGTGATTAAATGAGCATAATAAAGTCCTTAGAATAGTCGGTTCAATACCATGGGATATAAAGTGCATGACTTGATTGTGAGATCCTATTGGTTGTAATCAGAACACTATTCTTAAATGTCCCTAGTCAAGTATTATTGTGAATTAGGATAACAATAATGCAGAAAGACTAGTATATGTGTAGACTGATGACCATATCTCACGGGTCATGGATATGAGATATCAAGTCTTCACATGGGTACATATTAGAGTAATAATGGACTGGCCTGACCCACCATGAGAACGCTGCATAGATCGTTACGTAAGTGTCATAAACGATTCTCATATTGACTATGGTGTATGTAGTCCTTTGACTTGAAATCACTACGGTTCCCTACATGAGAAGTTATATACCTGTAATAAGGTGATTATAAAGTCGACTATTGGATATACTATAAATCATGCGGAGGGATGTGAGTGACTTAGATAGGATTTGTCCCTCTTACATAAAAAGAGTAGTATCTATGGGTCCCTTGATTGAGTGAGGCTACAAAATGCATGGCCGTGCTCAAATAAGTCAATATGAGATATTGAGCTCATTTATTTTAGTAAGCCTACTCGGATATCAAGAAACCAAAGATTTAACTATACAAAGGTAACACACTCCATGCCTTGTGGTCAATTAAGATATCTAGACAAAGGGACTAGACTATATGCTAACATTGGTCACAGATAGGTTATGTCAAGTCACTGACATTCCCACCACTTGAGTTGCAGTGATGTATTGTTAGAGACCGCTCACCGTTTGTAATACTAGAATATAATTTTAGTATCACTGTCAACATAATGGGAACCTATAGGGTCACACACTTAGAATGGATCAAAATTGGGATTTAAATTCATAAGATGAATTTAATTGATAATCCAAGTAAGACTTGGACTCCTGACATTAGTTAGACATTTAATTAGCTTAAATGGGCTAACTAAAGTTCAGAAGCCCATACACGAATCTGACCCAGGACAGATTATGAGCCCAACAAGCTCGTTACTCTCTTAGGGTTGATTTACTGCAGCTATATATATGATACATATCTTTCGAAAAGTCACATATGAGAAAACCCTAGCCGTCACAGAAATTGTGAGAGAGTGATCGTGAGGAACAGCCCCATACCGCAGCTAGCACCGCGGCGTGAGGAAAGCTTGGTTTTGATCCGTTCGTGTGGATACCGTAGAGGCACCGCAACATTGCAGTGTTGTGATCGACATATCTTGGAGACAACAGATCCATCCTTAAGGTATAACTCCTAAACACGTTTTATGGTTTTCGCATGGATCCATGACTAGGTTTCAATATTTTTGTAATTTTTTCGCTCTGTATTCAATCTGTGTTTGCCATGGAAACCTAACATTCTCTTCCGCTTTCATCCAATCTTCTGCGCAAACTAGCATCTCAAAATTCTTTGAAAGCAAGCAATTCCTGTTCGGGCTCATTATCCTGCCACCAAGAGAAAAAAATATTTTCCGATGCAACAGTTGACACCGGTGGAGTTAGCAAATCTTTAGCCATATAAGAAAGAATAGGAAAAAATATTTTCATTGTTTTTCCAAAAATTTAACACATCAAATATATCATCGATGAGAGGTTGTGCATTATACCAATTCAACTCATTTGGTGCATTTGTTCTTGGTTTTTTGATTTAATAAGATTTAAACACCACTAGTTGAAAATGCATGATCCTTTTCCTTTGATATAGAAGAAGAAGAAGAACTAACATTTTGTGTTTGTGTAGTATTTGATGCATAAAGCCTATCGTAACTATCATATAAATTATTCAAAACATGCTCAAATTGTGTAGTGAAAAAAACATGATCAAAATCTTGTATTTCATTGTGTGGAACATATGAATTAAAATCTCAATTAAGTACTTTGTGCTCTCGAACTTAATTATGAGATTCATTACACTAACAACACAATATAACATAGGAAGTGAATGAAAATATTTTAAATTTTTTAGATAAGCAAGATAAACCATTGTTCCACTATAAATGTCGCTTACCAAATTTTTAATTGTCGTCATCATAGTGACAACTGTAAGTAAAGTACCACTAGAAGTAGATGAATATGTTTTCGAAAATTGTAAAGTTGCATCATTAAAATGTTCTAAAAATTTATACAAACTATAGACATAAAACCAAAAAATCATCATCTAGCATACAATCTTGCATACCCATTACAACACAAAATTCTTTTAAATGGGTTCGATAATGAAGAACTACACTTAAGAGATCATATGTAGAATTTCAACGTTGTCTAATATCTTTAGGAAAACGTTTAAATACAATTCTCCTAAGTTGACACCAATCATGAAAAGCTTGATATGTTGGACCACTCAAAGTAATAAAATTAACACAATCTCTCATTGCACTAATTTTATCGTGTCTGTATTTTAGTGTGTCTTGTACACAACGATTTAAAATCTGACAAGCACACATAACATAAATAATATCAGGTTCTATAGGATTTAAAGTAATTTTCAAACTAGTAATTGTCTTAGTATTGTTATAGGCATTACAGAACCAATAACAAAAACTTTATCATAAATACTAAAATTATTACATGCATCTATGATGTGTGTCACAATTATCTCACCCTTATGTAGGTACCTAAAAAATTTTAATGAGGAAATCCTCTTTTGGAGTATCCAATCGGAATCTATCCAATGACATGTTACACACATCATTGGCACGTAGTTAACTCCTACCCAACCATTCGATGTCAAACAAACTCTAGTGTTTTGTAACCCCCGATTATATGGATTTTTCATTTTTTCCTTATTCGTATTCTTGTATTTCAATTTCTTTATAAATTCTTTTCGTTCGTTTAAATTCATTTTTGTACATTTCCTATTTGATTGAACCCAAGTTTGCATACAATTTTTTCTATTCTTTTTGAACCCAATTGCTTTCATTTGGATATCTGAGTAATTTGTTTGAACCTAGACTCCTAACCCATCACCAATTGAATTTTACGATTGTACAAATTTTTTGTATATTTTTTGTTTTCGATTGTTTATGAATTATTTTCGTCCCCTTAAATTTATCCCTCATATTTAATTTATTTTCTTGGATCTTCTTTTGGAACCCAAATCATATTTCATTATACAACCTTATTCTCTTTTATAATCTTATTGTTATTTGATTGTTTACTAAATTGTGAAACCCAACTTCATCATAAATCCAAACCCTATTTATTTTATTCTTGATTATTTATTATTAAGGCCGAACCTAAAGCCCATTCTAATTTGATTATTTATTAAAAACCCATAGACCAAAGCCCGTTCTAAGCCCACCCTGCCTAATCCCCCTATATAGATTAATAATCTCAAACCTTATTAATTACAACCATAACCTAATCCTGTAATTAGCCGCCTCCTCTCTTCTTGTTCTTCTTCTTCATCTCCTCGAACCCGCAACCAGCATCTCGAGCGCCACCTCCTGCCTCTGTCTTCAACCCCCGCACCATCGACCACCATCTTCCTCCATCGAATGGCCGCACCCCACGACCTCCCTGCTTCAACCACCGCCGCACCATCTCGACAGTGGCCACCCGACCTTGCTGCCCCGACTGCCATCCCAAGGCTCTCCAAACACCTGCATAACCCAATGTCTCCTTGCCGGCGCCACCTCTTTGCCACCCACCGATGTTGCTTCACCCCGCAACCACCTAACATCACCTAAAGCTCCATGGCAGCCCTCATACACCACCATTGCTGCATCCACCTTAAACCCGAGCACACCAGCGTCAACCCCCTCATCATCCATCGATGCTGCCTTTGCCTCTTGCTGCCTCATCCCGACCGGGTTTCACCACTGCAGCACCCTGACTCTTCTCCAAGCTTCGTCGATCATCTCCACTCACAGGCCCTATCCTCGCCATCCACCCTCACTGCAACCTTGCTGCCCTCATCAATAGTACCCGATCGCCACCTTGCTACCCTCGTCAACAGTACGCCCGATCGCCACCTTCACACCGGCAACCACCGTCGGCAACTCCATCCACCTCGCTATAAACCTGCAGCCCACATCCCGAGCACTCTCCTGCAGTCCCCGCTGCTCTACCCTAGCGCCTCCACCATCACGACAGTATCTTAACCCCTTGCAACGACTCCTCGTCCTTGCTGTCCCTACCATCAATCCGACATCACTCCGTGATGATGCTGTCATTTCCGTTCGTGCCTTGCCGTAGTCACTACCGTGGATTTCCATCTTGCATGTCGCTTGTTAGGATTGTGTCTTGTATACTCGTTGTTCAGATTAGAAGAAGGTAATATGAAGCACGAAGGTCGAGGCATCGAAGTGAGTAGAAGGAGAAACAACAGCAGCAAGGTGCAGGCTAGTTGCGGTCGAACGGTCTTGGTGACAGTCGACCGCACCCCCCGATCGCACCCCCGACCGCCCGTAGTGCAGGAAATGTCAGAGAGTGGTACGGTCGACCGGTCTTGTTGGACGGTCGACCGCTCGCGACACTGTGTTCGTTTTTGGGCTTCGATTTGTTAGGTCGGTTCAGCCCAATCTTCAACTCCAAGTCAGATCGTGCGGCTCCTATTCAGTTACTTCTTTTTCAGGTTATATCGAACGACTGAGGATCAAGATTAGACCTAGGTTTTCCTTCTATTCTTCTATATATATTGTAAACTCCTCCAATATGGGAGGTAGTAATTCATAGATTCTTTTCTCCATTGCAAAGAGAGACTCGAGAGAGAGATAGTTCTTGGTGGTTGAGTTTAATTCCTTGTATCAAGTGAATCAGTAACTCCTTGTAATCTCTTCTAGTTGAATATCAGATCTCCCTATATTTTCCTCCGGATTAAGCAAAAGCTAACCGGAATAAGTCATCGTTATTATGTTTGTGTTAGTTTGGTGGATCTACTTGCTTGCTTAATTTATTCGCCTCATCTACTTCGACTTCCTCATTGATCTAATTAGTTCTGCTGTGACCAGAGACGTTTGTTGATGCCCCAATCCCAACAACTAGTATCAGAGCTTTAGGTTGCCGAGTTCTTTGGTTAAGATGACAGGCCACAGTATTTTGAAGATCAAGCAGTTCAATGGTAAGATCAATTTCAATCTTTGGAAGACTGACATGTATGATGTTCTTGTTCAAGAACAGTTGCAGTTAGCAGTTAAGAAGAAGGAAAAGACAACTAATATAAAGGATGATATTTGGGAAGATATTTGTGAAAGAGCCATAAGTCTGATCTGACCATCCTTGGTGGATGAGGTCAAGTGCAAACTTCTTGAAGAAGCTGACGCGGCGAGTTTGTGGGAAAGACTCATAGCTAACTACTCCGGTTCGTCATTATTAGATCGGATGCATTGGAAGAGGAAGTTGTTCCGTTTATCTATGAAGGAAGGTACCGATCTCCAAGACCACATTACGGAGTTCAATAAGATATTATCTGAACTTAAGGCGGTCAACGAAGATATGTGTGAGGAAAATAAAACTTTCAACCTGATATATTTACTTCCGGATTCGTACGAGCCTTTGATCACGACCATGCTACACGGTAGATCTACCAAGGAGAGTATTTCAGTAGATGGTGTAATTAAAGCATTGAAGGAAAATCAACTTAGGAAGGAGACCCATAAATCTTCATCGTCTATTCCTACAAGTTGTCTAGCAGTGGATGGTCATTCGGGGGGAAGAAAAAGTGCTTTGCAAAAGGATTCAATCTGTTGCCGATATTGCAAGAGGCCAGGGCATATCAAGAAAAACTGTTGGAAATTGCAGAATTAGGAAAGCACAAAAAAAGGGAGTTCAGCCGCTAATGTGGTTAGTGCCTTTGATTCGGGTGGTTTGTGTCTTCTTGTTTCAAATTCTTTAGAAGTGGATTCTAGTTGGTTTCTTGACTCGAGAGTTCTTCTCATATTTGCTCAGAGAGGGAGTTGTTTTCTACTTATAAGTCTACTATAGAGCGTTGTGTGACAACGGGAACTGGAGAGATTTGTGAAGTAGTGGGTGAAGGGACAGTTGAGTTGAAGATGCCGGTCTAAATATGTTCTCTTTAAGGGATGTTTTGCATATTCCTCTGCTAAAACGAAATTTGATTTCCTTGGGAACTCTTGATGCACGGGGCTGCAGGTACACAGCTCGAGGTGTAGTTCTGTCTGTTTTTCAAGGTTGTCGTGAAGTGATTAGAGGTATGTGAGTGGTTGGGCCAAGCTAACACAATCTCTACAAGCTTTGGGAAATTTGGAAATCCTACACAGGGGTTGATAGTTCTTTTCAATTATTCCTGCAAGTTCAGCTAGTTTGCCGCAACTAGAATCATCGAGACGAGACCACGACGTTCGAATATCGTCGAGAGGTGGAGAAAGCCTAAGGGTAGGTGGAGTTCGAGCGGAGTTTGGCAACTTCGTGAGTACATCTACGGAGGTGTATCCTTGAAAGGGTATACTGGATTTAGTGAGATTGGGTAGAGATCATTTCAATTAGAAGAAAAAGCTATTGTTCTAAGTTTTCTTTATAAGTGGAATTTGTTAGAGTTTGGAGGTGAGTAACACATCATATGATAGCACTCATATGCAATCCAAGGTGGAGTTTGTTAGGATTGTGTCTTGTATACTCGTTGTTCAGATTAGAAGAAGGTAATACGAAGCACGGAGGTCGAAGCATCGAAGTGAGTAGAAGGAGAAACAGCAGCAGCAAGGTGCAGGCTAGTTGCGGTCGACCGGTCTTGGTGACAGTCGACCGCACCCCCCGACCGCACTCCCGACCTCTCGTAGTGCAGGGAATGTCAGAGAGTGGTACAGTTGACCGGTCTTGTTGGACAGTCGACCGCCCGCGGTGCTGTGTTCGTTTTTGGAGGGATTACAAGGAGTTATTGATTCACTTGATACAAGGAATTAAACTCACCCACCAAGAACTATCTCTCTCTCGAGCCTCTCTTTGCAATGGAGAAAAGAATCTATGAAGTACTACCTCTCATATTGGAGGAGTTTACAATATATATGGAACAATAGAGAGAAAACCTAGGTCTAATCTTGATCCTCAGTCGTCCGATATAACCTGGAAAAGAAGTAACTGAATAGGAGCAGCACGATCTAACTTGGAGTTGAAGATTGGGCTGAACCGACCTAATTATGAATGCTTGTTAATTTCTGTTATAAGATTGTATGTTTGGATATCTTGAATGTTGCAAATAAAAATATTATGCTGCTGCCCTGCCGTTTACTCCAACTTGTAGTAAGATTATGACCTAGTTACAGATAATATCAATTATAACTTTATGAATAAGGTTGCAAGTCTAATGGAGTACGTAGACTGTCAATAAGGTTCTGGCTCAAAAGACGATTTAAAAGACGATTTTCAACAGTCATCTTCTCCGGCCTTCTTCAGTCAGATCCGGCAGCTCCTCTCCATTTCGACCCTCTTCCCCTTCATTAATCTTGGTCAGCTATCTCTCCTCTCTCGACCCATCTCCTTGTTTTCTCCTCTCTCTATCACCGCAGCTTTCGTCCCTCTCCATCCACGTCCCTCCTCCGGCTCTCTCCCCGCCGTCTCTCTGTCTTCGGCTCGATCAGAGTGGTTTCACTCTGTCCTGAAGGAATCCATGCTCTGCTCATTTGTTTCCTGTGGTGGTGCTCCCGCCGCCTACAGTGGCTCCCGAGCCATCCCTGTCGAGCGCGTCATCCCGTAAATCCCCCTGTCTCGTGTCTCCCTCCGGTGGAACCCACTCTCCGACTGCTCTCCTTGTCATCCGTACTCTGTGAGTTTAATCCCGGTGGTGCCGCCTAACCCCCACTGTGAGTATCTCTACTTTTCTTGTAGTGTGTGCAGTTTCGTACTCTGTGAGTATTACTGCTTTAGTGTGTGCTGGGTGTGTTGTTGGGTCTTTGGTAGTGCAATACTGTATCTTGTGTGTGCGTCTTCGGATTTCCTGTGTTGTGGCACAGCTAGTGGATCCAAGTTTATTTCTTTCAACTTTTCTTCTCTTCCACCGGCGGCTCCGTTCCGTCAGTGTTTGGTTTCAGCGCTTTGCTGTAACCTGAGCTTCAGTTCGCTCGAGTTCTGATAGCTCGATTATTATTCTCTTTTTGAATCTTATCTCTTTCCTTTTCTCTCTATTTTGAGGGAGCTTTTTGCCCCCTTAGACTCCACAGTTTAAGTTCTTGGTGGTGGTTTTTTGGGTGCATCTGGAACTGTACTGCCTCCATTTATTGTACAGTGTCCTCCTTTGCTGGTGAACTTCTAAGGCATTTTTGGTCAGCTTTCTACCATGCATCGTTCCGAATATGATGCTAGGTCTAAAAGTGTTATGCCGACTATAGAATTGCAGAAGGAGTTGTATTCTCCTCATTTTGATATTTCATATCTTTCTCAGGGCTCTCCTATCTTCACTAATTCCTCCTCTCATTGTTGTCCCAACTCTCTTAAAGTTTGTTTCAGGTGCCTCCTTCCCGGGCATTTTAAACATGATTGCGTGAATAAAATCAGGTGCATTTTCTGTGATAAGTTTGGTCATTCGCGCAGTAGATGTTTTTCCCTTCAAAAACTCGGTTTTCCTAGGGGACATCTCTTACCAGCCAAACTTCTTTCCTTTCTAAACTACCCCCTTCTAAAGCGCAAGCTTCATGCTAGCTTGGCAAGCAAGTTTAGTCTTGTATCTGGAAAGGATCTCAACTCCTTGGCAGTTGTGCCTTTACCAGCTTTGATCTCCACTACTTCTTCCACTACATATAGTGATTCTATTGCTAATCTTCAGCCTCCTAATATTGCTAACCTTTTTAAGGATCGTAAGGTGTTTTTGAAACTGGTCTCCTTCCCTCGGTTGAACTATTTCATGGTTCGTGGCCCTTTGTCCTCGGTGGCACCTTCTCTGTGTTTGAACCTGGTTAAATACGAAGGGTTATTTAAATACTTAGTCCCTTCTTGGTCTCGAAGTGCGATTAGGCACGCTCTGCATCGCCACTATTCAGGCCCTCAGAGGCATACTGTCAAGGCGTATCTTTTCTCTAAGGCGTCTTCTTTTCGTTATAATTATCCTTGTTCTATGATGATTTCTTCTCCCAAATTTTCAACATTCTCTTTTCATTTCTCGGGATGCATCTATTCGTTGTATCAAGTTTTAGGGGTTCAAGCTTGGCTCAATCACCTCCTAATGGAGGTCTTGCACAACCTGCACTCTTCTCACCTAAAGCTTCCTTCGTTTCGTGTTAACTCTTCTTTCTCTTTTTCTCCCTATCTTTCTAACTCCACCCAATAGCCTCTTTAGGTGATTCCAGTCTGCTCTTTCCATCTTATTGCATCATCAAAGATGTTGCTAGCAGGTCTGACCCTGCTGCAGATTTGACCCCATTGGTGAAGGTCATCCCTCCCACCGTCAAGCGGAAATATAATAAGAAAGTCTGTTATAATCTACAGAATCGAGTGAGCGCTCGTATTCTGGCTAGGAAAACAGGTTCTGTGTCGGATCTTCGGCTTCCGCACAGCTGAGTCTCGGCCTCTCTTAGCCATTTGCGGTGTAGGCTATCAAGGCCTTCATCTTTTTGTGTTGCTAGAGTTTCCTTGAGCTTCTGTCTCGTTCTCTGCTCTGTTAGTCCAGCCTTCCTCTCTTGGTGAGATTGCAGTCCTCTTGCTTGCTTGTGTCAGCTCCTTGTGCCTTGCGGCAGCGAACCGTAGTGTGAGATTGCAGTCCTCTTGGGTGCGACAGGGCGCTTGTCTTCAGCCTCAGTTTTCTTGGCTTCTGGCACAGTCCCCCTTATCGGAGTTGTTTCTATTTTTGTACCGCAGTTCTATTATTTACTTGCTTGTCTGTCGCTTATTGTTTTCTTTATTATTTTTCTCTTTCTGTTTTACTGCTTGTAAAACCATTGTAACTTTATTTGTATTGCTATTGTTTTAATTGATTAATATATTTTTTGATGGCTGGAGCCTTTTGGCTCTATCCGATATATCAAAAAAAACTTTATGAATGAAAATTGTATCCCACTGTGTCTAGGATCCATAACAACAGACGGATATGAATTCTGAATTGTAGAGTGCAAGATATCCTGATTTTAATACTATAATGTTTTAAATTCCAGATGACTGCTTAGAAGCATATTGTCATGATTAACTAGTTAAAATAATATGTTATCAGTAGAATCAAGTTATGAGATTAACCAGGATGTTAATAGACATGATTAGAAATCATGTTATAATTTTTATAAGATTTGTTAATGAATTTCAACTCTCGTTATATACATAAGAACTTGACCCTAGTTTGCTGCCAGAATTCTAGACCTGTAAAGAATTGACTTATTGACCTATCTACTGTAACTATTATGCATCGTGTGAATATCCGTTGGAACCAACATGGATTCTAGTTTCTGGAACCCCTGACGGAACCTGATTTGCTTTTCCGTAAAAGTGGAAAGTGAGTTTTTTACAGCAATGTATTGCTATCCAGAATTGTATTTTCATATTTTTAAATGTATATATGTTTTAATTTTGCATTTAATATATCGAACTATTTTACCATGCGTGCATTACCCTTGATATCTTCTTGATTTTATTCTGATACATGTTTTCATTGATCGCATGTTCATGAGTAATTCCTGTAAAAGTAACTAGTCAGGGTAATAAAGGGAAAGACCTAGTAGTGGACAATATAGGAGAGTGTACTCGGAAGGGGGTCCGTGTTTCTTGTGATGATGATGCATGTTTACAAGTTAAATGGAACTATGTGCCACGTAGAACTAAGTGCCATGTCGTGGGTTGACGGGGGACCACCTTTAGATCCTGCGGGGGTTACCTCTAGAGCACATTACCTCAGTTGTATGGAACTAAGTGTCATGTCGTGAGTTGACAGGGGCCACCTATAGGTCCTGCAGGGGTTACCTCTAGAGCCCATTACCTGACTATATGCTTCTTGTTACATGATTCATGTTTACAAGTTATATGGAACTAAGTGCCACATCGTAGGTTGATGGGGGTCACTTCTAGATCCTGCGGGGGTCACCTCTAGAGCCCATTACTTGATCACATGATTACATATATGATTCCTATTACTGAGACTGTAAGACCCGAGTGCATAATCCTATAGAGTTCACCACTATATAGTCTAAACGTTGCTTGATTACATGCACCCGAACCTGTGGTATGGAATGCAGGATTGTATGCATTAGATAGGATTAATAAAATATTGATATACTTAAGGTTAACACTGAGCAGTTGCATGATTCCTGTTTGCAAGTTACTTGATTCCCATTTACAAGTTATATGATTCATGTTTACAAGTTATATGATTCATATTTACAAGTTTGCATGATTCCCGTTTACATGACATGTTTCCTGTTACATGATTCCTTTTTATCAATTGAATGTACATTGAAGTACTGTTTACATGTCTCTCATTTTTAGTTTACAGGTTACATGATTCCTTCTTATAAGTCAAGTTTACATGATCCCCATTTATATGTTTGCATTTTTTTTGTTGCATGACACGTTTCCTGTATACATGATACCTTGTTCCTTGTTATATCCTTATTCTTGTTTCCATTTTTCTTGTACTACTTGCGTCCCGTAGCTTGTTCCAATGGGTACCCCCTCATTTCTTTGCGTTAATGTTTAAACAGGTATAGACAATGAGATACTGCAGAAACTTGGTGAACTATTTACTGCATTGTATACTTTCGGACTTTTTGTAAGTTCTTGTATCTCAGATATTGGCTACTGTATTCTATTCTTGTTCATGTGATTATTATTGTATTTGAGCTTACTGGTATTGTACAACTTATGAATGATACGAGTTGGTATACTTATATCATTCGTTGGGCCTCAGTTACGTGTCTGTATTTCCGTAAATGGGAAGCGGCGCATGACATGTTTAGTGATGTTAGTGTTGCAACTAACATATCCTTAGCCTCATTGTAGACTAATTCATAATATCTCTTACCCACATTCCTAGCAATTCTTTTATAATGGGGTTTAATGCGGTTTGGTTAAAATTTTCTAAATTCCTACTTTCGGTGTAGGAAAATGATAATTCATCCTTAATTACTAATCTAGCCATTTTCCTACGAATGGTATCATGATCGTAGCTATGGCTATCTACGTAACTGGTCCTAGGGTGTATTTTTTGTTGTGTAAGCGTGTCTTTAGATAATTTGGATTGGCATTTATCTAAGTGATGTTTAAGTGTACACGTTTCCACTCCTAATTTAAAATAATATGATGTTTGACACTTATTACAAATTTTAAGCCTACACTTAAATCGTTTTGTGAGGGCATAAAAGTGAAATATTAGTGTACTTCGGAAATAAGTCCTTTTGTTTTACAGAATTGAGAAGGGGCTTGTTCCGTGTCTTGTGATTGTATGTCTTCTTGTAGCGCCCCGAATTTCCAATATGATATCTCCGAAATACGTGGCACAATTCCCAGCATCAACTTCAATTGCAATAGTAAACATAGCCAAAAACACAGATAATTTTTATTTCAACTTTTATTACAATAATTGTTTACAAAATACAACGGAATACAAAACACCTTGATTTACAAATTTCTTTCTTACAACACTCATTTACAATTTATACATAAGCTCTATAACATCATTCTAGCACAAGTATCCAAATCCCAAGCTATAAGTACCTACCTGTAAAACATGAGGCTAGAGATAACCCTAACCCCCAAAACTACAGGGGTCAGCCATAACGGTGTGAGTGACATAAAAACAAAAGCAACATGAATAAACATGAAGAATAAAATCATAAACAATATGTATCAACAGTGACAATGAATGAAGTATGAAATAGCATTAAATAAAACACGAAAACATCAAGGAATATAAGATAGTAATAAGTAACACAAGAAAATATCAAGTGAATCTAGACTAAGTGTCAAGTGTAAGAAAACAGAAAACAAACATGCATAAAACCAAGTCAAGAAAACACAATTGCGATATGCTGACTCTCTAATGCATACTTGTCAGATTCTATGCATTCCATACTACATAAATCCGGTGCAAGCCCTTAACGTTTTTCACTTTATATGCTTAGATCTCTCGTTATGCAACTAATCCTACTACGGTGATGGAAACAAGATCTAGAATACTCCACGAATAGGCACCACAGCCCTCGACGCGTAAGCATCATGTAAGAATAGCTCAACAACCGGAGAATCACCTCCTTGCCGTGTACCCCACGAATAGGCTTGTGAGGCCCTCGACGTGCAGATACACCAGGTACATTCTGTGAATAGGCCCACCGACCCTCAACACGCGAATGCACTCTGCATGCTCGGTGAATAGGCATGCCGACACGTGAACATACAAATGTCCTCTCGAGATAGAACAACAAACAGTCCTGGAACGCATCCGTTGGACTAACAAAACCAAGAGTATATATTTACGTTTTTCAAGTTCCATCACATCTCCACTAGTGCCTGTCCTTAAGTTGGTTATTAAAACACAAAAATCCTCATATCTAGAGTTAGTGTATCCTGCCGGACTTAATTTCACAACAACAACAACCCCAAGACCCAGCTGGTCTAAATCAACAAAATCTCATCTGTCGGTTCACAGGACTCTCACTCAACTCCTAGAGATTCACAACTCAACCATCAACACAAAATAAAACTTTCATCTTAATTATTTTTTTTCATTTCACTTGTTAACCTTCTCACGGTAAGAAAAATTCTTTTATATTGTTGTAAATAAGTTTATAAATATATCAAAGATACTCTTTTACTAAAAGAAGTTGTGCATATGTATATTTGTAAAAGTCCTCTTTACTGATATGAAGTGTGTGTAATAAAGAAAGAAATTCCTTTTACTGATACATATGTGTACATATATGATATATCCAAAAATCCCCTTTACTGATTGAAAAGAACATATGTAGATTGTATATATAACTGATATATATATATATAAAGCCTCTTTACACTGATTGAAGTGAAAGAATATATATAACTAGTATATAAAAAGAACCCCTTTTACTGAAGTGAAAATATGTAGCTTAGAAGTAGGTTTGTTATTGGATTGAAGTATGTATGTATGTTTATTTGATATAGAAAGAAATCTCTTACTGATATGGAGTATCTATGTATATGCATATTATATATATAGAAACTTAATTGTACTGGCATGAGCATATAGGTGTGATATATCAAAACTCCCTCTTTACTGATTTGAGACATCAGTGTATATATAATGTATATAGAAAACCTTTTATTGAAGTGAACTTATGTGCATACAATTGATATACAGAAATGTCCTTTTACTGATAAAGTATATGCATGAATATGAAAATTGATCCTCTTTACTGCTTTAAAGTATATATGTAACTGATATATAAAAACCCCTTATACTGATTATGAAGTAGGTGTGTATATATATATATGTGATGTATACAAATCCCCTTTACTGATTTGAAGGGATCATATGAAGATCATACATATAACTGATACATAAAAAAAAGCCTTTTACTAATGGAGTATGTATGTATAAGATGTAGAAAGGAAATCCCCTTTTACTGATATATATATATACACTAGGTTTGCCCGTTGACACGTGCCTACGACACGTCTTCAGAACGGTGCACCTTGTTTGATCATATAAAATAGTTTTGGAGGTCCAGCAAATTAATTGAAGTAGCAAACATATTATATGAGAAACTTTTTGGGGTCCAACAAAAAACATATTATATGATTTTTTTGAATTATTTTAAAAGTTTTTTAATTTTTAATTTTTTAGTTTTTTAATTTTTTTAATTTTTTTAAAATTTTAAAATTTTTATTTTCTTAATTTGTTGAATAGAAGAGGGAGGGAGAGAGAGAGGGGGGAAAAAAATAATTAAGTAAATATAGGAGTTGTTTGGGTGGGGAATTTGAATTTGAGTTTTGGAGGAAAACTTTTGGGGGGGAAAAATATGTTTTGTGAGGTTAGATATGGACCTTTGATTTTGGGGGGGATTGAAGGATAGCCACTGGATAGCTTTCTTTGTGTTTTATTATATATATATATATATATATATATATAGTAATGTGAGCCTCATATTTGTATGAGGAAATTTTCCTCATACAAAGTGATTATACTCACTTGGTGGGGCCCTTATGGAAGATCTAGTCCGTCCATCAATTTTATCATGCTAATAGATGTATGTGTAGAAAAAATCAAGTGATTTGGATGTCATTCACCCATGCATCATGTGGGTCCAATTTGTGGTTTGATTTGTATTACTGTTGAAATCGTTCATTTTTCAACCACATGATGCATGGGTAAATGACCTCCAAACCACTTGGTTTTTTCTACACATACATCCATTAGTATGATAAACATGATGGACGGACTGGATCTTCCATAAGAGCCCCATCAAGTGAGTATAATCACTTTATATGAGGAAAATTTCCTCATACACTATATGAGGCTCACTTTTCTCATATATATATATATATATATATATATATATATATACATATGTAATAGAGAAAGAAGTATTTGTGTACACTCATATATGATATATATACAGAACTCCTTCTTTACTGATTGAAGTGTATATGCAGGAACGAGTATATCTACTGATTATGAAATATATGCAGTAATGGGTATGTATATATATCTCTTTGTTGAATAGGAGTATATGCACCATGGCTATATATATATATGTATCTCTCTTACTGAAATAGGAGTTGTGCACAATTGGGTATATATATATATATATATATATATATATATATATATATATATATATATATATATATATATATATATAGGTGGCCTTTCGGTTGAGAACTAATTTGGTGAGAACTCCGTGAGAACTCACGAAGTACATCCCCCATGAAAAATCCGAACCGACCATCTCGTTCTACATGCCTTAGATGGCATAACATAAAGAATTCAAATAATTTGAAGTTCGTTTTCCCATGATTTCATCATCGCAAAATTGTATGGCTGAAAATTCTACTCCATTTGATGGATGAGCAAACGAACTTCAAATTATTTGAATTCTTTATGTTATGCTATCTAAGGCATGTAGAACGAGATGGTCGGTTCGGATTTTTCATGGGGGGTCTACTTCGTGAGTTCTCACGGAGTTCTCACCAAAATTAGTTCTCAACCGAAGGGCTCCCTATATATATATATATATATATATATATATATATGTGTGTGTGTGTGTGTGTGTGTGTGTGTGTGTGTGTGTGTGTGTGTGTATGTATCTCTTCTCACCAAAATATGTGTATGTATCTCTTCTCCAGGTTTCCAAAATTTGTTCAAAGGACATGACCATAGCAGGTTTAGTTTCATTAATACTGTACTTTTTTTTGGTGTTGTCCCTAATTTAATTTAGGCATGTATCATTGATCCACAAGCTGAGATGACTCAAGTAAATGAATAAAGGTTGGTCTGTTGGGCCATTCAGTTACAGGTAAGTAGTAGTAACTCAAATACTTGATTCCGTTGTTGATATTACACTTTTCCAGCACAAATATTTGTTTACTCTAACTATTGATAATTGATGAATTCTTGCAAGTGATGACTTGAGTGTATACAGTTTAAGTTTTAGGTTATAGGCCACACAAAAGCAATGATCATGATTTCTTTAGTTTGTATAGTGTTGTTTTAGTTAATGGACAGAGTGCTCTCTCAAATTAATTGTGATCCATAATGTTGCATGACATAATTAAGCAAATCCATAGTATGTATTAATCTCAATTATATCTTTGATTTGAGGTGCTTTGAATTTTCTTGTGTGCAGGTTTGTTGTGATTTTTGGTACTTGTTATTGTTTTTGCATAGTATCTGTTTTAAAAGGTAGTTAGAAGTATAAATTTTAATGTAGCCAACCTACAACTATGCATTTTGAAGAAGGACGTGATTCCTTTTTCGGGTCACTCTATTGGTGAGGGAGGGGTTTGGCAATATTCTCAGAATGCTTCTATATTTCAGTTTAAAAAAAATCTTCATTGGCATTGGGTATTTGGAGAAAGAGATTATTTAGTGTCAATGCAGGGTATGAGTAAAACATAAAAGTGTCAGAAAGAGCAAACACTTACTTATTATTACAACTCTAAATGAGTTTCACTATACTTCATAATTAATAAATACATAACACTTTTCAACTTCAATGTTGAAAAGTGTTTAATATCTCAGAAACCCCAAACACATAAAACAAACATTCATCTAGTTCTTTACTCATCAAAACCCCAAACAGTGTGTGTATGCATACTCAACATTTAAGAACTCATCTCTATTCAAATTTGGTGCATCTCTTCAAATAATCTCAATACAGTCAATCAAAACAACAAGTATGTGAAGGAAATTAACTGACTCATGATTTCTATTAGGTTCTTTAACGATCTCAAATCATCTATATAAAATTTAATCATCAAGGTCATAGTTTTCATGAAAATATTCAATTTTTATTCATCCACTTATCAACAATTAATTATATCTTCATCCAATCCCTAACATGTTTTCTAATAGATAAATCATCACATACAACATGCATAGAATGAAAGAAAATAAACATATGTCACTCACTTTGTTGAAGAAATCAAACGAAGTTAATAAAGAACAAGAAAAATCCCTTCTTCGCAAGAAATCCAAGATATTCTCTTTAAAACTCCAAGAAATAATAATAATAAAATCATTTATGTTGTGCAGCAAGAGACGGTTGCACTCCACCTTTTAAATAGGCCCGAATATAGGTTTCTAGGGTTTGTAAACAAATTTGTAAAATACCTCTTTTAAATATATCTTTACATATATAAATCCTTATACTTGGAAAATAAATAAAACTATGTTAATTGAGTTTTAAAATAAAAAATAACCATCCTATAACCAGCCGACACTGTTTGAGAAACCCAGAAAATAATTTTGCATTTTTGTCCTTCTAAATGGCAATTTTGCAAAAAGATCATCTTTTATTAAAACTTGCAAAATAAACCAAATTCATCTAAACAAAAAGTAAACTTTTTAACCCTGAGTTGACTAGGCATCAAGCCCCACCCAAAAATCCAAAAATCTGGAGTTTTTACTCCAAGTGGTAATTTTGCACAAAAGTCCCTCTTTTTGTAATATTTGCAAATAGGTCCAATAAATATCAGGAAAATCCAGAAAGTTCACAAATAATATTTAATAATAAATAATAATTTTTCACAAAATAATTTTTGACTTTGAACTTCTCAAGAAAATATTTGCATGTGTTTTGCACGTGTAAAAAGATAAATTTTCAGAAAAATATTTATTAAATCACCAAAAATCATTTTAAATTCATTTATTAATCTTAAAAACATTATTTAAAAATCTGGGGTATTACACTTATACTACTACATCTTCTATGTGTTCATGGGAAATATCATGAAAATCAGAAATACTATCAAAATTTCTAAATATTTCTTCACTATCTATTTGTGGAATGATTTCCCAAAATACCCCCAAAAATAGCTAGTAAATATCCGTTGGGGGGTAGTTCGGTAATTATATAAATCCTATATTTTTTTAAATAATTCTGAAAAAACTCAAAAAAAGTGGCCCTAACGGTCGGCCTGCCGGTTCGGCCCGACCCGGATCGGGCTGGTTCCACCCAGTCCCTATTCAACCAGAGCCGGGCCGTAACCGGGCTGTAATATCTCGGATGGATATTATATTTGTATAATCATTATTTTTGAAATTAAAATATTTTAATTGGAAATTACTTGGTTTTTCAAATAGAAAGGGTACCTGGACATATATACTAGTATGTATATATAGGCATTGTATCAGTTTTGTGCACTTGTGCAAAATCTTGAAAAACGCATTTTTGGAAAAATGTCTGGAAAATCCCGGGCAGGTACTGAAAATTATTATTTTATTTTTATTTCCAGAATTGAAATATTTTTGGTGGACATCACCCGGTTTTGTTAATAAACATTATCTGTATATATATAACAGTCGGTACACGACTGTTTTGTATCAAATTGATACTGGAATCTTCCGAGCCAGTAATAAAATTATTTTATTTTTATTTCTCGAAATTAAATTAATTTTGTACTGATTTGTTCATTTTTACAAACGAAAATTATCTGTATAATCAGATATATACACGTATTTGAATCATGTCAATTCCGTGCGTTTATACAAATCATGTAGTATGTGATTTGGAAAAATATGTTCTATTTTTTTGATCCATCATGATGAGAGGTAGGGTTTGGATTGGATTAGGGTTTGATTGTAATACAAAATTGCATTTTTGATTCCCAATTGTTTACAACCACAAAAACAAATGAGGTGGCTTTCATTTCCACCACAAACTCCTTCACCTCTCCATACAAAAACACCCCTCCCTTCCTCTTTGGCCGGCCAAACACAAAAGGCAAAGAGCACCATTCATTTTGGTATTCCTTCATCTCCTTATCATCTCATTCCATATCTTTTTACCTTCTTTACTTGTTTTGTTTTAGAAAGAAATTGTGAAAGGAAAAGAAAGAGAGATTGAATCAAAATCAAAAGAAAAGAGAGTGTTTTCCATGGGTTCCATTTGAGGAGGAGTTCTTGAGTTCTTGAGGATCAAAAACAAGGAGCAAGGTGGAGAAGCAAGTCTTTCCAACCAAAATCAAGGTGGGGGTTTCTCGCTCTTGTGTTGTTTTAGCTATTAGGGTTTTTAGTTTTGTTGTATGTTGTTTTATTGAGTTGATTTCATGTATATAAGAAAAAGCATGCAAAGTTTCAAGTAGTAGAACACTAGAAGAAACAATTTAGATTCGGTTTTTAGGGTTGTAGAGTTGATTTTATTTAACTAGGTTAAAAGTAGAATTTTGTCCCAAAATTTATTTTGGTGGTTCTTATATGTGTTAGTAGCATGATGTAATTTTTATAGATTTTTTTAGAGTCATTTTGATGGGTGAAACGAACCTTTTCCCCAAAACAGCGAGGGTTTCGCACAAAACAGTGAACCTACTGTTTTGGGTTAGCGTCGCAGTATCTTCGAGGGGCTTGAACTTGGGTTCCTTGCGGAATTTAAGGTTCGGGTCAACTACGAAGTTGTAGTAGAGGTTCTCCCCTTTCCGAATTGACCTCTCGGGTTAAATTCCATAAGAGACGCAAAAGTTATGACCATTACAAAAACAGCAACTAGCTGTTTGGCTGAACGTTGCTATTTTGGTTGCTTGATACTTTTGAGTGTTTTAATGGTTGAATCTGAGGTTCGGACTAACTATGGAGTTGTAGTAGAGACTCTCCCTTTCCGAATTGACCTCTCGGGTTAAATTCCGATAAGCGGAGTAAGAGTTATGGTCTTGGGAAAATACAGCAACTAGCTGTTTGACATAGTGCTTGCTGTTTTGATTCCTTATCATTTTTAAGGGTTTTAATTAATGAATCTGAGTTTCGGACCAGCTAGGGAGTTATAGTAGAGACTCTCCGCTTTCCGAATTGACTTCTCGGTAAATTCCGATAAGCGAAGTAGGAGTTATGCTGTTTACAAAGTACAACAACTGGCTGTTGTGACTGGGTTCTTGCTGTTTAGCTTCTTTAGTGTTTTAGAGTGTCTTACCTGTAGAATTTGAGGTTCGGGCCAACTAGAGAGTTTTAGTAGACATCTTCCCCTTTCTGAATTGGCCTCTCGAGCTTAGATTCCGATAAGCAGAATAGGAGTTATGGTATTTGGAAGATGCAGCAGCCAGCTTTGAGCTGAGTGTGCTTGCTGTTTGACTTCTTTAGTGTTTTAGAGTGTCTTACCAGTAGAATCTGAGGTTCGGACCAACTAGGGAGTTGTATTAGAGACTCCCCTTTCCGAATTGACCTCTCGGATTAAATTCCGATAAGCAGAGTAGGAGTTATGGTATTTGGAAGATGCAGCAGCCAGCTTTGAGCTGAGTGTGCTTGCTGTTTGACTTCTTTGAGGTTTTAGAGTGTCTTACCTATAGAATCTGAGGTTCAGGCCAACCAGAGAGTTGTAGTAGAGACTCTCCCCTTTCCGAATTGACCTCTCGGGTTAAATTTCGACAAGAGGAGTAAAAGTTATGGGCTTTGAAAGTTTTCAGCTTGGTTGTGTATTTAGTGGGGTAGAATTGTATCTGTCTTGATTCCTTATAGTTTTTTAGTGTCTTACTTACTGAATCTGAGGAGCCGACCAACTAGAGAGTTGTAGTAGACATTCTCACCTTTCCAAATTGCCCTCTTGGGTTAAATTCTGATAAGTGGAACAAAAGTTATAGTCTTTCAAAGTTTCAGCTTTCCCTTGTTAAGTCTGCTGTTTTCTTAACATTTGCGTGTGTTCGACGGGTAGGAACTTGGAATTCCTTACGGAATCTGAAAAATTGGTCAACTGGAAAGTTTTAGTAGATATTCCCACCTTTTCAAATTGTCCAGTTTCGATAGATACCGACGAATAGAGCAAAAGTTACAAGCTACGAAAGTTTCATCTATTTATTGAAAATCGGTAGTTTTGTTACTGTTTGCATATGTTCGAGGTCAGGAATTTGGAATTCCTAAAGGAATCTCAGAAAGTGATCAACTAGGAAGTTTCAGTAGATGTTCCCAGCTTTTCAAATTGCCCAGTTTCGTTAGATTCCAATGAGTAGAGCAAAAGTTACTAGCTAGCAAAGTTTCAGCTTTTTGTTGAAATCTGCAGTTTGGGTAAACTATTTGCGTGTGTTCGATGGACCGGATTTTGGATTCCTTACAGAATCTGAAATAGTGTTCCACTAAAGAGTTGTGGTAGATATTCTTACCTTCTAAAAAGTATATTTCTGTTAAAATTCGATAAGCGCAGCACCGGTTGCTTCTAGGTTGTCGGAAGGCCTTTATGTCGCTTTTGGGCTTCTCATTGGTAGAATGCCTGTTTTAGATTGTTTGTAGATTCTTTTATTGCTTCTAATTATAGAAGATCAAGTTTTGCTAGTAAGCACGTTTGGTTGCTTCTAGGTTGATTACCTGGATGGTTGTTTTATGTGTGGTTCTGCTCATACATGGCTCGCCGGGCCCATAGATAGCGGTTGATCTCATACGTAGCTTATGTGGCTCGTATGTATGTTGTTGCCTCATACGTGGCTCGCCTGGCCCGTATGTAGATATTGGTCTCATACGTAGCTTATTTGGCTCGTATATATGTTGTTGTCTCATACGTGGCTCGTCTGGCCCTGTATGTAGATTTTGGTCTCATACGTAGCTTATTTGGCTTGTATGTATATTATTGTCTCATACGTGGCTCGCTAGCCCGCATGTAGATGTTGGTCTCATACGTAGCTTATTTGGCTCGTATGTATGTTGTTGTCTCATACGCGGCTCGACTGGCCCGTATGTAGCTGTTGGTCCTATACGTAGTTTGTTTAGCTCATATGTGTTTTTGGTTACTTATATGTAGCTTCTTAGCTAATACGCAGTTTGTTGTGCTCATCTAGAGTGATATCATTGCCCTAGGGCTATCGACCATCAAGACGTGTGTTTACCTTACTCCTAAGGGACTGTGGACGAGTCACTCGTGTGTACCGTCAGATCTTAACCGAGTTGGTTGATCGCGGACCAGAGTATGACGTAATCCAAGTTCAGGGTAGTAGCATGCAAATACGTTCGTATTGCCGAGGTCTTGGATCGATAGGCCATGAACCAGATCCTTAGGGATTTTGGTAAGTCTATGTTGAGCATCCTAGTAGAGTTATCTTGCGCTTAAGACCTAGCATGTTTTGTTTATGCTGTTGTCATCCCTAGGATTGTTTAGGGTTAGTGATATCGTTAGAGTAGTAACTTATGACTATTACTACTTAACCATTACTTATTATCATTATTCGCCGAAGGGAAAGAGTTGGTGTTAAGGGTGATTCCTTATGATCCGACCTGTCCTATAGGCTGGCACTAGGCGGTATTATTGGGTTGTACCTTCCCATCAAAGGGATACGTACGGTGCCTTCTCACAAGTTGGGAGCATGGGTTACGTATCCACACTATTAATTCCTGGAATACCGTGACTTATGGGTGCCACAGGGTAGGCTTCGTGCTATCCTGCACTTGTGAAACCCTATGTTCGTTTGGTTTTTGAATGAGGTCCGGTACACCGGGAAATAGTGGCAAACCCGATCACCACTATAGTAACTGCAGTTACAAAACTAGACCATACATGCAACCTTGTTTTTGAGTGAGGTCCGGTACGCCGGGAAGTAGTGGCAAACGGAGACACCATAAGCATACTGCATAGGGGGACTTGACCCCTTCTGCAACCTCACCAGTCATGTTGTATTATCAGGAACAGGATTGTGTACAAAATAGAATTCATAATGCGGGTTCAAATCTCTATATATGAAGAAACGGCCTATTATGGGGCATATGTAGTATGGGCTGCATACTGTTCCGGAGACTTGCTTGCATTAGTAATCTTGCATTAGAGTCTAAGTCATAACATACATTGACACATCAAATATATATACATGTTCCTCTTTTCATCAATCTGTTTGCTATAGTTGAGATTCGCTGCTAGTTATCAGCCTTAAAGTGTCAGTATATGTACTGACGTCCCCACTTCAATAGGTACTGGATTGCAGAAGTACAGGTATTAGATTGCAGAAGTACAAATATTTGATTGCAGAAGTGCATGTACTGGATTACAGAAGTAAAGGTACAGGTTTCAGGAGGATTCAAGGCAAGAGAAGTAAGGAGTCGATTTCATTTTAAGTTTCTGCTGAAATATATGTTGTAATTTCAATTGTAACAATTATTGTAAATTATTCATTGTTGTAATTTGTTTGTTGTTGGGGAAGCATCCAAGTGAAATACCAAGTGTTGTTCTTTATTCATTGTATTTTGATGTAATTTGTTGAAAGTTGTAACACTGTTAATATGTATTGCAATTTTGTAACATTCAGACTTGTAATACATTTGTGTTGAATAAAAAGTTTTAAATTTTTCTGTTTTTCTGTGTATTGTGGCTAATTGAAGAAAAAATTCTGGCTTATGTCGTGGTTTCCCAGTATAAAGAAATCGGGGCATTACACGAGCCGGGCCTCAGCGGGATTTCGAAGAGGGAGGGTGGGACCGGCTAGGACCAAGTCAAAAGTAGTTAATATTATGCAAATGTGATATATTTTGCTGATTATGACACACATTGTTGTTGAGAGAAATTGTGATATTCTGCGGGCTAAATCTTATAAGCATTGATGCATGCAATACAACATGTCCCCAAGCACTAACAGGTAATCTAGTCTGCATTTGTAAAGGTCTGACAATAAGTTGAAGACGCTTAATCAAGGATTCAGCTAAGCCATTTTGTGTGTGAACATGTGGAACGGGATGCTCAACATCAATTCCTATCGATGAACAATAATAATCAAAAACTTGAGATGTGAATTCAGCATCATTATCAAGTCGTATAGATTTAATAGGATGGTTAGGAAAATGAGCTCTAAGTTTGATGATTTGAGCCAGTAGATCAGAAAAAACTGTCCTATTAAATCAGCTCTTTACTATCCAACATATTTTCTCATCTACTTGGCATATTAGCATCATGTTCTTTCATCCTTGGCATATTAGCATCATGCTCTTCAAGATTCCAGTTTGTTGATCTCCTTGGCATATTAGCATCATGTTCTTTCATCAGCTCTTTACTATCCAACATATTTGTCTTTATAGAATTAAGAGAAGCCTTGTGTTGATCTACCACATGTTTTGGTGCACGACATATTTGCGACCAATGTCAACTTTTTACACATTTATAACAAGTATCTTCTGGATACTAAGTAGAATTGTTAGGTAGATTTTGATTCTTCTCAATATGGGGGGCATACATCTTCTTGTGGTTTTTGAACTTTGTATTATTTAGATCTTTATAACCTCCTCTAATGGAGTAATTATTATGTCCACCTCTACTAGGAGATTATTGTATCCACCTGTTCTGAAGTAATTATTTCGTCCACATCCCCTACCACTGCCTCTGTTTTTAGCAAAGTTGGTATTTACTTCAGGAATTGTCATAAACCAAGTTGATCATGAATTATGATTGTTAATTAAAACTTTGCTATTTTGTTATGCAACAATGAGGTAGGTTACCAGTTCAGAATACTTAGAAAAATGTCGCTCTCGATATTGCTGCTATAAGAACACATTCGAGGCGTGAAATGTGGAAAGAGTTTTTTCTATCATTGCTCATCTGTAACTGTTTCACCACACAATCTAAAACATGAAAAATATTAAATAGAGCAGAGTTGTAGTTAGAAACTGTCTTATGATCTTGAAATCTCAGATTTAGCCAATCACTCTGAGCATTGGGTAATATGACCATCTTCTAGTGATTCTACCTATCCGTCATGGATTTCCAATGACCCAAGTTCCTCAGTCAAATACTCATTTTTTAGATCATGTATATGACAACACAGAAAAAATGAGAGCAGATGCTTTGTCCTCCGGGGACATCTTATTTCCTTCGACAATAATATCACTAAGTTTTTTCGATCGCAAATGGATCTTAGCATCTAATTGCCATGATAAATAATTTTCACCATTGATAGCGTGATCCTTAAAGTCAAATTTAGCAATGTTCGACATCTTTTCAGTAACCGAGATAAAATATATAAAATTAGTAGGGTATACATGAACATATAGAAAAAACTTTGTTAATTGAAGTTAGAACTTCAGGTTCTGCCAAAGACATTAAGCTTACTTTTGAATATTTAACTTCAGGTCCCAATCGAATTATAATATCAAAACTTCGGGTTTGATTATATATATATAGAAAAACTTTGTTAATTGAAGTTAGAACTTCAGGTTCTGCTAAGACATTAGGCTTACTTTTGAATATTGAACTTCAGGTCCCAATCTGATTATAATATCAAAACTTCGGGTTTGATTATATATATATATAGAAAAAACTTTGTTAATTGAAGTTAAAACTTCAGGTTCTGCCAAGACATTAGGCTTACTTTTGAATATATTGAACTTCAAGTCCCAATCTAATTATAATATCAAAACTTCGGGTTTGATTATATATATATATATATATATATATATATATATAAGAAAATCTTCCATTGTGCACCATCCCTCCGTGTGCACTCGACCTTTCTGCCTTCGTATCGACGATCTAAACCGTTCACATTAATCTACATATCTAAATTAGTCTAAATATGTTGTCACGCCCTGCTTCCCAAAAATACAGAATACGAGTACATGACAAAAGCCCAAGGAATGACTAATGTCACCCATCAGCTGTTTATCCGATTAACTATATAATCAATACAGAACATTTGCGCAGACAATAATAATAAATCTCATGAACAATAGTACTTGGAATGAAGCAATAAAAATATCCAAATACAATAATAATAATCCACGTCTAGAAACAATAATAAAATCCGGGACATAAGTCCAAAACAATAATAATCCAATCCAAAATAATAACAAGTCTCAATACATTAAGTTTATTAAAGCAACAAGCAATTAGAAAGCAGTAGTCTTCAGAATATTTCTTCTCCAATTCCAGCAGGCAATTTTCCATCATTACCTGTATACACTTATCTAAAAAGAGGAGAAAATTTGTCCTTAGAGCAAGCAAGGACAACAAGTAGAGAAAGCAGGGAACAACGGAATGACGATATAGCAATGAATCAATGGATCAATAGGAATCAATAACATGGGACAATAATCATGATAATCGATGCAATGACTATAAACAATGATGCAATATTCAGTAACGGTATTCAATGATCAATAACGGTAACACTTAGCCAATATTCGATATCAATAGGAACAATGATGAACAATATGCAGTGTCGGTGATGTGTCAATCCTTATATCTATTAATCATTTTAAAACCTATCTAATGCACGTACTACTGTGTCCCATCTGTTCCATACCACAGGTTCGATGCATACAATCAATTTCATTTAGACTATAGTGGTAGACTCTATAGTTCATGTACTGGGTATGATGACGATAACGGTAATAACACGGGACATGTGTAATTTCTTACACGATGACGATAACGGTAATAACACGGGCCATGTGTAATTTCTTACACGATGAAGATAACGGTAATAATCACGGGCCATCATCCGAGTATAGTCCCTATATCATCAACTACTCTAGTCAATTCCTTAAACCCCGGTTTAATAATTATTTCATCAATGCAACAATACAACATGCAATTAATGGACATTTCGGTGAACGATAGTATCAATAGGGGAACAATAGGTTGGTAACATGAAATACGACAATTAGAATGATGATAATAACTCATTGGGGATGTGCAATGTAACATACATTTATTAATTCATGCAATTGTACAATATAGGAATAATTAATCTATTAAAAAGTAGAATCTAAAATTCTGGACAGCAAGCGCAATATAGTCAAAAATGCAGTTTCCCGCTGACTTAGAAAAAAAAAGTTGAATCCACCAGAAATTCTAAAAGCTAGACTTCTACACGGTTCCAATGCATATTTAAAGTTCAAATTCCGACAACTGTAACTAGGTCAAACACATGGTTCATTACAGATTTCATGAACAGACAGAATATCGACATCATATTATTTTAATTTTAGAATAAACAAAAAATCATTATTAAATTTCTTAAAAAAACTTATTAGATTCCTAAATATGTAAATTAAGAATCTGGAAATTTTCAATGCAAAATTTTATCATTTGATCAGCCTTTTTACTGTTTAAACATGAAAGGTACGAGAATCTAAAAATTTGAAAGTAAAAACACAGCTGTATTAAAACGGGCATAACTTTTGCTACAAAACTCAGAATTAGAAAATTCAAGATGTTCTGGAAACTAGAAAGATAAGGCTACAATTCATATTTAGAAATTAATTCATTTTAAGATCTTTTACTAGTTCAAAAATAGCAGTTAACATACAAGTCAGCAAGCATTTACAAGATTTTGGGTAATTTGCTTGAAAATAAACTAATTAGACTATATGGGTATCGGTTCTTTAGTTAATAAATTGTGTAATCAACATGATGGGTGTCAAAACATGATAAATAAAACTAGAACACGTTCATACATCAATTTATCATCAATCAATCATCAATCAATCAAACAACATACAACCTATCAATTGTCTGTACAATAATTTATTTGTGTAACAATTATATGAACAACCCTATTATCAATTCTATATGCATTCATGAAAGATCCAAACTTTAGAGTCAAAAGTGACACGATGTCAAGAATATTGGGGTTAGCTTGTGGAAACCCTCAATAGACCCAACGAAGAGAAGAACAATGGATAATACGATAACAAAGAGATCTACTTGCAAGAGTTTCAACAAAACTTGAATTTGATACAATTAACAATTCAAGAGGACGGTGACTTGCCTGTTAGATGATGAAAACGAATACCAAGAATGATGGGATAAGAATTCCGAAGCAACGAACCCACGAACTAGCAAATAATAACACGTGCAATATAAGTGCAAAGCAAAGAGCCAAGCAATATAGCACACAAAGAGACAGCAGTGACAGAGCAAGAGAAATTAGCAGCAACGTTAGCATGGGTGGCCAGAGCGATGGTGGCGGCGTTGCTGGCTGAGGGCGGCAACGCAGCATCTTGGGTTGACGGCGAGGTCAATGGAGAGAGGAGAAGGAGGGATGTGGGTTCTGGCCACGGTTAATGTCGACAAGAGCAAAAGAGGAGGACGGCAGGGGTTGGGGTTTTAGCTGGCAGGGCTAGGAGGCGGTGCCGACGTGGGGAAGTGCCGATGAGAGTGGGGGTCGCCGGAGTTGGGGTTATGGTCGGAGAAGGAGGAACCCAACGATGGGTTTAGGGGAAAATTGGGCGGGAAAACAGAGAGAGAGAACGGTAAGGAGAGAGATAGAGAGAGGAAGAGAATAGGCGGCTAGGGTTTTAGATTTGTGCAATTTTTTGGCTTTGCATGAGGGTTGTATTTATAGGGTATAATTATGGTACTGGGTTAGTTGTTTAAGGTTCAATTGTATTACCCTAAATTTTAATTTTAATAAAATGTTGATTTTCACGTGTTGTGCACGTGCAAATTTCATGTGTATATTTATTTATTTATTTTTATACATAAAATTTCATTTTTTATAGTATGAACAATTATTTTTCCTTTCCTTTATTTTTCTAAAAGCCTATTTTGTAAAGCCTAAAATATTATTCTCTTAGTTTGAGCCCGCTTTAATAATTTATTATTTTATTATTTTGGCCCACAACTCTAAGCCCACTATTTGTGAAGCCCACAAATTTAATTAATCATTTAAATGGTCACACTTGTCATGTAGACACAAAATGTGAACAATTGATTAATTAAAAATTGTAAAACTTCAAATAGGGGGTACTAGGGGCACGTGCATGCACGTAGTGTGCAATGCACACCATTTGGAGGCCGGGTATGCATGGGAGTCATGGGGAGTGGGTGAGTGTGCATGGGTAGTAATGTGAGTGTGGGTGGTTGCTACAACTTTCCCTCCTATCCTAGCCATCTATCCTTTAACTATCTAATGAATCCTAGTCCTCCAATCCATCCTAGAATTAGTATAAATACCCCCTACCTATTTGTATTCTACACTAAGAAACTATTAAAAGAAAGAAAACTATACAGGAGAAATATATTAGAATGAGTGTGAGTTGTGTGTGTGTTCCCCCATTGGAGGCCGGCCCATTCTTTCCCCAAGGAGCTCTCGGTTTGGCTAGGAAGCAAGGAGAAGGAGCTTTTGCATTGCAATCTAGGAGGAGAAGGTACTCTCTGGCATTCTAGGGGACTCTAGGAGATTCTAATTGGCTTTTTCTTCAAAGAGGTGGGTGTTTCTCATGACTTCTAAAGTAGAAATCATGTTAGGAATGAATTGAACTGTTATTATAAAGCAACTAGTTGAAATGTAATGCATGTTTGCCTAATTAGAGGAGAATTGATAAATTATTAGATGTGTGTTAATTTGGTTGCTAGATTTGTTAATTATGAGTAAAAGTGAATGTTCTCATTGCTTCTAATGATAGTACGCATGCTAAGTATGTTTTAAATGCAATTGTGTGAATTAACTAGTAAAAGATTAGAACCATGTTTGTTAATGAAAGTATTAAATTAGAATAGCATATTAGAGATGAATTGATGGAATGAATTACTAAGAAATAATTGTAAATTATTGTAGTAGAATTCTCCATTATGTATGTCATATGAATGTTAGATTATATGAAAGAGAATGTATTTTGCAAAGAAATGATTGAATGCATCATGTGTAAATTAGTGGATAAAAATATAAGTTTTATTCATTAACAAAAATGATTTTGTATTCTAAAAACATCATAGTTATAAGAGAACATTATTGTAGAGATTTTGTGTGGGAAACTGTCTTTAATTATGAAGTAGTATGCTTTAGTTTTCAAATGTCGAAATTGTGATTATGAAATACAAACTAAGGCTAAATATATGTTTTAAAAGAGTAAAAAATACCCTTAAAAATACTGGTTACTGTAGAATTAAATGTACTTTTATTCTGGAAAATTTTGTTTTCAAAAGAGGAGAAAAAGAGACAATTTTGTTTGAGATTTCATGAATTAAAATTATGAACAGAGAGTAGAATTAAAACCCAAATTATTTTACTAACTAAACGAATTGGCCACTTAGACCAACTGGTCGGAAGAGCCTTGGGTCACTACAGTAGTCGGAGGTCTCGGGTTCGATACTGTGTCTTGGTTTTTATTTATTTATTGTTAAAAATCCAAATAGCCGAGAGTCAATACTTAGGGAATATAACCCTTAGTTATATCGTTCGGCGGCTTTGGCGCGTTGGTCTTGTGCGCTGTCTGTTTCATCGATGGTTGTGGGTTCGAATCCGGTTGGGGGATTTGAGTTTAAAAAAATATTTATTTTTTTTGTGGATTATTTTTGATTATTTGAGTTTTGAAAATGAATAAAAATTCGAAAAATTATGGATTAATTACTGAAATTTTTTTAGGACTTTATAAGAAAATTTTATATAGCTTTTGATAAAGTGTGAATAAGAAATTGGGGTTTTTGCAAGAAAGGACTTCTTTTTGAAATTAAATTGTCTTTTTAAATAAAGGAAAAGTAAATGAGAAATTTTTGAGTTATAAAGATGAAAAATTAGTAATGATGATTTTTTGAAAGTGTGATTGGTGGAATTAATTCGACTTTTAATTTGTGGTTGTAATAAGATTTTGAAATGAGAATGATGGAATTGTAGAATACATGATTTATTGATTACTACTAGTTGGAATTTATTCTTACACACAAATTGCACGTGAAATTGAATTATTGATTGTGATGAGTTATGAAAGATGTGAATACATGAATACTATGCTTATGAAATGTGAATTGTGATTAATCATGAAAAGACCTTATGAGCATGAAATGCTCGACGTTGTAATTATGAGTTGAAATTGAGAATTAGGGTATAGCCAAGCCTTATACCGGCAATAAATGTGAAAATGATTATTGAAATGAGAAGACCAAGGTTTGAGTCATGTGAATTAAATGAATAAGACCGGTCTAGTGGGAGTGCTACACTCTAAGGGTTGATTTTATTCATGATTCAATTAAACTAAGGATTAGATATACAGTGAAGATGTGATGAAAGTATGAGAAAAACATTGAGTATGAGGGCCATTGGATTGGCAGCGTGAGAGTATTCACAGGATGTCCCATGATGCGTCATGATAGGGCGTGGATACTGCTCCAGAGTACTGTCCCGGTGGCGACGCTCGTGGGGTGTTTGACGACTGCAGGTGGTGTCATGTCTATGGTAGGAGCTGAATTACCACAGGATGCCTACATGATGAGTCATGTGTCAGTGCGTTGGGATTCCCTCCAGGGCGCCTAGACATGAGTTCGTAGGTCAGAAAACATCTAGGATACTTACCGTAGTTACAGTAGTAGATTAAGTCATGGCGAGGGATTGAACCCTACAAGATGAAGAACGGTTAAGGGCTTGCCCTTGGACCTATGTAGTATGGGGTGCATAGACTCTGAACAAGTGCGCATTAGTGTCATGTAATACAAAGATTTCATTAAAGACTAAGTACACATTCACAACACGATATCAATAGGATAGTCCCTTGAGCTTTGTTTGTGACAAGTTTGTGGTTTGTTAAGTATTGAGAATCGTTATACTGTTTCCGGCATAGAGAGGATGGCTGTGTATAATATTTCGTCAGTTGAATGAATTGACACGCCCACAATTTTATATGCAGGGTAAAGATGCTTGACACGTTTGAAGTATACATGCTGCGCAAGATTGTTTTAAATGTTGTTTCATGTAAATTATTGTAAAATTGCTTCCGTTGTGATAATGTAAAAGTGTAATGTAAATCTGATATAAGAAATGTTTTTATTTCCTTGTAAAATTGTACGAAAGAAGTATAAAGATCCTGTGGAACTTTGGATTCAGTTATATTTTGGAATTCGGGGTGTTACATCAATAATAGCAGTTTTAGGTCAAGAACAAATCAAATTGGATTTTAGGGTTCAATTAAGAGATAGATCAAAATCAATAGGGTTCAAATCAAAATACCTCCAATTGAATAGAATAAAGTAGGAACAACAAGAATGGCTCAATCAACAAGAATGAAGAATTTCATGAACAAGATTAAATTAATATAATCAAGAAGCAAAAATAGAGTATTTTCTTCAATTTCAAATAAAATATTACAAAAGGGGAAAAATAAAAAATAGCGGAAACGATAGTTACAATCCTACCCACCTTACAATGAAATTTCGTTCTCGAAATTTAAGCAAGTGGTAGTAGGGTAACTCCAAAGGAAAGAAAAGAACAAGAATGAGAACTACATAAAAAGATGAGGAAACCGCTTCCGAATCACACTCTCAAGCTCCCAAGTCGACTCACCAGGCGAGTGAGGATTCCAAGCAACACGAGCCAACTTGATAACCTTATTCTTCAAAAGTCTTCTCCCGCCGGTCCACAATTGACACTGGATGAATCTTATAAGACAAATCTGGTCGAACCGACAACTTCGAATAGTCAATAACATGATTATCGTCCCGAACATACTTCCTGAGCTGAGAAACATGGAAGACGCCATGCACTCTAGAAAGAACTGGCGGCAACACGAGTCTATAGGTCACCTTGCCTACGCGCTCCACCACATCAAACAGACCAATGAACCTAGGGCTCAACTTGCCCCCAGCACCAAAACAAATCACACCTTTCCATGGAGACACCTTGAGAAACACATGATCACCCACTTCAAACTCTAACAGTCTCCTGTGCAAGTCTTCCCATTTCCTCTGCCTGTCCTGTACGGCTTGCAAATGCCTCTTGATCTGGGCCACTACATCAACAGTCCTTGTGATCAATTCTGGCCCCAAAAGCTTCCTCTCACCAATGTCATCCTAGTACATTGGTGATCTACACTTTCGACCATACAAGACTTCATACGGAGCTGCCTGAAGACTAGCTTGGTAGCTATTATTGTATGAAAACTCCACCAAGTGTAGATGATCTTCCCAAGAACCTCCAAACTGTAGCACACATGACCTCAACATATCCTCCAAGGTCTGAATAGTTCTCTCTGATTGACCATCTGTCTGTGGATGAAATGCAGTACTGAACTTTAGCTTACTCCCAAGACTGGTTTGAAGACTCTCTCAGAATTGAAATCTGAATCTAGTATCTCTGTCTGATATAATACTGACAGGAACACCATGCAATCTCACAATCTCCTGCACATTCCATTCTGCCAGGCTCTCTATAGACTGACCAACTCTGAAAGGAATGAAATAAGAACTCTTCGTCAAGCGATCCACAATCACCCAAATGGCATTGTGACCCTCGAGACTTCTAGGTAAAGCAGTCACAAAATCCATAGTGATATTCTCCTACTTTCACTCTAGAATAGGAAGCGGTTGAAGAAGTCCAGCAGTCCTCTGATGTTCTGCCTTCACTTGCTGACAAATCAGACACCGAGAAACAAATCTTGCAACAACCCTCTTCATACCATGTCACCAGAAATGCAACTTCGAATCTCGATACATCTTCGTACCACCGGGATGAATAGAGTATGACGAGCAATGAGCTTCTTCAATTAACTTCTGTTTGACTTCTCCCTTTGGAACACATAGACGAGTCCCAAAGCAGAGAGATCCATCTTCATGAATTACCATATCAGTTCGAGAACCAGCTTCAACTTTAGCTCGAAACTCCTGCAATTGCATATCACCAGACTGTGCCTCCTTAATCTGATCCACCAAGGGCGACTGCAACTGAAGCACCATACAACTCTGCTTAGAACCAAGCAATACCACATCCAGTTCCAATCTTCTCATAGCTTCCACAAACTCCTTCTGCTCAGTAAGAACCATAGCAACATGTATTCTGCTCAAAGCATCAGGCACTGAATTAATCTTGCCAGGGCGATACTGCAAACTGATATCATTGCCTTTGCCTCATATTCAGTTCCTTCTGAGTGAACACGTACTTGAAACTTTTGTGGTCAGTGAAAATCTCCACTTGGTCTCCAAGTAAATAATCCTCCAAAGCTTCAAGGCAAAAATCACAGCAGCAAGATCCAAATCATGTGTAGGATAATTCTTTTCATGCGGCCTCAACTGCCTAGATGCATTTGCAACAACCTTGCCTCGTTGCATCAAAATAGCACCCAAACCTCTACCTGAAGCATCACAATGAATTACGAACTCTCCTGATCCATCCGGTATAGTAAACACAGGTGCTGATGTCAACCGATTTTTCAGTTCAACGAAGGCTTCTTCACAGAACTCATCCCACACAAACTTCTGATCCTTCCCAGTCAACTTGGTTGACAGCCCTGCAATCTTCGAGAAATTCCGAACAAACTTCCTATAGTAACCCACTAGACCAAGAAAACTCCGAACCTCTGATATAAACTTCGACGTCGGCCAATCCTTAATAGCAGAGATCTTGGACGGATCAACTGAAACACCATCACCAAAAATAATATGGCCCAAGAAAGCCACTCGTGCCAACCAAAACTTACACCTGCTAAGCTTCCCATACCACTGATGATCCCTCAAAGTTTGCAGAACAACCTTCAAGTGCTTAGCATGCTCTTCACGGTTCCAAGAATAGACCAGAATGTCATTAATGAACACCATGACAAACTTGTCCAGGAAGGGAGAGAAAACCCGGTTCATCAAACTCATAAACACAGCCGGAGCATTAGTAACTCCAAAAGGCATCACCAAAAATTCATAGTGCCCATATCCCATTCGAAAAGCAGTCTTCTATACATCCTCGACTTTCACCTTAACCCGATGATAACCAGAACGAAGCTCCAGCTTTGAAAATACAGAAGTGTCCTCCCAATTGATCAAATAGGTCATCAATCCTTGGCAATGGATACCTGTTCTTCACTGTGATATTATTGAGCTCACGGTAGTCAATGCACAACCTGCGACTACCATCCTTCTTATTGACGAACAGAACTGGAGCTATCCAAGGCAAAATACTTGGCCTGATAGAACCTCTATCCAACAACTCCTGAATCTGCTCTTTCAACTCAGCTAGTTTAATAGGAGCCATTTTATACGGACTCTTAGAGATCAGAGCTGTTCCTGGCTATACATCAATACTAAACACCACTTCACAATCTGGCGGTAATCCCGGTAATTCCTCTGGAAAAACATCCAAAAAATCGCGCACAACCAACGGTGCGACAACATCATCAGCATGCACTTCCTCCATAACTCCAACTTCCTGACTAGCCAACTTACCCACACAAGCAAGCGGCGTTTCACCAGCATAGAATTCAAATTCCTGCCATTCTGGCCAACGAAACACCACTTTCTTCTTGCGGCAGTCAATCACAGCATGAGTGGCACCAAGCCAATTCATCCCTAGAATCACATCAACACCAGAATTGCCAATGATAATCAGATCGGCAACAAAATCAACACCACCAATGATCAGGCGACTCTGCTCACAAATCTGAGAACACACAACAACACCTCCACCTGTAGAAATGTTCCAAGCCACTGGCATAGCCCTGCTAGCCAAACGATGCAGATCGACGAAGCAGAAAGAAACAAAGGAATGAGTTGCACCAGAATCAAAGAGAGCATGAGAAGGAAAAGAATGGACAAGGATAATTCCTAGCAAGAGGTCAAAGTGAGAACACCAAAAGGTCGAAGTAAAATACAAGAAATAGACATGAATGGAAGGCTAACATGAATAACAATAGGATAGAAGAATAAAATAGCAAGGGAAAAGGAAGCAAACAATGCAAGGAAGAAGAAATAACACGAGAATCCTGGGACCTGTGGATTATGGGCCCACCACGCTTCCACTGTGCTACTCTGATGGTGAAACTCCAAGCTGTAGACATGTCGTTGTAGATCAAGCAATGCTGATCAAAAGACCAAGCAGGAAGAAGAAGGACGGATGACACCAGAATCAAAAGAATAAGGGTATGAAAAGGATGAAATCATACCCAATAAGGAATCAATGAATGGAAGGAATCAAAGAGGAATCGAATAAGACTAGTTTCCAGATCATAAGTTGGATATCAATTGTTCATGTGATCATTGTATTGCACATACTGTTGAGTCAAACCGATAAAATTCCAAATCTGATTAATATATCAATCAAATCCAAACTTCCTTTTGTTAGTCACGTTTGACTGATATATTATCCAAACAAGGGCTCTGATACCACTAAAAACCTTGTCACGCCCCGCTTCCAAAAAATACGGAATACAAGTACATAATAAAAGCCCAGCGAATGACTAATATCACCCATAAGCTGTTTATCCGATTAACTCAACAATATAATCAATACAGAACATTGGCACAGGCAATAATAATAATCTCATGAACAATAGTACTTGGAATGAAGCAATAAAAATATCCAAATACAATAATAATAATTCAACGTCTGGAAACAATAATAAAATTCGGGACATAAGTCCAAAACAATAATAATCTAATCCAAAATAATAACAAGTCTCAATACATTAAGTTTATTAAAGCAATAAGCAATTAGAAAGCAGTAGTCTTCAGAATGTTTGTTCTCCAATTTCAGCAAGCAATTCTCCTTTATTACCTGTATACACTTCATCTAAAAAGAGGAGAAAAATTGTCCTCAGAGAAAGTCATGGAAAACAAGTAGAGAAATCAGGGAACAAGGGAATGACGATATAGCAATGAATCAATGGATCAATAGGAATCAATAACATAGGAAAAATAATCATGATAATCGATGCAATGACTATAAACAATGATGCAATATTCGGTAACGGTAATCAATGATCAATAACGGTAACACTTAGCCAATATTCAATATCAATAGGAACAATGTTGAACAATATGCAGTGTCGATGATGTTTCAATCCTTATGTCTATTAATCATTTAAAACCCTATCTAATGCACGTACTACTGTGTCCCATCTGTTCTATACCACAGGTTCGATGCATACCGTCAATTTCGTTTATACTATAGTGGTAGACTCTATAGTTCATGTACTGGATATGATGACGATAACGGTAATAACATGGGCCATGTGTAATTTCTTACACGATGACGATAACGGTAATAACACGGGCCATGTGTAATTTCTTACACGATGAAAATAACGGTAATAATCACAGGCCATCATCCGAGTATAGTCCCTATATCATCAATTACTCTAGTCAATCCTTAAATCCCGACCTATTAATTATTTCATCAATGCAACAATACAACATGCAATTAATGGACATTTCGGTGAACGATAGTGTCAATAGGGGAACAATAGTTTGGTAACATGAAATACGACAATTAGAATGATGATAATAACTCAGTGGGGATGTGCAATGTAACATACATTCATTAATTCATGCAATTGTACAACATAGGAATAATTAATCTATTAAAAAGTGGAATCTAAAATTCTGGACAGCAAGCGCAATGTGGACAAAAATGCAGTTTCCAGCTGACTCAGAAATTGAAAGTTGAATCCGTCAGAAATTCTAGAAACTAAACTTTCACACGGTTCCAACGCATATTTAAAGTTCAAATTCCGACAACAGTAACTAGGTCAAACACATGGTTCATTACATATTTCATGTACAGACAGAATATCGACATCATGTTATTTTAATTTTAGAATCAGCAAAAACTCATTATTAAATTCATTAAAAATTCTTATTAGAATCCTAAACATGTAAATTACGAATCTGGAAATTTTCAGAGTAAAATTTTATCTTTTGATCGGTCTTTTTACTGTTTAAACATGAAAGGTACGAGAATCTGAAAATCTGAAAGTAAAAAACACAGCTGTAGTAAAAGGGACATAACTTTTGCTAAAACCTCGGAATTTGAAAATTCAAGATGTTCTGGAAAATAGAGAGATAAGGCTACAACTCATATTCAAAAAGTAATTCATTTCATGATTGTTTGCTGCTTCGAAAATAGCAGTTAACATACAGGTCAGCAAGCATATACAGGATTTTGGATAGTTTTCTTGAAAATAAATTAATTAGACTATATGGGTATCGATTCTTTAGTCAATAAATTGTGAATCAACATGATGGGTGTCAAAACATGATAAATAAAACTAGAACATGTTCATACATCAATTTATCATCAATCAATCAAACAACATACAACCTATCAATTGTCTCTACAATAATTTATTTGTGTGACGATTATATGAACAACCGTATTATCAATTCTATATGTACTCATGAAAGATCAAAACTTTAGATTCAAAAGTGGCATGATGTCAAGAATATTGGGGTTAGCTCGTGTAAACCCTCAATAGACCCAACGAAGAGATGAACAATGGATAATACGATAACAAAGAGATCTACTTGCAAAAGTTTCAACAAAACTTAAATTTGATACAATTAATAATTCAAGAGGACGGTGACTTGCCTGTTAGACGGTAAAAACGAATACCAAGAATAACGGGATAAGAATCCCGAAGCAACGAACCCACGAACTAGCAAATAATAACACGTGCAATATACGTGTAAAGCAAAGAGCCAAGCAATACAGCACACAAAGAGACAGCAGCGACATAGCAAGAGAGATTAGCAGCAACGTCAGCAAGGGTGACCAGAGCGACGGTGGCGGCGTCGCTGGCTGAGGTCGGCGACGGCGGGTCGACGACGAGGTCGATGGAGACAGGAGAAGGAGGGATGTGGGTTCTGGTCGCGGTTAATGTCGAGGAGAGCGAAAAAAGAGGACTGTAGGGGTTGGGGTTTTGCCTGGCAGCGCTAGGAGGCAGCACCGATGAGGGGTAGTGCCGACGGGAGTGGGGGTCGCCGGAGTTAGGGGTATGGTCGGAGAAGGAGGAACCCAACGATGGGTTTAGGGGAAAATTGGTCGGGAAAACATAGAGAGAGAGAATGGTGATGAGAGGAGAGAAAGGAAAGAAAATAGGCGGCTAAGGTTTCAGATGTGCAATTTTTATGGTTTGCATTAGGGTTGTATTTATAAGGTACAATTAGGGTACTGGGTTAGTGGTTTAGGGTTCAATAATAGCGGTTTTGGGTCAAGAACAAATCAAATTGAGTTTTATGGTTCAATTAAGAGATAGATCAAAATCAATAGGGTTCAAATCAAAATACCCACAATTGAATAGAGAAAGTAGGAACAACAAGAATAGCTCAATCAACAAGAGCGAAGAATTTCATGAACAAGATTAAATTAAAATAATCAAGAAGCATAAATAGAGTATTTTATTCAATTTCAAATAAAATATTACAAAAGGGGAAGAATGAAAAATTGCGGAAACGGTAGTTACATATGTAAAATCAAATGATTTGAAATTCATTTGCACATCCATCATGTGACTATAAAAAACAATAATTTATAGCCATACAATTTTGTAACACTTCAATGGATGGGCAAATGAATTTCAAATGATTTGATTTTACATATTTAGACTAATTTAGATGTATAGATCAATGTGAACGGTTCGGATCATCGATAAAAATGCGGGAAGGCCGAGTGCACACGCCGTGTGCACCATCGATGGTGCACAACGGAAGACTTCCCTATATATATATATATATATATATATATATATATATATATATATAGGAAAGTCTATATATATATATATATATAGGAAAGTCTATATATATATATATATAGACTTTCCTATATATATATATATATAGACTTTCCTATATATATATATATATATAGACTTTCCTATATATATATATATATATATATATATATATATATATATATATATATATATATACTAGATTTGCCCGTGGGCACGTGCCTACGGCACGTCTTCGAAACGATACATGTAAACAGTAAAATAATAATTTTGTAGCTCAATTTGAATAATATGATAATAATTAGTTATAAATAAAAGTCTATGTTTCCATTAGTATATGTTGAAAAATAATTATAAATAAGGGTATAAAATCTAATTTCTTAGAACTTTAAGTGTGGAAAATAATGAAATTTAATTATTGAAAAGATATTTGCTATTTTCAATATAACATGTGCAATAAAAGAAACATAAAAATTCTAAAAATTTACAAAACCGAAATCTTAAAATCTAGATTTCTAAAAAAATTAAAAAAGAATGGGAGAGAGAGATAGAGATAGAGAGAGAAAGAGAGAAATATGAAAAAGTAAAGAGAGGAAAGAGATAGTAATAAATGAAAAAGTAAAGAGAGGAGAGAGATAGTAATAAAGTAATGAGTTTTTTAGAGGGAAAAGTTTGATTTTGGGGTTTGAAATTTTGAAGAAAAAATGTGTTTTGTAAGGTTTGAAATGGAACTTTGATTTGGGGGGGATTGATTGGGAGCCACTTGATAGCTTTCTTTGTAATTTATTATATAGATATATGAGCAATGCTCCATTGAAAACGGGTCTGTTTTCACAGACCCGTGAAAACAATGTTTCTGGCCGTTGGATCAAGTTCATCTTGATCCAACGGCCGTGATCGAGCCCGCCCATCACCCATCTCATATAAGTTGTGAGAGGTATTTTTGGAATTTCGTCCCAAATAACTCTTCGCCTCATTCGCTCTAATATTTCGAATGAACCTAGGCCGTTGTTTGAATGAACCAACGGCCTAGGTTATAAAAATCTAAATGAACCTAGGCCGTTGTTTGGAACAACAGCCTTTTATAACATAGGCCATTGTTCCCAACAACGTCCTAGGCTATAAAATTTCGTTGTTTCAAACAACTATTTTATAGCCTAGGCCGTTGTTGCGAACAACGACCTATATTATAAAAGGCCGTTGTTCCAAACAACGACCTAGGTTCATTCAATGTTTTATAACCTAGACAGTTGTTTGAAACAACGGCCTGGGTTCATACAACCAAAGCAGGAGCATTGCTCTCTCTCTCTCTCTCTCTCTCTCTCTCTCTCTCTCTCTCTCTCTCTCTCTCTCTATATATATATATATATATATATATATATATATATATATATATATATATATGGAACCCTTCTGCTGCTAACTGCTTTGTGCGAACGACGCATGCGAAGTGCTCCGCTGGCCGTCCGATAAAAAAATCAATCTTGATCTTGATCGAACGACTGTGGTTGCTCCCTGTATCTTCTCAGTTATCTCCGGGGTAATTTGGTAAATTTAGGGGCTAAACATATACCCCCTCCCCCTTCTCTCTTTCCCTCAGATTGCTTTATCCCTCTTCTATCTCTCTTCACGAACCCTTGCTCCTCCTCCATCGAAATCAAGACAAAAAAAATCAACTCGCTCCATCTTCCAAATCCAAGATCTGTAGCTCCAAGCTTCATAGATCCTCTTTACGCTCACTCATTCTCCCATTTTAACCCCTAATAGCGTTGAAACCCTACAACCCTAGCTCTGTTGAAACTCCTCCTCTCGTCAGAATCCCTCCAACTTTCTCAAATCCTCTTCAAGCCACGACAAAACCCCTAGCTCTGACCACCCCCTACTTTCTCTAATCATCTTCGCCCATTCGAAACCCTAGATCAATCAGGTATATCTATATAATAAAACACAAACAAATTCTATCAAGTGGGTGCCCTCAATTGAAACCAAATCAATGGCTCAGATTCACCCTCCCAAAATATATTTTTCCTCCAAAAAGTTTTCCCCCCAAAACCAAAATCCCCCCCCCCCCCAAAAAAAAACTAATAAAACTCATTACTTTATTACTATTTCTCTATTCTCTCTTCACTTTTTCATATTTCTCTCTTCCCCACCCCCACCCCACCCCCTATCTCTATTTACTTAAAAAATTAGATTTTTAGATTTCAGGTTTGTAAATTTTCAATTTTTTTATGTTTTTTTTATTGCTCATGTTACATTGAAAATAGCAAATATCTCATCAACAGTTAAATTTCATCATTTTCCACCCTCAATGTTCTAAGAAGTTGGATTTTACACCCCCATTTATAACTATTTTTCAGCATATACTAATGGAAACATAGACTTTTATTTACAACTAATTATTGTCATACTATTCAAACTTGAGCTACATAATTGTTGTTTTACTGTTTACAAGACTTTTCGTATGCTGTATCGTTCCGAAGACGTGCCGTAGGCACGTGCTCATGGGAAAATCCAGTATATATATAGGGAAAGCTTTGGTTGTGCACTACCTCTAGTGTGCACTAAGCCTTCAGGCGTTCATATCGTCGATCTGAACAGTTCACATTGATCTACACTTCTAAATTAGTCTAAATATGTAAAATCAAACCATTTTGAAATTCATTTACCCATCCATTGAAGTGTTAAAAAATTGTATGGCTGAAAATCATTATTTTTTATATGGAAAAATGAATTTCAAATAATTTGATTTTACATATTTAGACTAATTTAGATGTGTAGATCAATGTGAACGGTTCGGATCGTTGATATGAACGCCCGAAGGCCTAGTGCACACGCCGTGTGCACTAGAGGAGTGCACAACCGAAGCTTTCCATGTATATATATATATATATATATATATATATATATATATATATATATATATATATATATGTTCTGTATTATTTTTTTTTGAATTTGTAGGAATAATTTTTTTGTTAATAGAGAACTTTTGTTTTGTTTGAATTTGTAGGACATGCTTTTCAGCTTGACTGAGTCTCTCTTTACTGTGTACCGTTTGGTGGAGGCAGTACACACGTAGTTGATTCTGACTATGGAAACATTTTCGAAGTCACTGATGCTTGATTATAACTACTGTTTTCGTTCTTTTCATTTATTCCCTCTTTTTGTAATATTTTATTTGCATTGAATAAAATACTTTATTTTTCTGGATCATCTTCATTAAATTTTATTCATAAACTGCTCTCATTCTTCTTGTTGAACCTATTTCTATTTGATTGTGGGTATTTTATTTAAACCCTATTGTCTTTAAATCCACATTTTATTGAACCCAATTTGTAACGCCCCGAATCCCAAATACAACTGAATTCGAGAGTTCTACAGGATCTTTCCACTTCATTTAGTACAAATTTACAAGGAAATTTGAACTTTTCACTTTACATCAGAGTTTATATAAAACTTTATACTTTACATTGCACAGCGGAAGTAAAATTTACAACAATTAAATAAATGTACAACAACATTGAATAATCTTTAAGCATCTGTTCCTCTTTAACCTTTAACATGTCATTTATCCTGCATACAAAACTGTGGGTTCGTCAGTTTATTCAACCGACGAACATTATACACGGCCATCCTCTCTATGCCGGAAATAGTATAACTCATTTTCCATATTTAACAAACACAAACTTATCACATACCAAATTAAAGGGAATACCCTATTGATGTTGTGTTGTGATTGTGCACTTAGTCTTTAATGCAGTTATTTATATTATATGACACTAATGCATACTTGTTCGGATTCTATGCATCCCATACTACATAGGTCCGAGGGCAAGCCCTTAATCGTTCTTCATCTTTGTAGGGTTCAATCCCTCGTCATGACTTAATCTACTACTGTAACTACGGTAAGTATCCTAGATGTTTTCTGACATACGAACTCATGTCTAGGTGCCCTGGAGGGAATCCCAACGCACTGACACATGACTCATCATGCAGGCATTCTATGGTAATTCAGCTCCTACCATAGACATGACACCACCCGCAGTCTTTAAACACCCCACGAGCGTCGCCACCAGGACGGTACTCTAGAGCAGTATCCACGCACTATCATGACTCATCATGGGACATCCTGGGATACGCTCTCGCCGACAATCTAATGGCCCTCATACTCAATGTTTTTCTCTTACTTTCATCACCTTTTCACTATGTAACTAATCCTTAATTCTATAGAATCATGAACAAAATCAAAGCACTAGAGTTAGCCTCTCCACTAAACCGGACTTATTCATTCATTCAAACATGACCAACCTTGGTCTTCCATTTCAAATTTCATTTCATTTCTTTCCAATTGCCGGGGGAGACTTAGCTACTCTTTTGTTTTAATTCCAATTCACAATTTTCAAAATTGAGCGTTTCCAGCTCATAAGTTCATTTTCATAATCATAACGGATTTTCTTTTTCAAAAGCATGATCTCTAATTTATTCATAAGTCCATAGCTATACATGGAATCATATACTTCATCAAATATCAATTTCACATTGAAATCACATCACTAAATGAATATTCACGTTTCATATTTTTCACACTATTCTCCAATGAGAATAATTCACATCCATCACATAATATAATTTCTATCTTTATTTCACTTCTTTCCTAACATTTTATTTCAAGTCCTTTTGCAAAGTGCAACTTTTATAACATACAAGTGTATAACTATAATTCTAATTTATACATTTTATTTTCAAAACATACTTCATTTAATGCAAATAATCCTCAAATTATTTTTCACAAGTCCCACAAAATTTTAGGATAATAAACATATTTTTTTCATATTTTTTAAATCATCAAAATACCCCAAAAAAATATTTTTCCCCCCAAATTAAATACCAACCGAAGCCACGGATCGAACCCGCAACCATAGGGAAAACAACCAAGGGCACCGACCACTAGGCCGAATGCTGTACGCGTTAGAAGAAGGCGTTGAGAGCATCTAATGCTCTCGGTTGTAGTTCTTATATTTTTAAAAAAAAATGAAACAAAAGTATGGTGACCAGGGGACTCGAACCAGCAACCTGAGACCCGAAAACCCACTGTAGCGAACTAGGGTCATCCCAACCACTTGAGCTATGCGCTCGGGTTGTCACTAGTGCAACTTGAAGTCTATTTAAAACAATTCTCTCAGTTATTTAAAACATTTCGATATTCAACAAGTCCTCATTTCATTTTGCTTTAATAAAAATTTCTGTAAATTTTCAGATTGACTAATACCATCATAAATTATACTCCAGTATATAGAAAATAATTTTTCTCAATAATTAATACATATTTTTCATACAATTAATTCGAGTTCTAAATTATCACTACCACATTCCTTCTTTTTCGACATTTCTTAACAATTAATATCACTAATCTCTTTATTAGCAAACTTCATATTAATTTCCTGTTTTTAATCATTTACCAAACATACAAAACTATATTTTAATTCATTCATTTCAATAAAACACAAAGATTTATTTAAACACATAAAGTAGCATTGTTAATCTACTGACTTTTGTGTATAATTCTTGATGTAGATAATGAGATTTTCCGCAAGCAATCCATGGCCATATTCAATTCACACAAAATTTAGACTTTACTAATGGAACCACATACAATTTCATATCAACATTTCAACAAATCAATAGATTATTTTTCCAATTAAATGTGTACTCATTCTTAATCTTTTTCATGCATCATTCTTCCTATTCAAATCTAGCATGCATTCCTAATTAGAAACATGGAAAATTTACCCACCTTAGTTGGAGAGAAAATACAACTAGCAACCTCCTAAACGAATGTCCTTGCAAACGAACGATCCTCCTCCTAGAAGCGCGCACCCGAGCCTCAAGCACACCAAAAACCAAGCACTCCCCTTGATGAAAAAAACCGGCCTCTCCTCTTGATTGATGCAAGCACAATTCTCCCACACACTCTCAATCTTTTACTCACATACCAACTACTAGATAATTGTATTTTGAACTATAGGTTTGGAGGAATTAATTAGCACAAGAATACTAGCCAAAGGGGGGGGGATATTTATACAAAAAAAATAGGAGAATGGATGGCAAAGATTGAAGTAGGAGTTAGGAACAAATGGCTAAGATTTAAGGAGGAGTTACACTAACCACCCATGATCAAGTAACCACCACCACCATGATCCCAATTGAAATTTTCATTTCCCTCCAAGATCACAACCGGCCTAGCATTGTGCATATTGCACGTGTACGTGTAGTGCACGTGTTTGCAACTTGGTCTCCATCTAAAAATTTGTACAATATATATAAAAAATCTTTAAATTGTATTCTACATTACAAGTTGTATTTAAAAAACAAAATAGCTCATGGGCTTTAGTTTATGGGCCAAAATAATAATTATAAAAAAAATAATAAATTGAATTAAATTTGGGCTTTTTAAAAAGAAAGGCTTTCGGTCTATTTGAAAAAGGGCCTTTATATAAAAATAATTAAAGAGCACATGTATAGATATCTATACTCATCATGAAGAAAATAATCATAACATTTAATATTACCAAAATATTGCACGTGCACACTACGTGCAAAATAAAATAATTTTCATTAAATGAAAATCGGGGCGTTACACAATTACAATTAATTCTTGACCCAAACCGATTATTATTGGATCCTAAACTATTAACCTAACATCCTAATTGCACTCTATAAATACAATCCTATTGCAAACCCTAAAATCACTCAAATACAAACCCTAAACCTAGTCGTTTCTCTCTCCTCTTTCCTCTCTCATCCGTCAGCCAACCCAACCCCTGCTTTCCCGCCCATTACTGTTCACCATCTTCCCCGACCACCTCCGGTGACCTAGCATCCTTCGGCCCCCTCCTGAGTGCCGCCCTCTCCCGTCGACGCCCTCCAGTCGATGCTCAGCCGTCGAGCCAACAGCCAGACCCAAAACCCCCCTCTGTCCTCTGTTCTACTCGACGACAGCACCACCCGAGATGCCCCTCCAGCCTCTGCCTGACGCGCCTCCGGTCGACCACCAGTAGACCACCCGATGCTGTCAACTCTCCCCTTGCCCATGCTGTCGATGCTGCTGTTGTTGCTTGAATTTCTTTTGTGCACGTAGTTTGCACGTAGTCCGTGGGTTCGTGTTCGTTGCTCTGGAATTCTTATCCCATTATTCTTTGGTATTCAAATTTATCGTCCATAAGGAAAGTCACTTTTCCCCTTGAATTGAATCTTGTATTAAATTCAAGTTTTTATTGAAATTCTTGTAAGTAGATCCAATCGTTCATCGTATCGTATATTGTTCTTCTCTTTCGTTGAGTTTATTGAGGGTTTACATGATCTAACCCAAATATTCTCGACTTCGTGCCTCTGTTGACTCTAAAGATTGAATCTTTCATGCATTCATGTAGTATTGGTGATAGGGTTATTCATATAATCACAACACAATTAATTTATTATAGAAATAATTGCTAAGATGTATGTTTGATTGATCGGTTGATGTTGGTTGATGTTAAAATAGTATATGTGTGTGTGTTTTTAATTGTATTTATCATGCTATTACACCCATCATGCTGATTATGAAGTTTATTGATTATTTGAATTAATACCCATCATGTTTAAATAATTTATTTCATGAAAAATACCCAAAAATCTGTATGTTGGTTGTTGTCTGTATTTTGTCTGTCATTTTTGACCCAGTAATTGACATCAAAATAAATAACTTTCTGAATACGAGTAGTATCCCTATGTCTCTAGTTTCCAAAACATCTTGAATCGCTGAATTCCGAGTTGTATAGCAAAAGTTATAACTATTTTACTAATGCCGTGTTTGTGTTTTCAGAATTTCAGATTCATGTATGTTTCATGTTTATTCTATTAATAGGCTGCTCTAATACTAAAATATTGCTCTGAAAATTTCCAGAATGTTAGTTAATATGTTTAGGAGTCTAATAAATATTTTTGATGAATTTATTATTGAGTTATTGTTGATTCTAAACATATCACAACTTGATGTCAATTTTCTGTTTGAACATATAATCTGTAAAGAATGATGTGTTTGACCTAACTACTGTTGTCGGATTTTATATTTTAAATATGTGTTGTAATCATGTGAAAGTCTATTTTTCAGAATTTCTAACAGCTTCAGTTTTTGATTTATGTAGCAGCGGAAAAAACTAATTTTTGTACAGTGACCTCTTGCTGTCCAGAAATTCGTTTTTCAGTTTTTCTTAATATAATTATATATATGTCATTGTATTGCATGAATTGAATTGTATATGTTGCACTGCATGATCCTAATGAGTTATTGTCATCATTCTAATTGTTCCAATTCAAGTTATCATCCTATTGTTTCCCTATTGTTACTATCATTCATCTCATGTCTCCTAGATTGCATATTATTTTGTTGCATCGATAAAATAATTAATAAGCCGGGGTTTAAGGGATTGACTGGAGTGGTTGATGATATAGTGTCTGTACGCAGAAGTGTGGGCCATGTTTTCCAAAATAAAGTGTGTTGGCTAGTGTTATTGTTATCGATTTATTGTTGGATTACTGACTACAGTATCCCAATTGATCGTGTGTTTTTTTATTATTATTGTGCCAACCAGTGTGCACTAATGCTGTAAATAATGTTATCGTGCCGTGCACATGATCTATAGAATTTTTTACTTAAGTCTAAACGACATTGAATGTATGCATCGAACCTGTAGAATGGGATGCAGTAGTACGTGCATTAGTTAGGATTAAAATAATTAATAGACTTAAGGATTACACATCGACATTGCATATTGTACATCATTATTTCTATTGATATCGAATATTGTCTAAGTGTTATTGACATCGACCATTTAACATTGTCATCGAATATTGAATCATTGTCTATAACTATTGCATAGAGTATCATGATATTGATTATTGTTATTGTATCATGTTATTGATTCCTATTGATCCATTGAATTCATTGTTATATCGTTATTCCATTGTTCCTTGCTTTCTCTGCTTGCTGTCTATGACTTGCTCTAAGGATAATTATCCTCCTCTTTTTAGATGAAGTGTTCGCAGGTAATGAAGGAGAATTGCCTGCTGGAATTGGAGAACAAGCTTTCTAAAGATTTATTGCTTTCTAGTTGGATGTTATTTTATTGAACTTATTGTATCGAGACTTATTATTATTGTGATTGGATTTATTATTGTATTGAGTTTATGACCTATATATATATATATTTTTCCAGAGTTGGATTATTGTATTTGGATATTTCATATTGCTTCATTCCAAGTATTATTGTTCATGAGGTTATTATATTGCCCGCGCAATTGTTTTGTATTGTTATTATTGTTGAGTTGAATGGGTAAACAGCTTATGGATAACGCAAGTTATTCGCTGGGCCAATGTCACGTGCTTGTATTTCGTATTGGAAAGCGGGGCGTGACAATGTTTTTTGTGGTATCAAAGTCTGGGTTTGGATAATGTATCAGTCAAACGTGACTAACGTAAGGAAGTTTGACCTTGACTGATATAAGAGTTAGATTTGGGTTTTAACCGGTTTAACTCAATAGTATGTGCAATACAGGAACCACATGAATAATTGATAACCAACTTATGATTTGGACGCTAACCGTTGATTTTTATTGCAGACCATGGCTAGAAAATGTGCTTCATCTTCCCGAGCTGGGGATAATCAGTCTGATGAGCCCATCATTGCATAGATGATGCAAATGCAGCGTGATCACAATGAACTGATGATGCAGATGCAACGGGAACATAATGAACTGATGAGGGTGGCTTTTGAAGCTGCCAACAAGGAACCCGTTGTAACTGCCCCCGCATTGCTGCCACCGAGACCTGGTAATATGGCAGATTTCATGAGGCTCTATCCAGACAAATTCTCGGGCACTGAAGGTCCACTTGAAGCTGAGCAATGGCTTATCAGGACTGAGCAATTGTTAACTGCAGCAACGATAGCGGATGTGGATCAGTGGATGTTGTGAGCATCCAACTTGTTGACCTTGCCCACATCTGGTGGCAAGCTGAGGTTAAACGATTCGGCCGACCCATCCACTGGGCCATCTTCACTGAGAGCTTCCTCATGAAGTACTTCCCTAATGCCACCAAGAATAAAATGGAACGACAGTTTGTCTCATTAAGTCAGGTTCGTCAGATGGTGTTTAATTATGCTTTTTCGTTGTTATTTCCATAAAGTACTGACGTTAAACTAAACACTGTCTTGAATCAAGGGAGTCAGACCGTGGACGAGTATGCCACGGAATTCACCCAACTAAGTCATTTTGCTACTTCTATGGTGGCGAATGACGAAGATAGAGGCCGTCGTTTCTTGTTGGGCTTGGATATTGAGATTCAGGATCGTCTTGCTGGCTTGCGACTTCATTCTTTTGCTGATATCCTGGATGTTGCTAGAATTTAGGAGCAGACTAGTACGAGGATGTGTGCTATTCAGCGGTCTGTTCCGCACCCTGTTCCTGCTAGGCCTTTTGGAGGTCCTATTAGGAGGCCTGTTCCGACCCTTCCTACTAGAGTACTGCCGTACCCACCTGCTATCCAGAGGTCGAGTCTGGTTTATTCACATTGTCGAAAGACTAGAATTTATGCCAAGACTGCAGGATAGCAAACCGCCTGTGCCTTCCGTGTGGGGGCAATGATCATATGGTTCGTGATTGCCCAAGGTCCAGGACTCTTGCACTAGTTGGAGGTTCCGCTCTGCAGGAGGCAGTTGTTTGTGGTCAGGGTGGACCACCACTCCCACCACAGAGGCAGATCTTTGATCAGAGAAGAGCCGCTCCTAAGGATAATCTTTCTGCTGGTCGTGGTCAGGCTTACAACCTGACTACGCCGGATGCTGAAACCGTTTTGGGCGTTGTTGCAGTTATATCTTTAGTTGTGTTTATTTGGATTTTATTTTTATTCTTCCTTGCTATCTTGTTATCCTATTCTGTTGCTTTATCATGTTATCCTTCCATTCATGTCTATTTCTTGCATTTTGCTTCTGCATGTTGTATTCTCATCTTTGACTTCTTGCTAGGCATTATCCTTGTTCATTCCTTTCCCGCTCATGTTCTTTTTGACTCTGGTACTACTCACTCTTTTCTTTGTTCCCGCTTCGTCTACCTGCATCACTTGGCTAGCAGCGCTATGTCAGCAATATGGAACATTACTACATGTAGAGGTGTTGTCGTGTGTTCTCAGATCTGTGAGCAGAGTCCTTTGGTTATTGGTGGTGTTGATTTTGTTGCCGATCTGATTATCATCAACAATTTTGGTTTTGATGTTATCTTGGGGATGGATTGGCTTGGTGTCACTCATGTTGTAATTGACTGCCGTGTGAAGAAAGTGGTGTTCCGAATGCCAGGACGTTAGGAATTTGAATTATGTGCCGGTGAGACACTGCTTGCTTGTATGGAGAAGTTGGTAAGTCAGGAAGTTGGAGTTATGGAGGAAGTATGTGCTGATGGTGATGTCACACCGTTGGTTATGCGAGACTTTCTAGATGTTTTTCCTGAGAAATTGTCGGGATTACCGCCAGATCGTGAAGTGGTATTCAGTATTGATGTTCAGCCAGGTACAGCTCCGATCTCTAAGGGTCCGTACAGAATGGCTCCTGTTGAGTTGGCTAAGTTGAAGGAGCAGATTCAGGAGTTGCTGAATAGAGGTTTTATCAGGCCGAGTGTTTCATCTTAGGGAGCTCCGGTACTGTTCTTCAATAAGAAGGATGGTAGTCGCATGTTGTGCATTGACTACCGTGAGCTTAATGTCATAGTGAAGAATCAGTATCCGTTGCCAAGGATTGATGACCTATTTGATCAATTGGGATGCACTTCTTTATTTTTGAAGCTGGATCTTTGTTATGGTTACCATTAGGTTAAAGTGAAAGCCGAGGATGTACAGAAGACTGCTTTTCGAACAAGATATGAGCACTATGAATTCTTGGTGATGCCTTTCGGAATTACTAATGCTCTAGCTGTATTCATGAGCTTGATGAATCGGGTTTTCTCTCCCTTTCTGGAAAAGTTTGTTATGGTGTTCATTGATGATATTCTTGTCTATTCTCAGAACCGTAATGAGCATCCTGAGCACTTGAAGGTTGTTTTGCAAACGTTGAGGGATCATCAGCTGTATGAGAAGCTTATTAAGTGTGAGTTTTGGTTGAATCATGTGGCATTCTTAGGCCATATTATTTCTGGTGATGGAGTTTCTGTCGATCCGTCCAAGATCTCTGCAGTTACGGATTGGTTGATGCCGAAGTCAGTATCGAAAATTCAGAGTTTTTGTAGCGCCCCGAATTTTCAATATGATATCTCAGAAATACGTGGCACAATTCCCAGCATCAACTTCAATTGCAATAGTAAATATAGCCAAAAACACAGATAATTTTATTTTGAACTTTCATTACATCACTTAAACTCAAGAATCCTAAATCCAAGCTCTAAGCAAACACCTGTAAAATATAAGGCTAGAGATAACCCTAACTTCCAAAACTACAGGGATCAGCCATAATGGTGTGAGTGACATAAGAGAAAACAACATAAATAAAACATAGAGCATAGAGTCATCAACAACATGTATTAACAGCAAGAATAAATGAAATGAGAAATAACAATAAGTAAAGCATGAAAACATTAAGGAATATAAGATAGTAAATAGTAATACATGAAAGCATCAAGTGAATCTAGACTAAGTGTCAAGTGTAGGAAAAACAGGAAACACAAGCATAAAACCAAGTAAAGAAAACACAATCGCTATATGCTGACTCTCTAATGCATACTTGTTGAATTCTATGCATTCCATAGTACATAGGTCCGGTGCAAGCCCTTAACGATCTCCACTTTATAGGGTTAAATCCCTCGTTATGCAACTAATCCTACTGCGGTGATGGAAAACAAGATCTAGAATACTCCGCAAATAGGCACCACAGCCCTCAACGCGTAAGCATCATGTAAGATAGCTCAAAAATCGGAGAATCACCTCCCAACCATGTACCCCACGAATAGCCTTGCAAGGCTCTTAACGTGCAAATACACCAGATACATTCCGTGAATAGGCCTGTAGACCCTCGACACGCGAACATACAAATGTCCTCTCGAGACAGAACAACAAACAGTCTTGGAACGCATCCGTTGGACTAACAGACCAGAGCATATACTTACGTTTTTCAAGTTCCATCACATCTCCACTAGTGTCCTTAAGTTGATTATTAATAAAAAATCAAAATCTCCATCTCTAGAGTTAGTGTATCCTGCCGGACTTAATTCCATAACAACCAAACCAAGACCCCACAGGTCTAAATCAACAAATCTTATCTGTCGGTTCACAGGACTCCCACTCAACTCCTAGAGATCCACAACTCATCCATCAAGACCAAGACTTCCAATAAACCTCACAAATTTGTCGTCAAAATGATTATATGAAAAAACTTCTTAAATCAACAAAAATCCAAATCTTATATAAAATTCCAGAATCCAAATAAATATTAGATCTATTAAATAACTGAAAACCATATTTCAAGTTGTAGAATATCACAAAACATCAATTCCAAACACGTATAACTCAATAAGGTTCAAAAGAATACATTTCAAGTTCTAACATAAATCTCTATAAAACATTTAAATTTGTAGTAAAACATCTTTTGAAATAATATAATTTTAAAAGAACAATCATTCGAAAAAACATCAGAAAAACTCAAGAAAACATCAGTCAGAGCGGTAACAGTCGACTGTAAATAGCAGTTGGTCGACTGTCCAGAGCGAAAACCCAATACTTCAAGAAATATAATTCTAAGTAGTAGCAGTCGACTGTAAAAAGTCATCGGTCGACTATCCAGAGCGAAAATCCAAAACTTCGAGAAAACATCAAAACAGAGCAGTGACAATCGACTGGAAAAATGGGTCAGTCGACTGTTCTGCGCGAAATTTCAAGAAAACGAGAAAACACAGCATCCAGGTAGCGACGGTCGACTATAAAATTCAATCGGTCGACTGTCGACCTGCAAACTGTAGTTTTTAGTTGTGCACAATTCAACCGATACGGAGATTTAATTTATGAAAACAAATTTTGTAAAAAGCGTATTTCTGATATGATCAAATACAACTTATAGGTTATACAAAGATCCATAAAAACCAATCGAAACCACTTGAATTAATCAAAATAGCAAATTTGTTGATTCTCTTTAAAAAGGAAAAGAATTTGTGCATACATCAAAAGTAGAGTTTTTAGGAATCAATTTCTCATCGAAATAACTTCGTATTTTGTTCCAAACCTTATCCATGCCAAAATAAGTTGAGATATAGTCAAATCCTTCGAAAACACATAAAGACTCAATTTCTTCAAAAACAATGAAATACAATATTCATGTAAATTGTTTGTGCATGTTCGTGCACCAATGAAAACTTCACGAATCCATCGATTAGAAATAACAACATATTTAGATTTAATCTTAGTATTTGAGAAATTCAAATTCAAATAAAACCTTTCACAAATCACAAAATCCCTAATTTAGTTGTATTACATCAAATCCAATTCGATTTATCCCAAATCCAATTCTCAAGACATGATCTCTTAATTCATTAGTTCTCCTCAAACTTCCTCAAAATCAACCACCATGATTAACTCAAGAACATAAACAAATTAACATTTCCATAATCAAGTTGCGTTTATCCAAACTCAATAATAACAAAAATCTCATCTTTAAATCAAATTATGCATAACATCCACCATACTCAATCAAATCAGTATTAATCCAAAAGGAATAGTCTACTCATGATTTATAATGGGTCATTCAACAAATCTCAAATCATCCACATGAAATTCTACTCATAAATATCTAGGTTTTCATATAAGATTCAATTTTTAATTCTCCAATTCATCCAATCCATCATATATATTCATACCCAAACCCTAGAATGCTTTCTAGTAGATGAAACACCATATACCACATTTAAAAAATAAAACAAAACAAATATATCACTCACCTTGTTGAAGAAATCGAACGAAGACAAATAGAAAATAAGAAAAGCCCATCCTTAGCAAGAAATCCAAGATCTTCTCTTTAGAACTCCAAGAAATAATAAAATCCTTTGTGTTGTGCAGCAAAAGACGGCTGCACTCCACCTTTTAAATATTCTGGAATTAAGATTCTTAGGGTTTTTGAATACATTTGCAAAAATACTCCTTTTAAAACACATATTTACATATATAGATTCATATACTTGGAAACTTGATAAAATTAATTTATTTGAGATTTAAAAATAAAAAAACCATCATAAAGTCAGCTGACATTATTTAAAGAGCCCAGAAAATGAATTTGCACTTTTACCCCTCAAAATGACAATTTTGCAAAATGATCATCTTTTATCGAAACTTGTAAAATAAATCAAATTCATCAAAACAAAAAGTCAAATTTTTAACCCTTAGTTGACTAGGCATTATACCCAGCCCAAAAATCTAAAAATCTGGAGTTTTCACTTCAATTTGTAATTTTGCACAAAAGTCCATCTTTTTGTAATATTTGCAAATAGGTCCAATAATTATCGGAAAAATCTAGAAAATTCACAAATAATATCTAATAATAAATAATGATTTTTGAAAAAAAATAGTTTTTGACTTTGAACTTTCCAAGAAAACATTTGCACGTGTTTTGCACGTGTAAAAAGATAAATCTTTAGAAAAATATTTATTAAATCTCCAAAAATCATTTTAATTCATTTTAACTCTTAAAGATAATATTTAAAAATACGGGGTACTACAGTTTTCTTGGTATAGAGGTACTACAGGAAGTTTGTTTGGGATTTCTCGAAAATTGTTAGGAGGTTATTATTATTGCTTGCGCAATTATTTTGTATTGTTATTTTTGTTGAGTTGAATAGGTAAACAACTTATGGATGACACAAGTCATTCGCCGGGCCAATATCACGTGCTTGTATTCCGTATTTTTGGGAAACGGGGTGTGACACTTGATATCAATTGAGGAAAGTGTTTGATTCTGACTATTCCTTTTTAAAATTTTAGTTCCTTGCTTCATTGCGTGTTGTTATAGGCAGTGATGACAATCTATAATTTACAAGCATTTGTATGAAGTTTGCTGCTTCTTCTGTTTGTGTACTTTTGTTTGTATACTTTTCCATGTTTTTAGCATGTTTGTGTACACAACAACATGAGTACAATCTCTGTTGGCTTGGTTTTCTGATCACTATTTTCAGAATGTTTGAATTGTATTTGCTGAGTTAGTAGGTTGCAATAATTTAAATGCAAGAGGTGTTAATTTTTACCTGTATTATGGGTCGAACTAGTTGCCCTGGCCTAATATATATATATATATATATATATATATATATATATATATATATATATATATATATATATATATATATATATATATATATACATGTAGAGAACCCTTCCGTTGCAAATGGGGGATTTGCGAACGGGTGTGTGGACTGATCCGCGGGCTGTCCGATCAAACATTCAATCAAGATCTTGATGGAACTACTGTGGTTGCTCCCAATCTTTTCTCACTTATCTCCGAGGGTAATATGGTCATTTTGATAGGGTCATCTTAATATGGTCACTCTCTTCTCACATGTCCTACAAATTCAAAAGAACTTATTCCTACAAATTCAAAAAAAACATAAGTTCTCTATTAACAAAAGAACTTATTCCTACAAATTTTAAAAAATATCATGCCTGATCGGATCTATGGTTTCGAATGGGTGAAGATAATTAGAGAAAGTACGGGCAGTCGGAGCTAGGGGTTTCGTCGTGGCTTGAGGAAGATTTGAGAAAGTTGGAGGGATTCAAACGAGAGGAGGAGTTTCAATGGAGCTAGGGTTGTAGGGTTCAACGATTTTAGGGAGAAATTTTAGAGAATAAGTGAGGGTAAAGAGGAGATACGGAGCTTGGATTTGGAAGAAGGAGCGGGTTGATTTTTGGTCGCGATTTCAATGGAGGAGGAGCTAGGGTTCGCGAAGAGAGAGAAGAGAGGGATGAAGCGATCTGAGAGAAGGAGTGAAGGTGGAGGGGGTATTTGTTTATCCCTTAAATTTACCAAATTACCCCGGGGATAACTGAGAAGAGATCGGGAGAAACCATAACTGTTCAATCAAGATTAAGATTGGTTTTTTGTTCGGGCAGCTAGCGGAGCAGTTCGCACACGCCATTCACTCAAAGGAGTTCGCAACGGAAGGTTTCCTATATATATATATATATATATATATATATATATATTTCACATGCTAATATTAACGTAATAAAACTTCGGATTTTATATATGAGATTGAGAGTACAGAACTTTAGGTTCTAAATAAAATATAGAAATTTAGGTTCTAAATAGAATACCGACGGAGCTTTTGGTCCGAATTATTAGACTAGTCTATACTTGTCTGATTACTGCAAAATGTTTATATGATTATGTAAACACATAAAAAAAATGTCATATAAAATTTACATAACTTTTCAACAGTTGGATTTAAAGTTATGATTTTTCTATGAAAAACTGCATTCAAACTTGTAAAAATGATAATAGATTCAATTAAAATGTAAAGATAATAAGAAATTCGTTCCTCACAAACCTACTGTCGGATCGTTTTGAATTTTGGATATGTTTATCTTTAATATCTTGTGCTCCTGCTCTCTATGTTTGAGGTCGATCGGACTTCGGGAAGACATGAGAGAATCGTGTTATAAAATTGAAAGAAATAAATATTGACAGAATAGAGAAGGTAGTAATCTTACAAATAATTCCCTAATTGGAAGTTCTTTATTTCTAGTTTTCTTTTCCACACTTTTTTGCTCTTACATCTCCACATCTATTTATAGTAGTTCATACACATGAATTACATGAGGATGAAACAAACTTTGCTTCTTTCTCATGTGTTAGATAGCCACAATCTTTGACTCACATTTTTTATGATCACTTCATGTAATTCATGCGTTACTTCTAGAAATCATAAACCCTTATTGATAGACTTATATGTTCAAAAATTTATAATTAGAAAATACAGTGGTAATCTACAATCATAACATGTACAACATTTTTTTAATCTTCTTATAAGCTCCATATTTTTGTGTTTTAGATTGTCTAAGCACTTGCAAACATATGGCTATATAATCATAAAATTATTTTGTTGCACCATGGTTAAGATGAGGTCTATGAACTAGTAGGTTTTACCTTGATATGCTCCCAAAAACATCCGCGATCTCAAAGGGATCTTGTAGGGATCACTTTTTTCGAAGCACACCATTGGTGTAAAACACCAACTTTATGCAACATATAAATCATAGCACGGATAATTAAATTTATTGCATGAATTTTGTACCCACTTGTCCGCTGAATGACTTACGAAACATAAATGCTCATGTATTGGCCACGCTAGTTATTAATGATTTTCCCACATTATTTTCATCCTTGAGAGCCCATCATAAAATCAAGAGATGTGCTCATGTGGTTCTTGACCAAATCATGGATCCGAATCTTAAAGCGTTGGTTACAATTTGGTAAATTGATTGGATTGTTTTCTCTTTCTTCCTCTTTCCACTGAATGGTTGAGATAAAAAGTTCTAGTGGTCTTGACTATAGTCAGATCCAGTTAGGATCCACTAGAGCAAACTGTAAAACCGACTACTTTCCCTCCATTGTCCATAATTCTCTCTCCCACACTCACCCCCTCCCCCCACCCCCCCTCGAATAATTGATCAATCATCAACCTCAACAATGTGGGGGAAGCCCAACAACAACAACAACAAAAAGAAGCCGAAAAGCCCACCAACCTCAAAACCCCATGATCAACAACAAGATCACGAAGAAGAAAAACCCCTCCCCTCTTCAAAGAAGCCCCCCGAACACTCCAAACCAAAATCCAAGACCGGGCCCAAAAAGTCCAAGAATCCAAGAAAGCCCGACCCTAAACCTACACCCCCGACCAACTTTTAGAATCTTACCCCTTCGCCAGCCCCAAACTCCTTGCCCAAAAGAAATCAAAATCATCCCTTTCCTTAAAAACTGTGCGCAATCACCTCAAAAAACTGGTTCCAAATCTTCAAAAAGGAGTACCTCAACCAAATTCCCGGCTTACTGTTACGATCCAGATCCAAACCGGAGGTGGATCTTTGCAACTCTCGTCGGCGCCGGCGATGACAGCCATGATTTGAACAAAAAAGAAGAAAATGGACTAAAATTCAATTCAATTCATTCATAATCTGAAAATGAAATTACAATAGGGTATTAATAAAGCTTGTGGGCCATAAGCACGTGCATAGCCCGTGGACTTTATTACAAAAATATCTCTACTTTGCATATAAACCCCTATAAGAAAGATAATTCCCCAAGGACCGATATGAAAACTTCTGGACTGAATAGCGAAGCACTGCTAAATTCTTGTAGAACCCATATAGATTTCGTATGGGGTGAATAAGGAGGAAAGAAAAATCTAGTACAAAAAATTCAAAATCCTAGCCAAAAAAGATGATATGGTTCCAAAAATTAAACAACATGGTGCCACATTCAGACTTGATTACGGCATGGTCTACTAAAATTCATGGCTTGAGCATGAACACATACGATTAGTTTCTCAATTTCAGAGAGGAGACACCATAGTTGACATGTCTGCTGGTATCAGTCCCTTTGCAATTCCAGCTTCTCAGAAGAGATGTACTATGTATGCGAATGATTTAAATGCTGATAGTGTTCATTACTTAAGGATTAATGCAAATATCAACAAGGTGGAACATAATGTTTGTGCATATAAAAATGGATGCCAGAATGTTTATGAAACATATAATGGAGATACCAGGGTCTAAAATTGAGTCAGAATTTCAGGTTGGGACCATGAGAGTTTGTGAAACAAACAAATAATTAACATGGGAAACAGATTTAGAAAATGGGAGAACGACACATGAAGAAAGTATCAGGATTTATAGCATAGTCAGAGAGACCCATAAGTTTCTTTCATTGACCCATAAGTTTCTCTAATTGAATTGAGACACTTTAATCTATAATGGCTACAGATATTTAAAACATATACAAAAATTACCTCATTTGGTACTGCAGCATACATTTCCATGTCTCTTCCTCCCCCTGGATAAAATCGAAGTGCATTGCCCCAATTGCAGACCTCAGCTGATCTACTCTGTCTTAATTGACCTTCTTGTCACCATCTCCATCTAGAACAACAGTGTCATCCTTTGATACTGTCACCTCATCCAAAGTATCCAGTGTAGCACAGTGCTCTACATCTCCTTGTAGCATGGGCATTGCGTAGGGCACATACTTCTCAAAATGTTCACCAATTGCAAGAGCAATGCCCCCAAGCACGAAAATATAGGAGATTTTACTGATCAAGGAGGCTTGACATTGAGAGATCTTTCAAAAAATTAGTCATGATACCATCACAATAAGGAAGAACCTTGTCATCTAAAGCACGACAAATGTCTCCAACAACACCAAATGATACATAGAAGACTATTGCTCAAAATTTTGCGAACCCATTGCTATTACTTATAAAACTCATCCATGTACTTGGCAAATTCTACACCAATAGCATAAGCAAGGGCGCCAATTGCAAGCATCACATCTTCATGAACCATTGAACTTCTGCATGCAAAAACTCGTAGAAATGACCTCATCACGTGATCAGATGCTCGTAGTATAATACCATTTGTTTCTTCATTGCCACTCAATTTCTGAACTATCACTTGAAGAACACCACACAGCAGTGTTGTAAAGGGTTACACTGATGCTTGCTTCCAGTCCGATACGGACGACTCCAAATCGCAATCGGGTTTTGTGTTTTGCCTAAATGGTGGAGCTGTAAGCTGGAAGAGTTCGAAGTATGAGACAGTAGCCGATTCTACCACAGAGGCTGAGTATATTACTGCCTCCAATGTAGCAAAGAAGGCTATTTGGATCAAAAAGTTCATCACTGAACTTGGTGTGGTTCCTAGCATTGTGGACCTGGCGGACCTCTATTGTGATAATAATGGGATCATTGCACAAGATAAGGAGCCCAGCTCTTACCAGCGATCCAAACATATACTTAGGCACTCCCTCACATTCGAGAGATCATCGATAAAGGATATGTGAGGTATGCTGAGTACCGACAGATGATAACATTGCTGACCCACTGACAAAGCTTCTTGCACAACGAAAGTATGAGGTTCACACTAGATCTATAGGCATTAGATGTACGTCTGATTGGCTCTAGTGTAAGTGGGAGATTATTGGTGTATGCCCTAGAGGCCAGTGATGTATTGACATTACTAATTTACATTATATCATGATATTTATTTCATATATGAGGCATTTTATTTATTGTGTCGTTTATTGTGATTAAATGTACATAATAAAGTCCTTAGAATAGTATGTTTAATACCATGGGATATCAAATGCATGACTTGATTATGAGATCCTATTGGTTGTAATCAGAACACTATTTTTAAATGTCCATAGTCAAGTATTACTGTGAATTAGGACAACAATAATACGTAAAGACTAGTATGTATGTAGATCGATGACCATATCTCACGGGTCATAGATATAAGATATCAAGTCTTCACATGGGTACATATTAGCGTAATAATGTATTGGACTGACCCACCATGAACGCTGCATGGGTCGTTACGTGAGTGTCATAAATGGTTCTCACAGTGACCATGGTGTATGTAGTCATTTGACGTGATGTCACTACAGTTTCCTGCATGAAAATTTATATATTTTAATGTCGCCAAACGTTGCCGTAATAAGGTAATTATATAGTCGACTATTGGATATACTACAAATCATGCAGAGGGATGTGAGTGACTTAGATAGGATTTGTCCCTCTTACATAACGAGAGTGATATCTATGGACCTCTTGATTGAGTAAGACTGCAAAATGCATGGCCGTGCTCAAATGAATCAATATGAGATATTTAGCTCATTGTTTTAGTAAGTCTACTCGGATATCAAGAAACCAAAGATTGAACTATACAAGGGTGACACGCACTATGCCTTGTGGTCAATTAAGATATCTGGACAAAAGGACTAGATTACATGATAACATTGGTCACAGATAGGTTATGTCAAATCACCGAAATTCCTGTTACTTGAGTAACAGTGATTTATTGCTAGATACTGCTCACTATTTGTAATACTAGAATATAATTTTAGTATTACTGTCAACGTAATTGGAACCTACAGGATCAAACACTTAGAATGGATCGAAATTGGGATTTAAATTCATGAGAAGAATTTGATTGGGGATCCAAGTACGACTTACACTCCTGACATTGGTTGAACATTTAATTAGATTAAATGGGCTAACTAAAATTTTGTTGGTGTATGCTCTAGAGGCCAGTTGTGTATTGACATTACTAGTTTACATTGTATCATAACATTTATTTCATATATGAGACATTTCATTTATTGCGTTATTTATTGTTATTAAATGAACATAATAAAGTCCTTAGAATAGTAGGTTCAATACCATAGGATATCAAATGCATGACTTGATTGTGTGATCCTATTGGTTGTGATTAGAACACTATTCATTGATGTCCCTAGTCAAATATTATTGTGAATTAGGACAACAATAATACATAGAGACCAGTATGTGCGTAGACTGATGACCATATCTCATGGGTCATGGTTATGAGATGATAAGTCTTCACATGTGTACATATTAGAGTAATAATGTACTGGACTGACCCACCATGAGAACACTGCATGGATCGTTACGTGAGTGTCATAAGTGGTTCTCATAGTGACCATGGTGTATATAGTCCTTTGACTTGAAGTCACTACGGTTTCCTATATGAGAAGTTATATGTTTTATTGTTGTCAAATGTTGCCTGTAATAAGGTGATAATAAATTCGACTATTCAATATACTACAAATCATGTGGAGGGATGTGAGTGACTTAGATAGGATTTGTCTCTTACCTAATATGAGCGATATCTATGGACCCCTTGATTGAGTGAGACTGCAAAATGTATGGCCATACTCAAATAATTCAATATGAGATATTGAGCTCATTTGTTTTAGTATGTCTACTCGCACATCAAGAAACAAAAGAGTGAAACTATACAAGGGTGACACGCTCTATGCCTTGTAGTCAATTAAGATATCTGGACAAAGGGACTAGACTATATGGTAACATTGGTCACGGATAGGTTATGTCTATTCACTGACATTTCTGTTACTTAATTAGTAGTGATGTATAGAGATACCGCTCACTATTTGTAATATTAGAATATGATTTTAGTATTACTTTCAACGTAACGGGAACCTACAGGGTCACACACTTAGAATGAATAGAAATTGGGATTTAAATTCATGAAATGAATTTAATTGGGGATCCAAGTAAGACTTGGACTCCTGACATTGATTGGACATTTAATTAGATTAAATGGGCTGACTAAAGTTCAAAGGCCCACACATGAATCTGAACCAGGTCAAATTGTGAGTCCAACAACCTCATTACTCTCTTAGGTTTGATTTTCTGCAACTATGTATATGATACGTATCTATGGAAAAGTGACACATGAGAAAACCCTAGCCGTCACAGAAATTATGAGAGAGAGAGAGATTGTAAGAAACATCCCCTTCCCGCCGCTACCACCGCGGCGTGAGGGAAAGCAGGATTTGATCCGTTCGTGTAGATACCGTAGTGGCACAACAATATTACAGTGTTGTGATCGACATTAAATGGAAACAACAGATCCATCTTCAAGGTATAACTCCTAAACACGATTTATGGTTTTCACATGGATCCATGGCTAGGTTTCGATATTTCTTTGTAATTTTTTCACAGTGTATTTTATCTGAGACTACCATCGAAACTTAACTGTGGTATCAGAGCCACTTGCGAAACCATAATTCGGTTTTGAAAGATATGTGACTATTTGTAATATGTCCGCACTTTTGGTAGAAAGATTCATATTTGATATAATTTTTGCAATAGTTGCAATATAAGGATTCGTTTATGTGTTGGTTGTCAATACAGATACCACACTCCGGTAGCCATCGGTTTGGAACCATTGAAAACCCTGGAATGATGTGATTTGCAGTGACGTTAGGGTTTCTTAAAACATGAATAGTTCATGCACCTGCATCGTTTGCAGTGGCATTAGGGTTTCTTAAAACATGAAGGGTTCATGCTCTGGCGGGGGTAAGGGATGATGAGGCAAAAATTTTCTAACCGGGCGCTGCTCTGCACCCTGCAAGGGGCTGCCTCCCCTTAATCCTCGCCCGCTAATTGGACAGCGGGACCCCCGTGCCAGCTCTGTGTAGGGCAATAATGATTCCCCAAAAACTAATCTTTTTTTTAATATATAAATAAACTAAATAAAATCATAACAACATATTCTTTGATTGTTATGTTCTGTGATGCATGGTGCATGGTTGTGGCCTTAGTTCTGTGATGCATGGTTTAGTTCTGTGATACATTGTTTATGTTCTGTGTTTTATTATTTATATTTTGGTATTTTAAATACGGCCTGCGTGTCATGCCTTTCTCTCTACATTCTTAATGTAATCCTTTCTCTCTAAACTCCAATTGTACATTCTTTCTTTATATGTAAATGTAATCTCACTGAGGAGGCAAGGAATTGGCAACCATACAAGGATAAGATTGGGAAGTTGCTTGGAGAAGATGGTATAATCCTTTTGTTCTGTTTTTGATACTCTCATCGGCTTGAGAGAATAGTGTGCTAGGGCCACAACCATGTCACATAAATTTTATGCTTTTAATTTTGTATGAAATCCATTGTTGTATGCTAATGGATGATGAATAATGGGATCAATTAATAAAATAATAAAATTCCTCAAAGTAAATATTAAGTTGCAATAAGATGCCTTCCAATGCATGACACTCGTCTAGGCTAGGATCGATTAAGTGTAGGTCTGCCAAAGCAGGGTGCCTTTATCTATCCTAGTGAAATGCGATGGGATAAAAGTAATATTCAATTGCCAACCATTGGGTGTGATTTAACTAGACTATTTCAATAGGATTGAAGGTTTAGAGGCATAGAGTTAGGCTTTAGTCTGTGAGATAGATTAGAGTAAGTGTTACTCACCCAACTATCCAAGAGTTGTATATGATGTAATTGGAAAATGTTCCCTAACTAAATAATTGAATTTTGGGTGATCAGCCAAAGCTGACTCAAAACTAGATGAAATATGGAACTTGGACTACTAGAAAATCTTACGATGGGATTATCTGATTCAATGATAAGGATCGTTGATTTGAATAAAAATAATATGAGGCACATTTAATAAAAAACCTTATTAAATATTTCAATTTCATGATACATACTCTGCATATTTATGTTGATGGTTAATTTTTTTTTTTTGCATATTTCTGTGAAATGATATTTACTTTGCATATTTATATTGATAGATTACCCTGGCATCCAACACATCAAATAACCTATCAATGTGATTTGTCCTTGAGAAGGACATACTGTCTGAAACAAATTTTCTAGACTGGTACAGAAATCTGAGAATAGTCCTCATGCATGAGAAAAAGTTGTATGCTCTAGAGCAACCTATTCCTGATCCACCAGCTGCAAGTGCCCCTCGCACCGAAAAGGATACTCATAAGAAGCATCAAGATGACGCCTTGGATGTTGGTTGTCTCATGCTAGCCACCATGAACTCTGAGTTTTAGAAGCAACATGAGAACATGGATGCCTACGACATGATCGTGCACCTCAAGATGCTCTATCAAGAGTAGGCTAGGCATGAGAGGTTTGAAGTCTCAAAGACATTATTTCAGTGCAAACTAGCAGAAGGAATCCCTGTTGGAACTCATGTGCTTAAGATGATTGGGTACATAGAGAATCTTGAAAGGCTTGGTTTACCATTGGTTCAAGTGTTGGCCACTGACTTGGTCCTGCAATCGTTGTCGGAAAGTTATAGTCAATTCGTCATGAACTGCAACATGAATGAAATTGACAAACCTCTACCAGAACTGCTAAGCATGTTGAGAACTGCTGAACAGAATATTAGTAAGGGAAAGACCATTATGATGGTCCAACAGGCCAAAGGTAAGGGCAAGGACAAAAAGCAATTAAGAAACCCAACGGCAAGCGGAAGGGTGAGGGCAATATCAAGCCCAACACTTCTGCCTTGAAACCTAAGGGTGGGGTGGCCAAGGAGGGCACATGCTTCCACTGTGGTGAAACCAAACATTGGAAGAGGAACTGCCACAAGTACCTGGAGGAGCTTAAGAAGAAAAAAGGAAGTGAGACTTCCACTACATGTATTTTTGTTATAGAAGTCAATTTATCTACTTCTGCATCTTGGGTATTAGATACTGAATGTGGATATCACATTTGTGTAAATGTGCAGGATCTCAAAAGGAGTAGACCATTGGCTAAGGGCGAAGTTGACCTACAAGTTGAAAATGGAGCAAAAGTTGATGCTTTAGGTGTAGGAACTTGTCATTTATCATTGCCCACTGGGCTTATCATTGAGTTAGAGAACTATTATTGTGCCTACTATTAGTAGAAATATTATTTCTATTTCTTGTTTGGACAAGATGGGTTTTTCATTTATAATAAAGGACATAAGTTGTTTTATTTATTTGAATGACATCTGTTATGCTAGTGCACGATTAAGTAATAGACTTTATATTCTCGACCTCGAAATGCCCATCTATAATATAAATACTAAGATGTTCAAATCAAATGATACGAACCCAACTTACCTCTGGCATTGTCATTTGGGCCACATAAATGAAAACTGCATATCCAAACTCCATAAAGATGGATTCTTGGACTCATTTGATTTTGAATCATATGAGGTATGTGAATCTTGTTTGTTGGGCAAGATGACAAAAGCTCCATTCACTGGAAAAGGTGAAAGGGCTAGTGATATTCTAGGTCTCATACATAGTGATGTTTGTGGAGCTTTCAACACATTGGCTAAAGGAGGTTTTCAGTACTGCATTACAGTTACTGATGATTTCAGTAGATATGGATTTGTGTATCTGATGAAACACAAATCAGAGTCATTAGAAAAGTTTCAAAGAATTCAAGAATGAGGTACAAAATCAACTTGGTAAAAGTATTAAAGCCCTTCGATCAGATCGAGGTGGTGAGTACTTAAGCCAAGATATTGATAACCATCTAAAAGAGTGTGGGATAATATCTCAACTCACTCCCCCTAGAACACCGTAATGGAATGGTGTCTCTGAGAGGAGGAACTGGACCTTGTTAGACATGGTCCGATCAATGATGAGTCATGCAGATCTTCCAAGCTCCTTCTAGGGACATACTCTATTAACAGTTGCTTTCACACTTAACCGTGTTCCATCTAAAACGGTTCAAGAGACACCATATGAGATATGAACTGAGAGGCGTCCTAGTGTGTCCTTTATGAAGATTTGGGGTTGTGAAGCCTATGTAAGGCGCCAAGTCCCTGATAAACTTGGTCCCAAATCTGATAACTGCTTCTTTGTTAGATATCCCAAGGAAACCAAGGAACACTATTTCTATAATCCGATCGAAGGCAAAGTGTTTGTCGCACGGACTGCTGTGTTCCTACAAAGAGAATTTGTCTCCAAAAGAACCAGTGGGAGAACAATAGAACTTGAAAAAATTCAAACTTCGTAATGTAGCAGCGAACCAATGGTGAAAATGGAGCAAACTCCATAAATTGTTGTGCAACAACCACCTGCTCAAGTAGCACAAGGCCTGCGTAAGTTTAGTAGGATACCTCATCAACCCGAGAGATATGGATTTATTGTGACTCAACATGGTGATATATTTTTTGTGGATCAGGATGAGCCTACGACTTATGAGGAAGTTGTAAAAGGCCCAGATTCTGAGAAATGGCTTGAGGCCATGAGATCTGAGATGGAATCCATGTATACCAACTAAGTATGGACCTTGGTAGACCCACCTGAAGGGGTAAAACCTATTGGGTGCAACTGGGTTTTCAAGAAGAAAACTGACATGGATGGTCATTTGCATACCTTTAAGGGGTGGTTGGTGGCTAAAGGTTTCAAAAAAGTTCATGGTTTAAACTATGATGAGACTTTTTCCCCAGTTGCCAAGCTTAAATCCATTCGGATCATGCTTGTTGTTGCAGCATATCATGATTATGAAAACTGGCAGATGGATGTCAAAACTGCTTTCCTAAATGGAAATTTTCTCGAGGATGTGTACATGACACAGCCTGAGGGTTTTTTCACTCCAAAGGATGCAGGAAAGGTGTGTAAACTACCACTATCCATTTATGGATTAAAGCAAGCTTCTGGAAGCTGGAATCTTCATTTCGATGATGCAATCAAAGAGTTTGGTTTCATCAAGAACGAAGATGAACCTTGTGTCTACAAGAAGGTTAGTGGGAGCACAGTTGTATTTCTGGTGTTGTATGTAGATGACATACTACTCATTGGGAATGACATTCCTACCTTACAGTCAGTAAAGACTTGGCTAGGAAAATGCTTTTCTATGAAGAACTTGGGTAAAGCTAACTATGTATTAGGCATCAAGATCTATAGAGATAGATCAAGGAGACTGCTTGTCCTGAGTCAGAGTACATACATAGACAAAGTATTGAAATGCTTCAATATGCAAGAGTCCAAGAATGGATTTCTCCCTATGTCACATGGTATAAGCATGACTAAGGCTCAATGTCTTTCCACTCAAGATGAGAGAGACCGCATGACTAAGATTCCGTATGCATCTGCAATTGGATCTATCATGTATGCCATGTTATGTACTCGTCCAGATGTCTTATATGCTTTGAGCATGACGAGTGTACCAGTCCGATCCCGGTGAGAGTCACTGGACTGCAGTCAAGAACATCCTTAAGTACTTAAGAAGGACTAAGGATTCGTTCTTGGTATATGGAGCCGAGGAAGAGCTTGTTGTAAAGGGTTACACTGATGCTAACTTCCAGTCCGATAAGGATGAATCCAAATCACAATCAGGTTTTGTGTTTTGCCTAAATGGTTGAGCTGTGAGCTGGAAGAGTTCAAAGCAAGAGACAGTAGCCGATTCCACCACAGAGGCTGAGTATATTGCTGCCTCTAATGCAGCAAAGGATGCCGTTTGGATCAGAAAGTTCATCACTGAACTTGGTGTGGTTCCTAGCATTGTGGACCCGCTGGACCTCTATTTTAACAATGGGGCCGTTGTACAAGCTAAGGAGCCTAGATCCCATCTCGTTCGAGAGATCATCGATAGAGGAGATGTGAAGATATGCAGAGTATCGACAGATGATAACATATCTGACCCATTGACAAAGCCTCTTGCTTTGCGAAAGCATGAGAGTCACACTAGATCTATAGGCATTAAATATATATCTGATTGATCTAGTGCAAGTGGGAGATTGTTGGTGAATGCCCTAGAGGCCAGTTGTGTATTGACATTACTAGTTTACATTGTATCATGATATTTATTTCATGTGTAAGGAATTTCATTTGTTGTGTAGTTTATTGTGATTAAATGAACATAATAAAGTCCTTAGAATTGTAGGTTCAGTACCATAGGATATCAAGTGCATGACTTGATTGTCAGATCCTATTGGTTGTAATCAGAATACTATTCTTAAATGTCCCTATTCAAGTATTATTGTGAATAATAATACATAGAGACTAGTATGTGTGTAGACTGATGACCATATCTCACGAGTCATTGATATGAGATATCAAGTCTTTACAAGGGTACATATTAAAGTAATAATGTACTGGACGGAGCCACCATGAGAACGCTGCATGGATCCTTACGTGAGTGTCAAATATATGAGAAGTTATATATTTTAATGTCGTCAAACGTTGCCTGTAATAAGGTGATTATAAAATTGACTACTGGATATACTACAAATCATGCGGAGGGATGTGAGTGACTTACATAGGATTTGTCCCTCTTACATAATCTACTATAAGGTGGGTGTTTCTTTAAACTCTCTAATTTGTTGAGTAGTTGCATGTGTAGATACTATAAAATTTAAATTTTTAGATGTAGAATGGTTTAATTTATCCTCATTGATTGTGATGCAAGTGGCAGAAGAAACTCTATAATTTTGAATAAAGTACATGTTAATTAAAGTAGATTTATGAAATAAAAGTTTAGAAGTTGTGTAAATTAGCATGTGTAATATTATAATTTGTTTCTCTTTAGAGTGAGTAGATTTTATAGAAGAATTGATGGAGTATGAGTTTAATTGATCTTGAAGAAAATTGTCATATTATTAATTGTTATGGAAAAAGAAAAAAGAATATTGATATGTGATGTAGATTAATATTTTATAAATTTTTGTGGTAATTGAATTATTCTATGTGTGTTAGAATTTTTTTTAAGATAGTGTAGAATTATTGTTGCAATGAAATTCAGTATATTTTTTACTCTGATATTCTAGAATGTGTAGCTTGATCGTATTAAATTAATCAGGCGGACAATAGAGTTTGAACGCGTGTATTTTTGGAAAGAGGAAATTAACCGAGACCAATTATTTGAGAATTTAAACCCTATAGTAGTTGTGATCTGAGCTTAGGCTCAGTGGGTAGGCGCTTCGTCGCCTCTCTGTTGGCGCGGGTTCGAGTGGGGTGTTGCTCTGTGTGTGTTCCAATTTTTTTTAAAAAAAGAATGGAATGAGATGAATATGGGTATTTAAAAATTGCTAGAGACTTTATACCGTGGGCGCAGATGGCCAACGGGTTTGGCGCTTGGGCTTCTTCTCTGTTGGCGCTAGTTCGAGCCTTGCAGGGGCTTGACTTTAAATTAAAACATATTTTTTTATACCTTCTTCTTAGAATTTGAGTATAAACAATTGAGAAAAGTTATGAGAAAATTGTAGACCATTATTAGAATAATTTGGAGATTTTATATACTATTCTAAAAGAAAATTTTAGAATCTAAAAGGGTATGCTTTGTTTACGTGTTGAGTTGGGTTTCAAATTGAAAATGCATATAATTGAAGATTATAAAGATTGGTTTTTTTTAAAAGAGTGAGATAAAGAGGAAATAGAAATATATAATTTTGGGGATGATTTTTTAAAGAAGATCGAAAATTGAGAATGAGTTTGGTTTGGAATATAGACTAATGTAAGAAGAGTATAAATGTTTGAAAAGAGAATTAATTTGAAGGAAATGAGTTTCGAGAAGGCTTTGGAAGTGATTGGTATGAATTGGTTAAATAAAAGTTATTTATGGAAAATTCGAGTTGGAAATTATTGAATTATGAATGTTGAATACTTCAGCGTTGAAGAAAATTGTTGTTTTGAAAATTTAAATATATAATTATTGAGGTTGAATATAACCTATTGATCTCTAGAATGAGATATTGTTGGAATCTAGAGTCTAGGTGAGACCCTAATAACCGACAGTATTATTAATGAGATTTTTTAGGAATAACCAGTGTGGGTTGACTCTCTCTGAGAGAAGTATCCAGTGTGGGTTGACGTTCTCTTGTGTTGGTTTAACCGGTAGGGTAAGCTAGCTCTAGGTTGTGATAATTTTTCAAAACTAAAACTTAGGGTTAGGCACTAAGGGGAGATGTGATGAAGTATGGGCAAACATGGGTATGAGGGCCTAGATAGCGCAGTGGGAGGTATCTCCCAAATTACCGGGGTTGAGGCTTGCGGTGGGAGATATTACTCCAGAATTACTGGGATCGAGGCGACACTCGTGGAATATTTGTGTGATGTGGTACTGATGACAGCACAGTGTGGGTATTCACTTCCAAAATTACTGGGTGGAGGCAGTGTGTCCCAAATCACTTGAAGTGGGAGTGCGATACTCAAGAATTATCAGGGTCATAGCTCGCGGTGTGGGTATTCGTCTCCAGAATTACTGGGTGTGAGGCAGTGTGTCCAAAATCACTTGAAGGAGAGTACGATACTCAAGAATTATCGAGGTGGTATTAGATACTCATAGAATATCTAAAACATACATTAATCACCGTAGTAGTAATTCATGGCGAGGGATTAAACCCTATATTGAGGTGTACGATAAAGGCTTGCCCTCGAACCTATGTATTTTGGGATGCATAGAATCCGAACAAGTATGCATTAGTGCATCATAGTGTAAATCTGTATTAGGCATCTAAGGCATATCATACACTGTCATGTTTAGGATAGTTAGGATGTGGTTGTGTTTTGCGATAGTATAAAGAATCGTTATATTACGGCATAGTGAGGATGGCTGTTTTATAATATAGCATCGGTTGTAAGCAACAGACGTGCCCACAGTCTTCAGTGTAGGATTTGGATTTGCAAAAGAACACAAAGATGATTTGGTGCTGAAGATTGCTTTCAAATTTTTGTTGTTGTCAATCAAGGTGTATTTTTATCGTGTTGTAATTGTTTTATTTTTCCGCTGCGTTAATGTAAAAGAATAGTCTTGTATGAAAAAGTTTTAAATTCATTGTAAAATTGTACGAATTTGAAGTGAAAGATCCTGTTGTGCTACGAAATACCGTGTTTTGGAATTCAGGGTGTTACACTCTCTTAGGGTTAATTTTCTGCAGCTATATATAGGATACGTATCTGTGGCAAAGTGACACATGAGAAAACCCTAGCCATCACAGAAATTGTGAGAGAGAGATCGTGAGGAACATCCTCTTCCCACAGCTAGCACCGCGGCGTGAGAAAAAGCTTGATTTGATCCGTTCGTGTGAATACCGTAGAGGCACAACAATATTGCAGTACTGTGATTGACATTAATTGAAGACAGCAGATCCATCTTCAAGGTATAACTCCTAAACACGATTTATATTTTTTACATGGATCAATAGCTAGGTTTCGATATTTCTTTGTAATTTTTCCATTGTGTATTTGATATGAGACTACCATCGAAACCTAACAGAAGGTCCACACACGAATTTGACCCAGATTAGATTGTGAGCCCAATAGCCTCATTACTCTCTTAGGGTTGATTTTCTGAACCTATATATATGATACATATTTGTGGAAAAGTCACACATGAGAAAACCCTAGACTTCATAGAAGTTATGAGAGAGCGATTGTGAGGAACATCTCATTCTTGTAGCTAGCACTGCGGCGTGAGGGAAAGCTTGTTTTGATCCATTCATGTGGATACTGTTGAGGTATCGCAATATTGTAGTATTGTGATCGGCATACTGTGGAGATAACAGATCCATCTTCAAGGTATAACTCTTAAACACGATTTATGGTTTTCGCATGGATCCATGGCTAGGTTTCGATATTTTTTTGTAATTTTTACGCTGTGTATTTAATCTGAGATTACCTTCGAAACCTAACAAGCAGTGCTTGAAGATCGCTTTGCTTTTCCTTATCATCAAGTGCCACAATTTGAAGTTCCACTGTGCTAATTAATCTGGTCATAACTTCAATGAGAAGACTGTCGATTATATTCGATGTCTTAGGTAATTTACTGCACGTGACTATCTCATTCAAGATCTCATATGCAGATGCTCGAAGTCTGGAACTAGTAGTGTCAGTACGATTGAATGTAGTTAGAAGAGGTGAGATAATAATGGTAAGATAAGGAGTCAAGGGCGAAGAATCTAACTCACCCTGGTTCTCTCATAAATTTCGTCTGACACATGGTGGGTTGCCGGACCTTGCAGAAGAGGAGTTGCCGAAAAATGTGGTGGAGCCAAAAAGTAGAAAGGGGGCAGCAGTAGTTGTAGCAGTAGCACTAGCAGATATGGACGATTTGGAGGAGGTAGTCACCGTGGATGCTGAAGGAGATGGAGGTGATGGCAGAGAGGAGGGTTCTAAGGACGGAGAGCTTGAGGGAGAGGTCAAAGTTGTTGGGGGAAGTCATGAAGGGGGCCGGGGAGCGTGGAGGATGACTCGGGGAAGAAGTGGTGGTCAGGGAAGTCTTGTTGAAGGAGAATGAAGGAAGGGAATGTGGGTTCCCCTTGGAGGTTGAAGTGATAGACATTGCTGTCTTGGACGAGGGCGAGGTGGGAGAGGTGGTCAGACTAGAAGAGGGAGCTGAGCCGGCCGCTGGGGCGGTCATGGAGGTGGCCGGGAAGCGAGGAGGAGTCAGGGAGTCAGGGGAATTTTGGGAAGAGGAATTGAGTTTGTTGATGATGAAGGCGGTGGTGGCACCGATGGCCTGGTTGAAGGAGACGAGGCGGATGAATCAGATGACAACGGTGGGGCAGAGGGAGCAACAAAGCAGGAAAGCATGTGGAATTTGAAGAGTGGACAGATGGAGTGGATGTTGTTGTTGCTGATCTGAAAAGATGGGCAAATCTAGGGTTAGAGTTGGTGGAGATGTGGTCGAAGATGGTGTGGGGAAACATATGTTGTAGAGGAGTAGGGGGCGCTCCAAGATGTGCTCAGTGATCGAGATTGGGTGGTCCAGCCATGGCGGAATGATGGGTCCGGTGGTGGGCATGAATGATGTCGGTGATGGGGTGGGGGTTGCCATAAGGGGGCGAAGAGGATGAGGAAGGGTGTGACGGTGCTTGTCGGTAACCTTTCGGAGGTGGTGATGCATTTCTGAAGAGGTTGTTCCATTGATTAGGTTAGGGTTTGGTGGGTGCCATTGGTTAGGGCTAGGGTTTTGATGAGTTTGGTAGTGAGTGGCGGAGGTGGAAAGGAATTTGGCGAGAAAGAGAGAGAGTGGGGTTTGAAGGATTCAGATATGGAAGAGATGGGAGTTGAGTTTCTGGAACGCATCGATGGCAAGATGGACGATCTTCGGGGAGGAGTAGGCGGAGATGAGGGGGTTGAGGATGGATTCAGAATGAAATTGGGGAATTTGGCCAAAGATTATGTGGAAGAGGCTCTGATACCATTGTTACGATCCCGATCTAACCCGGCGGTGGATCGTCGCAACTCTCGTCGGCACCGGCAGATAACATTTTTACGATCCCGATCTAATCCGGCGGTGGATCGTCATAACTCTCATCGGCGCCGGCGATGGCAACCATGATTCTAACAAAAAAAGAGAAAAAAGAAGAAGAAAATGGACTAAATTCAATTCAATTCTCATTCATAATCTGCAAATGAAATTATAGTAGGATATTAATAGAGCTTGTGGGCCATAAGCAGGTGCATATCCTGTGGACTTTATTTTAAAAAAATATATACTTTGCATATAAACCCCTATAAGAAAGATAATTCCCCAAGAATCGATACAGCAACTTCTGGACTGATATAAAAAGCTACAGTTTTTAGGAGATCAGTATCATGTACCTAAAGATTGCCTCGAGATTCTCCACCAGCCCTCAACTCCGCCGAAGATTCCTCCTTCCATTCATGGGTTTCCTGCTGCTTTCACCACCAGTGTCTTGATTCCGACTCCCTCATCGCCCATGTCGACGATCTCCAGGTGCCAACAACCTCTTACGTCACCCACATTGACATCACCGATGGAAAGTGGGATAACGTGTTTCTCGACCCTCGCAATTGGGTCACCAAAGACGAAGAGGTTCTTGGTAATGCGAAGGAGTTGTTGGGGGCTATGCTGCAAAGAGAATGCCTGTCTGCACGTGCAAAGGACGTGGTTTTGGGGTTCACTCTGCGGTTTGTCGGGGTTTCGCAGTTTGAGAAGATTGTGGGGTTCTTCAACAAGCTGGGGGATAGTCTATGTAACTTGGAAACCAAGGCATAAATAGCTTCTCTATCGATTGATTATCCTGATATTGAGGTAGCAGTAGAAGAATGGTGTAAGTTTGTTTTTCCTGCTGAGAACAATCTCGTTGTCGACTTGCAGTTGCTCTCTAAGACGCTGGGACATGAGTTGTTGGTGGATGTCGATGCGGTTGTGAATTGGTTGTACACGCTCCCTCCACAGTGCAGGAGTGGGGAACAGGGAGGGATACGAGTCGAGAGATGACTGTCAAGATTCTTGACTCAATTAAAGAGGAATCTAGATACTTGGTACGTTACTTTATAATGAATTCTGAGCATTTGGACAAACGAGACACTTTAGAAAAATTCTATCAAAAAGCCATGGAGGTGGAGGAGTGTGATGTTGAAGTACTGCAGCATGCATTTCGGAACAATAAAAACCAAGAAGTAGAGGATTTTGCGGCTAATGTAGATGCTGAGTTGGCGATGGCCTTACGCGAAGTTTTCTTATGATGGACTATGTAGAGGGGACTAATAATAATGATATTGAGATGAGTCTGAAAAGAGAAATTTTGAGAGCACGAGAATTGATGGATATGGAGCTGTGCGTGTTGGATGTGAAAATCATGATTCATCTTACCAAACTTGAGCAGTTAAAGCGAAAGCTCGCTAGTGCCAGTTTTGTGGAATATCTTCCTGTTCTTCTACCAACTTTGCAGACTTATTTGTGGGTTCATCCATTTTTCTAAGAATGACTCTTTTGTGTTTGGATCTTTTTTTCTCTCTTTTCTTTCTGTATTGTGATATCGTAAGCTTGCAGGAAACCTTGGAGATGTCTGGAGCTGCATGTGAAGTGCCTAAAGAGGAATTTGACAATGATGAAAGTGATCCTGCTCGAAAAGAGGATGAAAAGGTTTTTCTTGTTTCAAAGCTTGTCCATTCTCTGTTTTGTTTATATCTGATTGTGTTTAATTATAATTGTGCTAATTTTCATGAATGTGTCACAGGAAGGGGATCGTAACGAGGAGCTTGTAAATCAAGATGCGACTGCTGAACCGTATGTAGTTGTTGCCGCTAATCTGGTGTGGGGGCAATAGACAGAATTTGTGAATTCGTAGGAACTCGAAGGGCTGAATCTGAATTCTTCCTTGTTGAAAAGTTGACTCCTTGGTGCTCCCGCGGACCTGCACAAATGTTCGAAACACCGGGACGGATCCCGATGACGAACCCTCCGATGCTCTTGTCAATACTCAGTAAAGAAAGGGAAAATAGCTTAGGTAGACAAAGAGTGATCACCTGTGACAGTAGGAGGTAGGGTGTATTTATAGTCGCCGTGGGGATCTTTTTCAGGATTAGAATGAATCCCTATTTCCCGGTGTGGCTGGAATGGGGTGGTTAGAACCACCTCCTCAGGATAAGGACGAGCCAGGATTTTCCCATATCCTGTTGAACTGGTTCCTAACAGGTTTTGACCCACCCTCAGTTGAACGGATCCGTTCACGGGTTATCGGGTCCAAGAGGGGGGACCCGATTCCCATTTCGGACCCGTCTGTAGGTGAAATTACCATCTTGCCCCTGTGACTCGAAGACCCGTGCCTAATTTGAACAATTCCGACTTAGCCCCATTTTTAGCCATATTACGAGCCCCCCACTCCCAAAGACTGTATACTGCAGCCTTTGGGGAGTAGTTTTGTTGTTTCAATGGTGTATAGGATTTTATCGGAGTTCTTAAAGGGTGTTCGAATCTTGTTTGAGGAGTAATGGTACTTTCCAGAGCTGGTAGCATGCTTAAAATTGCTTCTGGGCTCTTCTGGACTTTTGGTGATTTTCCCCGATTTTTTAGTTATTTTTCGGATCATTTATTCAATATTGCAAAGCGATGATTTATTTTTCGGGAAAGCCAATTAATTATTCTAACCAATAATTATTTACCCAGGGGCTCAAAAATATTTCCTCGGATTTATAATTATTTTTTAGAATTTTTTATTAATTTTCCTGAATTTTAATTATTTTTTCGCAATTTTTAAATAAATAATTCGAATTAATAATTAAAAAAAATAATTTTAATCACCTATTTATGACGTGGCGCGATCTAGATCGTCCATCAGCCTTGGGCGCGAAGATCTGAATGATCGAAAGGTGAATCAGACCCTTGTTGACGTGGCCGAATCTGGGTCCTTGATCACGCAACGGCGAGCAATTCTGGATGATCAGACGTCTGTGAAAAAGGCGAACTTTGCCTGTTTAAAGGTCGGTGGCAACTGACTTTGGGATGCTCGCCGAAGTCTAGGGGAGCGAGGCGTGGCGTTTGGGCCCCTTCCTCTTCGCTTTCTGGACGTCGGTGGTAATCGACTTCGGAAGCTTGCCGAAGTCCAGGGGGGCGACACGTGGTATGTGGGCCCTTGCTTCTTCGTGTTTTGGATGTTGGTGGCAATTGACCTCGGGGACGAATAGGAGGGCGACACGTGGCTTGTGGGTCCCTTCCACCGTTGACCAGTCAACACATTTTCTTGCGTTTCGACGTCGGTGGCAATCGACTTCGGGGACGAATAGGAGAGCGACACGTAGCCAGTGTATCCCAGTAACCGTTGACCAGTCAACGCATTTTCTTGCGTTTCGATGTCGGTGTTAAATGACTTCGGGGACGAATAGGAGGGCGACATATGGCCTGTGGGTCCCTTCCACCGTTGACCAGTCAACGTATTTTCTTGCGTTTCGACGTCGGTAGCAATCGACTTCGGGGACGAATAGGAGAGCAACACGTGCCCAGTGGATCCCAGTCACCATTGACCAGTCATCGCATTTTCTTGCATTTCGATGTCGGTGGCAAGTGACTTCGGGGACGAATAGGAGGGCGACACGTGGCATGTGGGTCCCTTCCACCGTTGACCAGTCAACGCATTTTTTTGCGTTTCGACATCAGTGGCAATCGACTTCGGGAAAGAATAGGAAAGCGACACGTGCCAGTGGATCCCAGTCACTGTTGACCAGTCAACGCATTTCTTGCGTTTCAACGTCGGTGGCAAGTGACTTCGTGGACGAATAGGAGGGCAGCACGTTGCCTGTGGGTCCCTTCCACCATTGACCAGTCAATGCATTTTCTTGCGTTTCGACATCAGTGGCAATCGACTTCGGGGATGAATAGGAGAGCGACACGTGGCTAGTGGGTCCCAGTCACCATTGACCAGTCAACACATTTTCTAGCATTTCGACGTCGGTGGCAAGTGACTTCGGGGACGAATAGGAGGGCGACACGTGGCCTGTGGGTCCCTTCCACCGTTGACCAGTCAACGCATTTTTTTGCGTTTCGACATCAGTGGCAATCGACTTCGGGAAAGAATAGGAAAGCGACACGTGCCAGCGGATCCCAGTCACTGTTGACCAGTCAACGCATTTCTTGCGTTTCAACGTCGGTGGCAAGTGACTTCGTGGACGAATAGGAGGGCAGCACGTTGCCTGTGGGTCCCTTCCACCATTGACCAGTCAATGCATTTTCTTGCGTTTCGACATCAGTGGCAATCGACTTCGGGGATGAATAGGAGAGTGACACGTGGCTAGTGGGTCCCAGTTACCATTGACCAGTCAACACATTTTCTAGCATTTCGACGTCGGTGGCAAGTGACTTCGGGGACGAATAGGAGGGCGACACGTGGCCTGTGGGTCCCTTCCACCGTTGACCAGTCAACGCATTTTTTTGCGTTTCGACATCAGTGGCAATCGACTTCGGGAAAGAATAGGAAAGCGACACGTGCCAGCGGATCCCAGTCACTGTTGACCAGTCAACGCATTTCTTGCGTTTCAACGTCGGTGGCAAGTGACTTCGTGGACGATTAGGAGGGCAGCACGTTGCCTGTGGGTCCCTTCCACCATTGACCAGTCAATGCATTTTCTTGCGTTTCGACATCAGTGGCAATCGTCTTCGGGGATGAATAGGAGAGCGACACGTGGCTAGTGGGTCCCAGTCACCATTGACCAGTCAACACATTTTCTAGCATTTCGACGTCGGTGGCAAGTGACTTCGGGGACGAATAGGAGGGCGACACGTGGCCTGTGGGTCCCTTCCACCGTTGACCAGTCAACGCATTTTTTTGCGTTTCGACATCAGTGGCAATCGACTTCGGGAAAGAATAGGAAAGCGACACGTGCCAGCGGATCCCAGTCACTGTTGACCAGTCAACGCATTTCTTGCGTTTCAACGTCGGTGGCAAGTGACTTCGTGGACGATTAGGAGGGCAGCACGTTGCCTGTGGGTCCCTTCCACCATTGACCAGTCAATGCATTTTTTTGCGTTTCGACATCAGTGGCAATCGACTTCGGGGATGAATAGGAGAGCGACACGTGGCTAGTGGGTCCCAGTCACCATTGACCAGTCAACACATTTTCTAGCATTTCGACGTCGGTGGCAAGTGACTTCGGGGACGAATAGGAGGGCGACATGTGGCCTGTGGGTCCCTTCCACCGTTGACCAGTCAACACATTTTCTTGCATTTCGACGTTGGTGGCAATCGACTTCGGGGACGAATATGAGAGCGACACGTGGCCAGTGGGTCCCAATCACCGTTGACCAGTCCACGCATTTTCTTGCGTTTCGACGTCGGTGGCAAGTGACTTCGGGGACGAATAGGAGGGCTACACGTGGTATGTGGGTCCCTTCCACCGTTGACTAGTCAACGCATTTTCTTGCATTTCGACGTCAGTGGCAATCGACTTCGGGGATGAATAGGAGAGCGACACGTGGCTAGTGGGTCATAGTCATCGTTGAACAGTCAACGCATTTTCTTGCATTTCGATGTCGGTGGCAAGTGACTTTGGGGACGAATAGGAGGGCGACATGTGGCCTGTTGGTCCCTTCCACCGTTGACCAGCCGACGCATTTTCTTGCGTTTCGACGTCGGTGGCAATCGACTTCGGGGACGAATAGGAGAGAGACACGTGGCAAGTGGGTCCCAGTCACCGTTGACCAGTCAACACATTTTCTTGCATTTCGACGTCGGTGACAAGTGACTTTGTGGACGAATAGGAGGGCGACACGTGGCCTGTGGGTCTCTTACACCGTTGACCAGGCAATGCATTTTCTTGCGTTTCGACGTCGGTGGCAATCGACTTCGGGGAAGAATAGGAGAGCGACACGTGGCCAGTGGGTCCCAGTCACCGTTGACCAGTCAACGCATTTGCTTGCAATTCGACGTCAGTGGCAAGTGACTTCGGGGACGAATAGGAGGGCGACACGTGGCATGTGGGTCATTTCCATCGTTGACCAGTCAACGCATTTTCTTGCGTTTCGACGTCGGTGGCAAGTGATTTCGGGGACGAATAGGAGAGCGACACGTGGCCAGTGGGTCACAGTCACCGTTGACCAGTCAACAGATTTTTTTGCATTTCGACGTCGGTGGCAAGTGACTTCGGGGACGAATAGGAGGGCGACACGTGGCCTGTGGATCCTTTCCACCATTGACCAGTCAACGCATTTTCTTGCGTTTCGACATTGGTGGCAAGTGACTTCGGGGACGAATAGGAGAGTGACACGTGGCCAGTGGACCCCAAGGCCGTTTGACCAGTCAATGCAATTTCCCACGTTTTCCACCAAATGGGCCAGGCCTTTGCATCGTTGGGGGCCTCTTAACCTTGGTAAATGCCTAACTAACTTCAGTCTCTATAAATCTCCACCCCCTCTCACATTTGCCCAATATTCTTGTTTTTTACTCAGGCAAAATTTTTACTTAGTGAGAGCTTCCGACGAGTTTTCGCCGTCTTCTGGTGTGTTTTCCGACCGTAGCTGTCAAATCGAGGTAACTTTATACTTAGCTTATTTTTTGTCACGCCCCGCTTCCCAAAAATAAAGAATACGAGTACATGACAAAAGCCCAGCAAATGACTAACGTCACCCATAAGCTGTTTAATCGATCAACTCAACAACATAAACAACACAGAACAATTGCGCAGACAATAATAATAATCTCATGAACAAATAATACTTGGAATGAAACAATATAATATCCAAATACAATAATAATAATCCAACGTCTGGAAACAAATAACAATATTCGGGACATAAGTCCAATACAAGAAATAACAATAATTAAATAATTAAGTCTCCAAACAAAGCAATAATTATTTATTAAGTAGCGATGCAATCAATTCCTTCACCAATGTTGTTCTACCAATCCATCTGGTAATTCTCCATCAACACCTGTAATTACTTCATCTAAAAAGAGCAGAAAAATTGTCCTTAGAGCAAGTCATGGACAGCAAGTAGAGAAAGCAAGGAACAATGGAACAACGGTATAACAATGAATCAACGGATCAATAAGAATCAATAAAATGGGACAAAATCATGACAATCGATACAATTGGCTATAAACAATGGTGCAATAATCGGTAACAATAATCAAGGATCAATATTAATAACACTTAGCTAATATCGATATCAATAAGAACAATGATGAACAATATGCAATGTTGGTGACGTGTTAATCCTTATGTCTATTAATCATTTTAACTCTTAACTAGTGCACGTACTACTGTGTCCCATGTGTGCCGTACCACAGGTTCGATGCAAACAATCAATTTCGTTTTAGACTTAAGTGAAAAATTCTATAGTTCATGTACACGGCACAATAACGGTATTTGCAGCATTGCTGCTTTCTGGTTGGCTCAATAAAAATATTACACGGTCAATTGGGGATACTGTGTCAGTAGTCAAACAATAAATCGATAACAATAACTTTTGCCAACACACAATATTTTGAGAAACAAGGCCCACACTTCAGTGTACAGTCACTATGTCATCAACTACTTCAGTCAATCCCTTAAACCCCGGCTTATTAATTATTTTATTAATGCAACAATACAATATGCAACTAAGACATGAGATGAACAATAATATCAATCGGAAAACTATAGGGTGATAACATGGATAGGACGGTTAGAATAGTGATAATAACTCATTGGAAACATACAATGTAACATACATTCATTAATTCATGCAATAGTATAACATAAGAAATTTTAATTCATTAAAAAGAGGATTCTAAAATTCTGGTCAGCACGCGCAGTCTGTATAGAAATGCAGTTTCCCGCTGACTCAGAAATCGAAAGTTGAATCCGTCAGAAGATCTGGAAACTAGACTTCCATACGGTTCCAACGCATACTTAAAGTTCAAATTCCGACAACAGTAACTAGGTCAAACACGTGTCTCTTTTCAGGTTTATGTTCAGACAGAAATTCGACATCTTGTCATTTTAATTTTTGAATCAGCAAAAACTCAATATTAAAATCAGTAAAAATATAATATAAACTCCTAAACATGTCAAACATCAATCTGGAAATTTTCATAGCAAAATTATATCATTTGATCAACCTTTTTACTGTTTAAACATGAAAGATACGAAAATCTGAAAATCTGAAAATCTGGAATGTAAAAACACAGCTGCAGTAAAACGGGCATAACTCTTGCTACAAAACTAGGAATTCAAAAATTCTGGATGTTATTGACAACTAGACACTCGGGGCTACATTTCATATTAAGAAAATATTTTATTTTAAGGTCATTTACTGGTTCGAAAACAGCAATCAAGTTCAGGTCAGCAAGCACGTACAGTTCTTAGGGTATTTTTCTTGTAAATAAAATTAATTGAATATGTCGGGTATCGATTCTATAGTCAATAAATTGTGTAACTAGCATGATAGGTGTCCAAACATGATAAATAAAATTTATAACACACACATATACAAGTCTTTCATCAATCAATCATCAAACCATCACACGACATACAACCTAGCGATTGTCCCTACAATAATTTATTTGTGTTGTGACTTATATGAATAACCCTATTAACAATTCTATATGCATTCATTAAAGATCCAAACTTTAGAGTCAAATTGGCACGATGTCAAGAATATTGGGGTTAGCTTGTGTAAACCCACAATAAACCCAACGAAAGGGATAACAAAGGATAATACGATAACAAAGAGATCTACTTGCAAGAATTTTAATAACACTTCAATTTGATACAATTTGCAATTCAAGAGGACGTTGACTTGCCTGTTAGATGATGAAAACAAATACCAAGAATAACGGGATGACAATCCCAAAGCAACGAACTCACGGACCCCCGAACTAGCACGTGTATAACACGTGCACAAAACAATCCAATAAGCACAGCAACTTAAAAGAGACCACAACAACAATAAAGAAGACAGTAGCAACGACAAAGGAGGAAGCACCGGCCAGGGGCGGCGCTGACTGGCGGCGCGTCGACGGAGGCAGGCGGCGCGTGGGGGCAGCGCCGACGGCGAGCGGGGCGGCGCTCGCGCTGGCGTCGACCGAAACAGGGAGAAGTGCAAGAGGGATTTGGGGTTTGGAGCTCTGGGTTAATGTCGATGAAGGAGAAGGGGAGGTCGGGGGTGACTGTGGCGGTGCTGGGGGTGGCGCGACGGGAGGGGGAAGGTCACCAGGATTGGGTGGCAGCGCCGGGAGGCCGGAGACGAAGCCGGAGAGGGATGGGGTTGATGGGTTCAGGTGATTTTGGGCGGGGAGAGAGAAAACAGGGAGGAGAGAGGAGAGAGAAACTGGGAGAGAGATTAGACGGCTATAGGGTTTCGATTTGTGTGCAGAAATTACGGTTTACAGTAGAGTTGCATTTATAGGGTACAATTAGAGTACTGGGTTGATGGTTTAGGGTCCAATAAAAGCGGTTTTGGGTCAAGAACAATTCAAATTGGGTTTTAGTGTTCAATTAAGAGATAGATCAAGATTAACACGGTTCAAATAAAAATACCCACAATTCCAATAAATAAAATCCACAAGATAGATAACCCAATAAAAGAGAAAAATAGTTCATGAACGAAAATTTTAACCCAATTAAATAAATAAATAACACAATTTAAATAATAAGAATTTGGCTTTAAATAAATTGGAACTCGCCGAGAAAATCAGATCGGGTACAAAAATAAAATAATTCGATAGATGAATTTCTAAATAAAGAAATCAAGAAATAACAATTAGTAATTATAATCATAATAATAATAAAACCGTACAATAAAATAATATTCGGGTTTAACAACTTTAATAAAATACTCCAATAATAATAATATACATGATTCGGGCTCAAATACAATACAATTAACTGATAAATTAAGATTATAAAACAAGTTTAAAATACACCATTACTCGAAATAATAAAATTTTCGATTGGAAAATATTTAAATAGAAAATCTCAAAACGAATTTAACACAAATTTTTTTAATAAATGATTAAAATATTGAAAATGTTTGGAAAGTAAGTATTTACTGGAACGGGGTTTACATTTTCTTTTAGAGAATGTCTACCGACCCTTCGAGGAAGGAGACCTCCCCTCTTCTTGCCCCCGAGGCTTCCTCTAGTCAGGTCCCCCAATCGACAAGGGAAAAGCCGTGGTAGTGCAGACTTCGGTGATCATTAAGACAAGGATCGAAGAGGATCGGAGGTTGGGAGAGTTCGGGATGTTGTCTGGGGTTCTAACCGGACTACAGAGGGTTCGAGACCTTCCGGGGGACCAGGCGAAGCGGATAATGTACGGGATGGGTCAAAGCTTCGAGGAAAACGAGGCCAGAGAGACATCAGAAGCAGACGAGACGATCTCTATCCTTACCGAGCAGGACTTGGTAAGGGTTCGGGAGTGTTTCCAAATCCATAGGGAGTTCGACTTAATGCTCCCTGGGTCGAGGGTGAGGGCCAACTCGCCAATGCCCATTGACATGTGCTTATGGCCGGTCGACGCATTCTTGGCGGGAGTTCGACTCCCTCTTCACCCATTCGTTGCCGAAGTGTTGAGGTGGTTCCGCGTTAGCCCCGTTCAGTACATGCCGAAAGTGTGGAGGCTGATAAACAGATTCGTCCTCCATTGTCAAGCATCGAGTTTTAAGCCGAGGTTGAGTGTGCTCCGAACGGTGTACCAGATGCACCAGCAGCATAAGGATGTTTACCAGTTCTATCTTGCTCCGAGGTTCGGGATGAAGCTGGTCAGCTGTCTGGACTTGATAAAGAATTGGAGGGATAAGTACTTCTTGATTCGAAGTCGAGGACCATGGGGAATCCCCACAGCTTGGGTAGAGTCAGTCCCAAAGAAGGTCAAGCAGAGCCCCTCCCCTCAGCGCCGAGGAGGAGGATATGGTTCGGACGTTGCTCGATTGCCCAAAGTTCGATTGGAAGGACTTGACCGATGAGGTGCTCTTCTGGGGGGGGGGGGGGTCTCAGCTCGATAAACCCTAGTACGATTTTGTTTTTTTTGTTGAGGTCGGCGATGGCTTCTTCTTTCGTGTTGCTAGGAAAGTAGGCCATTTTTCCTAACTCTCCTTTTTTTTGCAGAATCGATGGACTTCGACGACTTGCTGTTGAAGGGTGGGGTTCTGAGCAGTAAGGCCCCGAAGAAGAGGAAGAGGGTCGCCTCAAAGACCACGTCGGAAGGATTACAGGCTCACCGTGCCGCCGCGAAGCAGCTGGGGAGGCGACCCTCCTTGGCTCCCAAGCCTTTGACCCCAGTGTTGGCTTCGGCTTCCACTGACACAGGGGTCTTCCTGCTATCGGTAGCCTTAGGGCTAGAGGCTCTGCCATTAACTGCCAAAGCTGAGGTGTTCCTAACCGAGGAGCACAAGAAGATCTTCGTCCCGGACTGGCAGGTCCGCAAGCTCGACGGGTTCCTAGGCGACTCATCGGCGTGTATGCAGGCGGTTCGACACCTTGCAACGCCAAAGGACAAGGCAGCCATGGAAGCGAGCAGCGTGGGGGACGATGCACTCGAGGTCGCCCGCTCGGCAATGTCGGTAAGTTTCGAAGCCTGAGTTCTCTTTTGCTGAGCGCTTAGATTTTTATTTATTTATTATTTTTTTTGAAACAACCCAAGTCCTACTCTTCGGAGATCACTTGCCACTTCGGCCATCTGATGAAGAAGATGGCTGAGCAAGAAAAGGAGCTACAGCTCGAGGCGGATAAGGCTCGAGAGGAGAAGGTCCGGATCGCCAAGGAGCTCGAGCAGGCGAGGCTCAAGGCCGAGTTGAAGAGCTCAAGGTTGGGACACCTCGAAGCTGTGGTCGCCAAGCTGGAGGCCGATAACGCACGGCTCCTTCAAGCTGCCGAACTAGCAGCTAAAGAGAAGGCAGATGAGGTCGCAGCGGCGAGGCTAGAGGCGGCGAAGGAGGCCGAGGAGCAGGCCAAGGTGAAGGCGTGAGGGTTTCTCTATGTCAACATGGCGAAGGCGTACGCCCGAGCCATCGACCAAGTGAGGAAGAAGTTCCCTGAAATGGACTGCACCGGATGGCGCCTCTTTCCAGACCTCGTCCCCGGGTTTGACGATGTCTCGGAGGGTGACGAGGAGGACGAAGAAGAAGAGGAGGCCAAGGGGATCGAGGGAGGAGGTGCTGAGGCCGAGGGGGATGCTCCGTCGGAGGCTACGCCCCAGGCCATCGTGGTCCCTGAGGAGGCACCTTCAGCAGAGGATTGCTCGAAAGAGGTCGACCCCTGATTTGCCTTGTATCTTGCTTTTTTTTTTTTGCTTTTCGATTATGTAGTGCCGAACCGCAGACTGGCCACTGCTTGTAATCTTTGATTATTCAATGAAAAAACTATTTTGACCAAGTGTTGGTGAAGTTTAAGAACTGTTTCATGTTTTTCTGAGTTGTTGGGTACGAGTCGTGTAAACTTAGTAGCTCCCTACTCTGGATTTTTTCAGATCATCGAAGCGCTACCACTTGCCAAAGTGCCTTGGGTGGCCGAAGTGGCACATCTCAAGGCTGGTCTAGGGGTGACGAGTTTGGGGCTTACCAGGACCCACGAGCGGCTTCGCGAAGTGTAGTGGGAGCTTCGTAAAGAGAAGTATGAGCTGAATCATCTGAGATTGACCTTAGTGCGTCGAGACATAGAGAGGAGACGATTGGAAATTGGATTAACGAGATGACCCCGGAGGCGACGATGTGGGCTCATCGGCGGTTGCCAACCTCGGCTTGAGACTTAGGCGCCTTCGTCACTCCCTGACTATGGTGACAGCAGAGCTGGACGAACTGAAGAAGGTAACTGTCAATGAGAGCATGAAGGTTGCTCATCTTCGACGAACAATCACCGATGCCTCTCGCGGTGCAGGCTCGATGCAATGCCGTGTCTGAAGATAATTGTGAAGGACGACTCGCTCAAAGAGCGAATTGTCGAGCTTGAGGCGGAGATCGCTCAATGCGAATGCCGCGTCGTTTAGAAAATATCAACAGCTGTAGGAGTAATTCCGAATGGTGATCCGCTTCGTACTCGCTTAGAAGCAAGTAGTTGAAGCAGAGTCGAACCAAGTGTTGGAATCCAAGCGTGTCGTTTTGAAGATATCAACAGCTGTAGGAGCAATTGTGAATGGTGATCCGCTTCGTACTCGCTTAGAAGCAAGTAGTTGAAGCAGAGTCGAACTAAGTGTTGGACTCCAAGCGTGTTGTTTTAATGCGAATTTTTTTTTGTATGTAGAGTTAAATTACTCAACAACAGATAACTTGCGGAGAAAGATTACTTTTATTGAAAACAATTAGGCAGCCACTTCTAAGTTACGAGCCACTTTTACACTTTGATAAAAAGAAAATACGAGTAAGAACTTCAGACATGTCTTATGGAGCACTATTAGGGAAGTTGCTTGGAGCAGTGCTTAGACACCCTCTTGGTACTTCATCAAGTGCTCCGCGTTCCATATCCTCGGTATTCTCCTACTCCCTGGGTCTTCGAGTTGATACGCGCCTCGGCAAATAACTCTGGAGACTCTATACAGTCCTTCCCAATTGGGTGCTAACTTGCACTTTTTGCTTGGATTGGAAATTGACAACTTTCGGAGCACTAGGTCTTCCTCTTTAAGGTTGGCTGGCCGTACCCTCTTGTTGTAAGACTGGGTGATCCTATAGCAGTAGGTCTCTTGTCGAATTGTAGCTCTCTCGCGTACCTCGTCTAAGAGGTCTAGGCAGTTGCGAAGCTGGTTTGCATTCTGTGCTTCACTGTAGGCTAGCAGTCGGGGTGAAGGCAGGCTCACTTCTAAGGGGATGAGAGCTTCGGATCCATATGTGAGGTTGAAGGGGGACTCCCTCGTCGGAGCTCTTTTGGTGGTGCGATAGTTCCAAAGCACGTTCGGGAGTTTTTCGACCCACAGCCCCTTAGTGGATTTGTCAAGCCTCTTCTTCAGGCCAGAGAGGATTTGTCGATTTGCGTTCTCCACTTGGCCATTGGACTAAGGGTGAGCTATCGAGGAGAACCGCTGTCGAATGCCGAGGTCGGCGCAAAAGTTGTGAAAGGTCGCTCCCGCGAATTGAGTCCCGTTGTCGGTTACGAGGATGCAGGGTAACCCGAACCGGCAAACGATGTTCTTCCAAAAGAACTTCTGGACCTTATGCTCGGTGATTGTCGAACGAGGTTCAGCCTCGATCCATTTTGAGAAGTAGTCTATCGCTACGACTAAGAACTTCAGTTGGCCTGGCACTGGAGGGAAGGGTCTGAGCAAATCCATCCCCTACATTGCGAAGGGGATTGGACTTGCCAAGGAGGTGAGTTGTGCTTGGGGCAGGCGACGGATCGGGACAAATTTCTGGAAAGAGTCGCACTGGCGGACGTACTCCTCGGAGTCACTCAGTAGTGTGGGCCAGAAGTAGCCGTAATTCAAGAGTTTTCGAGCGAGGGATCTCGCTCCCAAGTGCGCGCCACACAGACTGTCATGGGCCTCCTTTAGGGCATAGAACGCTTCCTCCGGGGAGAGGCACCTCAGATAGGGTCGGCCGTCAATTTGAGTGTAGGAGCATTTGTACATGACTCCATCAAGAAGTGTGTACCGCTTGACTCGTGTCCTGATCCTCCTCGCCTCTTTCGGTTCATCGAGAAGGATTCCGTCTCTGAGGTATTCGAGGAGGGGCTTCATCCAGTTCTCCCCAAGTGTTAGGGGATAGGCTTCCATCGGCTCCGGGCTATCTTCATCAATACTTGGTCTGAGGAGGGCCTCTATCAAGATGGTCCGTTCTAGACCTTGGAGGAACGAAAAGGCGAGCTTAGAGAGAGCATCCACCTGTGTGTTTTCCTCTCGAGGAACCTGCTGGAGTTGAACATCTTCGAATAAGGCTAGAAGCTCCCTAACCTTCACCAAGTACTTGGCCATACGCTCATCCCTTGCCTCGTATTCCCCTGACACTTGGTTGACCACCAACTGCGAATCAATGAAGACTCTAACCCACTTGGCCCGGGCATTGCGAGCCATGCAGAGCCCCACTATGGGGGGCCTCATACTCTGCTTCGTTGTTTGATGCCAGGAAGTTTAAGCAGAGGGAGTATTGGAGGAAGAAAGCGTCTGGGCCGGTCAAGATAACGCCAACCCCACTTCCATCATCGCAAGAAGATCCATCCACATAAATGGTCCAGACTAAGGGGTCAACAGATGACTCGCAAGGGTCGGGGATGGGCTCTCCACAATGAATTCTGCCAATGCTTGGGCCTTGATTGTTGTTCTCAGCTGGTAGCTGATATCATGTTGGCTTAGCTCGATGGACCACTTCATTAGGCGCCCAGACGTCTCGGGCTTGTGGAGAACATGGTTGAGTGGCTGGTCGGTAAGAACGACCACTGAATGAGATTGGAAGTAGGGGCAGAGCTTTTGGGCTGCCATAACCAAGGCGAGAGCCATCTTCTCTAGCTTCGGGTAACGGAGTTCAGCGTCCCGGAGGACCTTACTCATAATAGATGGGCTTCTGCATTCTATCCTCTTCTCCTACAAGGACCGTGCTGAGGGTTTGCTCTGAAGCAGCGAGATAGAGGTAGAGGACCTTCCCAGACGTTGGTTTGCTCAAGAGCGGGGGGTTATCTAAGTATGCCTTGAGATGGTCGAAGGATTGTTGCTGTTGCCCCCATTTGAAGCCTTTAGCCCCCCTGAGGGGCTTGAAGAAGGGGAGGCACTTCTCCCCGGACTTGGAGAGGAATCGCCCAATTACTGCGAGGCGCCCCGTAAGCCTCTGTACATTTTTGATGCTGGAGGGAGGAGCCATTTTTAGAATGACCTGGATCTTCTCGGGATTGGCCTCTATGCCCCTTTGGCTGACCATAAACCCCAAGAACTTGTCGGATGAGACTCCGAGCGCACACTTGTTCAGGTTCAGCCTCATATTGTGCCTCCTGAGCACCCCGAAGGCTTCTTGGAGGTCGAGCACATCTTCCTGCCCTCGGGTGCTCTTGACCAACATGTCGTCTACATAGACTTCCATGTTTCAGCCAATCTGGTCTCGTAAGACCCTGTTTACGAGACGCTGATAAGTAGCTCCCGCGTTCTTCAAGCCGAACGGCATAACCTTGTAGCAGTACAGATTCTGATCCGTCACGAAGGAGGTCTTCGGGATGTCGGGAGGGAACATCTGAACCTAGTTGTACCCTGAGAAAGCATCCATGAAACTGAGGAGCTCGTGCCTGGAGGTTGCGTCGATCAAGGCGTCGATGCTTGGAAGGGGAAAAGGGTCCTTCGGGCACGCCTTATTGAGATCGGTGAAGTCGATGCATATCCTCCAGTTCCCGTTGGCTTTCTTGACCATCACCACATTGGACAGCCACTCGGGATAGTTCACCTCCTGGATGAATCGGGTGTTGAGGAGCTTTTCGACTTCTTCTTCGATTGCCTGTTGACGCTCGGGAGCACACTTGCGTCGCTTCTGTAACACCCCGAATTCCAAAACCGACTGAATTCGAAATTCCACAGGATCTTTACACTACTTTCGTACAATTTTACAAGGAAATTAAAAACATTTCTTACATCAGAGTTGCATTATACATTTACATTTATATAGCGGAAGCAATTTACAGTAATTACATGAAACAATTATACAACATTTAAACCAATCTTTGAGCAGCATGTATACTTCAATTTGTTAAACTCTTTACCCTACATGTAAAACAGTGGGCACGTCAGTTCATTCAACTGACGAAATATTATACACAGCCATCCTCTCTATGCCGGAACAGTATAACGATTTTCCATACTTAAACAAACACAAACTTGATCACGAGACAAACTACAAGGGACTATCCTATTGATGCCGTGTTGTGATGTGCACTTGGTTCTTAATGCAGTTGTTTACATTATATGACACTAATGCGCACTTGTTCAGAGTCTATGCAGCACATACTACATAGGTCTGAGGGCAAGCCCTTAATCGTTCTTCATCTTGTAGGGTTCAATCCCTCGCCATGACTTAATCTACTACTGTAATTACGGTAAGCATCTTAGGCATTCTATGAACTACGAACTCACATCTAGGTGCCCTGGAGAGAATCCCAACACACTGACACATAACTCATCATGCAGGCATCCTGTGGTAATTCGCCTCCTACCATAAACGTGACACCACCCGCAGTCATTAAATTACCCCATAAGCGTCGCCACCGGGACGGTACTCCGGAGTAGTATCCATGCCCTAATCATGACGCATTATAGGACATCCTGTGAATACTCTGGCGCCGCCAATCCAATGGCCCTCATACTCATCTTCACTATGTATCACATCTTCACTATGTATCCACTACGTTCATCACATCTTCACTATGTAGAGAATCCCTCCATTAATCTAACCCTCAACTTAATTCGAAATCGATGAGGAAATGGTGGGGAATCAAGCGGGGGAACGATCGCCAAAGTGGGTTCTTTTTGGGTTTGTTTTTTATCGTGAATGGAGATGGGAAGGGAAGGAGAAGAAGAAGGAAGAAGGAATGGGGTCGGGTGTCGTTTCCTTCGGCTGTGCGCGAACGGGAGGAGGAAGGGAGGAGGGCTGGTCGGGTGGGTTTCCATTGGGTCGGTTTGGGAACGAACGGGAAGAAGAAGGAGGGAAGAAGGAGAGAAGGTGGGAGAGAGGAGGGGGTTTTTGTAAAAAGGAGAATAAATAATAATAGATAGATAAATATCTAAGGGAATGTTTCGTATAAGCCCCCCAGCCTCAATACATTTCAAATAAAGCCCAACTCTCTACTCTAATAATTCCAAACAATACAAAATACATTAAAACTACTTTGTAATAATCCGTATAAAAATAATTTAATTTCGAAAATAATAATAAAATAAACTAGGCAATAACCGATAATTCTTAATTAAAAATAATTGTTATCAAAAATAACATACTCGCGTGCAATTTTCAATTGCGCCCACATTTCAATGCAAAATAGCCATATGCTATTTTTCGGGTCGTTACAAGTAGAATTCATGACGTGGGTTCAAATCCCTACAATGGAGAAATAACTTGTTATGGGCATATATAGTATGTGATGCATACTGTTCCGGAAACTCTCTTGCATTAGAATAAGAGCATCCTTGCATTAGTTAATCGTGCATTAGAATCTAAGTCATAGCATACACTGACACATCAATTATATATACACGTTTCTCTTTTCATCAATCTGTTTGTTTAAAGTTGAGAATCACTACTAGTCATCAGCCTTAAAGCGTCAGTATATGTACTGACTTTCCCACTTAAATAGGTACCGGATTGCAAAGCTATAGGTACAGGATTCAGGAGAACTCAAGGCAAAAGAAGCAATTGTTGATTTATTTCAATTGTAATATATATTGCAATTTATTTGTTGTTGGGAAGCATCCAAGTGAAAGTACCAAGTGTTATGTATTTTCATTGTACTCTGATGTGACTTTTATTGAAAGTTTGTAATACTTGGGCTTGTATGACATTATTGTAACACTGATGTAATGTATTGTAGTTTTATAGCATTCGGACTTGTAATACATTTGTGTTGAATAAAAAGTTTTAAATTTTCCTATTTTTCTGTGTATTGTGGCTAATTGAATTTTTCAATTTTTCAATTTTGGTTCACATGCATGTCTATGTCAATTTTTTAATTTTTCATAATTTTTTGGATGATATTTGATATTTTTAGAAAATGCTACACCTATACTGGGTAAGGAAAATAGTGAACTATTTTAGGTTTTATCTCAACAATTTTATGTTCAGTTTGGAAATTCTTACATCTCAAATTATAAGGATTCTAAAGCTAAATTTTTATGAATGTTTCATATATGTGTCTACAAAAATCCCACCAATTTTTGTAATTTTTTGAGATGATTTGATATTTAACAAAAATCATGGTTCTATATAGAAGTAATTCAACTCTATTTTCATTATGAATATTTGTTACCCTGAAAGGCATAAACCTATGATAAAATGGAATTTGAACTTGAAACTTTTACAGTAGTATTCCAAGTTAGTTTGTAATATTTCTACCAAGTTTCTTAATTTTTGAATAAAAATTGTTATCTCTTTAAAATACAACTTACTACTGTTGTTAAGAAACAATGTGGTTGTTGTCTAGTAATTTTACATCCAATTTAAAATATCATATGTTTCTCCATACTTGAAATTCTGGGCTAAATTTTGTATATATGATGATTCTATGTTTCTGAGACATGCCTACCAAAATTGATAGATTTTTGAGATCATTTGTTATTTTAGATGAGTTTTATTTTGCGACTGGTTGATAGTTCTATCAGTTCTGGAAGATTTACATGCCCTTCAGTTTAGGCAATTTTTCTTCTCTAAAATGAACTATTTTGAGAAAATTTCCAACTGAGAAGTTAAATTAGACTTAATGGTCTTTCTAAAGAGCCTAAGAACTTGAAATTTCAATGAGTATGTAATTAATGATGATTTTTTTTAAAACAGCACAAGCCGCAGGTTGAATACTTAGCTCACCGTTTTGATTGAATATATGTTCTCATCGTACTAGGGCTTTAGAATGGACTTAGAAAGATGTTTACCCAACTCATGAATCATGTTTAATCAAGTTAGAGTTGTGCAAGTATACCTCTAATATGTTTAAGATTGGAATACTTATTTAACTTATTGTTGTAAATTGGTGCAACTTGCTTGTTACTCTAATTTTCTAGCTTGCTAAGGGTTGGAATAGCCATGTAATTGTTAAATTGATGTTGGGATGAACTTGTTGTCAGGAGTGCTATTAACTTGCTAATGACTAAGGGTAGTGAATTACACTCTATGACCTATTAATACTACATGATCAGCTGGGTAGATAGGAGCCCATGTCACCTCGAGCACAGCGGATAAAGACAGTCTTCGTGCGCTGATGTGATCGCTATCCAAGGAGGGATTTATCGCGAACCGAAGATGTGGTCAAAATCCAAGCTAGAGGACGAATTGCGATCGAAGAAGGTCGATTTGCTATTGTCGCTGGGCCAAGTTGGGCCAATTCTTGGGCTTGGTTTGGAGTCCGGGTTAGATTCCACTTGGGACAGTTGAGTTTGGATAAAAAGATTAGGTTGATTAACTAGGAAGCAACCGTCTGGTTTTCACTAATCCTTCCACTAATAAATGATAGCTAGTTACTTTAAAAGCAAAGCCCGTGTATAAATTCTAAGTTAGGATTGGTGAACTAGTGGTAGTGTCTTAAACACCAGAATAGATTGCGTCGTTGTTTTAATTATAAGGACAGACACTAGTTGGGTAGTTGTACTCGCCTGTCAGGGGGACACGTACGGCACCGTCTCACTTGTCAGGGGGCACGAATAGCGTAGTCTCGTCTATTAATTTCTTAGGTTTAGTGATCAGAACGGGAAGTATCTCCTATCGGAAGTTTAGGGAATGGACCCTAAAGTAACCGTCAGGTTCTATGTTGTTTAATGCGAACAAGCAGCAAGAGCACGACTCTAAAATTCTCGGTGGATTCGCTGGGGTGGAAAAGCCCTACAGGGACATGTTTGTAACAACTTTTGTTGTGGACCGAGGGTGGTAAACGGCTCGCAGGGACCGGGCACGGGTTGTCCGGGGGCGGAAAATGGACCACAGGGATTAGGAGGACTAAAATAAATAAGACCGGGGGTGGTAAACGACCTGCAGGGACCGGGCACGAGTTGTCTGGGGGCAGTAAATGTACTGCAGGGTTCGGGAGGACTGTTTTGGGACCGGGGGTGGAAACGGCCCGTAGGGACCGACATTGTCCAGAGGAGAAACAGGACCACGGGGACCAGGGCATAATGACATATTAATATGCTCATTTTCGACTGTAGAGGCAGAATAGGACCGAACATTTGCAACTTCATCAGTCTGTAGATGAATGTCAAGAATGGGAAAGAATACAAGAGTAGGATGTATGGCGAAGGATCGAACACTGTGATCTGGTGTCTACGAACTCTATGGAAAGTATATAGTATGGGATGCATACGTTTCCATTGAAGTTGCATTTGGGAAGGTATGTAGTGTGGTTTGCACACGTTTCCAAATGAATTACATTAAAGTAAGTGCATTGCGTGCATTTGGAATTGTGCATTAGACTCTAGGGCATGACATATACTAACATTTGTGATTTGACTACACATTTTTCTTTTTGCATCAAATATTGATTGTTGAGTTTGGGTAGTCACTGATTTTATCAGCACTGCGTCAGTTTCATTGAACTTACGTGACCACAGTCTGATTAGTTGCAGGACTACTGGATAATGGAAACAGGAGGCTCGAGCTGCGAGGAGAGTCAAGTGGAGATTATAAATTTTGTATAGTAAATTTTATTGATGTAATTCATGATGTAAAATTTATGTAAGATTGTATTGTACAATGTAACTTTTTGGGAAGCAATAAATTTTTTTAATTTTCTATATTTTCTGTGTTGTTAGGATAGCCGGAAATTCATGAACTAAGGAGTAAAGGTTCTGGCTCGTTGTTGTGCAATCTAGTTACCTAAATAAAGAGATAAAACTAGACACAAATTAAAAACCTCGCAAGTGCACGAATCGTTTATAAAAGCGTAGCAATAGCAAGGGTCAATCCCACTGAGATTGTAGACTTTAACTTACCAACCAATAAAAAGAATAAGAATCATAAAGAGTTGTTCTAAAGGTCTAAAAGAAATAAAAAAGATTAAAACTAAATTAAGAAGTGTTGAATCACAAGTATTTATGAAGTAGTTGGGTTTAGATATCCACCAATAGTCAATAATGCTAAGTTACCTTCTGAACTTCTTCTTATTACTCATGTTTGTTCCCTTCAAGGGTATGGTATCTACTCCTTAAAGTACTGTTTTCCTAAGCCAAGAATTAGGCATGGTATCTACTCTAATTCGTTTCTTTCATCAAGTGTTTAGCATGGTATCTACTGAGTTGTACTTAAAGAAAACATAAGATCAGTGGAAACGAACAAACACTCAAGATTCTAGAAATTGGTATCAGATCTAGATCCCTTAAGTTGATTGAACCAAGAACCCCTAAAGATTTCCTTGTTACAAGTTATGAACACGAGATACGAGTCGTCTCAATATGCTCATATAACAGATTCAGATAGATGGTAATGCAAACTTGATATTCTCAAGTTCTGTATGTCAGTCGACTGGCTCTCACCTCAGTCGATTGCTCTCAGAGCTTCGAGAACAAGTTTGATTATCATAAATTTATATCAATTCAATCAGATTCAATCAATAAGTAAAATAGAAGAACTCAGAAGAATATAGCACTACATAACTACGGCTTCAATCTACCCAACTATGAAATTAGTTCCACATAATAATACTTTTATTAATCAACAAGTTCAAATACATGAGCAACATAAAAGAAATAGAAAGGGAAGGAATAAACTGAGGTAGTTCGGTCAGATAGGTCGGCTGGCTGTCACACAGTCGACCGGCCGTTCTTTTCTTAATGCTTGATCTCCTTTCTTCTTCTTTGATGCTGATAAAAGTGCTTCTTGTTCATGACTCTGGAACTCTGCTATTCGGTGATTCAGGAACGTGGAATATTATCTTTTTTTTTTGAGAGCCTTTTCGCTTCTTTCTTGATTGGTATTTATAGAACAAGAGAAGAGAATTAGGGTTTTTACTTTTTGCAGAGAAATCCTCTTCTTTTGTTATTTCTTTCCTTATCTTGATCAGCCGTTTATTTCTTTCTCTTTTTCTTCTTTCCTTCCTTATCTGCTCACCACGTGCTTCTTGCTTTGATTGTTTGAGAAGTTGTTATTCGCAGAAAACACCTGAGTTTGGATAACTTAATTTTGATTCGGATTTGGATGAGGATCCATCTGTTCTTATCTTCTGACTCGTCGCATACCAGTCGATTGTCTTGGGACACAGTCGACTGTGCCGAGCCTTGTCAAACTCTCTGCCCAGTCGCCTGGTTGAAGAGTCAGTCGACTGATCTCTGCTGTTCCCTGTATATCATCCTCTCAGTCTGTGTTAGTCTGGAATCTGCTTCGTTTTGCTGCTTTTGGTTGTTTCCTATGGAAAAAGAGAAAAGAAGCATAAATTCCACATATAGAGCATTTAAATGTCTAATTGCCTTAAGATTATTGTTCCTAAAAGTGAATAATATTTGATTCATCAAATACCCCCAAACTTAGCTTTTGCTTGTCCTCAAGCAAAGAGTGAATTTATGAACAAGGGGATACTAATAACTATAGACTCAACCACCAAGAATTCTTATTATGTGATCATCAACATAGAAAGGTATAAACAATTTCAGATAAAGCAAAATTAAACATCCCCACTTTCTCTAGTGCAATTGTTTATTCATAACTCCAAACTCAACCACACTTGTCATGCAATTAATTATAGTTATAGTATGTAATTACTCAATCTGTGATTATCCCTTTTGCTCTACTACAAACCGAGTAGCAAACTAGAGTTTATATATATATATATATATATATATATATATATATATATATATATATATATATATATATATATATATATATATATATATATAGTCACTTCTCTAAAGTTGTCACTTGCCTTTTTACGCGAATGCAAAACATTTGTGATGAATTCACCCGGTTACTCAGCAAGTCACAAACTTTAAAGTGCTTTGCATACTCATATTTCAAGTTGCCGTTTGACGTAAAGGTAAACATTGGTGATGAATACCCCTAGTTACTAAGCACTCAAAACATTGGAGTAGACTGACTTTATTCAAGTATATATATATATAGTTTATCACTCTATTTACTTAAACTCAATTTAGGACTAGATCTAAAGGGAATAATTACCAGAAAAAGTATCACATTTGTTTATTATGTATAATTGCATGACTCTTATAATTTTGTAAGGAATTTGTGAAACTCAACAATCCTAAAGTAAATAAGTATCCTTCTTCTTACTTTATAAGAAATTGTTTATCCTAAAAAAAATTTCAAAAGACTCAAAAATTAAATAACCCTAATACCCCCCAAACTTAGATGGAACATTGTCCTCAATGTTCGAAAGAAAATTTAAAGATAGGCATGTGTTACCATCTAGTAAGGAGAGACTGAAAATAAAAGATGAAAAAAAAAATAAAAATAAATGAATGAAAGAAAATAGAGGGAAAGTGTAAATACTCCCCTGAAAGTTGGGTTGCCTCCCAATAAACGCTGTGTTTTCTGTCTTCAGCTAGACTTGATGAGGTCATGCGATGTATTGAATGGTTTGAAGATTCACATCTTCCTCGTGCGGCTCTAGACTCATCTCCATGTAAGGCTTCGCTCTATGCCCGTTCACCTTAAATGTTTGATTCTTCTCTTTGCTATGAACCTCCAATGCACCATGTGGAAAGACTCTTGTGACAATGTACGGCCCATACCATCTTGACATAAGCTTTCCTGGAAAAAGTCTCAATCTTGAGTTGTATATCAATACCTTCTGTCCTTCATAAAACTCCTTTCTTGCTAGCTGTTTGTCATGGTACAACTTGGTCCTTTCCTTGTACAATTTTGTATTTTCGTATGCGTCGTGCCTCAACTCTTCAAGCTCATTTAGTTGCAATCTTCTTTTGTCACCTGCTTGTTTCATATCAAAATTGAACCTTTTAATGGCCCAATAAGCTTTGTGTTCCAACTCCACTGGTAGATGACAGGCTTTTCCAAAAACCAAACGGTATGGTGACATGCCGATGGGTGTTTTGTAAGCTGTTCGGTAGGCCCATAATGCATCATTCAAGCGCAGCGACCAATCCTTCCTTCTTGTGTTGACTGTCTTTTCCAAAATGCTCTTGATTTCTCTGTTGCTAATCTCTACCTGCCCACTAGTTTGAGGATGATATGGGGTGCCTACTCTATGTGAAATACCATACTTCTTCATCAAAGAAGCAAATGGAAAGTTATTGAAGTGGCTCCCTCCATCACTTATTATTGCTCGTGGTATCCCAAACCTAGTGAAAATATTCTCCTGCAAAAACTTGACAACAACTTTGTGATCATTAGTTCTTGAGGGGACAGCCTCGACCCATTTAGACACATAATCCACACCAACAAGTATATATAAATAACCAAATGAGTTAGGAAAGGGACCCATGAAGTCGATTCCCTAAACATCAAAACGCTCGATCACTTGGATGTTTTGCAGTGGCATTTGATTTCTAGAAGAGATGTTGCCTGTCCTTTGACATTTGTCACTGTTGGATCCTGTAGGCTAAGCAACAAACACTAGAGGGGGGGGTGAATAGTGTTAATGAAAATAAACTGCGGAATAAAATTATTTTTCTCGGCACAGTCGACTTAGTGGGGAACCAGTCGACTGATATAGCCAAATTAAAAGAAGACTTGAACTCTCGATGTAGTCGACTTATCTGAGAGACAGTCGACTGATAATATCGAATAAAGAAAATATAATAACTCGGTACAGTCGACTTATAGATAACCCAGGCGACTGAAGAAAACAAAGAGTAACAGATACAAGACTGATCAGTCGACTAATACGAAGCTGAGTCGACTGTACAGACTAGATTTGCAGAACTTTAATAAACAAAAGTAAGTGCGAAAACAAGACAACCAATCACAGAGTACACAAGATATATCCTGGTTCGGTCCTCCCGACCTACATCCAGTCCCCAAGCAACCCACTTGAGATTTCCACTATTCTTGAAAAAATACAAGAATACCCTACGGCGTTCAAGACAACAACCTTGTCTAACCCGTAGTCCTTTCTCTCAACCAGAGAAAGCAGACCCACTCTACAACCAAGAGTGAAAAGACACCGACTCTACAACCCATAGTCAAAAACACTCTCCAACCGAGAGCAAGAGTACAAGAGGAATTTTACAATCAACCTATAGCCTTGTTGTTGTATGTGTTGATGCACGTGGCTAAAGAATTAGGTTGACTTCTATACTCAGTCCAAAGCGAATTCAATGCTATACTGGACTGAGTGTAGAGAACCAAAGTATGTGAACTTGAAAGCTTTGTTCTTCACAGAAAATCACTTAAATTTTTCTCAAGAGTGCTCGGGTGTTTTTGTAAGAAATCAAGTGAATTTTTCTGTTTGAGAAGAAACTCTATATAAAGAGTTTTGAACTTCTGAACGTTGGAAAGCAGTTACATAACTGTCAACCAACGGATCAGACCGTTTGAGTTTAAATAATTTTGTTTTTTGAAAATCAGAAAACGGTCAAAAAGCTCTCGATCAGTCGACTGGGTTGTCATATGAGTCGACTGATCAGAGTTTGAATAATTTTAAACAGTTTCGTACTTATCAGTCGACTGGCATAGGCTTAAGTCGACTGGTACTTAAAAGCTAAAATTCTTCAAACTGTTTTGACTTATTTTGAGGGGTTTTTTAGAGACACACATTATGAAATTGTTAAGTGTGTGTGTGTGTGTTGACAAGGCTTTACATCAGACTAAAGACTCAACAGGAAAGTACATTACAATGTTTACAAGACACAACAATATAACACATTTGAGCTTGAAGTCTTGAGTCTTGAGTTGAATTGAGTCTTTTGATCCTTGTTTTGAGTAAAGTCTTGATCCTTGTCTTGAGCTGTATCCTTGAGAGCTTGTGCATTTGTTCAGCTAGAATTGTCTTTTAATATGTACACTGCATTGTTAGCTGTATAATATAAACACATGTTGCACTGTGTTGTGATCATCAAAATCAAGAATCAACATTCTCCCCCTTTTTGATGATGACAACACAATAGCTGATATTAACAGATAATATGTATATAGGCACAGTAAGGATATGCTCCCCCTATTAAAAACACAGAATGCATTTTCTTAAAACAAGTATCAGTCGACTGTGTCAACTGGCAGGCGACTGATCAGAAGGTTTATAAAGAAACACAGTAAGTACATATACAGTAGCAGAAGTTTAGTAGCAGTCGACTTAAATCGTTTGAGCAGTCGACTGACCAGAGATTTTAAACAGCCAAAAAATAACACAGATAAGAATCACAAAAACGCAGATAATAATCAAGCATACATAGCATAAATAGAACTCAGATATCATAGCATAAATAGAACTCAGATATCTCTCCCCCTTTGTTATCATCAAAAAGCACAAAATAACCATCTGTTTCATAGAAAAGAGACTAATAGAAAGTTGCATACAGAAATGAGTCCATTAAAAAGTACATAAAAAAATAAAAATCTTCAATTGTCTTCATCCGAGTCTTCATCGTCACCATGAGAAGGAGGATGAAATTGAGAGGTGAAGAGATTGGTGAGGTTGTCAATCTTGGTATCAATATGGTGGAGTTGGGAATCAAAGGAAGCAAGTCTGGAATCAAGGGTGTGAAGATGTGTATCCACAGTTGCTGAATGTTTCATAAGATAGTTGACACATTCATACATGGTACGTGGATCATCATAGTTGGCGTTGGGAAGAGATGAACTAGACGAGGCAGAAGGTCTAGCAGAAGAACCTAAAGGTGCCTGAGAAGGAGGTGGAGAGCTGGGAGGGTTATCAACAAGCTTCATACGGGCGAGGCTAGCACGATCAAAACAATCAAAACGAGAAACAACATTGGTCTCGGAATCGAGGTCAACTCCAAAAGCAAGAAAGACTCTAGTGAGAAAACCACCAAAAGGTAGAAAGTGAGTGTGATGCTGAAGTTGAGAAAAAATGACATGACCCCAATTGATATCAATTTTACCAAAAATTGCATACACAGCTTTTTGTAGTTCTAGAGAATAGTGGTCATAACTACCCTTTTTGGGAAGGATGTTATAGGCTAATATTCTAGCTACAAGCTTGGCAATTGGATGAATATTTTTGCTTGTCATTGGAGGGCCATGATGAGGTAAAAAGATTTTAGACAAAATGGAGGCATTATCTAAAACAATGTCATCAAGAATTATACCTCCGTCATCAATTCCTAAAATTTCATTTATCCTAGACGGTGTGAGTGTCATTTTGACATTCTTTACAGACGAACGGATAAGAACATTCCCATTGGGTTTTTGAACAACTATCATATTGGTGTAAAACAAATAGATTAGTTGGGGATAATAATTGGGTTGGTTTGCTAAAGAGAGAAAATCATAAAGACTGCTATTTTGAAATAAAGGAATGAGATTGAAAGGGGCAAGATCATTAAAGTTGACAAATCTTCCAGGGAAGATGGCAATGGTACAAATGAGGTACCATTGGTCAATAAGATCTGGACTCAATAAATATTGAGTGTAGTCTTGAGAAGAAGAGCTACCCTCATGAGTCCGCTTAGATCTTTTGGGTGCCATAGGAGAGAGACAGGGATAGAGATTATACCAAAGAAAAACGAAAGATCAGAACAGAGGCGAGCACCAGCAGCAAATTTGAGTCGACTTACTCCTTCTTCAAAAAACTAGGATTTTGAAATTGGGGTAAAATTGGAGATCGGTAAGAGTAAGAAAGAGGGGCAGGTAAAGGGGTTTTTAACAGAGAATAGACGGCTCAGATTAAAGGGAAATGAAATCAACGGTCAAATAGGGTTGTCACTGGTGAGATAGAGAAAAGTTTTTATCTCAAAAGTTGTGATGAATAGTCGCTGAAGACAGATTGATCTTGCGATAGTCGACTGGTATGATATATCAGTCGACTGAGTCGAGAAGAAAATAACATTTTATATCTGCTGACCAGTCGACTGGATTGATCATCAGTCGACTTAGTCGAGAGCAAAATACGTATATATAATAATTCAGTACAGTCGACTGATTCAAAACACAGTCGACTTAACAGAGTGATTTTTAACAAATATCAATAAAATCACAAATTCCAAGTTCTCTTCTTAACTTGATAAAAGTATCTTCTTTAAGGGGCTTGGTAAATATATCTGCTACTTGTTGATCAGTAGAGATAAAGTCTAAAGATATATCTCCTTTTAAAACATGATCACGTAGAAAATGATGTCGAATATCAATATGTTTCGTATGTGAATGTTGAATCGGATTTTTAGATAGATTAATTGCACTGGTATTATCACACATAATTGAGGGTTTCTCAAATGAAATACCATAATCTAACAAAGTTTGTTTCATCCATAAAATTTGAGCGCATGCCAAACTTGCAGCAATATATTCAGCTTCTGTGGTTGATAGGGATACAGAATTTTGCTTTTTACTGCACCAAGATACTAGGGAATGTCCCAAAAAGTGACATGTACCACTAGTACTCTTGCGATCAGTTTTGCTTCCAGCAAAATCGGCATCGCTATAAGACAAAAGTTGAAAAATATCGGTGCGTGGATAAAATAAACCATATTCAGATGTGCCTTTAATATATCTTAAAATTCGTTTTACTGCTTTTAAATGAGATTCTTTAGGACTAGATTGATATCTAGCACATAAACATACGCTGAACATAATATCTGGTCTACTTGCAGTAATATATAAGAGTGAACCAATCATACCTCGATAGAGTTTTTGATCAACGCTCTTACCTAATAAATCTTTGTCAAGAGTAGTAGTAGTAGCCATAGGTGTGGATTTACTACTAGTACTATCCATGTGAAAACGTTTGAGTAATTCCTTTGCATATTTGCCTTGATTGATAAATATGCCATTTGAAGATTGTTTAATTTGCAATCCAAGGAAATAATTGAGTTCACCCATGTGACTCATCTCAAATTCATTTTTCATGGTATTAGCAAATTCTTGACATAGATTATTATTAGTAGAACCAAAAATTATATCATCAACATATATTTGTATGATTAAGATATCATTCTTAACTCTTTTGATAAACAAAGTAGTGTCTACTTTACCTATTTCAAATCCTGTTTCTAAAAGAAAAGTTTTCAGACGATCATACCAAGCACGAGGTGCTTGTTTAAGACCGTATAAAGCCTTTTTCAATTTATAAACATGATCTGGAAATTGTTCATGTTCAAAACCTGGTGGTTGTTTAACATAAACATTTTCTTTAATAAACCCATTAAGAAAGGCACTTTTCACATCCATTTGATAAAGTATAAAATTCATAAAACAAGCAAAAGATAATAAAAAACGAATAGATTCTAGTCTAGCAACAGGAGCATATGTTTCATCAAAATCGATACCTTCTTCTTGATTATATCCTTGGGCAACTAATCTAGCCTTGTTCCTTACAACTTGTCCTGATTCATCTAACTTATTCTTGAATACCCATTTGGTACCAATGATAGTCTGATCAGGAGGTCTAGGAACTAAATCCCATACATCATTCCTTATAAATTGGTTTAGTTCATCTTGCATGGCATTCATCCAATATTCATTCTCACAAACTTCTTGTATATTTTTCGGTTCAAAATCCGACAAGAATGCTGTATGAGAGATCATATTAACATGTGAACGTGTCTGAATACCATGGGAGATGTCATCAATTATTAAGTCATGAGGATGATCTTTAACTTCAACAAACGACTTTGGTAAAGTTGAAGATATCACAATCGGATCAGTCGACTTGACTTGTTCTTCAGTCGACTGGTTTAAGTCAGTCGACTTGGAGACTTTATCAGTCGACTTATCAGATAGATTAGTTTGCTCTAAGGATGTAATCACATTATCTAAAGGTGATAAATCAGTTTCATCATCCTTATTTAATGTTGATGAAGGTAGGGATTCATCGAATGTAACATGCATTGATTCTTCAATAGTCATAGTAGACTTATTGAAAATTCTATATGCTTTACTCCTATTTGAGTATCCTAAAAAGATACCCTCATTAGATCTAGGATCAAATTTGTCTAGATTATCTTTTGTGTTTAGAATAAAACACTTACAACCAAATGTTTTAAAGTAAGAGACTTTAGGAATTTTATTAAAAAATAACTCGTAACAAGTCTTCTTTAGTTTAAGTCTTAGAAGAATTCTATTCAAAACATAACAAGCTGTAGCAACAGCTTCAGCCCAAAAATGCTTTGGTAGATTGCTTTCAACAAGCATAGTACGTGCGCATTCTTGCAAAGTCCTATTCTTTCTTTCAACCACACCATTTTGTGGTGAAGCTCTAGGAAATGCAAATGAATGTGTTATACCATTCTTGTTGCAATATTCTGTAAATGTTTCATTTTCAAATTCTCCACCATGATCACTTCTAATAGTGACTATGGTTAGAGATCTTTGATTTTGAACACGTTTACAAAAATGTGCAAATTCTTCAAAAGCATCATTTTTATGTTTTAAAAGAATGTCCAAGTGAATCTTGAAAAATCATCTACTAAAACAAACACATATCTACTTTTATTTAAAGAAGCAACTCTAGTAGGGCCAAATAAGTCCATATGAATTAATTCAAGTGGTCTACTAGTAGAGATTACGTCTTTTGTTTTAAAAGTGGATTTGATTTGTTTTCCTAGTTGACATGCATCACATAACTTATCCTTTTTAAAGGATAATTTTGGCAGTCCTTTAACTAGGTTATATTTAGATAATTTTGAGAGATTTTTCATGTTCACATGTCCAAATCTTCTATGCCATAACCAAGATTCATTGTTAGAGGCTATCAAACAAAAATCATTTGAAAAAACAATTGCATTCAAACATAATTCATAAATATTGTTTTTGCGACAACCTTGAAAAATAACATTTTCCATAGTAGAATCATAAATTAAGCATGCATCTTTTTCAAAAACTATTTTATAACCTTTATCACACAATTGACTAATACTTAAGAGATTATGCTTTAAACCATTAACTAAAAGCACATTTTCTATAATAGGGTTAGATATTTTACCGACCATGCCAATACCTATGACTTTGCCTTTGTTGTTATCTCCAAAGGTGACTGTTCCTCCATCTATATTTTGAATGGTGGATAGTAAGTTGGCATGCCCTGTCATGTGTTTTGAACATCCGCTGTCTAATATCCAGCGTTCTTTCTTGGATACCTATAAAACATTTGAGGTAAATATGGTACCCTTTTCATTGGGTCCAAAACACATTAGTTTGGGAGAAACCAAACCCATGAAGAGTTTGATCTTCCTCCATAAGCAGAAATATAATAGGCAGAATTACACACATTTAGCATATAAGAATTGATATAAGCAATTCTATCATTCTGATTAAGATTGACTGGAACCCATACTAGTTTGTTCTGTCCAGTCGACTTACCAGTGTTCCTCAGTCGACTGTTAGTGTACATCAGTCGACTGGTAGATCCACTAGGTCGACTTATAAGAGGTTTTGATCTCGTGGAATAAGATCCATTTTCTCTGGACAGGCGACTGTTGGTATGGTTCAGTCGACTTAACCGAATGTTGGTATTACTTTTATCACTGAATTGAACAACCTTTGATTTTGCAAAGAAATCATATAACTTGTGTGTAACACTAGAAATAGATGCTGACTTAGTCTTACTAGTGTTTAAGACAGGAGATTCTTTTATAGAAGATTTCTTGAAACCAAGTCCAAATTTATGACTAGATGCAACTTGATGATGAAGCATATCGTTTAAATTCTCTTTGCCTTTGTTAAACTTAGATACATTCTTTGAAATCTCTTCATAATTCTTTTTGAGAGTTTCAAGATCAGTATCTAGACTTGCAAGGCGAGAATTTAAGGATTTTACTTCCTTATCAAGGTTAAGATTTTCTTGATTAAGTGTTTGATTCACTTTCTCAAGATTCTTAACTCTAATCTTTTCTTTCTTTAACTCCTGAAATATTTCATTAAATGCATCAAGAAGATCTTCGGAATCATAATCATTACTTACATGCTCTTGTTGTGCAGCCATAAAACACACATTTGCCACTTCGTTATTCTCATCCGTTTCTTCTTCGGAAGATGAATCGCTATCATCCCATGTGGCTTGATACGCCTTTTTGTTCTTGACAAATTTGTTCTTTGAATATTTGTCTTTCTTAAAGTTGGATGTTTTTCCCTTGTTCTTTGCATTTTCTAAGGGACAGTCCTTCTTCATGTGACCTATTTTATTGCACCTGAAACATGTAGGAGGGTCATTAGAATCTTTACTCTTAGAATGAAACTTACCCTTCTTTAAGAACTTCTTGAATCTCCGAGTGAACATTGCTATTTCTTCTTCATCTTCTTCCTCATCTTCTGAGTCAGTCATGGCTTTAAAAGCCAATGATTTCTTCTTTGCTTGATGTGATTCAGTATCTTTCTTTCGATCTTCAAGTTGGACCTCATATGCCATGAGATTACCAACAAGATTTTCGAGAGTAAGTGTTGACAAGTCATTTGCCTCTTCTATTGCTGTGGTTTTCTTCTCCCATTCTGGAGTGAGTGCTCGTAGAACTTTTCTGACCATCTCTGCTTGGGTATAAATCTTTCCAAGTGCCACAAGAGAGTTTGTGATGTCTGTGAATCTTGTAATCATTTCAGACACAGTCTCATTGTCCTTCATTCTGAACATTTCAAACCTGTGGACAAGAACAGAAATTTTAGATTCTTTTACTTTATTCGTTCCTTCATGTGTTACCTCGAGTGTATGCCAAATTTGTTATGCGGTTGTAGCATTGGATACACGGTTGAATTCTTCCTTCGTCAGTGCACAAAATAAAGCATTCATTGCTTTGGCATTGTTCATAGTCTGACTCTTTTGATCATCATTCCATTGTGCATATGGAATGGTAGGGGCAGTGTATTCCGTCTCTGTCATTTGCCATATCTCGTAGTTGATTGATTGGAGATAGATTCGCATTCGGCACTTCCAATAGTTGTAGTTCGTTCCATCAAATAGTGGTGGCCGTTGTGTAGATTGGCCTTCATGGTACTGATTAGTATTTGATGTAGTTGCCATTGCCTGTAACCTTGCTCTGATACCAAGTGTTGGATCCTGTAGGCTAAGCAACAAACACTAGAGGGGGGGTGAATAGTGTTAATGAAAATAAACTGCGGAATAAAATTATTTTTCTCGGCACAGTCGACTTAGTGGGGAACCAGTCGACTGATATAGCCAAATTAAAAGAAGACTTGAACTCTCGATGTAGTCGACTTATCTGAGAGACAGTCGACTGATAATATCGAATAAAGAAAATATAATAACTCGGTACAGTCGACTTATAGATAACCCAGGCGACTGAAGAAAACAAAGAGTAACAGATACAAGACTGATCAGTCGACTAATACGAAGCTGAGTCGACTGTACAGACTAGATTTGCAGAACTTTAATAAACAAAAGTAAGTGCGAAAACAAGACAACCAATCACAGAGTACACAAGATATATCCTGGTTCGGTCCTCCCGACCTACATCCAGTCCCCAAGCAACCCACTTGAGATTTCCACTATTCTTGAAAAAATACAAGAATACCCTACAGCGTTCAAGACAACAACCTTGTCTAACCCGTAGTCCTTTCTCTCAACCAGAGAAAGCAGACCCACTCTACAACCAAGAGTGAAAAGACACCGACTCTACAACCCAGAGTCAAAAACACTCTCCAACCGAGAGCAAGAGTACAAGAGGAATTTTACAATCAACCTATAGCCTTGTTGTTGTATGTGTTGATGCACGTGGCTAAAGAATTAGGTTGACTTCTATACTCAATCCAAAGCGAATTCAATGCTATACTGGACTGAGTGTAGAGAACCAAAGTATGTGAACTTGAAAGCTTTGTTCTTCACAGAAAATCACTTAAATTTTTCTCAAGAGTGCTCGGGTGTTTTTGTAAGAAATCAAGTGAATTTTTCTGTTTGAGAAGAAACTCTATATAAAGAGTTTTGAACTTCTGAACGTTGGAAAGCAGTTACATAACTGTCAACCAACGGATCAGACCGTTTGAGTTTAAATAATTTTGTTTTTGAAAATCAGAAAACGGTCAAAAAGCTCTCGATCAGTCGACTGGGTTGCCATATGAGTCGACTGATCAGAGTTTGAATAATTTTAAACAGTTTCGTACTTATCAGTCGACTGGCATAGGCTTAAGTCGACTGGTACTTAAAAGCTAAAATTCTTCAAACTGTTTTGACTTATTTTGAGGGGTTTTTTAGAGACACACATTATGAAATTGTTAAGTGTGTGTGTGTGTGTTGACAAGGCTTTACATCAGACTAAAGACTCAACAGGAAAGTACATTACAATGTTTACAAGACACAACAATATAACACATTTGAGCTTGAAGTCTTGAGTCTTGAGTTGAATTGAGTCTTTTGATCCTTGTTTTGAGTAAAGTCTTGATCCTTGTCTTGAGCTGTATCCTTGAGAGCTTGTGCATTTGTTCAGCTAGAATTGTCTTTTGATATGTACACTGCATTGTTAGCTGTATAATATAAACACATGTTGCACTGTGTTGTGATCATCAAAATCAAGAATCAACAGTCACAAGACCTGCAAAAAGAAAAAGCATCTTTGAATACTTTAGGCCAATAAAATCCAGATTGCAATACCTTGAGTGCTGTTCTTGTTGGTCCAAAATGTCCTCCACATGCATATTGGTGGCAATGTCGTAGAATATTCATTTGTTCTTCTTCTGCCACACATCTTCTTATAATTTGATCAGGGCAAAATTTGAACAAGTAAGGATCATCCCAATAATAGTGCTTGCACATAGCTACCAGTCTCTTTCGTTCCTGACTTGTCATACCTAGAGGAAAAACATGAGCAGTGAGATAATTTACAATGTCAGCAAACCATGGAAAATTTAAGCAATGAGATACCAGTCGACTGGTCCTGTTACCAGTCGACTGTCCCGATGATATGTTTATTTCAAATAGATGTTCATCTGGGAAATTTTCATTAAGTGGGGGTGCAATTCTTTCTTCCTCCTGCAGTAGCCTGGACATGTGATCTGCAACAACGTTGTCGCTTCCTTTTTTATCTCTAATCTCAAGATCGAATTCTTGAAGCAACAGTACCCATCTGATTAACCTAGGATTAGCATCCTTTTTCGCAAACAAATATCTCAAAGCAGCATGGTCAGTGAAAACAATAACTTTAGAACCAATCAAATATGATCTAAACTTCTCTACAGCAAAAATAACAGCTAACATTTCTTTTTCAGTAGTGGAATAATTTAGCTGTGCATCAGTTAGAGTTCGAGAAGCATAGTAAATAACATGGGGTTTCTTATTGATTCTTTGACCTAAAACAGCTCCTACGGCATAATCACTTGCATCACACATGAGCTCGAAAGGATGGCTCTAATCTGGTGCCATGACAATAGGTGCAGAAATGAGAAGATTTTTCAATGTATTAAAAGCATTTGTGCACTCTTCTGTCCATACAAACTCAACATCCTTGGCCAACAAATCACAAAGGGGTTTGGAGATTTTTGAGAAATCTTTTATAAATCTTCTATAGAACCCTGCATGTCCAAGAAAACTCCTAACACCCTTAATTGTAGTGGGAGGGGGTAGTTTTGATATTATATCGATTTTTGCTTTGTCTACCTCTATGCCTCTTTTTGACACCACATGTCCCAACACAATACCTTGTTGTACCATGAAATGGCACTTTTCCCAATTCAGCACTAAATTGCATTCTTCACATCTTTTAAGCACAGGCTGCAAATGGTTAAGGCATTCATCAAAACAAGATCCAAAAATACTAAAGTCATCCATAAATACCTCGATGAACCTTTCCACCATGTCTGAAAATATACTCATCATGCATCTTTGAAATGTTGCTGGTGCATTGCACAATCCAAAAGGCATCCTCCTGTATGCAAAAGTACCAAAAGGACATGTAAAAGTGGTTTATTCTTGATCTTCTGGAGCAATAGCAATTTGATTATAGCCACTATAACCATCTAAAAAATAATAATGACTATATCCTGCTAATCTTTCTAACATTTGATCAATAAAAGGAAGAGGGAAGTGATCTTTCCTGGTTTCATTATTCAGTTTCCTGTAGTCAATGCATACCCTCCATCCTGTGGTCACTCTAGTAGGGATAAGCTCATTCTCTTCATTTGTCACCACTGTGACTCCACTTTTCTTAGGCACTACATGTATAGGACTTACCCATTTGCTATCTGAGATAGGGTAGATGATGCCAACATCTAGTAGCTTCAGAATCTCTGCTCTTACCACTTCCTTCATGTTTGGGTTAAGCCTTCTCTGTGTTTCCCTGCTTGGTTTTGCGTTGTTCTCAAGGAGTATTCGATGCATGCATTTGGATGGACTTATTCCCTTGATGTCTGCAATGGTCCATCCTATAGCCTTCTTGTGTTCTCGTAATACCCTTAGCAGCTTATCTTCTTCCTGTGCACTCAAGTTTGCAGCAATTATTATTGGTAGCGTCTGGTTCTCGCCCAAATATGCATGCTTCAAATGGTCGGGCAACTGCTTAAGCTCTATGTCTGGAAGTCTCGGTGCAGTCGACTCATCCTGTCCTCCAGTCGACTTGTCTGGTCCACCAGTCGACTTGTATAGTACACCAGTCGACTTGTCTGCAGAAACAAAAATGTCATCAGTCACTAATTTTTCAAACACAGGTGCAAACTTACCTGAGTATGACTTTGGAGTTTCAAGGTGATGTATTGTCTCTGCAATCCACCATTCATCGTACTCTTGTTCAAAATTAGATAAAGTGAGAGATTGTGTAATTGTGGCTTGTAGTGGTTCAACGCTATGTACCTGAAATGTTTGATCAACAATCTCCTGAACCACATCAACATTATAGCATTCATGATCATCATGTGGTAATTTTAGTGTATCAAACATTTTGAATTCAACTTTCTCTCCATTTATTTTCATACTTATCGTACCCTTTTTAACACAAATTTTTATATCAGCTGTACTCATAAAGGGCCTACCTAAAATGATTGGTAGAGAAGATGGCATTGAAGAGTCCTCCATGTCTAACACAACAAAATTAGCAGGCAAAATGAAATCGTTTACCTGAACTAGGACATCTTCCAAAATACCTCTAGGTCTTTTGATCCTGCGATCCGCCAACTGCAATGTGATGGATGTTGATTGGAGTTCTCCCAATCCTAGCTTTTCATAGACGGTGTATGGGAGAAGATTGATGCTTGCCCCCAAGTCTAGTAGTGCTTTCTTAAAGAAGTGCTCACCAATCCTGCAAGGAATGGTAAAACTACCTGGGTCTTTTAGTTTGGAAGGTAATTTTCTTAATAAGACAGCGCTCACTTCTTCTGTCAAAGCCACATCCTCCCTAACCTGAAATGTTCTTTTGTGAGTGCAACATTCTTTCAAAAATTTAGCATAAGAAGGAATTTGTTTAATAGCATCAAGTAGGGGGATATTAATTTTTACCTTCCTAAGAGTTTCAAAGATGTCAAATAAATATTGTTCTTTCTTTTGCTTGACTAACCTTTGAGGGAATGGTGGCACAACTATTTTTTCTTTTTCACTTACCTTGTTGGAACCCACAACTTTTGATGGTTGTGTTTCTGTTTCTTCGGTGTGTGCTCCAACCTGTTGTCAATTGTCTTACCACTTCTGAGAGTTGTTACTGATTTGAGCTGTTCTTGACCTCCAGGGTTTGGTATGGTTTGTGAAGGAAATTCCCCTGCCTTTCGTTCGCTTAATTCTTTCGCAATTTGGCCAATCTGCGTTTCCAACTTCTGAATTGCTTGCTCTTGTTGGTTGGTTGTTTGATGTTGTTGTTGGAGCAATTGAAGAACGGTGGATTCAAAATCCAACTTCTTCTGTTCTTGAACTGGCCTATCAAACCCACTTCCCATTTGGGAGTTCCTTGCATGTCCTTGTGTGAATTGAGTCCCTTGATTATTCTGATTATTGCTCCAGGAGAAGTTTGGATGGTTCCTCCATCCTGGGTTGTATGTATTTGAGAATGGATTGTTCTTTGGTGGAAACACTCCTCGACCAACATAGTTTGCATGCTCCTGATCTGTGAAAGAAGACATGGGACATGTATCAGTGGTATGATCTACATGAGAACAAATTGCACAAATTTCATTTGTTTGGTTTTTAACTCCACCCATCATCGACATTGCATTAACAAGCATATCAATTTTCTTATTCATGTTTACCATTTCTAATTGAAGGTTATTGCTATCAGAAATTTCGTAAACTCCCTGTTTTTTCGAAGGGCCTCTCCTTGTTGAGAATTGTTGTGAATTCTCGCTGAGTTCTTCAAATAGTTCTATGGCCTCTTCACCGCTTTTCCTCATTAAGATCCCGTTGCAAGCTGAATCCACAATTACCTTGTTAGTATCATTTAAACCTTCATAAAAAGCTTGTACCTGATCATCTTTAGGCATGTTGTGTGTAGGACACTTGAGAAGTTTGTTCTTGAAATCCTTCCATGCTTCGAAAAATAAATCTCCTTCCTTTTGTTGGAAGAGTTGAATCTCCCTTTTCAGCTGTTTGGTCTTTTGGGCTGGAAAGAATTCTTTTAAGAACTTTGTTGCCAATTGCTCCCATGAGTTTATTGATCCTGGTTCCAAAGAATTATACCATAGTTTAGCGTTAAGTTTTAAGGAAAAAGGAAACAAGATTAACATGATTTGCTCAAGGGTGAGCCCTTGGATGCTTTGTGTCCTGCAAAGATCGAAAAAGTCTTGTAAATGGAGATGAGGCTCTTCATCTGGTTTGCCACTAAAGTAGGGAACCATACTCAGTAACTGGGGAGATAGATGCATGTTCCCGGTGACATTAGGTTGACACGCAATGCAAGAAGGTTGCTCGATATTCTTAGGCGTGAATTTGTCCTGCATTGGCACTCGATTTGGCATTTCCTCAGCCATTGCTGTATGTGAACTGGGTCTCTGTGCAGTCGACTGATTCGTAGTGACAGTCGACTGGTGTGCTGCGAACAGCTTACCTAGTCTGTGCAAAGTGCGTTCTGTTTCTGCGTCAATAGGTAGTAGCTCTGGACGAAGTGATCTCCTTCCGTGCATCCACCAAAATCCTGTAACCTAAAAGAAAAGTACTTATTAATAAAATTAAAAGAAAGAAAATAAAAACTTTCTACTGATCTGTAAGTTAAAATACTAGACAATTCCCGGCAACGGCGCCAAAAACTTGTTGTGCAATCTAGTTACCTAAATAAAGAGATAAAACTAGACACAAATTAAAAACCTCGCTAGTGCACGAATCGTTTATAAAAGCGTAGCAATAGCAAGGGTCGATCCCACAGAGATTGTAGACTTTAACTTACCAACCAATAAAAAGAATAAGAATCATAAAGAGTTGTTCTAAAGGTCTAAAAGAAATAAAAAAGATTAAAACTAAATTAAGAAGTGTTGAATCACAAGTATTTATGAAGTAGTTGGGTTTAGATATCCACCAATAGTCAATAATGCTAAGTTACCTTCTGAACTTCTTCTTATTACTCATGTTTGTTCCCTTCAAGGGTATGGTATCTACTCCTTAAAGTACTGTTTTCCTAAGCCAAGAATTAGGCATGGTATCTACTCTAATTCGTTTCTTTCATCAAGTGTTTAGCATGGTATCTACTGAGTTGTACTTAAAGAAAATATAAGATCAGTGGAAACGAACAAACACTCAAGGTTCTAGAAATTGGTATCAGATCTAGATCCCTTAAGTTGATTGAACCAAGAACCCCTAAAGATTCCCTTGTTACAAGTTATGAATACGAGATACGAGTCGTCTCAATATGCTCATATAACAGATTCAGATAGATGGTAATGCAAACTTCATATTCTCAAGTTCTGTATGTCAGTCGACTGGCTCTCACCTCAGTCGACTGCTCTCAGAGCTTCGAGAACAAGTTTGATTATCATAAATTTATATCAATTCAATCAGATTCAATCAATAAGTAAAATAGAAGAACTCAGAAGAATATAGCACTACATAACTACGGCTTCAATCTACCCAACTATGAAATTAGTTCCACATAATAATACTTTTATTAATCAACAAGTTCAAATACATGAGCAACATAAAAGAAATAGAAAGGGAAGGAATAAACTGAGGTAGTTCGGTCAGATAGGTCGGCTGGCTGTCACACAGTCGACCGGCCGTTCTTTTCTTAATGCTTGATCTCCTTTCTTCTTCTTTGATGCTGATAAAAGTGCTTCTTGTTCATGACTCTGGAACTCTGCTATTCGGTGATTCAGGAACGTGGAATATTATCTTTTTTTTTTAGAGCCTTTTCGCTTCTTTCTTGATTGGTATTTATAGAACAAGAGAAGAGAATTAGGGTTTTTACTTTTTGCAGAGAAATCCTCTTCTTTTGTTATTTCTTTCCTTATCTTGATCAGCCGTTTATTTCTTTCTCTTTTTCTTCTTTCCTTCCTTATCTGCTCACCACGTGCTTCTTGCTTTGATTGTTTGAGAAGTTGTTATTCGCAGAAAACACCTGGGTTTGGATAACTTAATTTTGATTCGGATTTGGATGAGGATCCATCTGTTCTTATCTTCTGACTCGCCGCATACCAGTCGACTGTCTTGGGACACAGTCGACTGTGCCGAGCCTTGTCAAACTCTCTGCCCAGTCGCCTGGTTGAAGAGTCAGTCGACTGATCTCTGCTGTTCCCTGTATATCATCCTCTCAGTCTGTGTTAGTCTGGAATCTGCTTCGTTTTGCTGCTTTTGGTTGTTTCCTATGGAAAAAGAGAAAAGAAGCATAAATTCCACATATAGAGCATTTAAATGTCTAATTGCCTTAAGATTATTGCTCCTAAAAGTGAATAATATTTGATTCATCACTCGTGTATCGAGTTTCCTGGGTACGGAACTCGGGGCGCTAAAAATCCCTGAGACTGGGACTGAGTACAAGAAGCTCAAACTGAGAAGGTATCCCGAACAAGCTTCAGATCAGTGGCATATCCTCCTCTGTCAAGATAAAAAAAATAGAATCTACCTCTGTAGTCTCTAGATATTTGGGCACCTCGTATCGTAACCCGTTTTCTGGTCCCCTAAATCTTCAGGGTACTGACAAATGCGAGTAAGGACCAAATGAGTAAAGGGGCACATCCCAATCTCACCTTCCGTCCTAACTCTCTCTTAACCCGTTTACACTTTACCCAAAGACGACTCAACCACCCTCTTACCCTTCTCTCTTCTAGTGGGTAGAAAGACAGTCACTTCTTCGACATAACTGTTACCGCTGATTCTGGTGTAGGGGTAAACAGATAGAATTTGTGGGTTCATGGAAAAATTTGAATAGCGAATCCAAACCTGTTCGTCGGGATTGGGCTGCTGACTCCCGCCGTCCACCTGCAAGGAAGTGCGAAACACTGGGGTTGATCCCGGCGACGCACCCTCCGACGCTCTTGTCAGTAACCAGTGATATGATTAAGAAAGAGCTTTAATTAGAAAAAGAGTGATTACCCGGTAACAGTTGTAGGTCAGAGGTATTTATAGTCGCCATGGGGATTTGATTAGGGACCTGATTTTCTGTGATACCGTTAGGAGTAAAATCCTCATAATTGGTTTAGGAAACTGATCCTTGATTCCCGGTGAGAGGATAGCTGCAAATCAGGCCCGTTGATTTAGTCAAATCAGAGACCCTGATTTTCTCTTGCTGGTCTGGGTTTGTCTTGGGTCGGGACCCGTACCCAGCTGGAGTGGATCCGTTTCGCGGGTTATTGGATCTGTGAAGGGGAGATCCAGTGCCCGCTTCGGGCCCATCTATACGCAAAATTACCGTTTTACCCCTGAGCTTCAAGATTCGTGCCTAATCTGGACGGTTCCGATTTAACCCCATTTTTAGCCATATCACGAGCCCCCCACTCCTAAAGACTGAGTGTGATCAGCCTTTGAGGAGTAGTTTAACTGTTTCAGTGGCTAGTGGAGTTGTATCGGAGTCCGAATGCAGGATTTTGAATCTCGAAGGGGGTAGTGAGGTGATTTTTGAAGCTGCAAGCTGTTCTTAAGCCTTGTTGAATATCCGACGGTTTTTATCTATTTTTTTCGGATTATTTATTTAATTTTGCGATGTGTTAACCAGTCATTCAGGGGCCTTAACAATACATTCTAGGCAATAATTGTTCGTTCAGGGGCTCAAAAATATTCCCCCGAATTTATAATTATTTTCTAGAATTTTTAGTTAATTTTCCCTAATTTTTAGTAATTTTTTCGCAATTTTTAAATAAATAAAACGATTAAAATAAATAAAAACTAATTTTTAATACCTATTTATGGCGTGGCTTGATCTAGACCGTTGATCTCGGGCGAGCGCGAATTTCTGAGAGATCTGGCGGTTGTAGTCGCTCGACAGCCATTTTCTCGCTTTTGGAGCTCAGATGGGCACTTGCTCGGTTGGCCAACCGGGGGTCTAAGGGTTCGGCTGTCCGAGCGACGTGGCGCGATCTGAGCCGTCGGATGGTGGCACGAATCTCGAAACAGGCTCAGATCCCAAGAAAATGCTATCTTGTCGTTTAGCGCACGTGGCACGATCTGAACCGTTCATCACCAGAAGCGCGATTTTCTGAGAGATCCAACAGTCGTGGTCGCTCGGCGTCTTTTTTCTCTGTTTTGGAGCTCGGATGGGCACTTGCTCGGTTTGCCGACCGGTGGTCTAAAGGTTCGGCTGTCCGAGCGACGTGGCACGATCTGAGCCGTTGGATGGTGGCACGAATCTCGAGACGGGCTCAGCTCCCAAGAAAATGCTATCTTGTCGTGTAGCGATGCTGGCGAGATCTGGGCCGTCTGATCGAGATCTTACAGGAATGTTGAGGAGAAAGTGAATTTTCTCCGTTTTGGGGCTCGGATGGGCACTTGCTCGGTTAGCCGACCGGAGGTCTAAGGGTTCGGCTGCCCGAGCGATGTGGCACGATCTGAGCCGTTGGATGGTGGCACGAATCTCGAGACGGGCTCAGCTCCCAAGAAAATGCTATCTTGTTGTGTAGCGATGCTGGCGAGATCTGGGCCGTCTGATCGAGATCTTACACGAATGTTGAGGAGAATGTGAATTTTCTCCGTTTTGGGGCTCAGATGGGCACTTGCTCGGTTAGCTGACCGGAGGTCTAAGGGTTCGGCTGTCCGAGCGATGTGGCACAATCGAGCCGTTGGATGGTGGCACGAATCTCGAGACGGGCCTAGTTTCCAAGAGAATGCTATCTTGTCGTCTAGCGACGCTGGCAAGATCTGGGCCGTTGGATGATGGCACGAATCTCGAGACGGCCCGGTTCCCAAGAAAATGCTATCTTGTCGTTTAGCGACGCTGGCAAGATCTGGGCCGTCTGATCGAGATCTTACACAAATGTTGAGGAGAAAGTTAATTTTCTCCGTTTTGGGGCTCGGATGGCCAATTTCTCGGTTAGCCGACCGGAGGTCTAAGGGTTCGGCAGTCCGAGCGTGGTGGCGCGATCTGAGCTGTTAGATGGTGGCATGAATCTCGAGACGGACCCAGTTTCCAAGAGAACGCTATCTTGTCGTCTAGTGACGCTGGCAAGATCTGGGCCGTTGGATGGTGGCGCGAATCTCGAGACGGCTCAGTTCCCAAGAAAATGCTATCTTGTCGTTTAGCGACACTGGCAAGATCTGGACCGTCTGATCGAGATCTTACACGAATGTTGAGGAGAAAGTGAATTTTCTCCGTTTTGGGGCTCGGATGGGCACTTGCTCGGTTAGCCGACCGGAGGTCTAAGGGTTCGGCTGTCCGAGCGACGTGGCGCGATCTGAGCCGTTGGATGGTGGCGCGAATCTCGAGACGGGCCCAGTTTCCAAGAAAACGCTATCTTGTCGTGTAGCGATGCTGGCGAGATCTGGGCCGTTGGATGGTGGCGCGAATCTCGAGACAGCTCAGTTCCCAAGAAAACACTATCTTGTCGTTTAGCGATGCTGGCAAGATCTGGGCCGTCTGATCGAGATCTTACACGAATGTTGAGGAGAAAGTGAATTTTCTCCGTTTTGGGGCTCGGATGGGCACTTGCTCGGTTAGCCGACCGGAGGTCTAATGGTTCGGCAGTCCGAGCGTGGTGGCGCGATCTGAGCCGTTGGGCCTTCGTGAGAAGGCCGAGCTGAGCTACTGGCTGCCCTTAGGGAGCATTAATGGCGCCCCAGGATTTGTGCGGTGTTCCAACTTCCCGGGGTCATTAAAAAGGCGCCCTCTAATTAATGCTTGGCACTTCAGCTCCCTAGGCATGACTGTTGGGCTTCCGTCGCTTGGCCTCCCGAGGACCATAATGGCTGGTCCTTGGGGGGAGGTTATAAATACCCCGCTCCCCCTATAGCCTTGATCACAGCATTGGTGGTTCATCGACCATCGGGGGTGTCCGCCTTGGGCGGATGCCTGTTTTTGAAAACTTCTAACCTTGAGACGCGGATGGGTGGTCACTCTTCCGTCGTGATCTTCTCCTAACTCTGACGGCCCCGATGCGGATGTCTGGGCCAGGGGAGATCAGGGCAGAAGGGGTGGTGACCGGAGTCTGGTCCCGAGGGACAAGGTGCCTCGAACAGATGAGTCTTCTCCAATCTCTGTCTTCCTTCCGGGCTGACGGCTTCTGATGGTTATCAGCCCGAAGGAGCTAGATATGGGAGGTGGGCCGATCTGCCTTCTGACCGGGCCTTACGCGATGGTGGTTTTGTCTCCCACCCTTGAACGATTCGTGGTTTCGGCTTCCGAGGCCGTAAGCCTCGAGTTGCTCACGAGTGAGAGGGGAACCGACCGAGTCCTGGGGCCCGGGGCACTCGCCAAGGGCGGGTGCCTTAAAACTTTTAATCCAAATTTTCTCTTGCTTCCTGGGACAGATGCGGGGTGTCCGGGTCCGAAGTGCTTCATCCGACGATGTGGCGCGATCTGAGCCGGTGGATGGTGGCACGAACCTCGAGACGGACTCTTGTTCGGTAGCCGACCGGGCTCTTTGATGTTGGGGTCGGATCGCACGTCGCTCGGATTTTGATCCCGTGTGTGCCGAGCTATTTGACTTGTATCGAACCGTTCTGCATTTTTGCCAACCGTTGTTGCTCGGGTACAAAGCCATTCAAGAGTCGCGCCCTTTCGTTAGGAAGCCCAAGAGACTTTTTCTTTTACTATAAATCTTCGCTCCCCCACCCCAAATCTCATTATTCACTTTTACTTTCTCTCTCAAATTTTTACTTTTCACCATCGAAGCTTTTAGCTCCTAGGTGGCGCTACTAGCTGTCGCGGCAAGGCGTTTCTTTGCTCCGGCGAACTTTTTCGGCCGTAACTGTCACTTCAAGGTCAGTCTCTCTCCTTTCTCTTTAGAAAAAATGGTTAAGATTACTTCTTCGGATGAGACCCCCGCCTCGAACCGAGTCGTGAGCCGAGCGGGTAAAGAGAAGGAGGTGGTGGAGCCGACCGAGCAGACCGTGGTCCGGCCGAGCAAGAGTAGGGAGGTTGCCGAGCTACCCCAGGATGTTGCAGCGAGCTCCCGGAAGGGTAAGGGGGTCGTGACCGTCATAGAGCAGCCGAAGAAGGTAAGGGAGTTCGGTCGGCAGCCGATCGTTCTGTCGAGCGTGGGGGGAGTTCGGAGCTACTCCGAAGAGATGCTGGAGAAGGTGACCCAGGGCACTGCTAAGTCGGTAGAGGAGAACGAGCCGAGAGAGTTGTCCGAGGTGGACCAGATCACTTCGGTTCTTACGGAGGCTGATCTGCATCGGATCCGGACCGGATTCCAGATCCCTACCGAGTACGGGCTACTTCTCCTTGGACCAGGTTTCCGAGCCTGCACGTCGTCTTCGGCCGACACGTGCGTTTTTCCACTCGTCTCCTTGGCCGCTGGGCTTCGTTTGCCGCTGCATCCGTTTATTGTCGAGGTCCTCAATTGGTACGGCTTGTGCCCTGCCCAACTGATGCCGAACACTTGAAGTCACGTCTCGGCATTTGTTCTCCAGTGTAAAGAGATCGGCGCCGAGCCAAGTCTGTTTCTCCTTCGGAGCCTCTACCGTCCTTGCCAGCCGAACAGGAACGAGCAGAGGTTCTACCTTTCGCCGCGGACAGGCGTGAAGTTGATCGAGAACTCGGACTCGATCAAGCATTGGAAGGAGAAGTACTTCATTGTTCGAGCTCTCGGACCCTGGGCAATTCCGATAGCTTGGTCGAGGGAGGGCCTGCCCAAGCGAGCGAAGAAGGAGCCAGTGCTTAGTGACGAGGAGACGGAAGTCCTCAAGAAACTCCTTGGCCTGCCGACACTTAGTTGGAAGGACATCACCGGGGAGGCTCTGTTCTGTGGGGGTCTCAGTCCGATAGACCCCAGTACGCCCCTGGTATTTTTAATTTTTGCTTGAAGTTCTTGAAAATTTTTCTAAGTTTTTTCATTCGGTTTGTGTAGAGTCTTCTAAGATGGACTATAGGGCGTTGATGGTGAAGGCCAAGGTGGCTAGGGAGCAGGAGACGAGAAAGAAGAGACCCTCGACAGGGCCTCAGGGCGGCCGAGCGCCGAAGATACCTTCGGTCCCAAAGACCGCCGACCTGCAGGGGGTCGTTGTTCCGGATGCCGATCCCGAGCAGGAGAAGGTCGCGGCGTCCGATCCTCCTGTCTCGGATGCGCCGACTCCAACGGCGAAGGCAGATGCTCCCGGCTAGTCGAGCGGTGCGTTCAACGTGAGCGCGGCGTTAGCCCTTAACGTTCTGCCTCTCACTGCCGAAGCGGAGAAGATTCTGACAGAGGAGCATAAGCGGATCTTTGTCCCCGACTGGCAAGTAATGAAGGTCGACGGCTTCTTAGGGGACAGCAATATTTGTATGCAGGCGGTGAAGCACCTGCCGACCCCAAAGGACCGAGCGGCGCTTTTGTCCAGGGAGGTCGGGGACGCTACGATGCAGATTGCTCGGAACACGATGTCGGTAAGTAGACCGAACACTTTCTTCTTGAAGCATTCCTTTCGAATTTCTCTACGTTTTTAGGTTCGGATTCTGACTGTTTGTTCTCTTTTCAGACCCTCTGCCACTTCAACTTTTTGCTCAAAGAGTTCGCGAGCAAAGAACAGGAGCTGTCGGCGCTGTGCGACCGGGAGAGGTTGGAGCGCACGAAAGCTGTGAAGCTATTCAAAGCCGAGCAACTCCTCTCGACAAAGCGCGGTGCCGAAGTGGCGGGGTTGGAGGCGCAGCTGGCCGAAGCTATACGGCGGTCGGCGGACGAGGCGGCCAAGCTCGAGGCCTCGGAGAAGGAGAAAGCCGAACTCAAGGAGGAGCTGGCCAAAGCCCGGTCGGAGGCGGAGAAAGCTCAGAAGGAGACCGAGAGGATCAGGGCCAAGCACCAATCGAAGGTTGTGAAGGCGAAGAGGGCTGTCCAGCAAGAGGCCGAGCAGCACATGTTTAAGAACATGGAGGACGCGTACGGCCGAGCCCTGCTTCATATCGCTGCTCGGAACCCGGGGTTCGACACATCCCCCTACCACTTGTACGACCCCGTGGAGGGGGAGGAGGTGCTTCCCTCGGTAATGATCAGCCCCAAGGGACAGGCCGGCGGTGTCGAAGGCACGGGCGAGACAGAGGCCGAGGGTGAGGAGAAGGACGACTCCGAGGACGAGGACGTGGACGAGGACATGGGAATCGTCGGGGGGTCGGAAGGCCCGAGTGACAAAAAGGTCGACCCCTGACTTGGTTGCATCTTTGGTCTTCTTTTTGTTTTTTTTTTTTTTGTAACGCCTGACCGCGGACTGGCCACCGCTCTTGTAATGCATTTTTGAGTTTTGAATGAAAACGCTTTTTGTTTGGCCAAAAATTCTCCAAGTGTTAGACCTCGGATTTTGTGTTTGACTAGCCGCGAAATTTCTCCAAGTGTTGGGCATCGGATTTATCTTTGCTTTTCAGGTGAAGTTTGGTCCGATCACGGAGGTTTCGTACCTTCGCAAGGAGCTGAAAGAAACGAAGCGAGCGCTTTCCCATAGCCGAGAGAGGCGATTCTTTATGCTCTTGAAGTTGGAGGAGATAAAAGCGGCAGCGAGGGGGTATTGTCGTGAGTTGAGGCAACTACGGAAGCAACCTCAAGCTTCTGGTCTCGAAGGTGAGATGGAGCGGCTCCGTAGGGAGCTTTTCGTTGCCGAGCAAAAGAATAACGAGCTCTTGGCCGAGATCCGTCACTTGGAGGTAACGGAGAAAGAACATTCGGCGGAAGGAGAGAAGTTAGCTTCCGAGTTGGAGAAGTTGTCATCCGAGCGCCAAAAGTTGTTGGCCAAGGTCGACAAGCTTAGGAAAATTACGATAGACAGGGGGATCGAGGTCACCCATTATCGACGTCTTGCGACCGATAGCGCCAATGTTGCGGGCTCGTCGAGACCTCCTCGTTTGAAGATGTCGTCGAAGGATGACGTTCTGAGAGATAGGATTATCGAGCTGGAGGAAGAGATCGCGTCGCTCAAGCCTCTGCCTGAGAGGGCCAACGTTCGTAGTACATCGTGTACTCGCGAAGAGAGCGAGAGAGGGGTTACCTTCTACGAACTTGCGACTTGTTTGCCTGCGGTGAGGCGGAGTCCTGCTGATGCTCAGAGTAGTGTAGCTGTCTCGTCTAGCGGCGCCTCAGTTGGGGCCACAGTTAGAGTTAGCGGCGAAGAGGGATCTCGCTTCGCTGGTTTGGAATCGAGCTCGGAGGTCAGGCGTCGCCGACCCCGGGTTTCCTTGAACCGGAGCGTTCCCCTTCCGAAGAAGCACTAAACATGTTGTATTATGTCTCTCTAAGTTATTGTAAAACCCTGTTGTAGCGTCGGTCTAGTTGTATGTAGGGCTACTTTATTTGAATAAAAACCTTTGCTTTGTTTCTGTGTAACTTCCGATCTCTGACAACTTACTCAAAGTCTGAAAGTTTGATTGAGAATTCTTGAAGTGTTGGGCTTCGGCCGTGTTCGAGATTTTGTTGTCTGACTCTTCTCCTTTTCAGCTTGTGGTGGTGGCTGAAGATGTCGAGCTTGCTCGCTCGGACGACAACGCTCGAGCCGAGGCTGTCTCAGGGGTGACGAGGTCGTGCTTGGGGAGGTGCCGAGAGCGGCTCTATGAAGTCGAGCTGGGATTGCGCCGAGCCGAAAGCGAGCAGAACCATCTTCAGCTCATCCTAGGCTAGCGGGACATCGATATCCGGCGTCTGGAGAGCAGGATCGCCTAGATGACCTCTATAGGAGAGGACGAAGGTTCGGCGACCACCTTAGCAACACTCTTTGGATCCAGTGCGTTCGGCACAATTTGTCCAAAATAACAGCGGAGAGGGACGATCTGCTTTCCGAGATCTGTCACTTGCAGGCTGTAGAGGCAGAGCTTCGGATGGAGGGAGAGGGACTGGCGGCCGAGGCGGCCAAACTGATGACCGAGCGGGACGAGCTAACGGCCGAGGTCGACGCACCGAAGTGTAGTGGGTCGGCATTGTAATTTTGTACTTTAAGGCCTTGTGACCTTGTTGTACGGAAGAGTCGCTTTGTACTGTATCCCAATTATTAATAACATTTCTTTCTCGAACTCGCATGTCCTTTGTAACTTTGTGTAGTCGTCTTGTCTGTGACTGTGTTCATCGCGTCGAGGTCTCTGAGCCGACCTCTTGTTTGCTCGGCCAGTGGTGCCGAGCAGCGCTTTGGTCTCCTAATCTTACGAACTTGCGAGATGGGCCGAGCTTTACCTAATAGTGGGCTCGCTGGCCACCGTAAGAGTAGTTTGACGGCTGTGGGAGCAATTCTGAATGGCGACCCACTCCTAGCCCGCTTAGAAGCGCGCTTGCGGAGTAGAATCGAGCCAAGTGTTAGACTCCGGAACCATCGTTAGAGTTCAACGGTCGTTGGAGCAATTCCGAATGGCGACCCACTCCTAGCCCGCTTAGAAGCGTGCTTGCGGAGTAGAATCGAGCCAAGTGTTGGACTCCGGAACCATCGTTAGAGTTCAACGGTCGTGGGAGCAATTCCGAATGGCGACCCACTCCTAGCCCGCTTAGAAGCGCGCTTGCGGAGTAGAATCGAGCCAAGTGTTGGACTCCGGAACCATCGTTATAGTTCAACGGTCGTAGGAGCAATTCCGAATGGCGACCCACTCCTAGCTCGCTTAGAAGCGAGCTTGCGGAGTAGAATCGAGCCAAGTGTTGGACTCCAGAACCATCGTTAGAGTTCAACGGTCGTGGGAGCAATTCCGAGCGGCGAACTACTTCTAGCTTGCTTAAGAGCGGGCTTGCGAAGTATAGTCGAGCCGGGTATTGGACTCCGAACCATTGATTAAATAAAGAATAAAGGCGGAGAGATACAAGCATGTACGAAAAAGCATTCTTTATTGATAACTGACGGCGAGCCGTTTTTACATATGACAACTTAAGATAGGAATTACAAGTTAGAGGAGAGGAACGGTTCGACACCCTGGGATACTCAGAGAGGCGCTGGGGCGCTTTCTTGGTATTTTAAAAGGTGGTCGGCATTCCAGGTCCTCGGAATCTCCCTGCCTTCCAGGTCTTCTAGACGATAAGCTCCGGGCCGAACTACTTTTGCGATCTTGTAAGGTCCTTCCCAATTCGGAGCTAGTTTGCTCTTCTGATTAGGGAATGAGATGACTAGTTTTCTGAGAACCAAGTCCCCCTCCTTGAGATCGGTGGGTCGGACTCTCTTGTTGTATGCCAACTCGATTCTCCTCCAGTAGTTCTGTTGGCGGATTGACGCTCTTTCCCTCAGTTCGTCCACCAGGTCTAAGCTCGCCCGGAGTTCCCTGGCGTTCTGTTCCTCGTTGTAGGCTGCGAGGCGAGGAGAAGGTATTCCGACTTCGAGGGGTATCACTGCCTCGGACCCGTAGGTGAGGTTGAACGGGGACTCTCCTGTAGGGGTCCGTTTGTTGGTGCCGTAGTTCCACAGCACGTTAGGGAGTTGGTCGACCCATAAGCCTTTAGAACACTTGTCCAGTCTCTTCTTGATACCAGAGAGGATCTGCCGGTTAGCGTTCTCTGCCTGGCCATTCGACTGTGGGTGGGAGATGGAGGAGAAGCGTTGTTGGATGGCAAGGTCTTCACATAGGGCTCGGAACGCGGCCCCAGTAAACTGAGTTCCGTTGTCTGTTACGAGGACACGGGGGACGCCGAATCGGCAGATGACGTTCTTCCAAAAGAATTGAAGTACCTTGTTCTCGGTGATAGTGGCTAGGGGCTCGACCTCAATCCACTTTGAAAAGTAGTCGATGGCTACGACCAAGAACTTGAACTGGCCCGGAGCTGGAGGGAATGGCCCTAGTAAATCCATCCCCCACATTGCGAAGAGGATAGGACTTGATAGGGAGGTGAGGTTAGCTTGGGGGAGGCGATGAATGCTGGAATGTCTCTGACAAGAGCCACATTGCCGAACGTGTCGCTCGGCATCTTGGAGGAGAGTCGGCCAGAAGTATCCGTAATTCAGAGCTTTCCGAGCTAACGACCTAGACCCTGAATGTGCTCCGCCGATGCCTTGATAGAGCTCCTGTAAGGCATAGTCGGCTTGTTCCGGGGAAAGGCATCTCAGGTATGGCCGGCCATCTATCTGCGAGAAGGAGCGCTTGTACAAGATCCCCTCGATCAGGATGTACCGCTCGGCCCTGGTTCTTATTCGGCGTGCTTCCTTGGGGTCCTCGGGAAGGAGTCCGTTCCTTAGGAATTCTACTAACGGTTTCATCCAATTATCTTGCAGTAGGACCGGCAATGACTCCACTGAGTCGAGGGTCTCATCTTCTATACTCAGTTTCAAGAGGACCTCGATCAAGACGGTCTGCTCGAGACCTTGGAGGGAGGATGAGGCCAACTTGGAGAGGGCGTCGGCCTGTGAATTCTCCTCTCGAGGGACTCGTTGGATGAGTGCCTCTTCGAACCGGGCCATGAGGGTTCGGACTTTGGCGAGGTACTTCGCCATCCGTTTGTCTCGAGCCTCGTAATCGCCCAAGACTTGATTCACAACAAGCTGAGAGTCACTATAGATTCGGAGGCATTGCGCCCCGGCACTTCGGGCCAGTCCGAGGCCGGCGATTAGTGCCTCATACTCTGCTTCGTTGTTTGAGGCCTTGAAATTCATGCAGAGGGCATACTGGAGGACGAAGTCATCTGCACCTGTCAGGATGATACCGATGCCGCTTCCCTCGTTGCAAGAGGAACCGTCCACAAAAACCGTCCAGATGGGTGGTCCGTTCTCTGCTTGGCTGAACTCGGGGATGGTGCTCTCGACGATGAATTCCGCTAAAGCCTGTGCCTTTATTGCGGTCCGGGGCTGGTAGGAGATGTCATGTTGGCTCAGCTCGATGGACCATTTCATAAGCCGACCTGAGGTTTCCGGCTTGTGGAGTACTTGTTTCAGCGGTTGGTCGGTGAGGACCACAACCGAGTGGGACTGAAAGTATGTGCGGAGCTTCCTCGCCGCCATAATTAGGGCGTAGGCCACCTTTTCTATCTTCGGGTAGCGTAGCTCGGCGTCTCGAAGCACCTTGCTCACATAGTAGATAGGCCTTTGAGCCCGGTCTTCTTCCCTCACCAAAACAATACTTAGGGTCTGCTCAGAAGCAGCTAAGTAGAGGAAGAGGGTTTCCCCTGGAATGGGCTTGCTGAGCAGGGGAGGGTTGACCAAGTAGGCCTTCAGTTGGTTGAACGACTCCTGTTGCATTTCGCCCCATTCGAAACATTTGGCCCCCCTGAGAGCCTTGAAGAAGGGGAGGCACTTTTCCCCAGACTTCGAAAGGAATCGCCCAATAGCGGCGAGGCGACCCATAAGACTCTGCACTTCCTTGATGTTCCGGGGTGGGGCCATGTCCAGTATGGCCTTAATTTTTTCAGGGTTTGCTTCGATCCCTCGCTGGCTTACCATGAAGCCGAGGAACTTCCCTGACGAGACCCCGAACGCACACTTGTTCGGATTAAGCCTTATGTTGTGCCTTCTCAGTACGCCGAATGCCTCCTGTAGGTCGGCCACGTGGTCGGTACCTCGGATGCTCTTCACGAGCATGTCGTCGACGTATACTTCCATGTTGCGGCCTATCTGTCTTTGGAAGACTTTATTGACGAGGCGCTGGTAGGTGGCTCCAGCGTTCTTCAATCCGAACGGCATAACTCTATAACAGTAGAGGCCCTAGTCGGTAATGAAGGAAGTCTTCGGTATGTCAGGGGGGAACATTCGTATCTGGTTGTAGCCGGAGAAGGCGTCCATGAAGCTGAGGAGCTCATGGCCCGAGGTGGCATCGATGAGGGTGTCGATATTCGGGAGAGGGAACGGATCCTTCGGACACGCCTTATTCAAGTCTGTGAAGTCGATGCATATCCTCCAGGAACCATTGGACTTCTTAACCATGACGACATTGGAGAGCCACTCGGGGTAGTTCACCTCCTGTATGAACCAAGCTTTTAGGAGCTTGTCCACTTCCTCCTTGATGGCTTGTTTTTGCTTGGGAGCGAATTTGCACCTCTTTTGTTGGACGGGTCTGGACCCCGGCTCAACGCTAAGGCGGTGGACCAACAGCTCTTCAGAAATCCCGGGCATGTCCACGGCGGACCAAGCAAATAGGTCGCGGTTCTTCCGGATGCACTGCACCAAGTCGGAACATAGGGCAGTCGGTAGGGACTTGCTGATGAGGAACTTTCGGCTCGGGTCCTCGTCCGAGAAGAGCACTTCTTCCAATTCGTCCGCCGGCTCGGACGTTGGTCGGACGTTCAGCTCGGGGATCTCTAAAGTCTCGAGGGAGAGCACCGGACCCCCAGTGGAAGTCATGTAGCACTTCCGAGCTGTCTCTTGGCTGCCCTTGACTTCTCCCACTCCCGCCTGGGTGGGGAACTTCATCTTGAGGTGGTACGCCGAAGGAACGGCTTCCAGGGCAGCTAGGCCAGGTCGTCCCAAGATGACATTGTATGCAGCCGGGACATCGACGACCATAAAGTCCATCGGCTCTGTCCGGGTGGTAGGGGTCTTCCCAGCAGTTACGTCCAGGGTGATAACCCCTTCGACAGTTACTGGCACCCCCGTGAACCCGTGGAGCGTGTAGCCGGCCGGTTTGAGGCGATCCCGGGATAGTTGCAGCCCTCGGAAGGCCGAGAGGAAGAGGATGTTCACGGAGCTCCCGTTGTCTACCAGGATCCTCTGCACTTTGAAGTTCGCCATGCGGAGGTCAATAACGAGTGCGTCGCATTGGGGAGTCCAGACCCCCTCGAGGTCTTCATCAGAGAAAGTTACTGGGACGCCGAGGCCTATGGGGGGAGGGGCGCCGTGAACTGAATTGACCTCTCGGACGAAGGCCTTCCGAGAGGAGTTGGAAGAGCCCCCCATGGGACCTCCGTGGATAAGGTGCAGAATACGTTCCTCCTCGAACTCGGGGGTTTCATCGCATCGCTCGGAGCACTTGTTAGCCCCCCGAGGCGGAGGAGTGGTGCGATCTCCCCGATCATTTGTTCTCACAAACTTAGCTAACTGCCCCCTCTGGATGAGGGCCTCTATCTCATTTTTCAGCGCCCGGCAGTCGTTGGTGTCGTGGCCGTGATCCCGGTGGTAACGGCACCACTTCTCCTTGTTCCTCTTCTTGGCCGGGGTGTTCATCCTCGGAGCGGGAGGTATAACCCCCTCCTTCTCGACTTCCATCAGGATGGTGGAGACATTGGTAGTGAGAGGAGTAAATTTCTCGAACCTGGGGGGAGGACGGCGCTGACCGCTGTTATCCTTTTGTAGCTTCTTGACCCCTTCCTCTTCCGTCGTCTTTCTCTTCGACCCGGAAGCGGATCCTCTGAAACCCGGGAAGCACTCGGCTTCTTCCGCCCGAATATATTTCTCGCATTTAAGGAGAAGGTCGGCGAAGTTGTGCGGGGGCTTTTTGGCGAGGGACGACCGAAGGTTAGAGTTGAGGACGTTGGATTGGAATGCGACGGTCGCCACTGACTGGTCGAGAGAGGCGATGGACCTGACCTCCGCAGTAAACCTCCTCACATAGTCTCTCAACTTTTCTCCCCTCTCCTGTCGGAGGTGGAGTAGGGAGAGGCTGGTCTTCTCCGTTCGTCTGCTGCTCACAAAGTGGGTTATGAAGAGCGTTTCGAACTGCTCAAAAGAGAAGATGGAAGAGGGAGCGAGCCGGGAGTACCATTCCCGAGCCGAGCCCTTAAGGGTGGCGGGGAAGGTTTTGCAGAGCATGGCATCGGAAGCTTGGTGGATTAGCATCAAGGTCTTGAAGCTCTCAACATGATCAACAGGGTCCGACTCCCCCGAATACGTTTCAAACTGCGAAGGCTTGAAACCCCTCGGGATGGGAGCCTCCATGATAGTCCGGGAGAAGGGAGGTCTGCCAGGGTGGATGGTCCTACCTCTAGACTCTTCCTCCTTGTCCATTCGACCGATGCGTCTCTCCATCTCGTGGAGACGGCGGTAGAGAGCATCGTCCCTTCGGTGGTAGTCGATCGAGCCCCTGGACTCGTCTTCATAGGAGGGGGAGCGGGGACTACGACAGCGGTAGTCTTGGGAGCGGCGAGGACTATGGTTGTGCTGTTGGTGATTAGGAGCTATAGGAGGTGTTATGGACCGAGGACGGGGACTTGGGACCCGTGGGGGTGTCGGAACCCTTTGGGCATTGTTGTTGGCGGGGCGAAGGTTGAGGGCTTGCAACACTATTGCTTGTAAGTGCAGGAACTCAGCACGAGTGATGGGCGCCTCATCATTCCTCAGATGATGCCGACCAGCGGGGGAATGCGGTCCCCTCCTATGACGCTCGGGGGATTCCCTCCGACCCCTTCTGTCTGGGGACCTCCTGGTGTCTCGATGGTGAGGAGATCACTCACCTGGACGTTGTTGGCGGGAGGCTCCCTCTCGGGCCCGCTTATCATCCAGGCGGTGGCGAAGAACCTCATCCTTTTGCCGGTTTAGAACGGTATTACGGAGGTCGGAAGCTCGAGGATGGTGGGAAGCCATGGAATCCGAGGAGGCATTGTGGATGGACACGTGGTCCAGGTGGAGCGGTTGTTTCTGCAGGTCGGGGCGCGAGACCCCCGCGGCGGCATTTGAAGGGCCCGTGGGACCATTAAGAGGTTGCTGATTTGGGAGAGGAGGTAGATCCTCGGTTTGAAGCGGAAGTTGTCCCTGTTGATGAGCGGGTTGGAAGGGGACTTCTTGCTGTTGATCTGGATTGGGGCCCACGATTGGATCCCCTTGATCTTACTTTTCTAGGCGGCATGGCTGGAGTAGGTCTTACCAACGGGAAGAGGAGGAGCTGCTATTCGTCTGATTTTCCCACAGACGGCGCCAATCTGTTACCGCTGATTCTGGTGTGGGGGTAAACAGATAGAATTTGTGGGTTCGTGGAAAAATCTGAATAGCGAATCCAAGCCTGTTCGTCGGGATTGGGCTGCTGACTCCTGCCGTCCACCTGCAAGGAAGTGCGATACACCGGGGTTGATCCCGGCGACGCACCCTCCGACGCTCTTGTTAGTAACCAGTGATATGATTAAGAAAGAGCTTTAATTGGAAAAAGGGTGATTACCCGGTAACAGTGGTAGGTCGGAGGTATTTATAGTCGCCATGGGGATTTGATTAGGGACCTGATTTCCTGTGATACCGTTAGGAGTAAAATCCTCATAATTGGTTTAGGAAATTGATCCTTGATTCCCGGTGAGAGGATAACTGCAAATCAGGCCCGTTGATTTAGTCAAATCAGAGACCCTGATTTCCTCTTGCTGGTCTGGGTTTGTCTTGGGTCGGGACCCGTACCCAGCTGGAGTGGATCCGTTTCGCGGGTTATTGGATCTGTGAAGGGGAGATCCAGTGCCCGCTTCGGGCCCATCTATACGCGAAATTACCGTTTTACCCCTGAGCTTCAAGATTCGTGCCCAATCTGGACGGTTCCGATTTAACCCCATTTTTAGCCATATCAATAACCACGAGTGGGGAAGTCGTCGCCCGATGAAACCCCAGACATCTTTAAATAAATAATAATTACTTGATTTGATTTTGACTCGATTTGACCTCTACGGTTGGATGGAGCTTCGCTGGAGAAAGAAAGATAGCTTAAGTAAAAAAAAATTGCTGGATTTTTGGAGAGATATGGTGAAAATGAATTGAAGTGAGAAGAAGTGGAGGAGGTGGGGGGGAGTCGGTTGCGCTCCCGACCATTGGGACCCCAACAGCCAAGAAGAAGCCCAACCATATGAAATTCAAAAAAAAAATCCACGTAGGCGCCATGTTGATGCTACGAAGGCGCAAAAGCTCAACGCCACGCGCCATGTCACCGCCAACTTCACACCACAGAAGCGCCACGTGGATGCCACAAAAGCACCACGTCTCCACCACGTAAGTGCGATGTGGATGCCATGTACGCGCCACGTCACCACAAACTAGAAGACAAAATTACACAAGTACATAACCCCCTCTCTGGTGCTAGAGAACACACTCTGACCAAAACGATGGAAATGATAATTCTTAGCAGTTAGACCTCTTTAAAATGCATGCTCAACAAGATGAACAAAGCGGAACTTCTAAAAAAATTGGGCCACACCTCTCTGGTGGCTGAGAGGAGAGGCAACAGAGAGCTCCATGCTTGAGTGCCCCTCCAGACCCTCCATCTCCTCAAAAATTGCATCGAGGAGATTGAACGGCTCGGACGGAGCCCGCACAAGAGCGACCCCGGAGAGCCCCCTTCTGGTGCCTCGAAGTGCTCCATGCTTGAGCGCGTCTCCGGGCTCTCTGATTTGCTCAAATCCGCTCACATATAAAATCAACGGTCCAGATCGCATGAAGGTATGATTTATTGTTTTTTAAAATTCTTTTTATTAATTATTAATTCGAATTAATTAATTAAAATTTTCAAAAAATAGTTGAAAATTTGGATTAATTAATTAAAAATTCTAAAAAATAGTTATAAATTCAAAAAAGAAAATTCTGAAAAAGTAATTATGAATTTACAATTATTAGTTAAAATTCCAATATTTAATTATAAAATTAGAAAAATTGATTAAAATTTTTCGAAACTATAATTAAAATTCGTAAAAATCCAGAAAAATCCCAAACATTTTGGAAAAACTCAAGAAAGTCTAGATCTACAAAGATGCTACTGTTCCCAGAATCTCCAAAACCAGTTTATAGCCTTTCCAATTGTTCGTGAAAGCCACAAAGTTGTTCACCTTACATGAAACGGGTTGAACTACTCCTAGAAGGTTGAAAACCCCAACCTTCATGGGTGGGGGCTTATGATGATGGTAAAAATCACAGCAAATCAGGGCCATACGGTTAAGGGACGAATCTCGAAGCATTTTGGGGCAAAACAGTAATTTTACAGCGAATTCATGCTTGTATGGAGAACATGAGCCATTTTCAAGTCCATTAACAGACTTTGACTCTGTTTGAAGGAAGAATGACATCGCCTCCGATCATGGGAATTAGGTTAGCCGGAAAATCTTTAACTAAGGACCGAAATTGAGGGGGAAAAAATGGTACTGTTCCCTACCGAGACAACTGACACTCTCAACGAATCTTCTACACGCTGGGCACAAGCTCTCTGTCCCACACATCTATCAAGAAGCAAGTGTAGTTCACTGGTTCCACTGAATGCTCCTATCTCAAAAAACAAGCCTACAATCAAGGAGTAATCTATATCCCAATAACAGGTGTTCTGATTAGTCAAAAACTCTTAACCAAATCTTCAATCCAAAAGAGAATTATCAACTAATCTTATCTCCTAACAATCAGAACCAACAATTTAAATACAAAAAGGGACTGTTTCATGCTAATCTTTTGTCACTAACTCCTAGAATATAAATACCACCGACCTCTCTTAGAATGAGGTAATCATTATTTTTTCACAAAAAAAAACTCCACTATTTTTCTAAGTTCTGACTTTTACGTCGGAGGGTCTTTCGCAGGGAAACACTCTGGTGTTTTAACTTTTTGCAGGTTTTTCAGAGCGATCTCGACCATCCAAATCAGTTCCAAGCATCCACAATCATCAAAAAATCAGATTAAGAAGAGATTAAAGGCAATTAATTGTGATAAAAGAAAATATTAAATTTAATAATTTTTCATTCAAGAATTCACATCATCTGTTCGCTCCCACACAGAAAATAGCATCAACAATGACCATTCCTGGTTCAGTGTTGAGCAAGGATTAACTGGATGGTTGGTCAGAAGGCAAGACAGCCATAGCAGCTGTATGTGATCATGAAAAGGGTTTTTCTCAACTCAGTCCCCCATAAAAATATCTAATATCAATTTACTCTAAAAAACTAATAAAATTTAGTCCATTAAAATGATTCAGTTTATTCAGATAGGTCCTTGTGGTTAGTTGTCCAGTGCGCTAAAGTTGACGGAAGTGGCAGAATGTTTATTTTACTCACTGTTTATCAGATTGGTTTCGGAGGGGAGCGATCTTATCCTCCAAAAAATTGAGATTGGCTATCTGGATTGTGAATCGACAGGATTAGGACCGAGGTAGGATGATAGCACCGATTTGACAAATATTTTTGAAAAAATGACTTGATCAATTGTTTCAACAATATAATTAAAATATTTATGAATAATATAAAATATTTAAAAATTATTTTTTTGTTAAAAAAATACCTTAAACCATAAATCTGATCCATCAATCTGAAATGGCTGATATCAATCCTGATCTACAAAAATATTCCATATGTAATACCCCGGAGTTTGATTTTCTAAATAGATGGTGTGCATACGTGGTGGAATTGTAACGCCCCGAGTCCGGCTCAGCTGCGCACGCACACAATTAACTAAATTCTAGCCACGCCCACCACAGGCTGCCTCAAAAGGGTGTCCGGACGATTGGTATCCCTTCATCATGGGCTTCCTAATATATCCCTTTTTTCTTCCTTCTTCATAGATATGGGAATATTACTCCCCAGGTCAACCGGTCAAAGCCACTCTATTCATTTAATCCTTCCTTCCTTAGCCCCATAGGAAATCCCATAGGCTTATCACACCATCAATTTCCATAGGATCATCTATAGGCCACCAATCCAAACTCATCATTTCTTTCTTTTCCTTCTTTCTCCACGTCACCTACCCTCCATCCATTCTTTCTACTAGTATACATACTATATATATATACCATACTAGTACTAGTATATTATACTCTATAGAAATACGGGTATATTATACTATATAGAAATACGGGGTCTCACAGGAATGTACACAGTGTTTGATGAAATATCTGAATGAAGGGTGATATGCACAAAGGTGTTGGATAAAATGTCTGAATGAAGTGTCATACACACAAGGTATTCGATGAAATGCTTGAATGAAAAAGTAGGAACTAGTAGAAAATGTAGGAAGTTAAGTCCCACATAGGTGGTAAAATAATATAATCATATGCATAAAATAGGTTGCCAATGATCCAGGAGCACCAACAAAGCTATAGCACTTTTGGTGAGGCAAATGCCCTGTGGTGGTTAAGCCAATATATGCACGTGTTGAGCTGACCTAGGCTCGGGGCATTACAAAATGGTATCAGAGCCGACTTTCACACCGATAGTGGGTGATATGTATGTCTGAGATGGACATAGAGAATCGTGCACTTGGCAAAATAGACCAGAGAAATATACATTAGCAGAATCATGGTACTCTACTCCACATCGGCGTGAAAGGAGATCCTGTATTAGACTGTATGTCCCGAGTTTAGCAGAGACGCTAAGTCTTAAGGAGGGTGAATATAATACCCAACAGTTCGATTTACTAGATAGGTGGTGTGCATACGTGGAATGCACACAAAGTATTTGATAAAATGTCTGAATGAAGGGTGACATGCACATAAGGTGTTGGATGAAATGTCTGAATGAAGTGTCATGCACACAAGGTATTCAATGAAATGCTTGAATGAAAAAGTAGGAAGTAGTAGGAAATGTAGGAAATTTAGTCCTACATAGATGGTAAATAAGATAATCATGTGCATATAATAGGTTGCCAATGATCCAAGAGTACCAACAAAGCTATAGCACTTTTGGTGAGACAAATGCCTTGTGATGGGGTCGGGGTTAAGCCAATATATGCACGTGTTGAGCCGACCTAGTTTCGGCGCGTTACACCCTATTTAACAAGCTTTTCTCTGCTTCCTTACAGGTGAGCTTGGGATCAATTTTTCCTTCTTTGCAGTGGTCGAGTTGAGTTGATGATTAACGAAAAAAGTATCATTTGGTTACTAGCTCGGTCAATTCAGAATGACGTGAGTTAGTAATCACTATAGAGTATTACCATTATCTAGCTATTTGTAGAGAGTATCAATAAATATTTTGGTAACTCAGTAAATACCATGTCGTCGGATTATAAGCTTTGCCCAATAGTATATAGCTTCTGTCACGAGTCTCGGCTCTTTGTGGCCCTAAACCAAGATTTTCGTGGGTTGTTCTATTGTTTTGTTGACAGGAGATATCAAAATTTTAGGGTAGACAATGTGCTACTTAATCTCATACTCCGATAATTCTAGATCATACTCCTTAGTTACTTGTTAACATAATTCTTTTTGTTAACTTCTTGTTAATATTTCAAAAAATATAATAAATATATAAATAAATAAATAAATAAATAAATAAATCTTAGTAATATTTATGTGATATGTTTTCTTCTCATCTTTAGCTTCTCAAAATTCTCGATTTTGACCGATGGATTCTGACCGAAAAGGAGGGGACCTCATAGGTCGTCGGTCCGGCCGCCCGCATCTTTCCCCACTCGCCCTTCTTGCTGCCCGCATCTACCCGCTCTCCGCTACTGCACCTCCCCGTTCCGCACTAGCAGCTCGCCGCTACCTAGACACGACGGGTAGAAAATTTTGGCGGAGACCCCCAACCCGGACCCGGTTCTGGTAGGTTCTCTCGGGTCTGATTTTTGGTCCAATATTATGACCCGTAGAAAACTGTGTCCAAATCGGCTGGTGAAGGGCTCCACCCGACCCAATATGGTACGACTTTCAATCTTCGCCCTGGGTGCTTTCTGAATGGTGAATGGATCTGTTGCATGGCAATTTCTGGACAACATTTGGTGCGCTTGGGGTTCGGGATTTCTGTTACTAAGGTTTTCTCACCTTCATTTGCCGTTTGCTTCATCTCAAAATTTTAGCGTTCTTTGGTTTAGGCTTCTTGGTAAGGTTTCTTTGTTAAGAAAAAAATTGTTAAGAAAAATTCCTGTAAAAGTTTTTGTTCTTTTTTGTAAGTTGCTGTTTAATTTATGTTTATGTTTTTTGTGTTTTGTTTTAGGTTTAAGTGACGATGTTCCATTTACGGGGATATGTATTTTTTTCTCTGGGGTTCTTTCGCTCGCTTGATTTGGTTGTTATTGCTGCATGTGTCATTTTTCGTCTTGCATGTTATTAGTTGTTTGATTTTGTTTATTGCATGTGTGGTTATCGGGGTGTATTTTAGTTTGTGTAGGTTCCATAGTATTGGGTTATTTTTGTTATAAGTTTGTTAGACGGGGTTAGTTGCTGGTTATTTTTGCAGTACATATTATTGTCATGGGTAATCAGTACAGTTCATGTAAATTAATATTCATTATTATTATTATTTTAGTTGTTGTTTAATTTGTGTTTATGTTTTTTGTGTTTTGTTTTAGTTTTGAGTGACGAGGTTCCACTTATGAGGAAAGGGGTTTTTTTTTCTCTGGGTTCTTTTGCTCGCTTGATTTGGTTGCTTGCTTGATTTGGTTGTTATTGCTGCATGTGTAATTTTTCGTCTTTCAAATGGATCTTGTGTGTATGTATATATATATATATATATATATATATATATATATATATATATATATATATATATATATATATATATATATGAGAAAGGTGAGCCTCATATAGAGTATGAGGAAATTTTCCTCATACAAAGTGATTATACTCACTTGGTGGGGCCCTTATGGAAAATCCACTCCGTCCATCATATTTATCATACTAATAGATGTATGTGTAGAAAAAATCAAGTGGTTTGGAGGTCATTCACCCATGCATCATGTGATTGAAAAATGAATTATTTCAACAGTAATACAAATCGAACCACAAATTGAACCCACATGATGCATGGGTGAATGACCTCCAAACCACTTGATTTTTCTACACATACATCCATTAGTATGATAAACATGATGGACGGAGTGGATCTTGCATGAGGGCCCCACCAAGTGAGTATAATCACTTTTTATGAGGAAAATTTCCTCATACAAATATGAGGCTCACATTACTCTATATATATATATATATAGGTTTTCCCGTGGACACGTGCATACGGCACGTTTTCGTGAATGTTGCTACATATAAAAAGCCATGTAAAAAGTAAAATATATGCACGTCTTCGTGAAGGATGATTTATATAAATGTATATTTGCATGTAGACCTTAATGTACTCTGAAGTAGGATTATGTTGCTTATTGGTTATATATTGCAGGATCAATTGTCAGCAGCTCGGGATTGAAAAAGAGTATTGTGAATCTACAACAAGAGTTGAACGGAAATTACTTGCTATGTCTGACTTGAACATAAGAGATTTCATATTTGATTTGGATCCTGGCATAAGTAGCAATTCATTTGCTAATGCTGTTATCGCCTCAAACTGCTTGAGTTAGTTCCCCAATGTCATATTTTTATGTAGTTAACCAAGTATGAATTTAAAAGAGATAAAAAAAAGCGAGAAAGTTTGTTGTGATGTACATGTGAAATGAATACCATAATCTTTTGTCATTTGCTCGAATACTCTTCCATTTATTTGCGTTAATAATAGCTTTGTTTAGGGCTTGCCTTGTTGATAATGTAATCTTGATTTGCTTTCTTGTTTTATTATATAGATTGCATTGCAAGACCTTTTGTTAAATGTGATCAAGCACAATTCCATCTCCATATTATTATATCTATATCCATATACTGGAGAGCCTACTGCAAATTTGATCTAAAATATAAGGGGTTAAGCTTACCTTGTGAAGGGATATCAGATTAAACTCTCGTTCATCTCGAATGGTAACCCCCTATATTTTTTTCGAAGAAATTGCACCTGTAATGGAAAAAAAAACAATTTTGAAATAAGTGAACCATGAATTTGATAAAAAGACAGTGAAAATATTATAATGTCAAGAATATAAAAGAAAGATTTTTTTATTCTAATATGAAAGAGTTGTAGATGACATACAAAAAATGGAAACTTACATGGTCATATATAGTGATGTTATCCATTGCAGGAAGCAGTGAGAAGCCTGACATATGTTGTTGTTTAATTTTGATGAAGAACTTGCTAAGCATATAAAGGAAGGAAAATATTTGACGATTTACTCTGGCGTTCTCAGTGTATTCTACTATAGATATTAATATACTGTTTGAGATGTAATAATGTTTATATATAATACTGGATACATTTCCTTTCCAGCCTTTCGGATGAATTTAAAGTTGAGGTTACGAGAACATATGCAGTAGTTGTAATCATATAGTAGCTGCAATAAATTAGACGCCCCCCCCCACCCCAAAAAAAAAAAAAAAAAAAAGTTTCCCTGATCTCCATATATAGAAGGCAGTGTTCTAAAATAGGGGAGTGAGGTGGAATGGGTATTGAACGGAAACGACAACTAACTGTCCCCCAAAAAATGGTCACTAAGCGAGAAAAAATGGTCACGCTGAACCAATTTAACAGACTCATAAACCTATTTATCTAAAAAAAAGTATTGCATAAATAAAGGAATATACAGTTACAAGAACAGAGTGATGGATGACAAATGAAATGCTACTCTCAAGTGCGATGAAAAAAAAACCAAAATGTGACTGAATAAAGGTTACACACATGAGCAGAGCCATTTAACTCAACACTCTAGTAACAACAACCTTCCAAGCAATATAAAAGTTTTTAAGAAATAACAGAGTTCAAGATGTTTAAACATTATAAGCAAAAGGTTGACATATTGCATGGCAAAGAAAATGTGAACCTTCAAGGTGATTAGTAATCTAAAGGTTGAATATATCATATGGTCACCCTGCAGGCTATCCACTTGCATATCCATGTCACCAATTTTAGACACCCAAGTGGTATGTTATATTTCATCTAGTAGCCAATTAGCTAAACCATATAAAATGTTTAAATAAACCAAGAACTCGAACTCTCTAAAGATAAAATGTCAAATAGAAATAGTAAACAATTCAAAAAGGCCCACTATACAGATTGCAATTTAGGATATGGATAGTTGGTTTTCTGGTATACTCCTCTTGACACAGTTAAACTCTAATGTCCTAAGATGGATCCAGGATAATAGGCTTTCTCCAAATTTTGGTTCCAAATTGTTTCATCGCATTAAAGTCTGAATTACATGCTTATATAACCAGATAAATATAAATGATCTGAGGGTTAACATATAAACGATATGAGCACTTAGTTTAGATTGGACTATTCACTGGATCTCCAAAGTCCAAACACAATATGATAGAAACACCATATACAAACAACTGCATGTTAAGATATGGATCTTTAAATGTGATATTGTTGAGAATTAATATTGGATCATTTTAATTCGGTATTATATTTGGAGTCACCATATAGAAACACTTGTATAATTTTATTAATGCATTTTTTTTTCTTTGCAGGCTTTTCTTACAGAATGCTCTGCAGGTGGCCTTGCTACTTTTATACATTGTGATGGTTTTCGTGCACTTCTGCCTAAAGAGGCTAATGTTACATGTCTTGCAGAAGCTGGGTTTTTCCTTGATGAGTATGTTATTTCCCATGATCTAATTCAACTTATTTACTTTTTATTTGATAAATATCACTCTGATTTATTTTCATGAATAAGACTTCTCTCCGTCTTGAATTTAAAAAAAAATGACTTCCCTGTATAGCTTGTATTCAAATGATACTTATTTGTTTCAGACTATCAATTAATACAAAATCGATGATAATAAATTAACTTCTAAATAATTTAGACAAAGTTGATATTTCTGGTGCAACACATTCTGTGATCTACGCATCAGGAAAATAATAACAGTGTATGTTGAGAATCCTTCTCTTGCATCGCTCAAGTTACAATTTATTATATTTAGATTAATCAATCTGTAACTATTTTGTCCACTCAACAACTAAGAAACACAAATTTTGACAATTAGAGGATAGCATTCACCTAAAATGATTCAGTTAGAGGACAATTATCAAGTTATTCAGTTTGTTCATTTTAATTGGGTACTATATTTGGAGTGACCCACCAAATAGAAATACTTGTATAATTTTATTGGACCATTCACCTAAAATGATTCAGTCAGAGGACAATTCATCTAAAATTAATATATTTTTTTGATCGTACCTAAAATTAATATTGCTGAGAACAAAATAAAGCTAATACCCAATTAAAATGAACAAATATATAGAAATTAAAATGAACAAATGTGGTGGGAATGAGTTATGCAGGGTGTAGAATAGGAGCATCTGCAGTGGCTGCCGTGCTCCATCGTGCTTTAGTGTTACTTAAGATTAGTGATGATTGGGATTGGTTCATTACATTGAGTGCTTCGGATTATTCAATTGTCACTCAAGATGGTATGGATCTTTTTGTTATTGCTACTTTATGTCTCTTATTAGATAAACGAACTGAATCACTTGACTGATAATCCCATATCTCTAATTTGATTACTCTTTGGAATATGAAGTTGTAAATTGGATTCTTGTAACCTCATAAAATGCAAAAAAGAAGAGGAAATTTGAACTAACCTTTAACATTCGAATACCAAAATCAGCAGAGTCTCCAGCTCACGGTCTCGCCGTCTCTAGCTCCTCACCGAAATCAACGGCTGAGACACAGACAAAATTAAAACAGATCAAAACTTTATCATCCAAGATTAAATCTTTTTGGCTCCTAGCTACTAAAATAAATCCTAGTTACTAACATGAGAGAGAGAAGCCTAGTTACTATATTGAAGAGGAAATATGAATTTTGAAGGGAAAATTTGAAGAGGATTGAATATGGTTGGTTAATATTTCAAACACCACAGAGGAAATTGTAGAAAGTGATTTGAGGAATGAAGAGTAAAATTTGAGAATGAAATTTGAAGAAGAATATAGCAAAAATGAAGAGGAAATTTTTGAAATTGAAGAGAGAGAGAGAGAGAGCGCTTACATGAGAGAGAGAGATCAACACTCTAGTTTTGGCAAGAGAGAGAGTGAAGAGAAAGAGTTATAAAGTGACAGTTGTTTTGATTTTGGCGGGAAAATGAAAATGAAGTTTTGGGAGAAAAACTTTTGGAAGAAAAATGTGTTTTGAGAGGGTGAATCTGAGTCGTTGATTTTGTTTCAATTGAAGGGGAGCCGCTTGATAGTTTATTTTCAAATTGCTTTGTGTTTTATCATATATACTAGGTTTGCCCGTTGACATGTGCCTACGGCACGTCTTCGGAACGGTTCACCTTGTTTGATCATATAAAATAGTTTTGGAGATCCAGTAAATTAATTGAAGTAGCAAACATATTATATGAGAAACTTTTGGAGGTCCAGCAAAAAATATATTGTATGATTTTATTATATGTTTTTTTTGATTTTTTTGAATTATTTTTAAAGTTTTAAAATTTATAATTTTTTATAAATTTTATAAATTTGTATTTTCTTAATTTTTTTAATAGAAGAGGGAGGGAGAGAGAGAAAAAAAAAATTTAAATAAATATAGGAGTTGTTTTAGGTGGGGGATTTGAATTTGAGTTTTGGGGGGGACTTTTGGAGGAAAAAAATATGTATTGTGAGGTTAGATCTTGGCCTTTAATTTTTGGGAGGATTGAAGGAGAGCCACTTGATAGCTTTCTTTGTGTTTTATTATATAGATATATCTACTATTTTAATGGGAGAGTTGGGGTTGTAAACAAACAAACCCTAATTTTGTAACTGAGTAAACACGTGCAGTATACGGCAAACTAAATTCACCAAACATACCCGTGTGATGCACGTGCAGCTCCTAAAAAAAGGATATTTTAGCAAATGCTCCCATTTAAAATGTAAAAATTAGCATATACCCCCACTATTTTAAAAAACCAAGAAATACTCCTATTTCTAATATTATAATGGGAGAAGACCTTAGTGCCATTTGTAAATGTTTTGTCAATCAACCAACCCGTGCAATACACGTGCATAACTATTATAAAGGAGGTTCTAAGTTCAAATCCAGATTATGTCTAAATTTTTATTTTAAAAAATTATATTTATTAAGACGTGCATCGAACGTGCAAATTACTAGTATATATATATATAGGAACTTTCCATTGCAAATGAGTCTGTTTGCACAGACCCATTGCAAACCATGATTATGGATGTTGGATCAACTTGATCATGATCCAACGGCTCAGATCGAGCTTGCCCAAACCCCTTCTCATCTTCACTTAAATCCGGGGGGTTTTTTTATGGTTTTTACTCCAAATAACTCTTCACCCTCCTTCAATCTTTCACTCACTCACTGTCTTCTTCCCGAACCCATTGAAACCACAAAACCCTAAAACCTCCACCACCGATGCCTCCTCATCCTCTCGACAGCCTACCTCCTTCCCCCCCCCCCCCCCACACACACCACACACACACACACACACACACACACACCCTCTCTCCCTCTCTCTTACTCTCACTCTCCCTATCCCTACTCTCTCTCTCTCGCTCTCTCTCTCTCTCTCTCTTGTTCTTGAACCCGCCGAAACCCTAACACCCAATAACCCTGTAACTTGGAGTTGTTCGGGATGATAGTCATGTTATTGACTATTCGGAGTTCTGGGTTCGACTAGATTTATCTTGTGAGATTCAACCAGTTTCGATTGTGAACCAGCGTAGAAGATTTTGAAGAATAAGGTTATCAAGTTGGTTCGTGTTGCTTGGAATCCTCACTCGCTTGGTGAGTCAACTTGGGAGCTTGAAAGTGTGATTCAGAAGAGATTTTCTCATCTTTTCAGTAGTTCTTGTTCTTTTCTTTTTTCTCAGGGTTACCCTACTACCACTTGCTTAAATTTCGAGGACGAAATTTTATTGTAAGGTGGGTAGGATTGTAACAACCGTTCCCGCTATTTTCATTTTTTTTCCTTTTGTAATATTTTATTTGTAATTGAATAAAATACACTATTTTTGTTTCTTAATTATTTTAATTAAATCTTGTTCATGAAATTCTTCGTTCTTCGTGATTGAGCAATTTTCGTTGATCCCATTTTCTTCTATATAATTGTGGGTATTTTTATTTGAACCTTATTGATTTAGATACATCTCTTATTGAACCCTAAAACTCAATTTCATTTGTTCTTAACCCAAAACCCTATTATTGGATCCTAAATTATTAACCCAATATCCTAATTGTACCCTATAAATACAATTCTATTGCAAACCCTAAGAATTGCACACAATCGAAACCCTAGCCGCTTATTTTCTCTCCTCTCTCCTCCCGTTCTCTCTCTCTCTCTCTCTGTCGTTTCCCACCTAAAATCTCCTAACCCATTACCGAGCCACCTTCTCCGGCGAGCCCCTACCTCCGGCGACCCCCTCTCGTAGTCAGCCCCTCTCGTCGATGCCCACAAGCTGCTGCCACATTCCCGACATCCCGTCGCCACCCCCCTGATCCTCCTCCGCTGTCCTCGAAATTGACAGCAGCCAAAACCCCCAATCCGCCGTCGACCCACTTCATGCCGCCCTTCTTGCACCATCGACCTCGCCGTTGACACTGCCTCCACTGGTCGCCAGCACCGCCGCCGCCCTTGACCCTGGCCGCTGTTGTCGCTGTCTCTCATATTGATGTTGCCATTGCTCTTGGCCGATTTCTGCAGTTGCTGATTTCTCTTGTTTTTTATTTGGCTTGAATTGTATTGCACGGATATTGCACGTGCTATTTTGCTAGTTCGTGGGTTCGTTGCTTCGGGATTCTTAGCCCGTTATTCTTAGTATTCGTTTTCACCGTTTATAAGGCAAGTTACTTTTTCCCTTGAATTGTACATTGCATCAAATTCAAGTTTCATTGAAATTCTTGCGAGTGGATCCTATTCGTTATCGTATCGCTGTATTGATTATCTTCGTTGGGTCTATTGAGGGTGTACACGAGCTAACCCCGATATTCTTGACATAGTGCCACTTTTGACTCCAAAGATTGAATCGTTCATGAGTGCATATAGAATTGATAATAGGGTTGTTCATATAATTGTCACACAAATAAATTATTATAGAAATAATTGTTAGGTTGTACATTTGGTTTATTAATTGTTATTGGTTGATGATAAATTGGTGTATGAGTGTGTTCTAATTTTATTCATGTTGTTTTTGCACCCATCATACTGATTATATAGTTTAACGACTAGTAGAATTAATACCCATCATGTTTAATTAACTTATTTCATGAAAAATACCCTAAAACCAGTATCTTGCTTGTTGGTTGTATCTTGACTGCTATTTTCGACCCAGTAATTGATCTTAAATGAATTACTTTCTGAATAAGAATTATAGCCTTATGTTTCTAGTTTCCAGAACATCTTGACTTTTCAATTCCGATTTGTGTAGTAAAAGTTATGCCTATTTTACTACAGCTGTGTTTTTACTTTCAGATTTTCAGATTCGTGTACGTTTCATGTTTAAACAGTAAAAATACTGATCAAATGATAAAATTTTGCTCTAAAAATTTCCAGACTATTGCTTAACATGTTTAGGAGTCTAGAAAATATTTTTAATGAATTTAATATGGAGTTTTTGTTGATTTAAAAATAAAATAACAAGATGCCGAATTTCTGCCTGAACATGAAATCTGTAAAGAACAATCTATTTGAACTAGCTACTTTTGTCGGAATTTGAATTTTAAATATGCGTTGGAACCGTGTGGAAGTCTAGTTTCTAGAATTTATAACAGATTCAGTTTTTGATTTCTGAAACAGCGGAAAACTGCATTTTTGTCCAGACTACTCTTGCTGTCCAGAATTTTATGTTTCAGATTTTAATAGATTAATTATTCCTATATCATAATATTGCATGAATTAATGTATGTATGTTGTATTGCATGATCCTAATGAGTTATTGTCATCATTCTAATTATCCTACTACATGTTACTATCCTATTGTTTCCCTATTGATACTATCGTTCATCGAAATGTCCATTGATTGCATATTGTATTGTTGTATTGATAAAATAATTAACAAGCCAGGGTTTAAAGGGTGATTTAAGTAGTGAACGAAGTAGATACTGTACTTGGAGTAGGGGCCCGTGTTTCCCTAAATAATGTTCCGGCTATTGTTTTATCGTGTGATTGTGGATTATGGTCGTAATCCAATCTATCGTGTACCATATCGTTACCGAAGACCGTATTGTACACCGAAAGGTGAATAGTGTTTACCGTTGCCAAGTACATGATCTACGGAGTACACCAATTAAGTCCAAACGAAATTGACTGTATGCATCGAACCTGTGGTATGGAATATATGGGATACTGTAGTACCAGCATTAGTAAAGATTAAAATGATTAATAGACATAAGATTTGACACATCACCGACATTGCATATTATTCATCATTGTTCCTATTGATATTGAATATTGGCTAAGTGTTATTGTTATTGATCATTGATTACTATTACCAAGTATTGAATCATTGTTTATAGCCATTGCATCGATTACCGTGATATTAATTATTGTTATCGTCCCATATTATTGATTCCTACTGATCCATTGATTCATTGTTATACCGTTATTCCATTGTTCCTTGTTTTCTCTACTTGCTGTCCATGACTTGTTGTCCATGACTTTCTCTACTTGTCCAACTGCCAGTGCCTTGCATGAGAAAGTGTGGACCACATGGTTCGTGATTGCCCTAGATCCAGACCCATTGCACCAGTTGGAGGTTCCGCTCCTTAGGGGCGCTTGTTCATGGTCAAGGTAGACCACCGCTTCCTCCGCAGAGGCAGGTCTTTGATCAGAGGAGAGCCGCTCCTAAGGATAATCTTTCTGCAGGTCGTAGTCAGGCTTACAGCTTGACTACGCAGAATGCTGAGACTACTTTAGGCATTGTTGAAGGTATATCATTAGTTATTTTTCATTTTGTATTTTATTTTGGATTTCCTTGCTATTTCATTCTTCTATCCTGTTGTTTATTCATGTTAGCCTTCCATTCATGTATGTTTTTTGCATTTTGTTTATGCTTATTTTTGTTCTCACTTTGACTTCTTGCTGGGCATTATCCTTGTTCATTCTGTAACTCCCTGCAAAAATTGGAAATGACAATTTTGCCCTCGTGTGTTACGCACGTGTATTTTGTAACATACTTCAATTTTGCCCGGGTTTTGATTCTGACTATTTATGCATTTCGCGTCTTCTTAAAATTTATTTTATCCTATTTGAGTCAACTCAAATATAAAATTTTGAATTTTTTGTTTTATGTGCTTTATACGTGTTATCGATGCACGTATCGATTGCGTATTTTTCACAGCTACGTGTGATATTTTCTATGTGTCACAATTATTTCTTTTATGACGTGTTCGAATTCGTTTTATAAACGGAAGTTCATTTTTCTCCTATTTTGATTTAAATATTTTTATACGTGCGCTGTAGGTGTTTTCTATGTACGTATTGATTACGTTGTGAATATATATAAGTTGATAAATATCTTTTTCTTATGTTGTATTTCGATTATCTTTAAATATTTTTCCGTTGTCCGTTGATAAATTTGATTTTGTATTTTGATATTTTACGTGTGATGCACGTGTTTGCACGTATTTAGGCGTATTCTTTTAAAAATAAAATTTTGAAGTGTGTATGTGTCTATTTTATTCGATCATGAAAAGTATAATTTTTAATTAAGTTAATTTTATATGTATATTATATATATAAACATATATTTTAAATTAAATAAATAATTAATTTTTGTGAAGTGTACACAAGCACGTGCACGTGCACACGTGCAATGTGCACACCTTAAATTGGTGGCCGGCTGATTTGGGGATGGAGGGAAGAACAAGTTTTAGAATTTGCATGAGTGGTGTTAGTGGAGTTAGCGGGAAAGCAGTTAATGTAACCACTTAAATCAAAACCTACTAATACCCCTAATACACACACTCATCTTCCCCTCTCCTTCATTTCTTCTCTGCCAAAATCAATCCAGAAAACTCCATTTTGCTTCTCCAGCTACCACATATATACATATATATACCTATATCATATTCTATCATATATATATATATATATATATATATATATATATATATATATATATATATATATATATATATATATATACCTCTACTCCCCGCCATTCAAATTATATATATATAAGTAGATATATACATATATATGTATATGTAAATGAGATGAGATGGTACTTCTCTGTTTGCTGCCGAAATAGAGGTGGGGTGTTTTTCCTTGTACACGAATTTTGAGGAGGCAAAGTGGAGTTTCTCTTGGAGCCTTTGAAGGAGTTTTGCTACTAGGAGTTTTTTATTCTAGGAGTTCAATTGCTAAGAAATCATATTTCTTGGGTGGGTGTTTCTTAAATCCTTTCTAATTTTAGGAGTAGGTTGCATGGTAGATGATATATAATTTAATTTTTAAATCTTGATTGGTATGGTAAATGTAGATTGCTTAATTTACTCTCATTGATTGTGATGTGTGTGAAAGAAGAAACTCTAAAATCTTGAGTGAAATGTATCTTAATTTAAGTATACTTGAGAAAATTGAAGTTTAGAAGTTGTGTAAATTAGCTTGTGTAGTTATCTTTGGAGTAAATAAATTTTCTTATGGAGAAATGTTTTAAAGGAAACTCACCAATGAGCTAGGGATATAAGTTGCGTAAAAGAGTCCTAAAAGCTAGTTCGTAAGCCATATGCTTCAGCCTTTGGGAGCAATAATGTATGCTCTTATGTACTTGTTCAAATTTGGACTTTACAGCAAGTATATTGGACAGATCCCAGTTCAATTCAAGAAAATATTATTGAATAGTTGTTAATTAGAAAGTTCAGCAATGTTTATAGAAAGCTAAGGTTACATAATTGTTCATAAGAAAAGTGAAAGATTGATGGTTGTTGGATATGCGGATGCGGATCATGCAGGATGGTAGATTATGATCTTAAGTCAACAATTGGTTATATTTCAATTTCTAGCTGAAGGTGCAATTTAAACGAGTCTTGTTAGAGGCTTTATTTTTTTTTTCAAATGATTTTATTTTTCCCAAATGCAATACAGTTGGCATATAACGAATAAAACTCCTTTCATATCAGTTAGTCATTCTGGACCAACCGGTCTTCGGGTGCACTCTGGGTAGGTTACTGTTCATGGGCGGGGGCGTTGGTCTGGGTTCGAATCCGGCCTTGGTCTTTGTTTGTAGTTTTTGATTTTTTTTTTCTCTTATTTTGATTTTTGGAGTTTTTAAGTGAAATAAAAATTGAGAAAAATACTAATATTCTTCTAAAATTGTTTAGACCTTATAAAAATTATTTCTACTATATTTTGATATATTTTATGAGAATTGTAAGTGAATTTCACATTAAATACTTTGTTGAAGAACTCGAGGATTCAATTAAAAATGTTAATTTTGTTTGATTAAGGGAAGATAAATATTTGATTACAATTGGATTTGCTTCTCGTTGAGATTCTATAGACTTTTATGATTTGATTATGAGAATATTTGAAATGCATACAATGTTATAAGTTATTAAATTGATAAAAGAAGTTAAATTAAATTATTTCATGTTATGAGATTATAAAAGAAATGTTTTCTTTGAGGAAGAGTTTGTGAATAAAGAAATTGAAATGTTATTTTGAGATTGAATATGACTTATTGTTGATCTCTAGAAAGAGATAGCTATTGGAATCTAGAGGATAGGTGAGACCTTAGTGACCGACAGTGTTTATTAATGAATTTGAGAGCTAACCAGTGTGGGTTGAGCATCTCTTGAGAAGTAGCCGGTTGGGCTGACTGTCTCTTGTATTAGTTTAAGTCCAGTATGGTAAGCTAGCTCTAGATTATAATGATTTTCTTCTTAAACAAACTAAATATCTAAGGACTACACCATAGCGAAGATGTGATGAAAGTAAGAGAAAAACATATGGATGAGGGCCTCGGATTCATGGTGTGAGAATTTTCACAGGCTGTCTACATGATGCGTCATGTCATGACATGAATCAATCTCCGAAATTATCAGGATCGTGGCGATGCGTGTGGGGTGTTTGGTGACTATGTAGTGCCATTGTCCCATGACGGAGACGAATTGTCCATAGGTTGTCTACATGATGCGTCATGTTATGACGTGGGATTCCCCTCCAGGCTGTCTGGATATGGGTTTATAACTCATAGAATATCTAAGATACTTATCATAGTTACCATAGTAGTTAAACTCATAGCGAGAGATTCAACCCTACAAGATGAAAAACGGTTAAGGGCTTGCCCTTGAATTTATGTAGAATGAGATGCATAAGTTCGAACAAGTGTGCATTAGTGTCATGAAATAGTAAATAACCGCATTAAGGTTAAGTGCACAAGCACACACGATTTAGCTTTATTTGTGAACAAGTTTGTGTTTGTTAAAGTATTTAAGAATAATTATACTTTCGGCATAGCGAGGATGCCGTGTATAATATTGCGTCGGTTGTAAGCAACTGACGTGCCCACAGTTTTTATGCAGGACTTAGAATTTACAAGAAGATATAAAGATGAATTTGTTGCTGATGACTACTTAAATGCTAAAGTTATTACAATTGTACATTTATCAATGTTGTATTTTATTTATTCCGCTGCGTGTTGATGTAAAAGACTATTGTAATAAAAGTTTTAAATTCCTTGTAAAATTGTACGAAGTGAAGTGTAAAGATCCTGTGGAATTTCAAATTCAGGCTTATTAGGAATTCGGGGTGTTACACATTCCTTCCCTGCACATGTTCTTTTTGACTCTGGGGTTACACATTCATTTGTTTCTTTCTGCTTCGTCGTTCTGCATCTCTTGGCTAGCAGCGCTATGCCTATAGCTTGGAACATTACTACAGGTGGAGGTGTTGTCGTGTGTTCTCAGATTTGTGAGCAGAGCCCCTTGGTTATTGATGGTGTTGATTTTGTTGCCAATCAGATTGTCATCAGCAATTCTGGATTTGATGTTATTCTGGGGATGGATTGGCTTGGTGCCACTCATGCTGTTATTGACTGCCACAAGAAGAAGGTGATGTTCCAGATGCCAGAACGTCAGGAATTTGAATTCTGCGCAGGTGAAATGCCGCTGCTTGTGTGGAGAAGTTGGCTAGTCAGGAAGTTGGAGTTATGGAGGAAGTGTGTGCTGTTGATGTTATCGCACCGTTGGTTGTGCGAGATTTTCTAGATGTTTTTCCTGAAGAATTGCCTGGATTACCTCCAGATCGTGAAGTGGTGTTCAGTATTGATGTTCAGCCGGGTACAACTCTAATCTCTAAGAGTCCGTACAGAATGGCTCCTGTTGAGTTAGCTGAGTTGAAGGAACAGATTCAGGAGTTGTTGGATAGAGGTTTGTGTATTGACTACTGTGAGCTCAATAATGTCACAGTGAAGAACAAGTATCTGTTGCCAAGAATTGATGACCTATTTGATCAATTGGGAGGCACTTCTGTATTTTCGAAGCTGGATCTTCGTTCTGGTTACCATCAGGTTAAGATGAAAGCCGAGGATGTACAGAAGACTGCTTTTCATACAAGATATGGATACTATCAATTCTTGGTGATGCCTTTCGGAGTTACTAATGCTCTAGCTGTATTTATGAGTTTGATGAATTGGGCTTTCTGTCCCTTTCTAGACAAGTTTGTGGTGGTGTTCATTGATGATATTCTGGTCTATTCTCGGAACCGTGATGAACATGCTGAGCACTTGAAGGTTGTTTTGCAAACATTGGGGGATCATCAGTTGTATGGGAAGCTTAGCAAGTGTGAGTTTTGGCTAGATCGTGTGGCTTTCTTGGGTCATCTCTACTAATATAATGAGAGAAGGCCTTAGTGTAATTTGTCCATCTACCAACCCGCGCAATGCATGTACAATTAAAATTCCCAATATAAACCCATGAAACCCGTAAACTATCCGTGCAAATTACTTTCTCTCTCCACATCTCTCAAAACCCAAACACCTCATTTCTCTCTCTTTCTCTCTCTCCCAATAATTCCCAATCCTTCTTTTCATCTCCATCTTTTTCTCGACTCTCATCTCTCCTCACTTGCGCTGCTGCCGCTGCCCTAACCCTAATCTCTATCAACTCCTATATCACAGCTCAACCCATTCCTAATCTCAATTACCTCCTCTCTCGCTCACGTGAACCCCAACCCTGACTTCGATTTATTGATTTAAGGTATTTTCTGCTCCTTTTGTTTTAATTTCAGTAAATTCTGGTTCTATTGCAAGTTTGACGTATTAGTAGTATGACTATTAACTTTTGGGGTTTTCGTATTTAGATAAAATAATTGTAGAGCTATTGGAAATAAGATTGGGGATGATGATTATTGTGTATGGATTTACATTGTTGCTGTAAACAGTGAGGAATGAATGTGAACAATATGGTTATATTGGATTTGGTTGGTGGTTTTGTGAATGATTTAAGTAATAATTAGCTTCTAAGGGGATGTAGATGTTGGAAGAGAACTTCTGTTATTTGGAAAGATGTAGAGTTGAGTTCAGAAGAATAAAATGGAAATGATAAAACAATTTATATTGAACTTTTTAGCTGATCCATCTATCTATCTAGCTATTTTCTATCTATCTATATTATAATGGGAGAGTGGGAGTTGTAAGGTTGTAAATCTATTATTAAGATGTGCTTTGCACGTGCAAATCATAGTTTTTACTTTAATTTTTTTTAATTAGTACGTGCATTGCACGTGCAGATTAATAGTATTATTTATGGTGATGGAGTTTCTGTCGATCCGTCCAAGATTTCTGGAGTTAAGGATTGGCCGACGCCGAAGTCTGTATTGGAAGTTCGGAGTTTTCTTGGTCTAGCGGGTTACTGCAGAAAGTTTGTTTGGGATTTCTCGAAGATTGCAGGGCCATTGACCAAGTTGACTGGGAAGGATCAGAAGATTGTGTAGGATGATTCATGTGAAGAAGCCTTCATTGAATTGAAGAATCGTTTGACACCAACACCTGTGTTGACTATACCAGATGAATCAGAAGGTTTTGTAATTTACTGTGATGCTTCGGGTTGAGGTTTGGGTGCTATTTTGATGCAACGAGGCAAGTTGTCGCATATGCATCTAGGCAATTGAGACTGCATGAGAAGAATTATCCTACACATGTTTTGGAGCTTGCTGCTGTGATTTTTGCCTTGAAGCTTTGGCGGCATTATTTACTTGGAGACCGAGTGGAGATTTTTACTGACCACAAAAGTCTCAAGTATGTGTTCACTCAGAAGGAGCTGAATATGAGGCAAAGGTGATGGCTGGAGTTGATGGTGGATTATGATATTAGTCTGCAGTATCACCTTGGCAAGTTAATTCAGTACCGGATGCTTTGAGCAGAAAACCTATTGCTATGGTTCTTACTGAGCAGAAAGAGCTTGTGGAAGCTATGAGGAGATTGGAATTAGATGTGGTACTGCCTGGTTCTGAGCAGAGTTGTATGGTACTTCAATTGCAGTCATCTTTGGTGGATTAGATTAAGGAGGCACAGTCTGGTGATGTGCAATTGCAGCAGTTTTGAACGGAGGTTGAGGCTTGTTCGAGGACAGATATGGTGATTCATGAGGATGGACCTCTCCGCTTTGGGACCCGTCTATGTGTTCCGAAGGGAGAAGTCAGGCAGAAGTTGCTTGAAAAAGCTCATTGCTCGTCATACTCTATTCATCCGGGTGGTACGAAGATGTATCGGGATTTGAAGTTGCATTTCTGATGGCATGGTATGAAGAGAGTGATGGAACTGAGATGAATCCCAGGACTACGGATTGGTGTGCGTATCGATCGTTAAAGATAAACAGATTGCTTAATTGTGATCTAACCCTATACAGCGGAAACTAGGGTTCACAAAGTATACCTGCGGTGAGAAGAAGACGACAGCGACCCCAAGATCTTCTGCACGTATTCCTTCCTCGGGTTGGACGTCGTGTGGGCGACGATCTCCCAACCTTTCTCCCTTGGCTGACCTCTCTTTCTCTCCTTACGTGAATCACGAGATTTGAGAAAAAAAATCTTATATTTCAGATTGTTAATGACGGCCAGAGAAAATAGAGGATATATATAAGGCTACGGCAGGGACCATGAGGAGAAATTAGGGTTAGGTCTCCTAACGGATCTGGGTATCTCGTGTTCAGCCCGAACACACAACCCAGGCCCATTAACAATAGCTCGGTCCACTAAGGAGCTATTGTTGCACTACCTTCCTAATCCCAAATTATATTTATGGGCTCCTTTTATTATATGCTCGTTCAACTCCCCATGTTAAGATATCGAATGTCCGTTGATCAAATTAAGTTACTGACAACTACATTGATCAACATCTTTTATCCTTAAGTAGTACCACTCAACTTTATTTGTCATGTCGGATATAATCCACCTGCAGGGTTTACATGACAATCCTTATGAGCTCCTTAAGGGGACATCATCAACCCGACGTATCGGGACATGGATTCCTTTTACAATCAACAGCCCATCATACATACAATGCTATTACCCAATTCATAGAGGTTGTTGATCCATAATGAATCTCACTCTTTTATGAGTCAAAGTAATGCACACTGCATATACATGTCTGTTATTATATCTGGATTAAGAGCATAAGCATCCATAATAACAGAGGTATTTGTTCTCTTTTATAGTCAGTACAAAGAGAACAACCTCAAGTGGTCCTGTTCAATACACACAAAGTGTACTAGTGTAAACCTATAGTCAAGATAGACTAATACCAGAATACACTACAACCTTTCCAATGGATTGTCCAAGTCCGTCTAGGTTGTGAACTATTTATATATTCCATAGGAAACTGATAATATGATCTTCTGTGTGTCACCTCACACCATATTATCAACCTTATAGAATATCAGACACTTGCATTAATATTATAATAAACACAATATGCAAACATATGCCCATATGATTCTCATTCAAAAAAAAAAAAATAAAAAAAAATAAGGAAATAAAGTTAATACAAAAGTGATGCTTTCAGTATATAACCCTAACAGAGAGTTGTTGCAAGATGTTGTCGCTGATTTCGGTGTGGGGGCAAACAGTTGAATTTGTGGGTTCGTGAGGACTCGAATGGGTCAAACCTGAACACCTCCTTCACTGTTTGGCTAACTCCTTGGTGCTGCGCTGACCTGCACAAAGTTCGAAACACCGGGGTTGATCCCACTGACGAACCCTCCGACGCTCTTGTCAGTACTCAGAAAAGAATATGAAAGAGCTTTAGGTTGGTAAAGATTGATCACCTCGTAATGGTAGGAGATAGGGGGTATTTATAGTCACCGTGGGGATCTGTCTCGAGATAAGAACAAATCTCTACTCCCCGGTGTTGATGGATAGAAGTAGTTAGAACAACCTTCTAGGGATAAGGAAGAATTATGATTTCTCCATATCCTTATGAACTGGCTCTTAACGGGTTGGGATTAGTATCCAGTTGAATGGATCCGTTCATGGTTTATTGGGCCCTGGAGAAGATACCCAGTTCCCATTTCGGACCCGTTTGTAAGTGAAATTACCGTTTTGCCCCTGTAAACATTAAGATTTGTGCCCGATTTGAATGGTCCCGATTTAGTCCCATTTTTAGCCATATCACGAGCCCCCCACTCCTTAAGACTGTTAGCTACAGCCTTTGGGGAGTAGTTTTGCTGTTTCAAAGGTGTACAAAATTTTATCGGAGTTCTTAAAGGGAGTTCGAATCCCGTTCGAGTAGTAACAGTGTTTTTCTGAGCTGGCAATACGCCCAAGATCGTTCTTCGGCTCTTCTGGACTTTTGGTTATTTTTCCCGATTCTAAACTATTTTTTGAATTATTTATTCAATTTTGAAAAGCGATGATTTATTTTCCAAGAGCACTAATTAATCATTCTAATAATTATTTACCCAGGGGCTCAAAAATATTTTCCCAAATTTATAATTATTTTTTAGAATTTTTAATTAATTTTCTTGAATTTTAATCATTTTTTCTTGCAATTTTTAAAAATATAATTCGAATTAATAAATAAAAAAGGATTTAATCATGGTATTTATGACGTGGCGTGATCTGGGATGTCCATCAGACTTCGGCGCGAATTTCTGAACAATCAGAGGGTGGATCAGCGCTTTGGTAACGTGGTTGAATCTGGGGGGTTCATCAGGCTTTGGCAAGATTTTCCGAGTGATCGGACGGTTCTTCTGACGTGAAGGCATTTTCTCCACATGAGCAGCTTGGGGCCTCAGTTGCTCGGTGCCTCGCTACGGGGCGCAATAAGGACTGTCTGATGAAGATCAGGTGCGAATCATGAGAAATTAGTGATTTTTCGCCAATACGCAGCTCGGTGCCTCGGTTGCTCGGATTTTGGATCCGAGCTACGTGGCACAATTAGGGCCTTCTGACGAAGAACAAGCGCGAATCACGAGGAATTAGTGATTTTTTGCCAATACGTAGCTCGGTACCTCGGTTGCTCGGATTTTGGATCTGAGCTACGTAGCACAGTCAGGGCCGTCTAATGAAGATCAGGCGCTAATCACGAGGAATTAGTGATTTTTTGCCAATACGCAGCTCGGTGCCTTGGTTACTCGGATTTTGGATCCGAGCTACGTGGCATAATCAAGGTCGTATGATGAAGATTAGGTGCGAATCACGAGGAATTAGTGGTTTTTCCCCAATACGCAGCTCAGTGCCTCGGTTGCTCGGATTGTGGATCCAAGGTACATGGCGAGATCTGAGCCGTCTGATAGAGATCTGACACAAACCACGAGAGGTTGGTGATTTTTTACCAATACGCAGCTCGGTACCTCAGTTGCTCGGATTGTGGATCCGAAGTACGGGGCGAGATCTGAGCCGCCTGATGAAGATCTGGCGCAAATCACGAGGTGTTTGTTGTTTCTCCCCAATACGCAGCTCGGTACCTCGGTTGCTCGGATTGTGGATTCGAGGTACGTGGCGAGATCTCAGTCGTCTGATGAAGATCTGGCCGAATCATGAGAGATTGGTAATTTTTCGCCGATACGCAGCTCGGTATCTCGATTGCTCGGATTTTGGATCCGAAGTACGTGGCGATATCTGAGCCGTCTGATGAAGATCTAGCATGAATCACGAGGGGTTAGTTGTTTTTCCCCAATACGTAGCTCGGTGCCTCGGTTGCTCGAATTTTGGATCCGAGCTACATGGCGAGATCAGGGCCGTATGATGGAGATCAAGAGCGAATCACGAGAGATTGTTGGTTTTTGTCCAATACACAGCTCGGTACCTCGGTTGCTCGGATTTTGGATCTGAGCTACGAGGTGAGATCAGGGCCGTCTGATGGAGATCAGGCGCGAATCATGAGAGATTGGTGGTTTTTCCCCATTACGCAGCTCGGTACCTCGGTTGCTCGGATGGTGGATCTGAGGTACGTGTCGAGATCTGAGCCGTCTGATGGAGATTAGGCGCGAATCACGAGGGATTGGTGATTTCCCCCAATATGCAGCTCGGTGCCTCGGTTGCTCAGATTGTGGATCCGAGGTATGTGGTGAGATCTGAGCGTCTGATGGAGATCTGGCGCGAATCACGAGAGATTGGTGATTTTTTGCCAATACGCAGCTCGGTACCTCGGTTGCTCGGATTTTGGATCCAAAGTACGCGGCGAGATCTGAGCCATCTGATGATGATCTGGCATGAATCACGAGGGGTTAGTTGTTTTTCCCGAATATGCAGCTCGGTGCCTCGGTTGCTCGGATTGTGGATCCGAGGTACGTGGCGCAATCTGGGCAGTTGATGAAGATCAGGTGCGAATCACGAGGAATTAGTAATTTTTTGCCAATACGCAGCTCGGTACCTCGGTTGCTCGGATTGTGGATCCGAGGTACGTAGTGAGATCTGAGCCATCTAATGAAGATCTAGTGCAAATCACGAGGCGGTTGCTTGCGCCTGCGTAGATTCTGTCGTTTAGGCTTCTGATGGGCCTCTGGGGCCCAATACATCTAAAAGCCCACCAGAATCCCTTTCTGTGCTATAAGATCTTACCCCTCTCTTATCACTCCCCATTCTTCACTTCTCACTTTCTCAGATAGTTTTTTGCTCTCGAGTGGCGCTGCTGGCGGTCGTGGCCAGGCGTTCAACTTTCCAGCGAACTATTCCGACCGTAGCCGTCATGTCAAGGTAATTATATATTTTAACTCATATCTAAAAAGATGTCTAGAGTGTCATTGGGGAGTGAGACCTCCACCTCGGACCAAGAGAGCGACCGACCGTTAGCGGTCTCCTCGGTGGCGAGCAAAGGGAAGGAGGTATCTTGGTCGGCAATCGTGGAGACGATCGTGGATAGTGTAAGGGGAGCTGGTGCACTTGGCAGGCTACCGTCCACGTTATCGAACCTCGGGAAGGTGAGGGAGTACTCCGACAACCTTCTGTCCAAGGTTGTATATGGGAGGTCGGCCACATACGAGGAGAATGATCCGAGGGAACGCTCTGAAGTCGATGATATCCCCTCGGTTCTGACAGAGGCAGATCTACAGTGCCTCCAGAAAGGATTCAGGATACCGAAGGAGTATACCTTGCTCCTCCGTGGTGCAGGCTTCCGAGCGTGCTCGGGGACTTCGCCCGACATGTGCGTCTTCCCCTATGACGCGCTGAATGCCGACCTTCGTTTGCCTTGCCACCGTTCGTGACCGAAGTTCTATAGTGGTACGGACTGAGCCTGATCCAGTTCATGCCGAATATGTGGCGGCACATCATCAGCTTCATCCTCCAGTGGCAGGCGATAAGTGTCGAGCCTCGGCTCATCTTGCTCCGCAGTTTTTATCGAATCTGCTGTATGATCAAGATGGAGTACCGATACTATCTATCTCCAAGGAAAGGGGTCAAGCTGATCGAGAATCCGGACTCCATCAAGCACTGGAAAGAGAAGTACTTTCTGATCCGAGGTACCGAGCCCTGGGGTTTCCCGACGAGGTGGAAGGAGGACGTTCCGAAGTGGGCGAAGGCCGAGCCTGTTCTGACCACGGAGGAGGAGGAGATCGTCTCGAAGCTCATTGGTCTTCCGACCCTGAGTTGGAAGGATATAACCGAGGGGGTCCTCTTCGGTGGGGGTCACAGTCCGATCGACCTTAGTATGCTCCGTCTATTGTTTTTTTCTTTTTAACTATCATTCCTTTCTTGTGCTAACCTCTTCGGTTTTTTCTTTTTCAGAGCCCTCCGGTATGGATTTCTGAGCTATGTTGCTGAAGCGAGGTGCAAGCATCGCAAAGTGATCGGACAATAAGAAGAGGAAGTGGATGACGACGGGACCCTCGTCTGGCCGGGCTGCCTAAGCACCTTCGGCGGCGATGCCTGCTATGGACTTGGTCTCCGCTTCTCCTTCTGCTGCTCAAGCTTCCCTTCCTTCTACTACGGCTTCTGACCCTTCTATTGGGGCGTTCTCCGTCGGAGCTGCGCTAGCGCTTGAAGCACCGCCCTCACCGCCGAGGCAGAAGCTATCCTGACTGAGGAGCACAAGAAGCTCTTCGTCCCTGATTGGAGAGTGATGAAGCACGACGGCTTCCTCGGTGACGCCGCAATGAGCACGCAGGTTCTGCGCCACCTGCCGACCCCGAAGGACCGAGCGGCACTGAAGGAGGGGACTGTGGGTGACGATGCGCTCGAGATTGCCCAGATCACGATGTCAGAAAGTATCCTTGTTGTGCCTTCAGGATTTCTTAATTTGTTGTGCTCGATACTCATGTCTTTTTACCTTCGGCTTTCAGATCACGTGTCACTTCAGTCACCTTCTAGAGCAGTTTGCCGAGTAGGAGAAGGAGCTGAAGATGTCGAGCGACAGGGACCGGGCCGAGAAAGCTAGGGCTGTGAAGATGTACGAGGCTAAGCAACATCTCTCGGAGTCCCAAGTTGCTGAGATCGGCGTTCTTGAGGTGGCCTTGGCCAAGGCAAACGGACGCATCACTGTGGAAGAGGCGAGGGCGGACGAGGAGAATGCCAAAACCGTGCAGGAGAGGGAGAAGGCCATAAAGGCCTCCGAGGAGGTGCAAAAGGAGTGGGAGGTAGCGGTGGCTGAGGCGGCGAAGGCGATCCAAGCCGAGGCAGAGGCCCATATGCTCACGAATATGGAGGAGTCTTACGCTCGAGCGCTCAAGCACGCCGCGGCTCGCATCCCCGACTTCGATAGCTCAGGATACAACCTGTGCGCCCCCATTGAAGGTGAGGAGGTGGTGGTTGTATCAGGGGTCAAAGCTGAAGGAGAAGAAGAAGAAGAAGAAGAGGATGTGGCGGTGGTGATGGTGCCGAGCGAGAGCGCGGAGTGGCCCCACGAGGTGGCTCCTTGACTTTGTTTTTTTTTGTTTTGTATTTTCTTGTAGCGGACTGGCCACCGCCTTTTGTACTCGTAAACTTTAATGAAATGAAAAATTTTGACTAAGTGTTGTACGTGTGTTGTATTTTGCATCTGAGCTGTCCCGTAGGAGCTTTTGTTTAAACTTAGTATATTCATGTTCTGGCCTTTTCAGATCACCGAAGCATCTCAGATTGTTGAAGTGTCTCAAATGGCCGAAGTATCATGCCTCCGATGTGGTCTAGGGTTCGCGAGGTTGGGTCTCGCTCGAACTCGAGAGAGGCTTTTCAAAGCCGAGTCGGAGCTGAACCATTTCAAGCTGACGTTGACCCGTCGAGACTCTGAGCTGAAGCATCTAGAGGAGGAGGCTCGTGAAGTGCCCCCTGAAGGGGAGGAGACGTGTCCCTCGATGGCCTTCAGCCAAGGCTTGAGACTCAAGTACCTTTGTCAGTCTCTGTTCGATGTCCGGGACCGAGAGATAGGGGTTAAAGAACGTAGTGCTCGAGAAAAGCTTAGAGGTGGCACACCTTTGGAGAGCTATCTCCGAGACTTCTCGTGGGGACAGCTCTAGCCGAATGCCTCGTCTGAAGATCAGAGTGACGGACGACTCGCAGAGGTAACGGGTCGTGGAACTAGAGGTAGAGAACCATCGACTACGATGGCTTTCCGAGGGGAGCAACGTTAGGAGCACTTCCTGCCCCTGAGGTTAGTACGCACAGGGGAGATTGTTCCATGAGTTGGCCTACGCTCGCCCCCTGTATTGAGGCACCCCGGGGACGCACAGAGCGGAGTGGCTGGCTCGTCGAGCGGAGCATCTACTGGGGCGACACTTAGGCTCTTAGGTGCCGAGGACGCAACTCGGCTCGCCGGTTTGGAGACCTCCGCGGAAGTAAGGCTACAGCAACATGGCGCTTGCCGGCCTCGCTTATCGCTTAATAGAAGTATCCCACTCCCTAGGAGGGGTTAGGACTAATCTTGGTAATCTTGTAGTCTTTGTTTCGCATGAGTTGTATCTCAATGTAAAGATGAGTTGTTGGTCTATAATCAAATTTGTACATCAAATTTTAATGAAATAGTTTACTCATTTCACGAACTTTTGAGTGTTTTGCTAGCATTTACAAGTGTCAACAGTTTTAGGAGCAATTCCGAATGGTGAGCTACTTTGTACTCGCTCGTTCGCAAGTAGCAAAAGTTGTGTCGAACCAAGTGTTGGACTCCGAACTTGTTGTTTCTAGAACATTTCAACAGTTGTGGGAGCAATTCCGAATGGTGAACCGCTTAAGGCTCGCTTGGAAGCAAGTAGTTAAAGCGGAATCGAACCAAGTGTTGGACTCCGAACTTATCGTTTAAAGAATATCAACAACTGTGGGAGCAATTCCGAATGGTGACCACTTCGTACTCGCTTGAAAGCAAGTATTGAAAGTGGAATCGAACCAAGTGTTGGACTCCGAACTTTTCGTTTAGAGAATATAAACAGTTGTGGGAGCAATTCCGAATGGTGAACCATGTCGTACTCGCTTAGAAGCAAGTATTTAAAGTGGAATCGAACGATGTGTTGGACTTTGAGCTTCTTGTTTTAATGAGTTTTTTAAAGCATAAAAGTAGTACAATTAGAATGCTTAGAATAGAGAACTTGCAGGAGTAGATCACTTTTATTGAAAACACTTAGGTGGCCGCTTCTAAGTTGTGAGCCACCATTACACTTTGATAAAGAAAAAATCGAACTTTAACATGTTTTATGGAGAACATTCTTGGAGAAGTTGCTTGGAGCAGTGTTTAAACACCCTCTTGGTACTTCATCAAGTGGTCAGCATTCCAAGTCCTCGGTACTTTCTTCCCCTCGGGTCTTCGAGTTGATACGCACCTTGGCGGATAACTCTGGAGACCCTATATAGACCTTCCTAGTTAGGTGTGAGCTTGCCCTTCTTGCTTGGAAGAGAGACTGACAGCTTCCGGAGCACTTGGTCCCTTTCTTTAGGATTGGCAGGACGGACTTTCTTGTTGTAAGACTGGGTTATCCTATGTCGGTAAGTATCTTGTCTGATGGAAGCTCTTTTTCGGATCTCATCGATGAGGTCTAAGCTGCTGTGAAGCTGGTTTGCATTCTGCTCTTCATTGTAGGCGATTAAGCAGGGTGAAGGTAGGCCGACCTCTAGGGGGATGATGGCTTCGGAGCCATAAGTGAAGTTGAAGGGGGACTCTCTTGTCGAGGTTTCCTTCGTGGTGCGATAACTCCATAGCACGTTGGGAAGTTGTTCGACCCATAATCCCTTTGTGATCGAGCCTCTTCTTTAGGCCGGAGAGTATTTGTCGATTAGCGTTCTCCGCTTGGCTGTTGGATTGAGGGTGGGATATTGTGGAGAACTGTTGTTGGATGCCGAGATCGATGCAGAAGTTGCGAAAAGTTGCCCCTACGAACTGGGTTCCGTTGGGCTTGTGGTAGGCGACGGATCGGAAAAAGTCTGGAGCCGCATTGGGGGACGTACTGTTCAGAGTCGCTAAGAAGTGTGAGCCAGAAGTAGCCGTAATTTAAGAGTTTACGGCCGAGGGATCTTGCTCCCAAGTACGCGCCACACATCTCGTCATGGGCCTCCTTCAGGGCATAGTGTGCTTCTTCAAGGGAGAGATATCTTAGGTAGGGTCTGCCATCGGTTTGAGTATAGGAGCATTTGTACATGACTCCTTTAATGAGTGTGTAACGCTCAGCTTTGGTCCTGACTCTCCTAGCCTCTCTTGGGTTCGCTGGAAGAACTTCGTCTCTAAGGTACTCAAGCAGGGGTTTCATCCAATTTCCCCCAAGTGTTAGGGGCATAGATTCCATAGGTTCTAGGCTGTCCTCCTCAATATTGGGTCTCAAAAGGACCTCTATAATTACGGTTCGCTCCAAACCCTGGAGGGAGGAGGAGGCGAGCCTTGAGAGGGCGCCCTGCCTGTGCGTTTTCCTCTCGGGGAACTCGTTGAAGTTGAGCATCTTCAAATAGAGCAAGCAGCCCTTTGACTTTCGCCAAATACTTAGCCATGCGATCATCTCTCGCTTCGTACTCCCCAGACACTTGGTTCACGAATAGCTATGAATCATAGAAGACCTTGATATGTTTGGCCCCTACTTTGCGGACCATGCAGAGTCCCGCTATGAGGGCGTCGTATTCGGCTTCATTGTTCGACGCACGGAAGTTTATACGGAGGGAGTATTGCAGAACGAAACCGTTTGGGCCGGTCAAGATGACCCCAGCCCCACTTCCGTCGGTGCACGAGGACCGTCAACATACACCGTCCAGACCAGAGGTTCGTCAACCGATTCACAGGTTCGAGAATGGTGCTCTCCACAATGAACTCCGCTAGGGGTTGTGCCTTGATAGTGGTTCGGGGTTGGTAGCTGATGTCATGCGGGCTTAGCGCTCTATGGACCATTTCATCAAACGTCTCGATGTTTCGGGCTTATGGAGAACTTGCTTCAGCGGCTGGTCAGTAAGAATGACCACCGAGTGGGACTGAAAATAGGGGTGAAGTTTCCGTGCCGCCACGACTAATGCGTAAGCCATCTTCTTTACCTTCGGGTAGCGGTGTTCTGCGTCCCTAAGGACTTTACTCACATAGTAGATGAGCCATTGCATCTTATCATACTCTCTCACCAAGACGGCACTAAGTGTCTGCTCCGAAGTTGCCAGATATATGTAGGGGGTTTCGCCAGGCTTCGGCTTGCTCAAGAGTAGGGGGTTTACCAGGTAAGCCTTCAGTTGATCGAAAGACTCTTGCTATTGTTTCCCTCACTGAAAGCCTTTCACTCCCCTCAAGGCTTTGAAGAACGGGAGGCATTTCTCCCCAGACTTGGAGAGAAAATGTCCTATAGCTGCGAGGCATCCCGTGAGCCTCTCACTTCTTTAACATTGGAGGGAAGGGCCATATTGAGTATGGCTTTGATCTTCTCAGGATTGGCTTCTATGCCCCACTGGCTCACCATGAATCCGAGGAATTTTCTGGACGAGACGCCGAAGGTGCACTTGCTTGGATTCAATCTCATGTTGTGCCTTCTTAACACCCGAAGGCTTCTTGGAGGTCAAGGACATGATCCTGCCCGCTAACACTTTTGACCAACATGTCTTCCATATAGACTTCAATGTTACGGCCTATCTGGTCTCAGAAGACCTTGTTAACAAGGCATTGGTACGTAACTCCGGCGTTCTTCAGCCCGAAGGGCATTTCCCGGTAGCAGTACAGGCCTTGGTCGATCACGAACGAGGTCTTCGGAATGTTCGGAGGGAACATTCGGATCTGGTTATACCCCAAGAAGGCATCCATGAAGCGAGGAGCTCGTGGCCGGAGTCACATCGATCAGAGCATCGATGCTTGGGAGGGGGAATGGGTCCTTCGGACATGCTTTGTTGAGGTCAGTGAAGTCGATGCATATTCTCCAGCTCCCGTTGGCCTTTTTAACCATTACCACATTGGATAGCCATTTAGGGTAATTCACATCCTAGATGAACCAAGCGTTCAAGAGCTTCTCTACAACTTCTTTGATCGCTTGCTGGCGCTCGGGAGCGAATTTACATCACTTTTTCTAGACAGGTTTAACTCTCGGGGGAATATTGAGGTGGTGTATTAGGAGATCTTCTGAGATTCTGGGCATATCAGCCGTGGCCCAGGAAAAGAGGTCGCGGTTCTCCCTTATACATTGGTAGATGTCTTCTTTGATGGTGGGAGGAAGGGCCTTGCTGATCTGAAATGTCTTGGTAGTATCTTCTTTCGAGAAGGCGACTTCTTCTAGCTCGTCCACCGGCTCGGAGATGGTCTGGCTACTTTTTTTTGGGAGTTCGAGGGTTTCAAAGAAGAGGACCGGCCCTCCCATCGAGGTCATGTAACATTTACGAGCCGCCTCCTGGCTCCCTCTTCTCCCACTCCTGCCGAGGTAGGGAACTTCATCTTCATATGATAGGCCGATGGTATGGCCTGGAGAGCGGCCAAATCCGGTCGACCCAAGATGACGTTGTAGGCAGCATTGACGTCTACCACCATGAAGTCCATCGGCTCGGTCAGGGTGACTGGGGTTTTTCCAGCAGTCACGTTAAGGGTTATTACTCCCTCGATCGTCACCGGCACCCCATTGAATCCATGAAGAGTGTAACCAGCTGGCTTGCTGCCGATGTCTTGATAGCTGAAGGCCCTGGAATGCCTCCAAAAAGAGGATATTGACCAAACTGCCGTCGTCCACTAGGATCTGGCGTACGTCGAAATTGGCCATTCGAAGGTTTATAACAAGGGCATCGTAATGGGGTGTGCGGACGCCCTCCAAGTCCCTATCAGAAAACGTACCCGGAACCCCAAGGCCTTTGGGGGGAGGATGACTCTGTACAGCGTTCACTTCTTGAACGAAGGCTTTTCGGGAGGAGTTGGAATCTCCTCCCATTAGGCCTCTATGTATGAGGTGCAGGACGGCCTCGACTTCGACATCCGGGTCTCTGCACATTGTTCAACTCGTCTGTTAGCCTCCCTGGGGGGCAGAGGTAGATCGGCACTGTCCTTCCTCACGAACCTAGCAAGCTGCCTTCTCTGAATGAGGGCCTCAATCTCGTCCTTCAGGGCCCGACAGTCATCTGTGTCGTGGCCGTGGTCCCTATGGAAGCGGCACCACTTATCCCGGTTTCTCTTCTTTCTTGGTGTGTTCATCTTTGGAAGTGGCGGTAGAAGTCCCTCTTTCCCAACTTCCATCAAGATGGTCGAGACACTCGCATTGAGTGGAGTGAACTTCTCGAAGCGGAGAAGAGGGCGACGTTGACACCCGCTGTCTTTTTGGAGCTTCTTAGCTCCTTCTTCTTCAGTAGTCTTCCATTTGTTCCCGGAAGATGACCCTTCAAGAGTGGGGTGGTTGAGAGCTTCTTCAGCTCGGATGTACTTCTCACTCCTGAGAAGGAGTTCCGAGAAGTCCCGAGGTGGCTTCTTGGCCAGGGACACCCTGAGATCGCGGTTAATGACATTGGACTGGAAAGCAGCCGAGGCCATGGACTCATCCAGAGAGGCGATAAATCTGGCCTTCGCGGTGAAATGCTTGATGTAGTCCCTCAGCCGCTCGTCCTTCCTTTGACTGCGGAAGAGCAAAGAGGTGCTTGTCTTTTCGGAGCGGTGGCTGCTTACAAAGTGGGTGAGGAAGAGACCTTCGAACTAGTCGAAGGAGATAATGGAGGCCGGAGCAAGTCTAGAATACCACTCCCAAGCAGGCCCCTTGAGCGTGGCCTGGAAGGTTATGCAGAGAAGGGCATCAGAGGCATGGTGGATCATCATGAGAGTTTTGAAACTCTCAATGTGATCAGCAGGGCCCGACTCTCCCATATAAGACTTAAAATGCGGAGGCTTGAAGTTCTCTGGGACGGGAGCCTCCATGATAGTTCGGGAGAAGGGGGGGCCTTCTCGAGCGGAGGTTCCTCGCCCGTTGTTCTTCATCTCTATCGAGTTGTCTGAGGCGCCTCTCCATCTCGTGGAGACGGCGGTAGACCGAGTCCTCCCTTTGGTCATACCTCGCTGAGCCCCAAGACTCGTCTTCATGTAGGAGAGGGCTGGGGCTGCGGCAGCGATATCTTGGAGTAGGTCATGGACTAGGGATGCAATGGCGATGGCTTAGAGCTGGCCGAGGACTGGGAGAGCGATGGCGATGGCTCGGAACCGGCCTGAGGACTGGGAAAGCGGCGGCGATGGTTGGGAGCCGGCCGTGGACTGGAAGAGCAGCGGCGATGGTTGGGAGCCGGCCGAGGACTAGAAGCCCATTGGTCATTGTTGGGGGCGACGTTGAGTGCCCGTAGGACTGCCTCCTGGAACTGTTGGAACTCCGCCCTTGTGATGGGGGCCTCCTGCTCCCGATGGGCTCGGGGGGCAGGACGGTCGACCGGAGAGCAGCTTCCTCTCTGGCCATGCTGGGGCGACTCTCTCTGCCTTCTGGGAGAGTTAGACCCTCTGCGATCTGTCCTGCGGGGTGACTGGTCCCTCTGATGCTCCCGGTGGGGGTTCCCATCACGGGTCCGCCTCTCGTCCAAGCGGATTTGAAGCTCGTTTTGCCAGTTGTTGAGAACATTTCGTAGATCTTTCGGTGTTGGATGGCTATGGGAGGACAAGGAGTCGGAGGAAGGGTTGTGTATGGAGACATGGATCTGATGAAGGGGTTGCTTTTGGCGACTTCGGCGAGAGGGTTCGCCAACAGCGACTTGAGGCCCTTGAGGCTGCTGAACGGGATGAGGGATCGGTTGTTCGAGCTGGCTGGGCCGGTTGGAAGGGCGGAGGAAGAACCTCTGGAGGCTGAAGAGGGATGGAAGTTTTTCTACGGTTGGAGGCCGCAGACTTCCCTTTCTTCGAAGGCAGCTAGGAGCTGCTTTTGTTGAGGGAGTAGGGTCGGATTGCTATTCGACTTTTTCATAGACGGCACCAATCTGTTGCCGCTGATTTCGGTGTGGGGGCAAACAAATGAATTTGTGAGTTCGTGAGGACTCGAATGGGTCAAACCTGAACACCTCCTTCACTGTTTGTCTAACTCCTTGCTGTTGCCGCTGGTGTGTACAAAGTTCGAAACACCGGGGTTGATCCCGGAGACGAACCTTCCGACGCACTTGTCAGTACTCAGAAAAGAATATGAAAGAGCTTTAGGTTGGCAAAGAGTGATTACCTCGTAATGGTAGGAGGTAGGGGGTATTTATAGTCGCCGTGGGGATCTGTCTCGAGATAAGAACAAATCTCTACTCCCTGGTGTGGATGGATAGAAGTGGTTAGAACCACCTTCTAGGGATAAGGACAAATCATGATTTCTCCATATCCTTATGAACTGGCTCTTAACGGGTTGGGACTCGTATCCAGTTGAATGGATCCGTTCATGGGTTATTGGGCCCTGGAGAACAGACCCAGTTCCCATTTCGGACCCGTTTGTAGGTGAAATTACCGTTTTGCCCTGTAAACTTTAAGATTCGTGCCCGATTTGAATGGTCCCGATTTAATCCCATTTTTAGCCATATCACAAGAATTTTTTCTCGGTGCCTGATCTGTTAGCAAGTGAAAGCAGAACATCAGAGGACTGCTGAACTTCTTCAATCGCTTCCTATTCCGGAGTGAAAGTGGGAGAATATCTCTATGAATTTTGTGACTGCTTTGCCTAGAAGTTCCAAAGGTCACAATTCCATCTGGGTGATTGTAGATCGCTTGACAAAGAGTGCTCATTTCATCCCTTTCAGAGTTGGTCAGTCTACAAGAGCCTGGCAGAACGGTATATGCAGGAGATTGTGAGATTGCATGGTGTTCCTGTCAGTTTATATCAGACAGAGATACTAGATTTTGATCTCAATTTTGGGAGAGTCTTCAGACCAGTCTTGGGAGTAAGCTAAAGTTCAGTACTGCATTCCATCTACAGACCGATGGTCCATCTGAGAGGACTATTAAGACATTAGAGGATATGTTGAGGTCCTGTGTGCTTCAGTTTGGAGGATCTTGGGAAGATCATCTACACTTGGTGGAGTTTCCATACAACAATAACTACCAAGCTAGTCTTCAGGTAGAGCCATATGAAGTCTTGTATGGTCGGAAGTGTAGATCACCAATGTGCTGGGATGACATTGGTGAGAGGAAGCTTTTCGGGCCAGAATTGATCACGAAAACTTTTGATGCAGTGGCCCAAATCAGGAGGCATTTGCAAGCCGCATAGGATAGGCAGAGGAAATGGGCAGAAATGCACAGCAGATTTGTCTTTTGAGATTCATCTAGTTTCGATTGTGAACCAGCAGGAGAAAATTTTAAAGAATAAGGTTATCAAGTTGGTTCGTGTTCCTTGGAATCCTTACTCGTCTGGTGAGTCGATTTGGGAGCTTGAAAGTGTGATTCGAAAGAGATTTCCCCATCTTTTTGAGTAGTACTTGTTCTTTTCTTTTTCCTTGGGGTTACCTTACTACCACTTGCTTAAATTTCGAGGACGAAATTTTGTTGTAAGGTGGGTAGGAATATAATTACCGTTCCCGCTATTTTCATTTTTCCCTCCCTTTTGTAATATTTTATTTGTAATTGAATAAAATACTCTATTTTTGTTTCTTGATTATTTTAATTAAAAATTGTTCATGAAATTCTTCGTTCTTCATGATTGAGCTATTTTCGTTGATCCCATTTTCTTCTATTTAATTGTGGATATTTTTATTTGAACCCTATTGATTCAGATCCATCTCTTATTGAACCGTAAAACCCAATTTTATTGGTTCTTAACCCAAAACTGCTGTTATTTGATCCTAAATCATTAACCCAATACCCTAATTGTACCATATAAATACAACTCAATTGCAAACCCTAAGAATTGCACACAATCGAAACCATAGCTGCTTATTCTCTCTCCTCTCTCCTCCCATTCTCTCTTTTTCTGCCGTTTCCAGCCCAAAATTTCCTAACCCATTACTGAGTTCTCAGGCGAGCCCCCTCTAGTCGTCAGCCCCCCCATCAATGCCCACACAGCTGCCACTACATCCCCGGCATCCCATCGCAACCCCCCTGACCCTCCTCCGCTGTCCTCGACATTGACAACAGCCACAACCCCCAATTCGCCATCGACCCACTTTGCGCCGCCCCTATTGCACTGTTGACCTCGCAGTCGATGTCGCCTCCACTGGTCGCCAGCGATGTCACCCTTGGCCCTGGCCACTATTGCCGATGTCTCTCCTCTTATTGTTGCCATTGCTCTTGGCTGGTTGTTGCAGTTGCTGAGTTCTTTTGTTGCTGATTTTGCTTGAATTGTATTGCACGGATATTTCACGTGCTATTTTGCTAGTTCGTGGGTTCGTTGCTTCGGGATTCTCATCCTGTTATTCTTGGTATTCATTTTCACCATTTATAAGGCAAGTCACTTTCCCCTTGAATTGCACATTGTATCAAATTCAAGTTTCATTGAAATTCTTGCAAGTAGATCATATTCGTTATCGTATCGCTGTATTGATTATTTTCGTTGGGTCTATTGAGGGTTTACACGAGCTAACCCCGATATTCTTGAAATAGTGCCACTTTTGACTCGAAAGATTGAATCTTTCATGAGTGCATATAGAATTGATAATAGGGTTGTTTATATAATTGTCACACAAATAACTTATTATATAAATAATTGTTAGGTTGTATGTTTGGTTGATTGATTGTTGTTGATTGATGATAAATTGATGTGTGAGTGTGTTCTAATCTTATTCATCTTGTTTTTGCACCCATCATACTGATTATATAGTTTATCAACTAGTAGAATTGATTCCCATCATGTTTAATTAACTTATTTCATGAAAAATACCCTAAAACCTATATCTTGCTTGCTGTCTATATCTTGACTGCTAATTTCATCCTAGTAAAAGATCTTAAAATGAATTACTTTCTGAATAATAATTGTAGCCTTATCTTTCTTGTTTCCAGAACATCTTGAATTTTTGTATTCCAAGTTGTGTAGCTAAAGTTATGCCCATTTTACTACAGCTGTGTTTTTTTACTTTCAAATTTTCAGATTCTTGTACGTTTCATGTTTAAACAGTAAAGAGGCTGATCAAATGATAAAATTTTGCTATGAAAATTTCCAGATTGTTGCTTAACAAGTTTAGAAGTCTAGAAAATATTTTTAATGAATTTAATATGGAGTTTTTGCTGATCCAAAAAATAAAATAACATGATGTCAAATTTCTGCCTGAACATAAAATCTGTAAAGAACAATGTGTTTGACCTAAATACTGTTGTCGGAATTTGAACTGTAAATATGCGTTGGAACCGTATGGATGTCTAGTTTCTATAATTTCTGACGGATTCAGTTTTTGATTTCTGAATCAGCAGGAAACTATATTTTTTGTCCAGTCTACTCTTGTTGTCAAGAATTTTATGTTTCAGATTTTAATAGATTAGTTATTCCTATATCCTAATATTGCATGAATTAATGTATTATGTTGTACTGCATGATCCTAATGAGTTATTGTTACCATTCTAATTGTCCTACTTCATGTTACCATCCTATTGTTTCCCTATTGTAACTATCGTTCATCGAAATATCTATTGATTGCATATTGTATTGTTGCATTGATAAAATAATTAACAAGCCGGGGTTTAAAGGGTGATTTATGTAGTGAACGAAGTAGAGACTATACTTGGAGGAGGGGCCCGTGTTTTCCTAAATAATGTTCCAGCTATTGTTTTATCGTGTGATTGTGGATTATGGCCATAACCCAATCTATCGTGTACCGTATCATTGCCGAAGACCGTATTGTACACCGAAAGGTGAATATTGTTTACCGTTGCCAAGTACATGATCTACGGAGTACACCACTTAAGTCTAAACGAAGTTCACTGTATGCATCGAACCTGTGGTATGGAACATATAGGACACAGCAGTACGTGCATTAGTTAGGATTAAAATTATTAATAGACATAAAAATTAACACATCACCGACGTTGCATATTGTTTATCATTATTCCTATTGATATCGAATATTAGCTAAGTGTTGTGTTATTGTTATTGATCATTGATTACTGTTGCTGAATATTGAATCATTGTTTATAGTCATTGCATCGATTATCGTGATATTGATTATTGTTATCGTCCCATATTATTGATTCCTATTGATCCATTGATTCATTGTTATACCGTTATTCCATTATTCCTTGCTTTCTCTACTTGCTGTCCATGACTTGCTCTAAGGACAATTTTTCTTCTCTTATTAGATGAAGTGTACACAGGTAATGAAGGAGAATTGCCTGTTGGGATTGGGGAATAGACATTCTGAAGACTTAATGCTTTTTAAATGCTTATCGCCTTAATGAACTTATTGTATTGAGACTTGTTCCTATTGTACTGGGATTTATTATTGTATTGGGCTTATGTCCTAAATTTTATTATTGTTCCAGATGTTGGACTATTATTGTATTTCGATATTTTTATTGCTTCATTCCAAGTATTATTGTTCATGAGATTATTATTATTGCCTGCGCATTTGTTCTGTATTGAATATATTGTTGAGTTAATCGGATAAACATCTTATGGGTGATGTTAGTCACTCGTACTCTGTATTTTTGGGAGCGGGGCGTGACAAACCACCTCGTCCTCCTCCTCCTCCAACCCGACAGCAAACCCCCTTCCCCCTCTCTCTCACACACACTCTCTCATAACCTGGATCCAAAATGGAGTGACCCGTCTGAATGGATGACTAAGTCAGATCTCAGACCTGCCTCCACTTCACTACGAAATTCCTGCAGTTGCTGATCATCTGTCTGAGCTGCCTTGATCTGCTCCACTAACAAAGACTGTAACTGCAACATCATAAACTGCGACGCTGCACCTGGGAGAACCACTTCCAGTTCCAACCTCCTCATATCTTCTAATATCTCCCTCTGCTTGGTCAGAAACATTGCAGTAGGCCTCCTACTCAAAGCATCGGGTACCAGATTTACCTTGCCCGGGTGGTACTGCAAATCGATGTCAAAAACGGCCATCAGTTCTAACCATCTCCTCTGTCTCATGTTCAGCTCCTTCTGCGTGAACACATATTTGACACTCTTGTGATCTGTGAAAATTTCGACTCTATCTCCGAGCAAGTAGTGTCTCCATAACTTTAGAGTAAATATCACCGCTGTAAGTTCTAGGTCATGGGTAGGGTAGTTCTTTCCATGCGGCCTCAACTGCCTTGAAGCATAAGCCACAACTCTACCTTTCTGCATCAGAATTGCACCCAAACCTCTACCTGAAGCATCGCAGTGAATCACAAATCATCCAGAACTGTCTGGTATCGTCAGCACAGGTGCTGATGTCAACCAATTCTTCAATTCCACAAAGGCTTCCCCACAGGCACCATCCCAGACAAATCTCTGCTCCTTCTTCGTCAAGTTGGTCAAAGGTCCTGCAATCTTTGAGAAGTCTTGAACGAACTTCCTGTAATATCCCGCCAATCCAAGGAAACTCCGCACTTCTGGCACTGACTTCGGCACTGGCCAATCCTTAACAGTAGAAATCTTCGACGGGTCAACTGATACACCCTCACCAGAGATGACATGACCCAAGAAAGCAATATGATTCAACCAGAACTCGCACTTGCTGAGCTTCCCGTACAACTGATTTTCTCTCAGTGTCTGTAAGACAATCCTCAAGTGCTTGGCATGATCCTCCATGTTCCGTGAGTACACCAGGATGTCGTCTATGAATACAACGACAAATTGATCCAAGAATGGCGGGAATACCTTGTTCATCAAGCTCATAAATACTGTCAGTGCATTAGTAATGCCGAAGGGCATCACTAAAAATTCATAGTGTCCATATCTTGTGCGGAATGCTGTCTTTGGAATATCTTCAGTCTTTACTTTGACTTGATGATAACCCGAACGAAGATCCAACTTTGAGAACACGGATGCACCTCCTAGCTGATCGAACAGATCATCAATCCTTGGTAGTGGGTACCTGTTCTTCACCGTAACTTGATTCAGCTCCCGATAGTCGATACAGAGTCTGCGACTACCGTCCTTCTTGGGGGAGAACAACACTGGGGCTCCCCACGGTGACACACTTGGCCTGATAAAGCCCTTATCCAATAACTCCTAGATTTGTACCTTCAGGTCAGCCAATTCAGCTGGCGCCATGCGGTATGGGCTCTTCGAGATTGGCGTAGTGCCTGGCTGAACTTCAATGCTGAACACTATGTCTCGGTCTGGTGGAATCCCAGGCAACTCATCAGGGAATACGTCAAGGAAGTCCCACACAACCACAGGCGCAACTTCACCATCAGTGCACATTGACTCAAGTGCACAAGCCTTCGGGGAAATCAGGCTCTCGACACGTGCAGACGGTGTCTCACCCGCATGAAACTCGAACTCAGGTTGCCCAAGAAGCTTGAAGGTCACCTTCTTCTTCCGACAGTCAATCACTGCGTGGGTGACGCCTAGCCAGTCCATTCCCAGTATGACGTCGAAGCCCGAATTGTTAATCACAATTAAATCAGCTTCGAACTCTCTGCCACCAATCAGTAGGGGACTATGTTTGCACACTTTAGAGCAAACAATAGTACCTCCACCAGTGGTAATGTCCCAAGCTGCTGGCATGTCATCGCCTGTCAATCGATGACGGTCGACGAAACGGGAGGACACAAACGAATGGGTTGCACCAGAATCGAACAACACATGGGCAGGAAGGGAATGCACAAAAATAATGCCTAATAGAAGATTCAATGAATAAGACATAGGAATTGCATGCAGGGTAAAACAAAGGATCAAACAGCAAGGAGAAGAGATATGCAAGAACTGAATACGAAAGAATCAATCAGAGATCAAGCAAAGGAAGTATGTTGGTTATTACATGTTCATGTGATTCGCGTGGTGGACATATTGTTGAGTTAAATCTGGTTAGAACCAAGATCGAGTAATACACCAATCAAAGTCAGACATCCATAAAATAGTCATATTTGATCGACACATTACTCAAAACCCAGGCTCTGATACCACTAAAAACCTGTCACGCCTCGCTTCCCAGAATACGGGAATACGAGCCCGTGACGTAGGCCCAACGAATGATTTTAATATCATTCATCAGCTGTACCAGTCTCAACTCAACAATACCCAGGAAATTAAATCACCGCCACGCAATTAATAACATCATAGAACAATAATTGAATTCAAGAAATTAAATATTCCAACATGATAATGTTACTGAGAGACAAGTAGCAATTACGGGTCAAAAGCCCGGGATACAATTCTAAATAACTAAAAGAATTACAATGAGTGAAAAAAGACATGAAAGGGAATAATTTATTATCAAGCAGTTGCTCTAATCTAAAAGTACTGCTCGCCGACTCCTTCTAGTAGATCCTCAGGTTCACCTGTGACTGGGTTAACTAAAGAAGAAAAATAAATGTCCTTAGAGCAAATATGGACGGCAAGTAGTGAAAACAGAGTGTAAAGGAGTAAGGTACGTGTAGGAAATATGAATCAAGATCAAATTTGCAAGGACAATAATGGTACTAATAGCAATGGTCTTTATCAAGTATGTATACATGTCAACTCGGTCTATTATCAAGTTGTTTCTCCTAACTAGTGCACGTACTACTGCATCCCATACTACAGGTTCGATGCACGCACAACAGTGTTCGTTTTAGACTTCGTGGTGGGGTCAACAGAGCGTGTACTCGGGTATATCACGATAACAAGATAACAAGATAACAAGTTCACGTCTCCACCAGTATTCTCCACCTTCCATGTAACCAGTCCATATAACAAGAGGGCCCTACCGAGTACATTTTCTGAGACGGTCCACTGCTAGGTCAACCCTTAGAAACCCCGGCTTATTTAGTATTTTTTTAAGTCATATATGCACATGCGGGTAGTCATAAGAATGACAAGTGAATGATGATAATGCAGCAACATGGTATATTACACAATAATAAGCAAGAAACAGTAAATCTGAAATGGCTGACACAGTCACACTAAAACCGGTATAACTCCTAGACTAAAACTCCAAATTCAGACTTCTAGTAGGCTATGGACATCTAGACCGATAGGGCTACGAGTTATATCAGGGAATTTCTACTAGTTTTAAATGTATCTAGGCTAAAAACTCCATTCTTTGCAGATCAGCTGTTCTGGCAGCAGCTAGGTGTCAACTTCTAAGGGGTGAAAACATGGTATTTATAAAATCTACAGAAATTTGAGGCGAACCCTAAGCATGTCTATAAGGTTCCTGAAAAATTTCATAGCATTCTAACACCTTTACATAGTATTACACCATCGAATATGTCGAGGTTATAGTAATTTCTGCAGTCTGAAAATGTAGGCTAGAGGGGACTAAAAATGTTATATCTTACAGCTCGTGACTTCAAATTAAGATTTGTCACTTGGGTTGGAAACTAGGTCCAATGGGTAAAAACTCTCTTTTATATCTTGTGTGCTAATTCTCATATTTACAGGGTCGAAACCTCTGTGCTAAACAATACATGCAACAAGAATTTTATAAAAACTATCATGTTTATATTCATCAAGTGGGTAGTTATCGAATTAATGAACCACACATACATCAAGATTATTGTAAAGCAAGCATTGTGAATTTTCTAAATAACAGGTCAAGTGAATTTATCAAGTTCAAGTCACAAGATTTTATATAAATAATATGCATTTAATCACGGCGTGTTTTTCTCATGTACAAATTTATTTATTTATTCATGTCAAATGTATGTCTAGGCTTGGGTTTGAATCAATGGATAATAAAAGAAGTCAAGAGTACGTCGGGTTAGCTCGTGTAAACCCTCGATACTCCTAACAGAAGGGACACAAGGCAGAGTTAACGATAAATAAATTGGAACTACTTGCAGGAGATCAATAAGCTTGAACTAGAAAATTTAAAAGAGTTCAAGTGGACTTGCCTTTTTCGTAGTAGTCGACTCAATAAAATAAGAATAACGGGATCAGAATCCCGGGGAACAATCCCAAGATTACGGGCGAAATGTGCGCGCGAAGAAACTCCAATAGCAACAACACCAACAGTGACTTTTCTCCACAAAAGATCGACCAAAACAGCAAGGCAGCGAGAGGGATTCAGTGCGGGTAGAACAGCAAACAGCAACGGTAGCGAATGGGATTTCGTCCACGCAGCGGAACTGCGCCGAACACGGGACAGCGGTCTGGGATTCGCTGTGAGAGAACACCGAACAGCGATCTCGATCGCACGGATCTTGATGCGATCCGACGGTCCAAAATCGTCCCCGCCCTTTTCCCTTTCTTCTTCTTCTTCGTTCTTTCGATCGAAACAGAGTGCGCGAGGGAGAGATGCGACAGCGACGAACGGCGGTGCTTCGATGGTGACACTACATCGGGGAGCAACGCGGTGACTGAGGCACGGCAGAGGCGATGGTGCGACGTCGAGAAGTGACGGCGTGCGGTGACGACTCCGTCGTTGGGTTCGAACTGAGGGTGGAGCTGGGCGGTTGCTGGCGAACGGAGGGGATGGTGTTGGAGGCGGCAAGGCGATGGGGATAGGGTCGGAGGTCGAGAGCGAGGGTGAAGGAGGTGTTTAGTTGGGTGCAGGCGAGTTGGATGGGTTTCGGAGTTTGTGAAGGCGATGGGTTCTGTGGTGGTGGTGGTGGTGAACGGCGAGTGATGAGGAAGGGGATGAGTGTGGTTCGGCAATGGAGCGAGGTCGGGGATGGTGATGGGTTCGACGGAGTGGGTTAATGGCGAGAGCGTGGGTGTTTTTAGGTGAATGCGAGGACGGGGAAGAAGAGAACGAGTTTTTGTTAGGTTTGTTTGGGTTTGTTTTGAGAACAGGAGAGGGAGAGAGAATGGGAGAGAGATTGAGTTAAGGGCTGGTTCTGATTGTGGGAGAAGTGGGGTATTTTAAATCTAATAAAAAAATGAAGAGGAGATCGTGGGGAGTTGGAGATTTGAGGGATTGAGAGAGAATTAGTCTGGTTAGTTAGGGGAATTGGGTTGTGGGTAGCTTTAGACTAGGATCCAATATCCAATAAGATTAGGGGTTAGGCTTGAGTGTAGTTGGGCCAACAAGCAACAATACAATAATTAATTGAATTTAGTGAGCCCATAACACGACAAAGGCCCGAATAATAAATTAGGGAGAAAATATATCAAAAGAGATACAAAGAAAAATAACCCGTACAATCGGGAACAGGGGTTACAAAAGATTTTTGAACAGCTTATGGATGATGAAAATCATTCGCTGGGTTTTTGTTACATACTTGTATTTCGTATTTTTGGGAAGCGGTGCGTGACAGGGTTTTTAGTGGTATCAGAGCCTAGGTTTGGCTAATGTATTAGTTGCCTAATATATTAGACAAACTTGGCTCGAACTGGAATCTGCTCAATATTTCACCAACCATGCATGCATAAATGAATCATAATCAACATTGATGTGGATACTAATCTTATTCCTTTCTTTTGATCTCTTCTTATTCGATTCCTTGATTCCTTGTTTCTTCCGTCCCTTTTAGTCGTTCTCATTTGTTGATTCCTTATTGGGTATAGTTTTGTTCTTTCCGTACCCATATTCCTTTGATTTTTTCATTCATCTTCATTTGTTGACTCATTTTGAGTATCATGCTAGTTATTCTTTTCCTGCTATATCATCTTCAAATTCTGCTTGTGTCCCCTCATTCCTCTTCCTTCATATTCAATCCTTTGATTTCTTATTTTCTTTCGTCCCTTGTAGTCATCCTCCTTTGTTGACTCATTATTGAGTATAACAATTATTCTTCTCTTGCCTATATTTTCTTTATATATATATATATATATATATATATATATATATATATATATATATATATCTGTATTTTTTTTGAATATTTTGTGTATTTCGATTATTATTTGTTATATTTTGAATCTTCTATAAAAAAATTTTTCTAAAACAAAAACTTTTATTATTTCGAATAATTATGTATTTTAATATCACAAATTTCAAAATGTAACTTCGTACTTAAATTGAGCAATCAATATCTAAGTACGTGTGGAAGATTGCATCGTTTCGTTCATCATTTTGTTGCAATTGGATATCGAGATGGCAAACATGCAACTAGACGTCAATGGAAGCAAATTGCAACTGGATATCGGGGAGGCAAAATGTGCAACCGAATATCTAGATGGTAACCTGCAACCTGATGTCTTGGAGGCAAACCTGCAACTTGATGTCGAGAAGGCAAGTCTACAGATAAATATAAATGAGGTGAACCTATATCAAAGAATTTCTACTACTATTATTATTGTTATTACTATTACTATTATTATTATTGTATTTTTCTTAATATTTTATTTTGATGTTGATATTGAATTACTTTCACCAAAATAATGAACCCTAAATTATTTTCTGTCTTATATTATTATTATCCTTACCAGTATTGTTAATATTTTATTATTATTATTATTTTTACCAGTATATTTATGATGATTATTATTGTTATTATTATTTTTATTATTTTTGTCGTTATTATTTTATTATTATTATGAGTTGATTTATGTATTTCTAATATTATTTTTGATAACGCCCATTAGTTTTGACATAATTATTTAAATTAAGCCCTCTTTTAAATCCCAATTTTATTCTGGTGTCTCATTCTTTTCTTCCTGCTCGGATCGTCGCTTTTTGTCGCGTGGTCTACAACGACATGTCTGCAGCTTGGGACGTCACCATCAGAGTGGTGCAGCAGAAGCGTGGTGGGCCCATAACCCACAAGTCCCAGGATCATGTTGTTGCTTCTCCTTCCTTACATTGTTTTGGTTTTCCCTATCTCTTGCAATTGTTCTCATCCGTTGACTTATTGTATGATTCAATCCTTCCCTGTCTTTTCTCTCTTTGATTTCAGTTCTGCCGACTCCCTTATTGCTTTGTTATCTTGTGTTGATTCTTTCCTTTTTGATACTTTATTCTCTTTCTGCATTCCATTTGATCCCATTGTTGTCCCTTTCCTTCTATTTCCAGTGTTGTCACTGCTTTGTTCCTTCCCCTTTAGCCCTTTGCTTTGTTACCCTTCCCCTGAGTTTGTTTTGCTTTGTCCTATGCACCGCCTAAGTAAACTTTGAGAACGAAATTTTGTTGTAAGGTGGGTAGGATTGTAACCCCTGTTTTTCCAAAAATATATTTTTGAGTATTTTCTGTATTTTAAAAATTTTTGCAAATTATATTTCCGGTTTTCAAATTCTCTTGTCAAAATGTATTTTTTTTGGATTTTCTATTTTAAAATTTATTTTCGACCAATAATTTTAAATTGTAACTATTTTCTACGATTTTATATTGAAATACAATTCCTAGTTTTGTTATTATTCCTCTTATTAGTATTACTGTTATTATTGTTATTTTCGATTAGTTATTAAAAATTCACTTTTATCTTCTAACTGTATATCTAGTATTTTAAATAAATTGTATTTTGTAATGCAAATTACATTTTTATTTTGAATAATATTTTTATTGGTTAATTTATTTTTCCTATTCTATTTTAAAACCCATTTATATAAAACCCTATTCTATTTAACCAACTAACCATATATGCATGTATGCCATATACCCATTTCTATTTACTTTCATAAAATAAAGCCCACCATTATTTCCTACCTGATTTACATCCTACACTATTATACCATATCACCTATTAAATCCCTACTAACCCTACCAATTCCCCTGGGCAATCAAACCGTGAGTACTACCCAAAGCACCCGAATCCACCATGGCACCCGGCCCATATTCTCCTTTTTTTTTTCCTCTACTGTAGCCGCCACCCTATGTACACCTCCCTTTAATTAAAAACCCGAATGCTTATATATATATCCTATATATATATTACCATCCGAACTGAAATTTTCTTTTGTTTTCCCTAACAGTTTCATCCTATTTTCGTGCTTCATCCCTCCCATTCTCTCCATCCGGCGTCTCGCACTCTCTTGCACTTGAGATTTTATTGTGCGTGCTCGAGTGCGTGTGTAGATCGTTCGCGAGTCCGTGGATTTTCGTTCGTGGGAATTGCTCACACTTCTGATTTGCATCGTTCTTCATCTTCAAATTAAGGCAAGTAACTTGTACTTCAATTTATTTGTTTGACAAGTATCTAAAAGTTCACCTATATTGTAGTTGGGTCTAGAGACAACCAAAGATTGTGTTTTCCTTGATGAGTTTTACCTCTATAGTGATAATTTGGCTATAGATGACTCATGACACAAATCTTCATATGTGATAACCTAGGATATGCCCAAACCTTGATTTTGAATCATATCTGTGAATAATAGTGTGAGTTTGTGTTTGGACTAAGACCCATGTGAAATAATAGGCGTGGACATGTTAGTAACCCAAATTCATGATGTTTAGATGTTTGGTAGGTTGTATTTCAAGTTTGGATGTGTTTGGATCAATATTCTTGAAGTTATAATGTTCTTGATTAGAAGTGTGAAATCTGTATTTACTAGATGTTTTGTTTTGTTTGCTGTTTCCGTCCATGCTACAGTCAGAATCTTGATTCCGAAATAAAAGATAAATTTTAGATAATTTTGTCTATTTCCAAACCCCCACTGGTTTTGCTTGATTTGGATTTTGTATGACTGAGTTATGAAGGTTTTGGTACAGACGTGTCGATCAATTCCAGATTCAGTTTTTGGTTGATTTTGTTAACAAACTATTTTCAAGAACTATTCTACACGTATTATCTTGATCTAATATTTTGGTCAGTGTTTCTTTATGATGTTAGGGACTACCCAGATTTTTGATGAATTTTAAAGATAAGTTTTATGTGGTGTTTCATGTTCTTTTCAAAAATCATCTCATGTTGTATTTTGCGCGCTGTTCAGTAAATAATCCTATTTTCACTCTAATTCCTTATACTGTATGAAAATTCTTTGTGAAATGTGAAAGTTAGTAAAATCTATCTATTTTCATATCCCTTTGGCGGAATTGGATTTCGATTCACTGGTTGCGAGATATCTTAGTTTCCGTACAACAGTGTTGAGATTTCCAAATTCGTTAAACTATGTTTTCTTGATGGTTTTGTATTTTTGATGACTGCCCTACTCTTACTGGAATATTATGAAAGTTGATATTTTGATTCTTTACATATAGGGGAATACCCCAGATTTTTTCTAAATTTATTTGAGGTTTTGATGTGTTTTTCTGACTGACAATTCTTTTTCCTGATTTCTGACTGAACATGTTCTCTGTCTTCGAACTTGTTTTGAGTTAAGATGTTGTAAAATATAATCTGACTTAATTATATGCGTTGGATTCGTGTGGATGTCTAGTTTCCAGATCCTTAGAAGGATCTAGATTTGGATATTTGTAGTAGCGGATATCACTGTTTTAGTACAACACTGTCTTGCTGTCCTGAATTAGAAAGCTAGTTGTTTTACCCTGTTATGTGTTATCTTGTACCTATAATACATGTTTATACCCTATTATTCTTGATATACTTGCTCTGTTCATGACACACCTACATGCTTGTTTGACATTAATAATAAATAATCAAACCGGGGTTTAAGGGAAAGATCAAATAGTGGATAGTTCAGAAATGTGTACTCGGAAGGGGGCCCGTGTTTTCCACTTTGATTCATGTTGATACATGAACCTGTTGCTGCATGGACCTGTTGGCTCATGTACCTGTTACCTGTTGCTGCATGGACTTGTTGGTTCATGTACCTGTAATGTGTTGCTGCATGGACCTATTTGTTCATGTACCTGTTACCTGTTGCTGCACGGACCTGTTGATCGTGTACCTGTTGCTTTATGAACCTGTTGCTGCATGAATCAGATGATTCGTGTACCTGTTGCTTCATGAACCTGTTACCTGTTTCTGTTCTGATTCCTGAGTACACTGCCCTCTATGGTTCACTATGAAATCTAAAGCAAAACTGTAGTGATTGTAACAACTATGTGATAAAAGGATGGCACATGAAGTGTTACCTAGATAGTAATATTACAAGATATTTAATACATGATATTTGAAATGATACTTGAACATGATACATGAGAATTGATTACTTGACACTTAATTTAAGCCATTTTACACTTGTTCACTTTTGCCATGCTAGTTGTTTATTTTGGACATCATGATTATACCATGCTAGGTTTGTTACTTAGACTCACCCATTTTTATGTGCTTGTATCCTACATTATTTGTGACCCGTAACTTGCAATTGACGGGTACTTGTGTACTAGAAACTGGAATTTTGCAATTATTATTCTTGTTGCTTATTTTGGACAATATTGTATTCATGTACTTGGATTTATTATTGTATTTGGGCAATGTGACCCAGGATTATTTGTGTATTTCCGATCATGACTATTTGAGATTAATATATTTTATTTCAAGTATTCTTGTTGGTATTTGGTTCATATGTGCATGTGGTTGACTTTTTCTGGCTTCCGACTCTGATTTTATTGTGATATGTTGTAAAGATTCTTGAACAGCTTATGGATGATGAAAATCATTCGCTGGGCTTTTATTACTTACTCGTATTCCGTATTTTTGGGAAGCGGGGCGTGACAGTTCTCGTAAAACAACAGCTACCAGGAGAGTCTCAAGGGAGCTCTGTACGAGGCACTTTATGGTCGAAAGTGTCGACCGCCATAGTATGTTGGGAAGACATCGGCAAAAGGGAACTTTTAGGGCCTGAGTTGATCATGAAGTTAGTTGAGGCAGTGGCCCAGATCAGGAAGCACTTACAGGCAACTCAAGACAGGCAGAGGAAGTGGGCAGACATTCATTGAAGGCCTTTAGAGTATATGGCGGGTGATCATGTATTTTTGAAGGTATCACCATGGAGAGGTGTCATTGGTTTTAGAGGTGGGGGCAAGCTTAGTCCCCAATTCATCGATCCCTTTGATATTGTGGAACGTGTGGGCAAGGTGTCCTACAGACTAGCTCTTCGTCGGCATTGTCTGGAGTTCATGATGTATTCCATGTCTTCTAGCTCAGAAAGTACATCAGGGATGACAGTCATATGATTGACTACTCGGAGTTGTCTGTGATGCCATATTTATCTTGTGAGATTGAACCATTCTCTATCTTGGACAGGCATGAGAATGTGCTGAAGAATAAAGTCATCAAACTTGTTCGTGTCACTTGGAATCCTCACTCGCCCGGTGATTCGATGGGAACTTGAGTAGGAGATCCAGAAGAAGTTCCCTCACTTCTTCGAGTAGGCTTTCTCGGGGTTACCCTATGACCTGCTTGAATGAATTTCGAGGACGAAATTCTTCTTGTATGGTGGGTAAGATTTGTAACCCCTGTGTCTGATTTTTCAGATTTTCTTTTGTAATTCTTTTCTCTTCTTATTCCTGTAATCCGTTTATTTTTTAATGGTAAAATTTGTTATTCATCTTCAACCTAATTGTTTTCTATTAATTAATTTTATTTTCATTTGTTGAACCCTGAGATTCTTGTGTACTCTATTTTATTTTTCTTCTGTTTTTCGTATTTTATTTACTTTCTAATTATCTATATTTAAACCCAACAGCCCATTCTTGGTGGATCCTAACCCAAACCAGTTAACCCATTAACCTAAACCCACATATTTATTTCCATATATATATATTAATTAACCTAACCATAAATTAATTAAACCTAACTATTTTTCTAATCATCCCCGCCGCCTGGTTCTTTCTTCTTCCTCTATTCTCAACCCCATCGCCCAAGCCACCACCTCCCGTCGCCATCACCAACCTTGCTAGCCCTTCACCGCCTTCACCACCGCGAACCACCACTCTGCCCCTTATCACCCTTGTCCTCCCCTATTCATTAACTGAACCCATTGAAGCCCTTCCATCCGCTGCGCCATCCTGCAACCACCTGCACCTCACCACCTCGTTCCCTGTCGAACCCTCGTCGACGTTGGCTTCCATCCCCTGTCGTCGTTGTTATCATCTCTGTTGTCGTCGGGATTCTCATTCCCGTTATTCTTTTACGTTCGAAATCATCATCTATAAGGAAAGTTTCCCTTAAACTAATTTATTATTCTTGTTCAAGAATATCTTTTGATCTCCGCAAGTAGTTCCCATTTCATCATCGTATTTATATTTGCATGATACCCTTCAAAGAGACTATTACGGATTCATCGGCGAAACCAAGCAGTAGCTTTTTTTCGTGCCATTCTGTTGACTCAAACCCAAGCCCTGTTATACATCGTCACATGCATGCACTACACGAATACATAGATTAGAAACTTGTACATAGATAATGATGATTGTATGCTTTTCGACTGGATTAGATGTTCATGCTATGTTAATAGTAATGGTTTGTCTCATTAAAACTTGAATTTTGCCCAAAAGATTGAGTATAATTTTATGTAACAACCGTTTTCGTTCTTTTCATTTTCCCCTTTATTGTAATATTTTATTTTCAATTGAATAAAATACTTATCTTTTCCTTGAGCATCTTAATTAAATTTTGTCCATGAATTACTCTCGTTCTTCTTGTTGAGCTATTTTCTTGTTAATCCTATTTTTATTTGATTGTGAGTATATTATTTGAACTCTATTGTTTTTAAATCCATCTCTTATTGAACCCAAAACCCAATTGCAATCATTTCTATACCCAAACCCATTATTATTGGATCCTAGCCCATTAACCCAAAACCTAATTGTATCCTATAATTAATACCCTGTTGCAAACCATAAAAACACAAAAATACAAACCCTAAACCTAGCCATCTCTCTCTCTCTCTCTCCTCTCTCTCCCGTCAGCCGTCTGCCTCCATTTTCCTGCCCAAACCCACCTTCTCCTCCGGCGGCCCCAGTCGCCACCTCTCCCGAGCGCCGCCCTCCGCCTGCGACGCCTAGTCGCACCCCCAGTCGATGCCAGACCCGAGGACCCCCGTTGTTGTCCTCTGTTTTCGATCGACGAGCCAGCACAGCCGACCCCCCATGCCGCCAGTGATGTTAATAGCCCCTGTCACCGCAACGCCTTGCCCAGTGACTCCGCCAACGTCAGCCCTTGCTGTCGTGGACCATGCTTACTGTTGCCGCACTGTTGCTATTGCTTTCGTTGCTCTTTGCTGCTATCGTTGTCGTCACTTTGTTGCTGAGTTTCTTCGTGCATGTAGTGTGCACGTTATTCTTTATGGGTTCATTGCTCTGGGATTCTCAACCCGTTATTCTTTGGTATTCGAATTAATCGTCCATAAGGCAAGTCACTTTACCTCTTGAATTGAATCTTGTATCAAATTCAAGTTTTTATTGAAATTCTGGCCAATCGATGGTTGTATCGCATATTGTTGTTCCTCTTTCGTTGAGTATATTGAGGGTTTACACGAGCTAATCCAAATATCCTCGACTTCGTGCCTTTCTTTACTCTAAAGATCAAATCTTTCGTGCATTCATGTAATATTGGTGATAGGGTTATTCATATAAACATCACATAAAGATACTATCGTAGAATCGAATACTAAGTTGATTGCTTGAATAATTGATTGATAAATTGTGTGGTTAATTTAGTGTATGTGTGTATTCTTAATGATGTTTACCATATTATTATACCTACCATACTGATTATGAAGTTTGTTGACTAATTGAAGTGGAACCAATCAAGTTAGATCGCTTTATTTTATGAAATATATTGAAATTTTGTATGTTTGTTGTCTGTTTGGAATTTGTGAGACTTTTTCGACCAAGTATTTGACATCAAAATAAATAACTTTTTGAATAAGAGTTGTATCCCTATGTCTCTAGTTTCTAGAACATCTAAGATCTTTAAATTCCGAGTTGTATTGCAAAAGTTATGATGATTTTACTACTACTGCGTTTTATTTTCATACTTTCAGATTCATGTATGTTTTCATGTTTAAACTATTAAAAAGCTAATTTAATGTTAGAATATTGCTTTGATAATTTCCAGAATGATAGTTAACATGTTTTATAAAAATAGTCTAAAGGATATTTTTGATGAATTTATAATTGAGTTTTCGCTGATTCTAACGATATAATAACTTGATGTCGATTTTCTGTCTGAACATATAACCTGTAAAGAATGATGTATTTGACCTAGCTACTGTGTCGGATTTTGTATTTTAAACATGCGTTGGAATCATGTGGAAGTATAGTTTTCAGAATTTCTAACGGTTTCAGTTTTTTATTTCTGTAGCAGTGGGAAAACTGATTTTTATATAGTGACCTCATGCTGTCAAGAAATTCGTTTTCCAGATTTTCTTAATGTAATTGTACATATATCATAGTGTTGCATGAATTGAAGTGTATATGAAGCATTGCATAATCCTAATGTGTTGTTGTCATCATTCTTATTGTTTTATCCAAAGTTATCATCCTATTGTTCCTATTGTTACCACCATTCATCAAATGTCTCTAAATTGCATAATGTATTATTGCATCCATAAAATAATTAACAAGCCGGGGATTAAGAGATTGACTGGAGTAGTTGATGATATAGTGACTGTACTCGGAAGTGTGGGCCATGTTCCCAAAATAATGTGTTTCAACTAGTGTTATCGTTATCGATTTATTGTTGGATTACAGACTACAGTATCCCAATTCATCATGTATTGTTTTATTATTATTGTGCCAACCAGTGTGCACCAATTTTGCAATTAATGTTATCGTGTCGTGTACATGATCTATAGAATCGATGATCTATAGATCTAAATGAAATTGATTGTATGCATCGAACCTGTAGTCATGGGATGCTGTACTACGTGCATTAGTTATGTTAAAATGATTAATACACTTAAGAATTAACATCACATCGACACTGCATGTTGTACATCATCGTTTCTATTGATATCGAATATTGTCTATGTAACACCCTGAATTCAAAAATACAATCGAATTCGAAGTTCCACAGGATCTTTACACTTCTTTCGTACAATTTTATAAGGAAATTGAAACATTTCTTACATCAGAGTTACATTATACCTTTACATTATTACAGCAGAAGCAATTTTACAGTAATTACATGAAACAACATTTAAATCAATCTTTGAGCAGCATGTATACTTTAATTTGTCAAGCATCTTTACCCTGCATGTAAAACTGTGGGCGCATCAGTTCATTCAACTAACGAAATATTATACACGGCCATCCTCTCTATGCCGAAAATAGTATAACGATTCTCAATACTTAGCAAACTACAAACTTGTTCACAAACAAAGCTAAAGGGACTATCATATTGATGTCGTGTTGTGAATGTGCATTTAGCCCTTAATGCAATTATTTCTGTTTATATGACACTAATGCGCACTTGTTCAGAGTCTATGCAACCATACTACATAGGTCCGAGGGCAAGCCCTTAACCGTTTTTCATCTTGTAGGGTTCAATCCCTCATCATGACTTAATCAACTACTGTAACTACGGTAAGTATCCTAAATGTTTTATGACCTACGAACTCATATCTAGGCGCCCTGGAGGGAATTCCAATGCACTGAAACATGACTCATCATGCAGGCATTCTGTGATAATTCAGCTCCTACCATAGACATGACACCACCCGCAGTCATCAAACACCCCACGAGCGTTGCCACCAAGACGGTACTCTGGAACAGTATCCACGTCCTACTCATGACGCATCATGGGACATCCTGTGAATACTCTCACGCCGCCAATCCAATGGCCCTCATACTCAATGTTTTTCTCTTACTTTCATCACATCTTCACTATGTGTCTAATTCTTAGTCTAATTGAATCATGAATAAAATCAATCCCTTACAGTTTAGCACTCCCACTATACCGGTCTTATTCATTTATTTCACATGACCCAAACATTGGTCTTTTCATTTCAAATATCATTTCCACATTTCTTTTATTGCCAGTATAAGGCTTAGCTACACCCTAGTTCTCAATTTCAACTCACATTTACAACATCGAGCTTTTCATACACATAAAGTCTTTTCATGATTAATCACAATTTACATTTCATAATCATAGTATTCATGTATCCATACCCTTCAAACTCATCATATTCAATATTTCAATTCCAAAAACAATCTCATGCGAAAAATGATAATAAATCGCAACTACTTATATTCAATAGTTAATTCATTCCACCAATCTCTTATTCTTATTTTCAATCCGTACTAAAAATCACAATTTATAATTTCAATTAGTTACACAAATCATAATTTCAAATTTCTCATTATTAATTCTTAATTTAAAACTCTTTAAAAAAAACCCATTTATTTTTCCTTTATCCCAAAAGACAATTTAATTAAAAACAAGTCCTTTCTTGCAAACCAGCCTCAATTTCTCAATTAGACTTTACCAAAAGTTATAAAAATTTCTCTCATGAAGTCCAAATAATTTCAGTATTTTTTCCACATTTTTTCTTGAATTTTAATTTATTTTAAAAAAACTCAAAAACTCTTAATTTCTCAAAAAAAAAACTTTTTAAGCCGAAGCCCACACCCGGATTCGAACCCATAACCAGCGGCCCAAAGGACAGTGCCCAAGACCACTGCGCCAAGCCACCGAGGCGATATGATAGGTGTAATACCCTAAACTTTCATTTTAATAAAAATATTATTTTTCATGTGTTGTGCACGTACAAATTTCATGTGTATAATATTTATTTATTTTATATATAAAATTTCATTTTTAGTATGAACAATTATTTTTCGTTTCCTTTATTTTTCTAAAAGCCTATTTCTAAAGCCTAAAACACTATTTTATTTGTTTGAGCCCACTTTAATAAATTATTAATTTATTGTCTTGGCCCAGAAACCTAAGCCCACTAATTGTGAAGCCCACAAATTTAATAAATCAATTTAATAGTCACACTTGTCATGTAGAGACAAATTGTGAACATTTTGATTAATTAAATTGTACAAACTTCTAAATAGGGGTACTAGGTGGCACGTGCAATGCACGTAGTGTGCAATGCACACTCTTTGGGGCCGGGATGTGCTAGGAGAGATGGAGAGTGTGGGTGTGTATGCATGGGTGGTTACTTTGTGCATGGGTAGTTGCTACAACTTCCTCTCCTATCCTAGCCCTCCATCCTATAACTATCCAAACAATTCTAGCCCTCCAATCTATTCTAAAATTAGTATAAATACTTGTTTTCTACATTAATAATCTATTGAAAGAAGAGAACATTATATAGGAGATATATATTAGTGTGTGAGTGTGAGTGTGTGCGTGTACCCCCATTGGAGGCCGGCCATTCTCTACTTGGAGCTCTCGGTTTTTGGCAAGGAGCAAGGGATGGAGTTCGTTGCACTGCGATCTAGGAGGGGGAGGCACTCTCTCGCATTCTAGGAGGCTCTAGGAGATTTTCTTAATTGGTTTTCTTCAAAAGGTAGGTGTTTCTCATGACTTCTAGAGTAGAAATCATGCTAGTGAATGAAATTGAATTGTTATTATAAGCTACTAATTGAAATGAAATGCATGCTCGCCTAATTAGAAGAGAATTGATAATTAGAAATTGCATGTTGTTTGATTACTAAATTTATTAACTATGAGTAAAAGTATATGTTCTCATTGTTATAAACATTAGAATGCATGTTGATTATGTTTAAATTGCAATTATGTGAAATTCGCTAGTAAGAAATTGAACCATGCTTATTGATTAAAAAATGCCAAAGTAGAATAGTGTGTTAAAGTTGAATTGATTGAATTGATTGTTAATAGATGTAACGAAATTCTCTATTGCGATATTTATCATGTGAAAGATTTGAATAAATGAAAAAGAGTGTCCTTTTGCATACGAATAAATGAATGTATTATGTGTAGACTAATTAATAAAAATGGATGTTTTTACTCACTTATAAAGTTAATTTTTGTGCTCTAAAAATATTTTAGCTATCAATGTGTAAGCAAGCATCATAGTAGTAAATTATGTGTGAAATCATCTTTAATTATGAACAATTACATATTAGTTTTCAAATGTTGAAATAGTGTTCATAAAATGCAAACTAAAGCTAAATACATGTTTTAAAAGAGGGGAAAATACCTTTAAATATACTGGCTATTGTTAAATTAAATGTATTTTATTTCTGGACAATTTTGTTTTAAAAAGAGGAGAAAAAGAGACAAACTCGTTTTTGAGAAATTTTTAAAGTATAGCTTGAACAGAGAATTAAGATCAAAACTTATTTTTTATACCTTCCAATCGATATGTCCACTTAGACCAACTGGTCGGAAGAGACTTGGGTTCGCTACAGTAGTCGGAGGTCCCGAGTTCGATACCCCGAAGCTGTATTTTATTTTGTTGTTTTGTTATAAAGAAATCCAAATTGTCGAGAACAAACACATAGGGCTTATAATCCCTAGTTAAATCGATGGGCGGCTGTGGCGCTTTGGTCTTGTGCACTGTCTGCCTCACCGCTGGTCGTTGGTTCGAATCTTGGTGGGTTTGGAGTTTAGAAAAAAAAATGTGTTTTTTTTTAGATTTTGAATTAAAATGGATCTTTAAAATAGAATAGAAATCAGAAAAATTTTGGATTAAATTCTGAAAAATTATTGGAACTTATTAGGAAATATTTATTCAACTTTTGAAGAAGTGTGAATAAGAAATTGGGGTTTTTGCATTAAAAGGACTCATTTTTGAAATTGAATTACTTTTTAATCAAAGAAAAATAAATGAAGATTTTGGGTTATAAAAGAGGAATTTTTGAAAGTTGTGACACGTGTGATTAAATGGAATTATAAAAATGTGTTTGTAGTAAGATTTGATATGTGAATAATAGATGTGTGGAACACATAAATTATTGGTGATTATTAATTGAAATTGACTCTTGCATATGGATTGCACGTGAAATTGAATTATAGATTGTGATGAATTATGAAAGATATGAATACATGAGTACTATGCTTTTGAAACATGAACTGTGATTAATCATGAAAATATCTTATGAGTATGACATTGTAATTATGAGTTGAAATTGAAAATTAGGGTATAGCTAAGCCTTATACCGGCAAAGAAAGAATTGTGAAATGATATTTTGAAATGAGAAGACCAAGGTTGGGTCATGTGAAATTAAATGAATAAGACCGGTATAGTGGAAGTGCTACATTCTAAGAGATTGATTTTATTCATGATTCAATTAAATTAAGCATTAGATACATAGTGAAGATGTGATGAAAGTAAGAGAAAAACATTGAGTATGAGGGCCATTGGATGGCGGCGTGAGAGTATTCACAGGATGTCCCATGATGAGTCATGATAGGGGGTGGATACTGTTCCAGAGTACCGTCCTGGTGGCGACACTCGTGGGGTGTTTGACGACTGCGGGTGGTGTCATGTCTATGGTAGGAGCTGAATTACCACAGGATGTCTGCATGATGAGTCATGTGACAGTGCGTTGGGATTCCCTCCAAGGCGCCTAGACATGAGTTCGTAGGTCAGAAAACATCTAGGATACTTACCGTAGTTACAGCAGTAGATTAAGTCATGGCGAGGGATTGAACCCTACAAGATGAAGAACGATTAAGGGCTTGCCCTCGGACCTATGTAGTATGGGTTGCATAGACTCTGAACAAGTGCACATTAGTGTCATATAATATAAATAAATGCATTAAGGACTAAGTGCACATTCACAACACGACATCAATAGGATAGTCCCCTTTAGCTTTATTTGTGACAAGTTTGTGTTTGTTAAGAAATGAGAATCGTTATACTTTTCCGGCATAGAGAGGATGGCCGTGTATAATATTTCGTCAATTGAATGAACTGACGCGCCCACAGTTTTATATGCAGGATAAAGATGATTGACATAATTAAAGTATGCATGCTGCACAAGACTATTTTAAATGTTGTTTCATGTAAGTTATTGTAATATTGCTTCCGCTGTGATAATGTACAAGTGTAATGTAACTCTGATAAAAGAAAAGTTTTTATTTCCTTGTAAAATTGTACGAAAGAAGTGTAAAGATCCTGTGGAACTCGAATTCAGTTGTATTTTGGAATTCGGGGGGTTACAATAGGGGTTTATTATCCCTATGTATTGGCTTTCGGTGTTTGGGGTTTTTAACAAAAAAAAATGAAAAGCTTCTTCTCAGTATCGAACCCGAGACCAGTGACTAAACCCCCGCTACTGTAGCGACTGAAATCCTTCCGACCAACTGGTCTAAGTGACCAGATTGTTTTGAAAAGGATTTAATTAGGTTTGAACTAGTTTTCTGTTCATATCTATATTTCATGATTCTCAAAAACAAATTTGTTTCTTTTTCTTCTCTTTTGTAAGCAAAATTTTCCAGATTATAATATGCATAAATCTACAGCAAACCAGTATTTGTATAAATATTATTCACTTTATAAAACATATATTTTAGTCCTAATTTGTGTTCCATGTCCATAATTTCGACATTGAGAACAATAACACATTTCTTCATAATTTAGAGTTAGAATTCCACAACTACTATGTTCTTTTGTTCTCTTTCTTATTAACATTCTACTACATTTTTAGAACACAAAATCTCATCTTTCTACAAAAATAAAAAAATCTATTTTTGGTAATTAACTACACATGATGCATTCAATCACAATTTTTTTTACCATAACGTTCATGTAGCACAACAATATGGAGACTTCCAATACATTAATCAACAATTATTCATTAGCAATCAATCCATCAATTATTCTCTAAATTACCACTCTACTTTTAATTAAACAAGCATGGTTCCAATTTTTAACTAGTTGATTCATAATAATTTCATTAAAATCATTCATAGCATGGTATCTAATTCTAGAAGTAATGAGAAACACCCACCTCTTTGGAGAAAAATGAAATGAAAGTCCCTAGAGTCTCCTAGAATGCAAGAGAGTAGCCTTCTCCTCCTAGATTGTGTTGCAAAAAGCTTTCATTCCTGTTCCTTGGTGCAACCCGATGCTTCACTTGTGCTTGGGGATGGAGCGGGACACACACACACAAATGCACTCTCAATCTTTTACTTCCCAATATATTACTCACCTATATAGTTTCTTCCTTTCAATTATTTTTTCTTAATGTTGTATATATGAAGGTAGGGGGTATTTACACTAGTTCTAGGATAGATTGGAGGGCTAAGATTTCATTAGATGGTTGTAGATGGATGGCTAGGATAAGATGGGAAGTTGTAGCAACCACCCATAAGCAAATAACCACCCATGCACACACACCCACTCTCCCACTCTTCTCTTATGCAATCCGGCCTCCAAGGGTGTGCAAAGCACACTACGTGCATGCACGTGCCCTTCTAGTACCCCCCATTTAAAGTTTGTACAAATTTAATCAATCAACTGTTCATCAATTGTGTCTACATGACAAGTTGTGACAATTTAAAAGATTGATTAAGTTTGTGGGCTTCAAAATAGTGGGCTTAGGCTTATGGGCTAATTAATAAAATATTTAAATATTAGAGTGGGCTCAAAATAAGAAAATAATGTTTAGGCTTTATAAAATCGGCTTTTTAGAAAGATCAAGAGAAAGAAAGAAATAATTGTTCATGTTACAAAAGGAAATTTTATAAAAATAAATATGCATACGAAATTTTGCACGTGCACAACACGTGAAAATCAACATTTCTTATTTAAATGAAAATTTAGGACGTTACAACACTCCCTCCTTAGAATAGTTCCATCCTCGGAACTGCAATTAAAGAGTGAGAAAACAAAATACAAGAAGAAGGAAAGAAAAAAAAATACATATCAAACAAAGAGCTCAGGATGATCCTTCATCATCCTCTCCTCAGATTCCCAAGTAGCCTCTTCAACCAACTGGTTTCTCCAGACTACCTTGACCATCGGTATCGTCTTATTCCTTAAGACTTTCTCCCGACGATCAACAATCTCAACTGGAAGCTCAATGTAACTCAGATCTAATTGCAAACCCTCTGGTACTTCGGGAAAATGATGACTTGGATCTAGAATGTAACCTCTCAGAATAGACACATGAAAGACATTGTGCACCTGAGACAACTCTTCCGGTAACTCAAGCCGGTAAGCAGTTTTCCCGATCCTTTTCAATATCTTATACGGACCTATGAACCTAGGGGCTAACTTTCCACCCTTGCCGAATCGGACCACGCCTTTGCTGGGCGATACCTTCAGAAAGACAAAGTCACCAACCTCAAACTCAAGGTCCCTCCTCCGGTTGTCTGCATAGCTCTTCTGCCTACTTTGAGCATCCACCAACCTCTTCCTGATCAGATCAATCTTTTGAGAGGTCTGCTGCACAATCTCAGGTCCTAACATCTGACGCTCCCCAACTTTGAACCAACAGACAGGCATCCTGCACTTCTTGCCATATAGAGCTTCGTACGGTGCCATCTCAATGCTAGTCTGAAAACTGTTGTTGTAGGCAAACTCTATCAAAGCTAAATGCATCACCCAACTGCCTCCAAAGTCTAGTACACAACACCGAAGCATGTCCTCAAGAATACGGTTGACTCTCTCGGTCTGCCCATCGGTCTGGGAATGAAAAGCAATACTGAAATCCGTCTTGGTACCCAAAGCCATCTGAAGACTCCTCCAGAAATGTGAAGTAAACCGCGCATCTCGATCAGACACAATGGTTAACGGAACACCATGAAACCTGACGATCTCACCAACATACATCTCAGCCAACTTGTCCATCGAAGTAGTGAGTTTCATCGTCAAGAAGTGAGCAGACTTGGTTAGTCGATCGACTATGATCTAAATCGCATCATTGCCTTTTGGACTCTTGGGGAAAACCCGTGATGAAATCCATACTGATGTTATCCCACTTCCATTCCAAAATAGGTAACAGTTGCAATAGACCTCCGGGTTTCTGATTTTCGGCTTTGACTTGTTGGTAAATTTCACACCTCGATACAAATTCCTGCCACACTCCGCTTCAAACCTGACCACCAGAAATGCTGTTTAATGTCCTTGTACATCTTGGTACTCTCGGGATGTTCTGACAAAAGAGTAGCATGTGCCTCCTGAAGAATGCTTTCTTTCAAGTCCGAATGATCCGGAACACACAGCCTCTCGCCAAACCACAGCATTTCATCCCTGATCTGAAATCCGGGCAACTTGCCAGCACCAACCTGCTCCTTCATCTTCTGAATCTCTGCATCTTCCTTCTGACTTGCGATAATCCTTTCATTCAGCATTGGTTGAAGCATCAACTAAGCTAAAGATGATTCCAAGCCTTGCATAACTACTTCAATACCAGCCCGATCTAACTCCTCTGCCAGCTGCCTCTGAGTTGTAATCAAACTCGACAGACTGCTCTTGCAGCTAAGTGCATCAGCAACAATATTAGCCTTCCCAAGATGATATTTAATCTCTGGACGAATGTCCTCAAGTACCTCCAGCCATCTCCTTTGCCTCAGGTTCAGATCCTTCTGCTGATAGATGTACTTCAAGCTTTTATGGTCTGTATACATGTTCAGCTTCTCACCATACACATAATGTCTCCATTGCTTTAAGGCGAAGATAATTGCAGCCAATTCCAGATCATGAGTCAGATAATTCTTCTCATGCGGTCTTAGTTGCCTAGACCCATAAGCGATTACTTTCCCTTCTTGTATTAAGACACAACCAAGCCCACGATGTGAAGCATCGCTGTAAACATCATACTCAATACCTGCTCTAGGTAAAGCCAAAATGGGTGCAGTAGTCACCCTTTCTTTCAATTCCTGAAAGCTTACCTCGCACTGCTTGGTCCACTTGAAGTTCACATTCTTCTTGGTTAAACTAGTGAGCGGTACGGCTAACTGAGCATAGCCCTGGATGAATCTCCTGTAGTATCCCGTCAATCTAAGGAAACTCCTGATTTCCTTCACTATAGTAGGCCTTGCCCAATCTCTCACTGCCCCTATCTTCTGAGGATCAGTTGTCACTCCCTCCTTAGAAAGGATGTGACCCAGGAATGCCACTTCAGATTTTTAGAAATCGCACTTGGATAACTTGGCATACAACTCCTGCTCTTGAAGCTTCCTCAAAACTACTACCAGATCCTCCGTGTGCTCCTCCTCCGACTTGGAATACACAAGAATATCGTCGATAAACACCACAATGAAAGAATCAATGAACGGCCTCAGAACTCTGTTCATCATGTCCATGAAGATTGCAGGTGCACTCGTCACTCCAAACGACATAACTAAGAATTCGTAATGCCCGTGTCGAGTTCTGAACGCAGTCTTATGCACGTCTTCAGCTTTCACTCGAACTTGATGATATCCTGATCGAAGATCTATTTTGGAGAAAACAGCTGCTCCTTGTAGATGATCGAACAAGTTATCAATTCATGGAATCGAATATTTATTCTGAACAGTGACCTTATTCAGCTCTCGGTAATCGTTGCACATTCTCATCGATCCATCATTCTTTTTTACAAAAAGCACCGGCGCTCCCCAAGGTGACGGACTCGGTTGAATAAAGCCTTTCTCCAACAGTTCCTCAATCTGCCGTTTGTTTTCATCCTGCTCTACAGGTGCCATCCTATATGATGCCTTAGAAATAGGTGCACTCCCTGGCTGAATAGTGATGCTGAACTCTACATCACGATGCGGGGGTAACCCTGGCAAATCTTCCAAGAATACAATCGGATAATCCCGAACCACCGGAATTTGCTGCTCCTCTACAGGAATATCCCTCTTGCAGATAGCTGCCACCAGACCAGAACATCTCTTCTTCCCTTGGAATGTGACTTCAGGTCCACCTAGAGCCTTCACTGTTACTGTCTTGGTCTTGCACTCGATGTTCGCACTGTACACCGACATCCAATCAATGCCAATGATAACATCGACTCCCAAGACATTCAGCTCGATCAGATCAATCCCAAAAATTCTATCTCCAATCACGATCTCGCAATCAGCATAGTACCGATCAGTGGTTAGAGTCTCCCCTGACGGAGTAGCTACTGCTAAAACCTTGGCTGGAAATATTTTCGGTTCGACTCCCTGAACTTTAGCAAACTTAGGTTATACAAAAGTGTGAGAGGACCCAGTATCGAACAAAACAATAGCTTTTTTTTCCATTCAAATAAAGTTCTTCTGTTACATAACACACACTCGTTACATAACAGTGTACTAATTAACGGGAAAAGAGACAACAAAAAAAGAAAAGAACACTCCTACACTCTCCCACTTGTACCAGTAATGAAGTGATCCACCTCATCAACGTCAGCTTCAGTCAAGGCAAATACTCGTTCCTGCTGGTAAGGCTTCTTGCCGGTTTGCTGAGTTGGTCCATTACGGACAACATCCTGCAGCTTGGGGAAATAAGACTTGTAGTGGCCTGTCTCCCCACAGTTGAAACAAGTCACCGGAAGTCTCACCCAAGTATTCCCGGGTCTTCCTGCCACCTGAACAGCGTTCGCACCCGTAGGCTTGAACATTTAAGCCGGTGGCTATCTCTTGACATTGCCAGCAACTGCGGGCCTCTTCCCCACATTCTAGTTGTTCCTCCAATTTTGAACAGCGTGGAACTGCTCCATGTCCGCCTCCGTGGTTGCCGCTCATTTGACCAGCTGGTCAAACCTCTTAATACCGAGAGGTATCATCCTGGATCTTAGACTTGGCCTCAAACCATGCTCGAACTTTTGAGCCTTCTTCACCTCGTCCATCACCAATTTGGGAGCATACCTTGAGAGCTGATTGAACCTCGTCTCATACTCTCTAACCGACATGCCACCCTGCTGCAGCACTAGAAACTCCATGGCCTTCTTCTCCTGGACATCTGATGGAAAATAATGACTGCAAAATTCCTCCAAGAATTTCTCCCAGCCAAGAACCAAGTCTCCCATTGTTCGCTTCATCGACTGCCACCATACAGCCACATCCTTCTCGAATTGCAGTGCAGCCAGCTTCACCTTGCTGCTCTCCGGAGTCTCCAAGACTTCGAAGATAGTCTCTACCTATCGGATCCAATTATCAGCAGTGTCAGGGTCTGATTTCCCCTCAAACACCAGTGGTTTCATCCGTTTAAATGATACCACGAGTTTGATTGCTTCGGGTACTGGATTCATAGGCACCCTTCCCTAATTCTGATTCATGGCAACGGTATTGAGTGTCTGATAGAACCTCGCTAGCTCCATTTCCAAGTCCAGACCTTCACCATTCTGAGCTCATCTTCCAGCCATATTCTGATGCAAAAGATCCATTAAATTCGAAGTATAAACATAAATTTTAAATAAACTTTTCCATTTCATTGAATTTCAAACTTTATACATTCGAATTTAAAACATTTCTGACATCAAATAAAAGCAGTAGAGATATAACAGTCTAACTCCTACGGTTCCTCTTGGCTTCACGAAGCTCTCCCCGTAGTTCCTCCACTTTCTCCTTCAGTACATCGGTCATGTTTTTCCTTTTCTCGAGTTCCCAAACACGATGACTGAGAACTGCAATATCATCCTTATGCTTCGCCAACTGAGTCTCTAGTAGCCTGACTCTCTCCTGTAGAGTCTCTACTTGCCTCTGAAGAGACACAATGAGATTTCTCAGAACTGGATCTTTCTCGTCAGAAGAATCATCAGATGAATTCGGAGGTGGAGTGATCTCTCGGGACTCAGACCATTCCTCTTCCACTTCTTCGGGATCTTCCTCGTCTGAATTAGCTTGCCCGGAGTAGTAATTTTCTTCAATGATGTGCCAATTGTCATCTCCGGTTGGGTCGAAGTGGTCCGCCATCTTAAAGAAAGAGGAGAAGAAGCATAAATCATAGAGCAACACAAATGTAAGTGACTTACATTTAAATCTCTAGACTCAACACACGCTCTAATGTCCACTTCTAGGGTGTCGTTTCTTATAAATTTGTACTACTTGGAAGCATGCTCTGATACCACTCTGTAACACCCTGAATTCCAAAATACAACCAAATTCAAAGTTCCACAGGATCTTTATACTTCTTTCGTACAATTTTACAAGGAAATTGAAATATTTCTTACATCAGAGTTACATTTGTACTGCCCCGATTTTCATTTAATGAAAATTATTTATTTTGCACGTAGTGTGCACGTGCAATATTTTTGGTCGAATTAAATCTTATAATTATTTTCATTATGATGAGTATAGATGTCTAAATATGTGCTCTTTAATTATTTCGATATAAAGCCCTTTTTCAAATAGACAAAGCCTTTCTTTTTAAAAAAAAAGCCCAAATCTAATTTATTTGTTATTTTTTTAAATTAATATTTTGGCCCAAAAACTAAAGCCCGTGAACTATTTTTATTTTAAATACAACTTGTAATGTAGAATACATTTTTAAAGATTTTTTTTTTGAAATTTAATGTACAAATTTTTGGAGACAATTGCATGCACGTGCATTGCACGTACACGTGCAAATTGCACCATTGTGTATGGCCGGTTGTAATCCAAGGAGGGAAAATGAAAATTTTAATTGGAATCATGGGTGGTGGTTGCTTGATCATGGTTAGTTATTGTAACTCCTCCTTGAATCCTAGCCTTTTAATCCTAACTCCTACTTTAATCTTAGCCTTCCATTTTCCTAAATTTTTAGTATAAATACCCCCCCCCCCCCCCAGCCTAGTTATTCTTGTGCTAATTATTCCTCCAAACCTATAGTTAAAATACATTATTTAGTAGTATAGCAAGTGAGTAAAAGATTGAGAGTGTGTGTAGGGAGTTCGTTCTTGCATCATCAAGGAGAGGCCATCATCAATAGGGAGTGCTCGGGTTTGCATCTTGGAGGCTAGTGTGCGCATCGACGAGGGGGAGGACCGCTCTTTTGGCAAGGACATTGGTCTAGGAGGTTTTGCTAATTGACTTCTCTCCAGATAAGGTGGGTAAATTTTTCCATATTTCTAATTAGGAAGCATGCTAGATTTGAATTGAAAGAATGATGCATAAAAAAGATTAATAAGAGTACACATTAAATTGGAAAAATGACCTATTGATTGATTGAAATGTTGATATACAATTGTATGTGGTTCTATCATTAAAATTTAAGTTGTGTGCGAAATGATTATGGCTATGGATTGTGTAAAGAAAACTTCATTATTAACATTAAAAATTATATGCAAGAATTAGTAGATTGACAATGTCGCTTTATGTGCTTAAATGGACTTTCGTGATAACGTTGTAATGAATAAATTAGAATATAATTGGTGTGTTTGTGAAATGAATAAAAACATAAAATTGGTGTAGAGATTAGTGAAATTAAAATTAGATAAGAAATGTCGAAAAAGAAATGTGTTAGTAGTAGTATATAAATTTAACCAAATTGTATGGTAGATATGTGTTAATTATTGGGAAATACATATTTAATTATTGAAAAAATTATTTTTATATACTGGAGTATAATTCATGATGGGAATAATTAATCTGGAATTTTTACAGCATGTTAGTAAGAGCAAAATGAAATAAGAAAATGATGAACATCGAAATGTTTTACTAAACAGAGAGGGTTGATTTAATTGGAATTCGAGTCGCACCATAACAACCCGAGCCTATAGCTCGAGTGGTCAGGATGCTTTTAATCGCTACAGTGTATGCGGGGTTTCTCAGAGGTTGAGGGATCGAATCCCGTTGACACCATACATTTTGTTTCGAACATTTAAAAAAATAACAAGGTTCAGCCGAGAGCACTTAATGCTCTCAGCTCCCCTTTCATACCGCTGGCGCAAGTGGCCTAGTGGCCTATGCCCGTGGCTTGGTTCTCTCTGGTTGTGGGTTCGAATATTGGGCTCGGCCAGTATTTAAATTGGGGGAAAAATTATTTTTTTTGTGGTTTTGATGATTAAAAAAAATTAGAAAAAAAAATATGAGTATTATCCTAAAATTATGTGGGATTTATGAAAAATAAATTGGGAATTATTTTAAATGAAATAGAGTATATTTTGAGACCAAAAGTATAATTTAGAACTATGGTTCTACACTTGCATTTTTATGAAAGTTGCACTTTGCAAAAGGACTTGAAATGGAATATTAGAAAAGAAATACGAATAAGAAAGGAATTATGTGAAGTGATGTGAATTATTCTCATCGGAGAATAGTGTGACAAATTATGAAGTGTGAATATTCATTTTGGATCGTATAACTAGTGATGTGGTTTTAATGTGAAAATGATATTTCATGAATTACATGATGAATAATTGAATTCCATGTATAGTTATGGACTATTGAATAATTTAGAAATCATGATTGGAAAAGGGAAATATTTTTTGAGTATGCCAACTCAACATGTGAATTTATGAATTGAAATTGAAAATTAGAGTATAGCCAAAACTCACACCGACAAGTGAAAAATGATGAATCATGATTATTGACTTTGAAAAGACCAGGTTTGGGTCATTGTGAAATGAAAGAAATAAGACCGGTAGTAGTGAGAGGGCTAACTCTAGAACTTTGACTTTGGTCATGATTTCATTAGAATTAAGAATTAGTTACATAGTGAAGATGTGATGAAAGTAAGAGAAAAACATTGAGTATGAGGGCCATTGGATTGGCGGCAAGAGCGTATCCCAGGATGTCCCATGATGAGTCATGATAGGGCGTGGATACTACTCCAGAGTACCGTCCCGGTGGCGACGCTCGTGGGGTGTTGGACGACTGTGGGTGGTGTCATGTCTATGGTAGGAGCTGAATTACCACAGTATGCCGGCATGATGAGTCATGTGTCAGTGCGTTGGGATTCCCTCCAGGGAGCCTAGACATGAGTTCGTATGTCAGAAAATATCTAGGATACTTACCGTAGTTATAGTAGTAGATTAAGTCATGACGAGGGATTGAACTCTACAAGATGAAGAACGATTAAGGGCTTGCCCTCGGATTTATGTAGTATGGGATGCATAGAATCCGAACAAGTGTGCATTAGTGTCATATAATATAAACAACTGCATTAAGGACTAAGTGCACAATCACAACACGACATCATTAGGGTATTCCCTTTAGTTTGATATGTGACAAGTTTGTGTTTGTTAAATATGGAAAATTAGTTATACTATTTCCGGCATAGAGAGGATGGCCGTGTGTAATGTTCATCGGTTGAATAAACTGACGTACCCATAGTTTGTATGCAGGGTAAATGACATGATAAAGATTAAAGAGGAACAGATACTTAAAGCTTAATCAATGTTGTTGTACTTTATTTCAATGTTGTAAATTTGCTTCCGCTGTAAAATGTAAAGTGTAAAGTTTCATGTAAACTCTGATGTAAAGTGAAAAGTTTTAAATTCCTTGTAAAATTGTACTAAATGAAGTGTAAAGATCCTGTGGAATCTCGAATTCAATGTATTTTGGAATTCGGGGCGTTACAGAGTGGTATCAGAGCCATGCTTCACACTTGTACAAATTTATAAGGAACGACACCCTAGAAGTGGACATTAGAGTGTGTGTTTGAGTCTAGAGATTTAAATGTAAGTGACTTACATTTGTGTTGCTCTATGACTTATGCTTCTTCCTCCCTATTTCTAAGATGGCCGATCACTTTGACCCTGCTTGAGACGACGAATGGCATATCATCGAGGAAGAGTACCATCCTGGACAAGCAGATTCCGATGAAGAGTACTACCCAGGGCAAGCAGATTCTGACGGTGAAGAATGGCCTGAATCCCGAGAGATCACCCCACCTCCGGATTCATCTGATGACTCTTCTGACGAAGAAGAAGAACCAATTCCAAATAGTCTTGTGATATCTCTTCAGATGCAGGTAGAAACACTGCGGGAGAGAGTCGGTTTATTGGAGGCTCAATTGGCAAAGCGTAAGGACGACTTTGTAGTTCTCAGTCATCGGGTATGGAAACTCGAGAAGAGGAAGAATTTGACCGATGTGCTGACGGAAGAAGTTGATGAACTATGGGGAGAACTTCGAGAAGCGAAGAGGAACCGTAGGAGTTAGACTGTTGTAGCTTCTACTGTTTTCATTCTGATGTCAAGAAATGTTTTTCAATTCGAATGTATAAAGTTTGGAATTCAATGAAATGCAAGTTGATTTAAAATTCATGTTTTATACTTCGAATTTAATGGATCTTTTGCATCAGAATATGGCTAGAAGAGGAGCTAGAAACGGGGAAGGTCTGGACTTGGAAACGGAACTTGTGAGGGTCTATCAGACGCTCAACGCCGTGGCCATGAATTAGAACCAAGGAAGGGTACATGCGAATCCGGTGCCCGAAGCAATTAAACTCGTGGAATCGTTCAAACGGATGAAACCACCTGTATTCGAAGGGAAGTCAGACCCTGATGCGGATGACAACTGGATTTGTCAGGTAGAGACGATCTTCGAAGTGCTGGAGACCCCTGAGGGCAGTAAGGTGAAGTTGGTGACTCTGCAACTTGAGAAGGATACGGCTGTGTGGTGGCAGTCGATGAAGCGGACCAGGGGAGGCATTGTTCTTGGCTGGGAGGAATTTCTGGAAGAATTCCGCAGTCACTATTTTCCCTCCGACGTCCAAGAGAAGAAGGCTATGGAGTTTCTGTCACTACAGCAAGATGGTATGTCAGTTAGGGAGTACGAGACCAAATTTACTCAGCTCTCTAGGTATGCTCCTGAACTAGTGATGGATAAGGCAAAGAAAGCTCGTAAGTTGGAGCATGGATTGAGGCCGAGCTTGAGGTCCCGGATGATACCTCTTGGTATCAGAAGATTCGACAAGTTGGTCAAGAGAGCAGCAGCCACTGAAGCAGACATGGAGCAGTTTCATGTTGTTCAAAATCGGAGGAACAACTGGCAGTCTGGAAAGAGGCCCGCCAATTATGGGAATTTCAAGGGACAACCATCTGCACAAAGGTTCAAACCGATAGGGGCGAACGCTATTAGTGTGGCTGGAGGACCTGGGAACAATGTGATGAGACAACCTGCGGTAACTTGCTTCAACTGTGGTGAGACGGGACATTACAAATCTCAATGCCCCAAGCCACGGAATGGTAATAGCAATGGACCAATGCAGCAGACTGGAAAGAGACCGTACCAACCAGGGCGAGTATTTGCCTTGACGGAAGCTGATGCCGATGAAGGTAATCATGTCATCATTGGTACGAGAGCAGATGTTTAGAGGTTTATGTTATTTCTTTTTCCCGCTATTTAGTCAACTGTTACGTAATGAGTGTGTATTATGTAACAGGAGAACTTTATTTAAATGGAATGAAAGCTGTTGTGTTATTCGATACTGGATCCTCTCATACTTTTGTGTCTCCTAAATTTGCTAAAGTATTGGGAGTTGAACCAAAGATTTTTCCAGACAAAATCTTAGCAGTAGCTACTCCATCAAGGGAAACTTCAACCACTGATCGGTACTATGCGGATTGCGAGATTATGATCGGGGACAGAATCTTTGGGATTGATCTAATCGAGCTGACTATCTTGGGAGTCGATGTTATCAATGGCATTGATTGGATGTCGGTGTACAGTGCAAGCATCGAGTGCAAGACCAAGACGGTAACAGTGAAGGCTCCAGGTGGACCTGAAGTCACTTTCCAAGGGAAGAAGAAATGTTCTAGGCTAGTGGCAGCTATCCGCAAGGAAGAGATTCCTGTGGAAGTGCAAAGAATTCCTGTGGTTCGGGACTATCTGACTATGTTCTTGGATGATTTTCCTCGGTTACCCCCACATCATGATGTAGAGTTCAGCATCACTATTCAACCGGAAAGTGCACCCATTTCTAAGGCACCATATAGGATGGCTCCAGTGGAACAGGATGAGGTGAAACGGCAGATTGAGGAACTGTTTGTAATGCCCCGATTTTCATTTAATGGAAATTATTTTATTTTGCACGTAGTGTGCACGTGCAATATTTTGGTAATATTAAATGTTATGATTATTTTCTTCATGATGAGTATAGATATTTATATATGTGCTCTTTAATTATTTTAATATAAAGGCCCTTTTTCAAATAGACCGAAAGCCTTTCTTTTTAAAAGCCCAAATTTAATTCAATTTATTATCTTTTTTATAATTATTATTTTGGCCCATAAACTAAAGCCCATGAGCTATTTTGTTTTTTTTTAATACAACTTTTAATGTAGAATACAATTTAAAGATTTTTTATATATATTGTACAAATTTTTAAATGGAGACCAAGTTGCATACACGTGCACTACACGTACACGTGCAATATGCACAATGCTAGGCCGGTTGTGATCTTGGAGGGAAATGAAAATTTCAATTGGGATCATGGTGGTGGTGGTTACTTGATCATGGGTGGTTAGTGTAACTCCTCCTTAAATCTTAGCCATTTGTTCCTAACTCCTACTTCAATCTTAAACATCCATTCTCCTATTTTTTTTTGTATAAATACCCCCCCCCCCCCCTTTTGGCTAGTATTCTTGTGCTAATTAATTCCTCCAAACCTATAGTTCAAAATACAATTATCTAGTAGTTAGTAAGTGAGTAAAAGATTGAGAGTGTGTGGGAGAATTGTGCTTGCATCAATCAAGAGGAGAGGCCGGTTTTTTCATCAAGGGGAGTGCTCGGTTTTTGGTGTGCTTGAGGCTCGGGTGCGCGCTTCTAGGAGGAGGATCGTTCGTTTGCAAGGACATTTGTTTAGGAGGTTGCTAGTTGTATTTCTCTCCAACTAAGGTGGGTAAATTTTCCATGTTTCTAATTAGGAATGCATGCTAGATTTGAATGGGAAGAATGATGCATGAAAAAGATTAAGAATGAGTACACATTTAATTAGAAAAATGATCTATTGATTTATTGAAATGTTGATATGAAATTGTATGTGGTTCCATTAGTAAAGTCTAAATTTTGTATGAATTGAATATGGCCATGGATTGCTTGCGGAAAATCTCATTATCTACATCAAGAATTATGCACAAAAGTTAGTAGATTAACAAAGCTACTTTATGTGTTTAAATGAATCTTTGTGTTTTATTGAAATGAATGAATTAAAATACAGATTTGTATGTTTGGTAAATGATTAAAAACAGGAAATTAATATGAAGTTTGCTAATAAAGAGATTAGTGATATTAATTGTTAAGAAATGTCGAAAAAGAACGAATGTGGTAGTGATAATTTAGAACTCGAATTAATTGTATGAAAAGCATGTATTAATTATTGAGAAAAATTATTTTCTATATACTGGAGTGTAATTTATGATGGTATTAGTCAATCTGGAAATTTACAGAAATTTTTATGAAAGCAAAATGAAACGAGGACTTGTTGAATATCGAAATGTTTTAAATAACAGAGAGAATTGTTTTAAATAGACTTCGAGTTGCACTAGTGACAACCCGAGCGCATAGCTCAAGTGGTTGGGATGACCCTAGTTCGCTACAGTGGGTTTTCGGGTCTCAGGTTGCTGGTTCGAATCCCCTGGTCACCATACTTTTGTTTCATTTTTTTTTAAAAATATAAGAACTACAGCCGAGAGCATTAGATGCTCTCAGCGCCTTCTTCTAACGCGTACAGCGTTCGGCCTAGTGGTCGGTGCCCTTGGCTGTTTTCCCTATGGTTGCGGGTTCGATCCGTGGCTTCGGTTGGTATATAATTTGGGGGGAAAAACATTTTTTTTGGGGATTTTGATGATTTAAAAAATATGAAAAAAATATGGTTATTATCCTAAAATTTTGTGGGACTTGTGAAAAATAATTTGAGGATTATTTGCATTAAATGAAGCATGTTTTGAAAATAAAATGTATAAATTAGAATTATAGTTATACACTTGTATGTTATAAAAGTTGCACTTTGCAAAAGGACTTGAAATAAAATGTTAGGATAAGTGAAATAAAGATAGAAATTATATTATGTGATGGATGTGAATTATTCTCATTGGAGAATAGTGTGAAAAATATGAAATGTGAATATTCATTTAGTGATGTGATTTCAATGTGAAATTGATATTTGATGAAGTATATGATTCCATGTATGGCTATGGACATATGAATAAATTAGAGATCATGCTTTTGAAAAAGAAAATCTGTTATGATTATGAAAATGAACTTATGAGCTGGAAACGCTCAATTTTTGAAATTGTGAATTGGAATTGAAACAAAAGAGTAGCTAAGTCTCCCCCGGCAATTGGGAAGAAATGAAATGAAGTTTGAAATGGAAGACCAAAGTTTGTCATTTTTGAATGAATGAATAAGTCCGGTTTAGTGGAGAGGCTAACTCTAGTGCTTTGATTTTGTTCATAATTCTATAGAATTAAGAATTAGTTACATAGTGAAAAGGTGATGAAAGTAAGAGAAAAGCATGAGTATGAGGGCCATTGGATTGTCGGCGAGAGCGTATCCCAGGATGTCCCATGATGAGTCATGATAGGGCGTGGATACTGCTCCAGAGTACCATCCCGGTGGCGACGCTCGTGAGGTGTTTGAAGACTGCGGGTGGTGTCATGTCTATGGTAGGAGCTGAATTACCACAGGATGCCTGCATGATGAGTCATGTGTCAGTGCGTTGGGATTCCCTCCAGGGCGCCTAGACATGAGTTCGTATGTCAGAAAACATCTAGGATACTTACAGTAGTTACAGTAGTAGATTAAGTCATGACGAGGATTGAACCCTACAAAGATGAAGAACGATTAAGGGCTTTCCCTCGGACCTATGTAATATGGGATGCATAGAATCCGAACAAGTGTGCATTAGTGTCATATAATATAAACAACTGCATTAAGGACTAAGTGCACAATCACAACACGACATCAATAGTGTATTCCCTTTAGTTTGATATGTGACAAGTTTGTGTTTGTTAAATATGGAAAATGAGTTATACTATTTCCGGCATAGAGACGATGGCCGTGTATAATGTTCGTCAGTTGAATAAACTGACGTACCCACAGTTTTGTATGCAGGATAAATGACATGATAAAGGTTAAAGAGGAACAAATGCTTAAAGGTTATTCAATGTTGTTGTACATTTATTTAATTGTTGTAAATTTTACTTCCGCTGTGCAATGTAAAGTGTAAAGTTTTATATAAACACTGGTGTAAAGTGAAAAGTTCAAATTTCCTTGTAAAATTGTACTAAATGAAGTAGAAAGATCCTGTAGAACTCTCGAATTCAGTTGTATTTGGGATTCGGGGTGTTACACTGTTGGAGAAAGGCTTTATTCAACCTAGTGCATCACCTTGGGGAGCACCAGTTCTTTTGGTAAAGAAGAAGGACGGATCGATGAGAATGTGCATCGATTACCGAGAGCTGAATAAGGTCACTGTTCAGAATGAGTATCCTATTCCTCGAATTGATGACTTGTTCGATCGTCTACAAGGAGCAGCTGTTTTCTCCAAAATAGATCTTCGATCAGGATATCACCAAGTTCGAGTGAAAGCTGAAGATGTGCACAAAACTGCATTTAGAACTTGACTTGGGCATTACGAATTCTTAGTTATGCCATTTGGAGTGACGAATGCACCCGCAATCTTCATGGATTTAATGAACAGAGTTCTGAGGCCGTTCATTGATTCTTTCGTCGTGGTATTTATCGACGATATCCTCGTGTACTCCAAGTCAGAAGAGGAGCACACCGAGCATCTGGCAGCAGTTTTGAAGAAGCTGGAAGAGCAGGAGTTGTATGCCAAGCTATCCAAGTGTGATTTCTGGAAATCTGAAGTGGCATTCCTAGGTCACATCCTTTCTAAGGAGGGAGTGGCAACTGACCCTCAGAAGATAGAGACAGTGAGAGATTTGGCTAGGCCTACTGTACTGAAGGAAGTCAGAAGTTTTCTTGGAATGACTGGATACTACAGGAGATTCGTTCAAGGTTATGCTCAGATAGCCGTGCTGCTTACTGGTTTGACCAAGAAGAATGTGAACTTCAAGTGGACTGAGCAATGTGAAGCAAGGTTTCAGGAGTTGAAAAAGAAGCTGACTACTGCACATATTTTGGCTTTTCCTAGAGCAGGTGTTGAGTATGATGTTTACAGTGATGCTTCACATCGTGGGCTTGGTTGTGTCTTAATGCAAGAAGGAAGAGTAATCGCTTATGGGTCTAGGCAACTACGACCACATGAGAAGAATTACCCGACTCATGATCTGGAGTTGGCTGTGATTATCTTTGCCCTGAAGCAATGGAGACACTATGTGTACGGTGAGAAATTGAACATGTACACAGACCACATGAGTTTGAAGTACATATATCAGCAGAAGGATCTGAATTTGAGGAAGTGGAGATGGTTGGAAGTGCTTGAGGACATGTGACCTGAGATCAAGTATCATTCTGGGAAAGCTAATGTTGTTGCTGACGCACTTAGTCGTAAGAGCAGTTTATCCAGTTTGATTACAACTCAGAAGCATCTGATTGAGGAATTGGATCGAGCAGGTATTGAAGTTGTCTTGCAAGGATTGGGAGCATCTTCAACCACTAATCTCCTAGAGTCCCCTAGAATGCGAGAGAGTGCCTTCTCCTCCTAGATTGCGATGCAACGAACCTCCTTCTTGCTTTCTTGCCCAAAACCGAGAGCTTCAAGGGTGTATGATGGCCGGCCTCCAATGGGTACACACATACACTCACACACACTATATATCTCCTATATAATTTCTTCTTTTAAAGTTGCTTAGTGTAGAATACAAGTAGATAGGGGGGGTATTTATACTAATTTCAGGATAGATTGGAGGGCTGTGATTTATTGGATAGTTATAGGATGAATGGCTAGGATAGGACGGGAAGTTGTAGCAACCACCCATGCCCAAAGTAACCACCCATGCATACACACACACTCTCCCACCTTCTCCATGCATACCCGGCCCCAAACTAGTGTGCATTGCACACTACATGCATGCACGTGCCTCCTAGTACCTCCTATTTGAAGTTTGTACACTTTTAATTAATCAAAATGTTCACAATTTGTATCTACCTGACAAGTGTGACCATTTAATTGATTGATTAAATTTGTGGGCTTCACAATTAGTGGGCTTAGGCTTGTGGGCCAAGATAATAAAAATAAAGAATTATTAAAGTGGGCTCAACAAATAAAATAGTGTTTTAGGCTTTAGAAATAGGCTTTTATAAAAATAAAGGAAAGGAAACATAATTGTTCATACTACCAAAAGAAATTTTGTATATAAAAATAAATAAATAATATACATATGAAATTTGCACGTGCACAACACGTGAAATTCAATATTTTCATTAAAATGAAAATTTAGGGTATTACAATATGATAGGGGTTTATTATCCCTATGTATTGGCTTTCGGTGTTTAGGGTTTTTAACAAAAAAAAAATTGAAAAGCTTCTTCTCAGTATCTAACCCGAGACCAGCGACTAAGCCCCCACTACTACAGCGACTGAAACCCTTCCGACCAACTGGTCTAAGCGACCAGATTGTTTTGAAAAGGATTTAATTAGGTTTGAACTAGTTCTCTGTTCATTTCTATATTTCATGATTCTCAAAAACAATTTTGTTTCTTTTTTTTCTCTTTTGAAAGCAAAATTTTCAGATTATAATATGCATAAATCTACAATAAACCAGTATTTTTATAAATATTATTCGCTTTATAAAACATGTATTTTAGTCCTAATTTGTGTTCCATGTCCATAATTTCGACTTTGAGAACAATAACACATTTCTTCATAATTTAGAGTTAGAATTCCACAACTACTATGTTCTTTTGTTCTCATTCTTATTAACATCCTACTAAATTTTTAGAACACAAAGTCTCATCTTTCTACAAAAATAAAAAAATCTATTTTTGGCAATTAACTACACATGATGCATTCAATCACAAATTTTTTTTTTTACCATAACGTTCATGTAGCACAACAATATGGAGATTTCCAATACATTAATCAACAATTATTCATTAGCAATCAATCCATCAACTATTCTCTAAATTACCACTCTACTTTTAATTAAACAAACATGGTTCCAATTTTTAACTAGTTAATTCATAATAATTTCGTTAAAATCATTCCTAGCATGGTATCCAATTCTAGAAGTAATGAGAAACACCCACCTCTTTGGAGAAAAATAAAATGAAAGCCCCTAGAGTCTCCTAGAATGCAAGAGAGTAGCCTTCTCCTCCTAGATTGTGTTGCAAAAAGCACTCCTTCTTGTTCCTTGGTGCAACCCGATGCTTCACTTGTGCTTGGGGATGGGGCCGACCTCCTTTGGTTGGGACACACACACACAAATGCACTATCAATCTTTTACTCCCCAATATATTACTCCCCTATATAGTTTCTTCCTTTCAATTATTTTTTCTTAGTGTTGTATACATGAAGGTAGGGGATATTTATACTAGTTCTAGGATAGATTGGAGGGCTAGGATTTCATTAGATGGTTATAGATGGATGGCTAGGATAAGATGGGAAGTTATAGCAACCACCCATAATCAAATAACCACCCATGCACACACACCCACTCTCCCACTCTTCTCTTATGCAATCCGGCCTCCAAGGGTGTGCAAAGCACACTACGTGCATGCACGTGCCCTTCTAGTACCCCCATTTAAAGTTTGTACAAATTTAATCAATCAATTGTTCATCAATTGTGTCTGCATGACAAGTTGTGACAATTTAAAAGATTGATTAAGTTTGTGGGCTTCAAAATAGTGGGCTTAGGCTTATGGGCTAATTAATAAAATATTTAATTATTAGAGTGGGCTCAAAATAAGAAAATAATATTTAGGCTTTATAAAATAGGCTTTTTAGAAAGATAAAGAGAAAGAAATAAATAATTGTTCATGTTACAAAAGGAAATTTTATAAAAATAAATATGCATACGAAATTTTGCACGTGCACAACTCGTGAAAATCAACATTTCTTATTTAAATGAAAATTTAGGGATTTACAGTCTAAGTGTTATTAAGATTGACCATTGAATATTATTATCAAATATTGAATTGTTGTTTATAACCATTGTATCGATTACCATGATATTGATTATTGCTATCGTCCCATGTTAGTGATTCCTATTGATCCATTGAATTCATTGTTATATCATTATTCCATTGTTTCCTTGCTTTCTCTACTTATTGTCCATGACTTGCTCTAAGAACAATTTTTTCTTTTCTTTTTAGATGAAGTGTTCACAGGTGATCGTGGAGAATTACCTGCAAGAATTTGAGACAAGCTTTCTAAAGATTTATTGATTTCCAGTTGAATGTTATTTCATTGAACTTATTGTAATGAGATTTATTATCATTATGTTAGGATTTATTATTGTATTGGGCTTATGACCCGATATTTTTATTAGTTTCCAGATGTTGGATTATTATATTTGGTTTTTTTAATATTGTCTTATTCCAAGTATTATTATCTATGTGATTATTCTTATTGTCTGCACAAATGTTTTTGTATTGTTTACATTGTTGAGTTGACACTACAAGACTAACAGTCTTTACCGGTGTTTTTTTCCACATTTACCGGCGTTTTAAAACCCCGCTGTAGATACCACCGGCGTTTTATAAATCGCCGGTGCAAGTGTCGCTGAATCGTGTGCCGCTGTAGCTTAGGGACATTCTCTGACATTTTTTACGAACGTCGGTATAGGTTAAAACTACACCAGCGGTCAAAAAACGCCACCGAAAGGGTGGTTTCGTTTGGAATTACTATTTTCGATCATCACCTACACCGGCATTTTAAAAACGCCAGTATATACTTCCAGTTTTTGCTGAAAGCTACCCCGGCGCTTGTAAAAACACCGGGGTAGATATATAAATATATATATATTTTAAATTTTTTAAAATTAAAATTTAAAAAAAAAAAAAAACTTGAGCACTCTTGCAATCAAAACCAATTGCAAAACTCAAAGAGCCCCAATAAAATATGAATGAAGCATAATAGTATAATATCATCAAATTGTAATCTCATAAACATAATAATGTGATCTCACCACATTCAGGTGTCAAAATATGGAGTTCACAATATTGAGTTACAAAGAGTGAAAAAGATTATTTTCACTGTCAAATTCAGGCAAACAAGATACTAACTGAGATGAAACTTATACTTTTATAATACTCATGAGATAACTGTCAATGGAAACCACAACATAAGTTCAAACATGATTATTTCATCACTAGTCACTCCTCTGTAAATCATAGTATGCAACTAGTCACTCCTCTGTAAACCATTGATAATAAACATTGCTCATTTGCAAGTCTTCCCCATGGCAATGAAGCATCATGTAAATCACAACCACCTATTTGGATTTTCAGTTTGGATGATCAATAATTTAAATTGAAATGATAGTAGCTATTGTTGGCTATTGCTGAGAGTAATTCAGCTCAAATTGAAATGATAGTGACTGGTACGTAAACATATACATAATCATTTTACTCTTACATGATCATCTCTTCCTTTTGTTCCCTGTATTGAAATCGCAACCCACTTCTTACCCCACGTCAACAGATGGGAAACATGCAAAATAATAGAATGCCTTAGAATAAAATAATTCAAATTTTCTGCATATTATTACCCTATGTTTGTCATGAACATCAAATAATTTCCCATCAAAATGAGCAACTATGGACCAGAATACCCCCAGATATACATTCAAAAACCTCAAACTAGCTATGGCCAATGCAATGCATTCAGGTAGCTAGTTGTACATGAACATAATGCAGACCCCCCTATACAGTTAAACTGAAAATGTACAGTTTATGGTAAAACATTGCATTCCATTCTAAAGCAAAGGGCCAAATGTAATGTCTTCTCACTGTACAATAAATTATTCAAGATTTGCATATACAATCAACATGAAGATTGCACATTAATCACAAAAGTAACATGAAAATTATTTATGTCATCTAGTTCTGCTCAAGAAGAACCATGATGCATTCAGGTAGCTAGTTGGCTTACTTACATATCAATTGGTTTTATTGACAGGTCATAAGTCATGTCAGGATAATTAAATTAGACCAAAGTTCACAAAATAAATATTACTTAGTATATTTCAGATATATCGAAGCCACCTCGTCTTAACTACTTGAACTTTAAGCAAAAGAATGTGATCAAGTCAAAAAATTTATTACAGTCACTTCCCTTAAACTTAAGCAATTTCAACTTGACAGTGAATTGATGACATATGTAATAAGGGTGAAGATTGGTGAAGGTTGAGGTAGCCTTAAGTGAAACCCACCACTAGCATAACAAAATAATACTAAAGGAAGTACTATAGATGAATATCAACAACTAAAACTAGATGAATATCAACAACTAAAACACATGAGAGAAAGATCTATAGTTTAGAAGCCATGAATTTGTAAATTTGAAGGATCTTCATTGTGAAAATCTACATCTAATCATGTAGTTTTTGCAACATAACACAGACAAAATATTTAGCAGACCCAGGTAACATCCAGCTCAGTAAAATGCAAAAACAATAAAAAATTGTCTAGTTGAGCAAGTTACTCAGCAGTTTTTTTTCTTTTTAAAGGTTTATCTCTTCAGACAATTAATAGAAAATTTTACTAAGAAATTCATGGTAAAACAAGAAATTGATAATCAACATAACATACCTTCTAATTCACAATACTTCTATGTCCAAGCCTATGACACATGACAATAATAGTATGAAACATATCAATAGATTATATGACAAGGATAAAGAATATATTAACCCTGAATGACTCAATTACTTCCCTCTCCATTAAGAATCATCTAAAAGGGACGTCAAATTTTGTTTTTGTTTTCATAGTCTCTGAAAGAAACAGCAAATATAAACTAAGGAAAATGACACCTAAATTACACAAACACCGAAGAAGATAGAAAAAAACAAGAAGGATCTAAACTGATGTTAAAGAAGAATTGAAAAGAGTAAGAAAAGGGAGGCTCAGATTCACCTTTAATCCATGACCAAACTATGAAAGTCCTAACTCTCCATCTCAATGCCTTCTCCATCTCCATCTCCATCTCAATCCCTATGCCGACGCCGGGGTAGGGGGGGTGGCGATGGGACAGCGAAGGGGGAAAGGGGTGACGCCGGAGGAGGGGGCAGCGATGGGGGAAGGGCCGACAGTGGGAGCGGAGATGACGATGGGGGGAGTGGCGACGTCAGGGGAGGGGAAAGGGATGGCGGTCAATTTGGGAGGAGGGAGATGGAGAGAGAGAGAGAGAGAGAGAGAGAGAGTGAAAATTTAGGGGGTAAATTAAACCTAAAATGAGAGAGAAAGAGAGAGCGAGATTTGGTTTTTCACTTATCCGCTACCTACACCGGCGTTTCAATGCAAAAACGCCGGTGTATCTCTACATATGCCGGCGTTTCTCACATACGCCGGTGTAGAGTTGGATTTTTTGTTCCTTTATATTAGCTGGTTTTTACAGCAGCGTTTCTACCAAAATGCCAGAGTAGAAACGCCGCTGTAAAACTATTTTCTTGTAGTGTGAATGGGTAAATAGCTTATGGATAATGCAAGTCATTCGCTGGGCCAATGTCACATGCTTGTGTTCTGTTTTTTTGGGAAGCGGGGCGTGACAAGGTTTTTAGTGGTATCAGAGCCCGGGTTTGGATAATGTATCAGTCAAACGTGACTAACATGTGGAAGTTTGGCTTTGACTAATTTATTAGTCAGATTTGGGTTTAACCGATTTGACTCAACATTATGTGTAACACAGGAATAACATGGATAATTGATAACCAACCTATGATCTGGACGCTAACCATTTGATTTTTATTACAGGCCATGGCTAGAAAAGGTGCTTCATCTTCTCGAGCTGGGGATGATCAGTCTGATGAGCACATTGTTGCACAGATGATGCAGATGCAACGTGAGCACAATGAACTGATGATACAGATGTAGCGGGAGCATAATGAACTGATGAGGGTGGCTTTCGAAGCTGCTAACAGGGAACCCGCTGTACCGGCAGCCAGATTGCTGCCACCGAGATCTGGTAATGTGGCAGATTTCATGAGGCTCCATCCAGATAAGTTCTCGGGCACTGAGGGTTCACTTGATGCCGATTAATGGCTTATCAGGACTGAGCGGCTGTTGACTGCAGTACGGAAAGCGGATGTTGATCGTGTGGATGTCATGAGCATCCAGCTTGTTGATCTTGACCAAATCTGGTGGCAAGCTGAGGCTGAACGATTGGGGCGACCCATCCACTGGGCCATCTTCCTCACGAAGTTCTTCTCTAATGCCTCCAAGAATGAAATAGAACGACAGTTTGTCTCACTAACTCAGGTTCGTCAGACAATGTTTAATCATGCTTTTTTGTTGTTATCTCATAAAGTACTGACAATAAACTAAACACTATCTTGAATCAGGGAAGTCGGACCCTAGACGAGTACGCTGCGGAATTCACCCGACTAAGTCATTTTGCTACTTCTATGGTGGTGAATGACAAAGATAGAGGTCGTCATTTCTTGTAGGGTTTGGATATTGAGATTCAGTATCATCTGGCTGCCCTGCGACTTTGTTCTTATGCTGACATCCTTCATGCTGCTAGAATTCAGGAGCAGACTAGTATAAGGAAGTGTGCCATTCAGCGGTCTGTTCCGCACCTTCTTGCTAGAGGGCCTATTAGGAGGCATGTTCCGACCCTTCTTGCTAGGGCATTGCCGTACCCACCTACTGTTCAGAGGTCAGATCTGATTAGTTCACACTGTTGGAAGACTGGGCATTTGCACCAAGATTGCAGGATAGCAAATTGCTTGTGCCCTCTGTGTGGAGGCAATGATTGCATGGTTTGTGATTGCCCAAGGTCCAGATCTCTTGCACCAGTTGGAGGTTCCACTCCGCAGGGAGTACTTGCTGGTGGTCAGGGGAGGCCACCACTCCCACCTCTGAGGCAGATCTTTGATCAGAGGAGAGCCGCTCCTAGGGGTAATCTTCCTGCAAGTCGTGGTCAGGCCTACAACCTGACTACGCAGGATGCTGAAACCACCTTGGGCGTTGTTACATGTATATCTTTAGTTGTGTTTATTTGGATTTTATTTTCCTTGCCATCTTGTTATTCTATTATGTTGCTTTATCATGTTATCCTTCCATTCATGTCTGTTTCTTGCATTTTGCTTCTACATATTGTGTTCTCATCTTGACTTCTTGCCAGGCATTATCTTTGTTCACTCCTTTCCCGCTCATGTTCTTTTTGACTCTGGTGCAACTCATTCCTTTGTTTCCTCCCGCTTCGTCGACCTGCATCACTTGGCTAGCAGCGCTATACCAGCTACATGGAATATTACTACATGTGGAGGTGTTCTCGTGTGTTCCCAGATCTGTGAACAGAGTCCTTTGGTTATTGGTGTTGTTATTTTGATGCCGACCTGATTGTCATCAATAATTCTGGTTTCGATGTTAACTTGGGGATGGATTGGCATGGTGTCACTCCTGCTATAATTAACTGCCGTGTGAAGAGGGTGGTGTTCTGAATGTTGGGACATCAGGTTTTTGAATTCTATGCCGGTGAAACACTGCTTGCTTGTGTGGAGAAGTTGGCAAGCCAAGAAGTTGGAGTGATCTAAAAAGTTTGTGCTGATGGTGATGTTGCACCGTTAGTTGTGCGAGAATTTCTAGAGGTTTTTCCTGAGGAATTGTTGGGATTACCGCCAGATCATGAAGTGGTGTTCAGTATTGATGTTTAGCCGGGTACAGCTCCGATCTCTAAGAGTCCGTATAGAATGGCACATGTTGGGTTGGTTGAGTTGAAGGAGAAGATTCAGGAGTTGCTGGATAGAGGTTTTATCAAGCTGAGTGTCTCGCCTTGGGGAGCTCCGTTACTATTCGTCGATAAGAAGGATGGTAGTCGCAGGTTGTATATTGACTATCGTGAGCTGAATAATGTCACAGTGAAGAACCGATATATGTTGTCAAGGATTGATGACCTATTTGATCAATTAGGAGGCACTTTTGTATTTTCGAAGTTGGATCTTCATACCGGTTACCATCAGGTTAAGGTGAAAGCCGAGGATGTACAGAAGACTGCTTTTTCATACAAGATCTGGGCAGTATGAATTCTTGGTGATGCCTTTTAGAGTTATTAATGCTCTAGCTGTGTTCATGAGCTTGATGACTTAGGTTTTCTCTCCTTTTCTGAACAAGTTTGTTGTAGTGTTCATTGATGATATTCTCGTCTATTCTCAGAATCGTGAAAAGCATACCGAGCTCTTAAAGGTTGTTTTGCAAACGAGAATCAGCTATATGGGAAGCTTAACAAGTGTGAGTTTTGGCTGGATCGTGTGGCATTCTTGGTCCATATCATTTCTGGTGATGGAGTTTCTATCGATCTGTTCACGATCTCTGCAGTTAAGGATTGGCCGACGCCGAAGTCAATATCTGAAGTTCGGAGTTTTCTTGGTCTAGCAGATTACTACAGTAAGTTTGTTCGACATTTCTCGAAGATTGTCGGGCCATTGACCAAGTTGACTGGGAAAGATCAGAAGTTTGTGTGGGATGAATCCTGTAATGAAGCCTTCACTGAATTGAAGAATCGGTTCACGAGCTCGGTGTTGCGGCAACGACGGTGGTGGAGTGCTGCACTTGTAGCGAGGTCGAGCGGTAAGCTGGAGACGGGTGTCGATGAGGTTGCAGGTGAAGTTGTGATGGCTGGTGGCGGTGCTGATGGCGATGATGGAAAGCAATGGTCGAGGCACTCGGGATGGTCGCGAGGATGGAGGGAAGCTGGGTGGCGATGAGGCTGCAGGGGCAGTGGTTGCGGTGCAGAGGTCGCAACGAGGTGGAAGGCGAGGGGTTGCTGTCGATTGGGTTTCGAAAGCAGCACGGGAAGAAGAAGAGAGGAGGGTAGGAGAGAGAGAGAGAGAGGAGAGAATTAGCTATGATTAGGAGTAATTAATAAGTTAATTAATGGAGATGATTAAGGAGGGAATGGGGTTTTTGTTAGGTGGGGATATTGAGAGATTTGTGGGGAAACATGAGAGGGAGTCAATTAGGCTGGAAAATGGGGAATTGGGTTGTAGGGTTTGTGTTAATAGGTTAGGATCCAACAAGAAATGGGCTTGGGTTAACAAGTCTGCGGGTTTGGGTTAGGATCCAACAAGAAAAATAAATCAATTAGTGGGTTAAATTGAAAGAACTAAATGAAATAATGTAACTGTCACGCCCCGCTTCCCAAAAATACGGATTGCAAGCACGTGACGTTGGCCCAGCGAATGACTTGCGTCATTCATAAGCTATTATCGATTCAACTCAACAATATAAACAAGAAAGTAATACAACTACGCATGCATTAAAGGAGTAATCACATGAATAACAATACTTGGAATTTAAGCATAAAATAACCAAACGTAATAACAATCCAACATCTGGAATCAACAATAACAATATTCCGGTCAAAAGCCCACAAATACAAGAATTAACAATGTTCAATTTATTTAAGTCTTCAAAACAAAACAATAATTATTTAGGTGGCGATGCAATTCAATTCTTTCACCATTGTTGTTCTCCTAGTCCATCAGGTAATTCTCCTTGATTACCTGTAAGTTGTTCATCTAAAAGAGAAAAAAAAACATGTCCTTAGAGCAAGCTGTGGACAGCAAGTAGAGAAACAGAGAAACAATGGCATTTATGGTATAACAATGAATTCAATAAACAATAGAGGCGATGGCAATAAACAATGGCAAAATGATAACGATGCAATGTACAATAACGATGATTGATAACGATGATAATAAACGACAACAATAACGGTAAACAATAACGATAACACTGTTCAATAATGATGACAATATGCAATGACGATGCGATGAAAATCTTCACTCTATTATTCATTTTAATCCTAACTAATGCACGTACTACTGCATCCCATACTACAGGTTCGATGCATACAATCAATTTCATTTAGACTAAGGTGGTAGATTCTATAGGTCATGTACTCGGCACGATATAACACTGCCTATTGTAGCAATTTCTTGCACAATAACGATAACACTGGCTATTGCAGCAATTTCTTGCACAATAATGATAACACTAGCTATTGCAGCAATTTTTTGCACAATAACGATAATACTGGCTATTGTAGTAATTTCTTGCATAATAACGATAACACTGGCTATTGCAGCAATTTCTTGGACAATAACGATAACACTGGCTATTGACGCAATTTCTTGTACAATGACGATAACGATATTTTGGGAACGAGGGCCACATTTCCGAGTACAGTCACTATATTATCAACTACTCTAGTCAACCCTTAACCCCGGCTTGATTAACATTTTTTATTCAATTAACATGCAATACTAATAGGGAACAATAGGGATAGAAATATCAATGGAAAAACGATAAGGCGATTAATAAGGGACACTAGAATGATGAAAACACAACCCAAAGATCATGCAATGTACTCCATACAATTAAATACACCAAATACAATATTATAGATCCAATTATATATTATCAAACATGGAAACTCAATTCTGGACAGCAGTAGGTTGTTATACTAAAATTGAATTTCCTACTGCTATAGAAGAGCAAATGTGGATTGGTCAAAAGTTCTAGAAACTAGACTCCTGCCCAGTTCCAACGCATATTTAAAGTCCAAATTCCAACAACAGTAGCTAGGTGAATTTCAGTGTTCTTTACAGGTTACCGTTTCTGGCTGGTTAACAGTGTTAACTAGTTTCAGTTGTAAAAGTAGTAAATATTCATTTTAAAAATCAGCAAAAATAATTTTTATTACCCTAGGCATGTTGACTATCAATCTGGAAATTATCATGGTAATATTTGATTATTAGTTGATCTATTTAATCAGGTTAACATGGTATATGCATAAATCTAGAAATAAAACGCAGCTGCAGTAAAATGGTCATAACTCATATAATATAAGTTGGAATTTAAAAATTATGGATGTTTTGAAAAATAGACACCTGAGCCTACATTTCATATTCAGAAAGTTATTGATTTTGATGGCATTATCTAGGTCGAAACAGCATGACAATGTTCAGGTTGGCAATAAATTTCAGGGTTTCAGCACATTCTTCATGAATAAAATGATTAGAATGTTATGAACGATGAGTTACATCTATGTGAACAATTATAAAATGGTATTAAGATGTTTAATGTCCACAACCCTACTAATCACAATCAACTAATACAACATCATCAATCATATGAATAATCAACACTAGTATACAATCAACAATAGTTGTATAATGTTATGACATGAAATATAATAATAATTTCTATTCCTACATTTAATAATTAACTACATGAATGCAATGCAAGATCTCTATAATTCGGAGGTAAAAAGACGGCACGAAGTCAAGACTACTACTTCAATTCGCTCGTGTAAATCCGTAGTATCTCAACGATAGATAACAATAACAGATATACAATAATCAATATAGATCTACTTGCGGAATTCAATAAACAATCTCGAATACGATACAATATAATTTGAGAGTGATATGACTTGCCTTTAGAAAGGCGTTAGATTAATCTGAATATGCGAAGAATAACGGGGTCGGAATCCCGGCCACACGGCGACGAGCAAACGATCACGATGATCACGATCGGGCACGGATCTTGATGGGGATCAAGATCGGATGATCGGACGGCTGAGATTCAAGATTAAGATCAAGATGATAATCACGATCGCGATGATCAAAAGAGATCCGATGGTCGAGATCAAGATCTTGATGATGATGATCAATGCAAATCAAATGGCCAAGATCAACGGATCAAGAAGCGATCGCGATCGCGATGATCAACGATCGGATGGCCGAGCTCAACTATGCTGATGATGATGATGATCTTATCGAACGACTGCATTTGGTCAAGCACTGTTGGCTTGAATGAAGAACAGAGGAGCTCGGTGCAGTGATGGCCGGAGGCAGGGGTGGTCGCAATTGGTGAGGCGATGCTGGCGTTCGGTGGTGTTGGTCGATGGCAGGGAGGAGGTGGCTGCAGGCAGTGGTCGACCGTGAGGGCGATGGGGGTGCTGTTGCGAGGGAGACTCGACGAAGGTGGTGGCGACGACGGCAGTCGACGGGGAAGGTAGGTGCGGGGTGATGGGGCATAGGAGGGAGGAGCAGTCATGGTGATGAAGGCGGCAATGGATTTCGACTAGCGGAGCTCAAGGGTGATCGACAATGGCAAAACAGGGCGGCTGCGAGTGCTCGAGAGGAGAGCAATGGCGTTGGGAGAGAGGAGCAGCGATGAAGGGAGCTCGACTGGCTACAGCAGAAATGGCGGTCGACGGGGAGAGCGATGAGGATGTGGGCAGTGGGTTCATCGGCGATGTGGGAAAGGCAGCGGCGGTGTGCGGACCGACGAAGGAGGTAGGTGATGAGCGGCAGAGCTTCGATGGTGGACTGGAGGGTGGTAGCGGCCGAGGTTGGGAGACGACTAAGGGGTGTTGACGAGGGCATCGGCGGTGGCTCGAGTTTAATGGCGGATGAGCTCGGGGTGCCCTCTATTTCGGTTGGGAAAACAGAGAGGAGAGAGAGACGGGGGAGAGAGAGAGAGAGTGGGGAAGGGGGTTTAATATATTAAAATATATTATAATATTATGATAAAGGAGGAGTTAGTGGGGTGTGGGGGTTACAGGATCAATTAATCAGATGATGGGGGAATCAATAGGCTGATTATTAGGGTTGGGGTAGTTATTAGGCAGTGAATAGGAGAAAATGTGGGGATTTGGCTGTTAGTGGAGATATGGGGTGGTTTTGGGTTAGCAGGTTTAGGGTAGACTAGGATTTGGGTTAGAATCCAATAGAAGATGGGCTTGGGTCGGGCTTCAAATCAAATAATTAAATAATACAATATAGGCCAAAATCAATGGGCTTTAACAAAAATAATAATACTAATACTAATAACAACACATAATAATAATAATAATAATAATAATAATAATAATAATAATAATAATAATAATAATAATAATAACATTATATAACAAAATAAGAATTTGGTTTATCAACTTTATATTAAAATAATCCAAACAGGAATATATATAGTCGATAAAAAATGGAAAGTGAAGTTAAAATACACTATTATTTGAAATAACATAATTTTCGTTTAGAAAAGATTTTAATAGAAGATTCAAAACAAATTTAGCAAATAATAATCGAAACACAGAAAATATTCGGGAAATACGTATTTACGGAAACGGGGGTTACAGTAATGGATGGATCAAGACACCTCATACAAAAATAGAGTGTACAAAGATCCTAGAATTCAACAATGAAAATAAAATGGATTGAAGGAAGATAAATAACAATACATTATCATTAAATTATCAGATTACAGGAATGAGAATTGCAAAAAGAAAATACGAAAAATCAAAAACAGGGGTTACAGTTACATGTTACTTGCTTTCCCGTTACTCGTTTTGTCACGCCCCGCTTCCCAAAAAGAGAATACGGAATACGGATACGTGACTAAGTCCAGCAAATGATTTTTATCATCCATAAGCTGTCAGGATCTTTGTAACAAGCATAAGTATAAACTAGAGAGATACAAGAAGAATAGTCAACTACGCACGCATAACTGAATTAATATAGTCAACAAGATTTACATGACAAAAAATTTAATAATCTCAAATAAACGCGATCTGAACAAGTTATAAATTCTGGGACACATTGCCCAATACAAAATAATCCAAGTAACAGATACATTTATTCAAGAATAGCAGGAAAGTAAATTATAGCAAGAACTCCAACATCTAAAATCTCAGGTCACCTACTCCATCAAGAAACTGGTCACCATAATTTGCAATTTAACAAATTGCAAGAAAAAGAAAAAAGAAAACAAAACGTTCGTCAATGCAAGTTACGGGCCGCTTGTAATGCAGGCAACAAATACAAGAATAAAACAAACAGATATAGAGTAACAACGGAAGTAAGCATAGCATGGAGTAGACATGGCAACAAAATAGATCAACTAGCATGAATCATGAACAAAATAAAGTAACATAATGT